>OX336392.1:162220400-163420400 GCA_946902985.2 Meconema thalassinum
GGAACGGGGTCTACTCAGCCTCGGGTGGCCCAAATGAGTAGAGGGGGTTCAATTCCCACCTCAGCCATCCTCGAAGTGGTTTTCCGTGGTTTCCCACTTCGTCTTCGGGCAAATGCCGGGATGGTACCTACTGTAAGGCCACGGCCGCCTCCTTACCTCTTTCTAGCCTATCCATCCCTATCTTCCAACCCTTCCCCTCCCTCATGAGGCCCCTGTTCGCTTTGCAGGTGAGGCCGCCTGGGCGAAGTGCTGATCACACCTCCCCAGTTGTATCCATCCCGACCAGATGTTCCAAGCTCCAGGACACTGCCCATAGAGGCGGTAGTGGTGAGTTCCCTCGCTGAGTCCGTGGGAACCACCAACCTAGAGGGTAAATTGACTAAATAAAAAAGAAAAGACTTATGGAATACGAATACCCCACCATTTCGTCATTTGTCTATGACGAAATGAGACCGAAGCAAAACGAGTCCCACCATCTTCGGCAATGCGTGGCAAACAGGGGAAAGGCACGGTCACCAAGAGCCTGCTGATGAGCCCGACTTGCTACACCTGTGCGAAACCCTGTAAATGACACGACAAAAACCTACAAGGATTGCTGGATTTTAATAATATTGCTGTTATGGGTTATACGACCCCTTTAACTACTGCGGCTGCAGAGACGCCAGGGTGCCAGGATTTTGCCTTGCAGGGGATTTTAACGGGCCAATAAATCTAATGACACGGCTCCATCGCATTTATACACTCTCAAAAGCCAACTGACTGCACCGGGATTGGATCCCACTACCTTGGGCACAGCAAGCGAGAACGTTACCGCAGCTCCACGCAGTCAGCAAGTAATGAAAAAGAAATATAACGTAGGCTACATTGCTGTAGGTCCTTGGATTACTTTCTAACTTCTAAATAAAATACAGACTATAGGCTACTCAAATTAGGTCACCATGCGAAAGCGAAAATATTATACTAATAGATAAATGATTACACTTAAAAATGAAGAAGTGGTGGCAATTGTAGTTCAAGGGACAAAACATCCAGGCCATCTATCCAAGAATATAAACAGTAAACATTAACATTAACAGCTATAACACGATTATCCTTCGCCCATACATACTTATTCAATTTAAAAATAAGTTACACTATTCTTAAATGTTATTAACGGCTTCTGGCGGATGAGCCCCTTTAGATGGGGGTGATGGTCCCCTCAGTGTAGGAAATGACACTGAAACCCATTACGTATATATTGGCCCAACGGAAAAACGGACGGAGGAGGAACTTCCCTTGTGGTTTTCAACGGTCGTGGAGGCGGATGAGGTCATGCCAGATGGACTGGCTGTGAATGGGCAACTCAATGGTATTTAGAGTCTGCGGCAGTCCATTCGTCACGGTGCTAGAACCTACCGGCACGTCTCATTTCTTTTGTGCCGCAGGGTATAGTTCCGAGATCATAGTGTGTGGGTCACTTCCTTGCAAGCTGTGATCCACCTTAAACAAAATCTCGCTTGTGGCACCTGTTTCCTGCTGTCACATCTTTCAACACAAGTCCAGCGGCGATGGGATAAGGATGGTGGAGGCAGATTTTCGGGATGAAACTGGAAGCCTCTAGTTCGGACCTGCACGTTGGCAGCAGATGTGTGATGGTCGTCTTTCTGAGACCTCGTGACTACTCAGGAGTTCGGTCCTGCATCTGTGTTTGGGCAGGCCTATTTAGGATCACCGCTGCCCACCCCGAATGGGGAAGGCCCTAGAAAATGTGGGCTAAACATCGGTAGTCACACCTTCAGCCGGCTGGGAGGCCGCACCCAGCGGGTCACCCCTTTTGCGGTCGAAAAACGAAAAACAAAGAATATCAAAACATTAATGATAGGATCCTGGAATGTTCGAACGTTACTCGATTTGAAGGACAATAACAGGCCTGAGCGAAGAACAGCACTCGTTACCCATGAGCTTGGTCGAATGAACATAGATATTGCTGCCTTGAGTGAAACCAGATTGTCCAACGAAGGTAAAATTACAGAGTTCAGTTCAGGTTACACCATATTCTGGAAGGGAAAAGATGAGGGAGAGCGCCGTATTCATGGTGTTGGATTCGCTATAAAGACCACACTGGTGAATGATCACCAGCTAACTCCAACTGCTGTCAGTGAAAGAATTATGACTCTCCGAATCCCACTTTCCGGGGGTCACTTTATGACTCTTATCTCTGCATATGCTCCCACCCTGGATGCTGTTATAGAAGTTAAAGATCAATTCTACAACCTGCTGAGCACAATCATCACCAAAGTACCATCTAGAGACAAACTCTTAATGCTTGGCGATTTCAACGCCAGAGTTGGTCAAGATCACCAATTATGGAACAATGTGATGGGAAAACAAGGACTTGGCAACTGATGCCAATGGCCTATTACTCCTTGATCTATGTGCTGAACATGAACTCTTTATTACCAACACTCAGTTCCGCCTGCCGAATCGCTACAAAACCACTTGGATGCATCCTCGCTCGAAGCACTAGCACATCCTTGACTATATCATCACAGGCAATGTGATAAAAAGGACATCCTTGTCACCAGGACCGCAAGAAGTGTCGATGACTGTTGGACAGATCATAAGCCCCTTTATTGCCGGTTGAGGATCTCAATATGTCGCAAACCGAAACGATCCATCAACAACCTATCGAGACGGAAATTTGACACTTCTAAACTCCAAGTAAAATCAAATGCTACAGATTACAGAAATGAAATCGCAAATAAGCTGGCTAGTCACCCTGTCAGCACAAATAGTGTAGTACAGGAATGGACAACGCATCAGAAGGTCATTACTGAGTCAGCTGAGGAAACAATTGGTTTTGTGAAGAACAAAAGACAAGACTGGTTTGATGAAAATAATGATGAAATTATGTGTCTCATCAATGCCAAACGGGAAGCCCATCTATCCTTTCTTCAAGATCCGTCTTCCAGTGTGAAAAAATCACAATTTTGCAACTTAAGGGGAAATGTCAGGCACAAATCAGGGAAATAAAGAACAACTGGTGGCAGCGAAAAGCTGAAGAACTGCAAAGACTATCTGATGCCTGTGACCTGCGAAACTTCTATGCAGGCATAAAGGAGGTATACGGCCCAATCCGATCATCATCAGGTACATTGAAAACTGCTGACAATTCCGCCATTTTAACTGAACAAGGATAAATTTTGGAGGGTTGGAAGGAACATTTCTCTGCACTTCTAAATCGTGCCTCCAATGTTGCCGAGGACTTTCTTCGGAACGTCCCTCAGCAGCCCCAACAACCATGGATGGCGGTTCCGCCGACATTCCGAGATTTCACCAAAGCGCTCAATCAACTAAAGCCGAGAAAGGCTCCTGGTCCTGATAACATTCCTCCGGAGTTGTTACAAAGTGGAGGTATGGCCTTGATGACTCGACTTTTTACACTTATCCTGTTAATTTGGGAAACTCGAGAAGCACCTGACGACTTGAAGAATGCTGCCATCATAACTATCTTCAAGAAAGGCGATCGTAGCGTGTGTGGCAACTACCGTGGCATATCGCTATTATCCATTGCAGGTAAAGTTCTCGCAAGAATTCTCCTAAACCGGCTCCAAAGTATCTCGGAGAGGATTTTGCCCCAGTCTCAATTTGGTTTCCGAACCTCCAGGGGCACAACAGACATGATATTCTGTGCCAGACAACTCCAGGAAAAGTGCAGAGAGCAACAGGAGCCCCTGTATTTAGTTTTCTATGACCTGGAAAAAGCCTTTGATTCAGTACCAAGACCTGCTATGTGGAAAGTATTAACGCACTTTGGATGTCCAGATCGCTATGTGGAATTAGTTAAAGCTCTTCATGATGGAATGTCTGGGAAGATTCTTCACGGTAACTCTGTATCCGATCCATTTCCAATCACTCACGGTTTGAAACAAGGCTGTGTGCTTGCTCCAACACTATTTGCATTGTACATGGCTGCCATGATGCATGAATCATCTTCCAACAACCCAGGCATAGAGATTAAGTTTCGCTTCGATGGAGGTCTTTTCAATCTGGCAAGACTTCGTTCACAGAGACACACTCAAGTTACCTGGGTGACAGAACTGCAGTATGCCGATGACATCGCATCTCCTGCTCCGACAGCTGCAGAGCTTCAACAATCGGTCAATCGCTTTAGCACTGCGTGTGATCTCTTTGGTCTCACCATCAATGCAAAGAAAACAAAGGTGCTTGCACAACCTGCCCCAGGATTACCTCTTCCTGAGTTCAATATCTCCATATTAAATATTAGATATGGTGACATTACAAAATTAGACTCTGATGTAGCAAAAAAGATCATATTCCAGTATCGCAGGGCGGATCAGGGCAAGTTTCAGGGGTATTTGAATGAGCTATTTGTAGGATGGGCATCGGAAGGAAATCACATTAATATCCTGTTGACTAACTTTTTGAAAATTTTAAATAGCGCTGTTGATAAATTTGTCCCATTTTAATTTCTGAAACAAAACCCAGATCCTGAGTATTACACACGAGAAATTAGGAGTCTAAAACGGAAAATTAGTAAATTATACAATAAAAGATATGATAGTGACAAGTATATGTTGAAATTTAAGTCCTTATCAAGAGAGCTCGTCTTAAAAAAGATGGCTTCTCATGACAGTTATATGCAAGGTTTACTTGGTTCGGGAGGTGATGGGTGGAATAAAATGTACAGTTATGTTAGGAGAAGAAATGGAAATTCAAATAATTTGTCGATGATAATGTCCGGTGACGGTAAATTAATTACTGAGAAACAGGCCATTGCTAATGAATTAAATGTCTTTTACGGTAGTGTGTTCAATAAATCCAATAGCTGTGTGTTGGACCTTAACGACGAATCAGGGGCTCCCCTCTTGCAAATAAACCAGTCAGCAATTGTAAAGCTAATACAAAAACTACGTTTCAATGTATCAAAAGGTCCTGATAATATTGTTAGTGAAGTACTTAAACTAGGAGGTAGGGCCGTGGCACGACACTTGGAGGTGATGTTTAATGTGTCCATAAACAATGCGCAAATCCCAGATGACTGGAAAAGAGCTACGGTAGTCCCAATATTTAAGGGAGGGAGCAGACTTGAATTGGGCAACTACAGGCCGGTTAGCGTTACGTCCATCGTTTGTAAACAGATGGTGCATCTCATTTGCGACTACTTGAGGTAACAGTGGGAAACATTATCATGGTTTAATGATAGGCAACATGAATTTCGGAAAGGTTACTCATGCGAGAGTCAGATGCTATCACTTTTTCAAGACATTAGCGAATCGTTAGACCATGGAGTTTCAGTCGACGCCGTGGTTATAGATTTTGCGAAGGCATTTGATGTCGTGCCGCATGACATGCTACTCCATAAATTAGCTTCGACGAAGATTGATAGAAGAGTAATTTTATGGATCCAAGAATTTTTGACGGGTCGTTCCCAGAAAGTGAAAGTCGGAGGCATATTCTCAGATGAAATTACCGTAACGTCGGGTATCCCTCAGGGCAGCGTAATCGGAACTTTGTTATTTTTGGCGTTTATAAATGACTTACCAAATGGGATTCGCAGTGACTGTCGATTGTTTGCGGATGATTGAGTAATATATCGAAAGATACATGACTCACAAGACAATGCAGTGCTTCAAGAGGACCTGAACCTGGTCTGTAAGTGGGCGATTGTAAATAAAATGAAAATAAACACAAGAAAATGTAGTCTCTTAAAAATAGCGAGAGTGCGAAGGCAGTATTTTCAATATAACATTGGCTCGGAAATACTTGTAGAAGAAGATTCTTGCAAATATTTGGGCGTTCACGTAAGGAATGATATGAAATGGAGGAGTCATGTAGGATGTGTAGTTTCTAAAGCTTACAAATCCCTGCACTTTGTAATGAGGGTATTAAAAGGAAGTAGTACCTCTGGAAAAGAATTAGGCTATTTGTCACTGGAATATGCCTCGGCGGTTTGGGATCCATATCAAGTAGGACTCATCAATGAGTTGGAAATGGTACAAAGAAAGGCCACTAGATTTGTGCTCAGTGACTTTAATCCCAGGAGCAGTGTGAGCCGCATGTTAAAGAAACTTGGGTGGGAATCACTGGGGGCTAGGAGGATAAAATCTAGACTCTGCGCTATGTACAACACGTATACAAATCATCCAGCATGGGGTGAGCTTAGCAAACGTATGGAAACGCCTACTTACATGGGTAGGAGCGATCATCCTCTCAAAGTTAAGGGCCGACCACAGCGAACAAATTATGGTAAATATTCTTTTGTAAACCGTGCCATTGATAACTGAAACTCTCTATCTGCCGCAGTCTTAGAGCCTTTTCCCAAACATATAGGTGTGTTTAAGAAAAGACTGACTATTTGTGTAAATACTCCAGTTTAATTGTTGTATAATTGTTATTGAATTGTTATGTATAATTATTTATGTGTTATGTATATCCAATTTGCCACCGGGGGACACACCCCCCATTGCAAATAAATGAATGAATGAATGAATCTTAGACTCAACACTGGAGCAGCTTGATCATTTTTCATATCTTGGTAGCATCTTGTCTAAACGGTGCACTTGCGAACAGGATGTTGACAAATGAATTGGGGCTGCCCATGCAGCATTTGGCCGTTTAATGCACAGAGTCTTCATGAATAAAGACCTAAAGATGCATACCGAACTCATGGTGTACAAAGCTGTCGTCATCTCAACGCTACTGTATGGCTGTGAAACTTGGACACTCTATCGCCGTGATATCAAGAAACTTGAGCGTTTCCACCAACAAAAGATGAGATACATCTAGAATATCAAGTGGGAGGACTACGTGACCAACACTGCAGTTCTCGAGAGAGCGCATCTCAATAGCATTGAGACAACTATCATCGCTCATCAACTGAGAAGGTTAGGCCATGTTCACCGTATGAGTGATACCAGGCTTCCTCGTCAATTCCTTTATGGTGAACTTTGCTCCGGAACTAGACCTCATTGGGCCCCTTTGAAGCGTTTTAAAGACCAGTTAAAACACATCATGACGACGACTGGTATAGACATCCACTCATGGGAAACATCTGCTGCGGACCGTTTACTGTGGCGGAACACTACATCGACGGCTGTCAACTTCTTTGAGGAAGAACGTCGCAGACATGAAGAGGCTAAGTGACAAGCAATAAAGCTTCGTCAATTGCAACCCCGCCCTCCCCCGACCATTGAGTGCAATTTATGTGAGCGCATGTTTTATGCCAGGATTGGCCTGTATAGTCATCAGAAGCACATCCACAAGCTGGTCTGAAAAGCTCTATGCAGGAAGAAGTATGTTTACTCGGAATCGAGTTACAGCCGACGACGACGACGATTATGTTTACCAAATCAACAACAGATCAACTGCAAAAGGCTAACAGAATGATGATCACAACAATCAAAACACAAGGGAGATGGACAATGGATATTGTTGCCTAATCCAGCGCTGTCAACCGGGAAAGTGATTCAATAATAGATACGGTGAGAAAAGCTTGCCACGGTGGGTGAGTGGTCAACGTGTCGGTTTACTAACCCCAAGCTTGCAGGTTCGCTCCTGGCCGTGGTAAGTGATTGTTGAAAGGCGGCAAAATTACGACACCATGTCATACAATGTTGGCATGCCAAAGAACCCATTTGAATTCTGTAGGCAGTGTTCATAATGGCAAAATTAATCTCGGGAGTTTCCGCCAACACTAAGTCCTTCATTTCTATACTAGAAAGCGCTATAGAGTCTAAGGTGCTTAGATATTTAACCTCCTTGACTTGCATAGTGCTTCAAGGAACAACGAAATTCGACATGCAAGCTTCCCTTTGGGTGTCAAATAACAAAGCTTGCACCCGGTATCCGAGGCCATACAATATTATTATTATTATTATTACGATGAGAAAAAGGAAAATTGCCTTTTTCTATCATTATCAAGAGAAAATGACAATAGACTGTTAAATACAAATATTTAACTAATTTTCGAAACGTAAACAAAAATTAATTGCTTCAAAGAAGTTCAAAATGATTTCGAAGAGTTTGATATTACAATGCAACAAATTGCAAATTGGGAAGAAAATAGGATTCTGAAGAACAAACATAAAATATAAGACTTACACTAAAAAATAGGCAACGAAAACAATATGTCACATCTGATGAAGAAAAGGCAGCTATAATGAAGAGGTGTTGGGAGAGGAGGAAGATGACAGCTCAATTCCCTGTTAATTCTTAGATGACTTAAATGTATTTGGTTTGATTTAAGTGCTCCAATGTGGGCATAAATATGATTACTTGAGGAATAGTCAAGTGCTTCTAATAATATCCCAATTTCAACTTTATTTTAATGCAACATGTACAAAGAAATAAGCATCAATACTTCAGGCATTTGAACAGTATAAAGGTATAACATGTTTTCACACGATTGAGTAAGAATATAATCACTTTGTATTTAGAACTTGGACATTATTTAACGTAGCAAGTTTTCTTCTTTGTTTTGATCCTGATCAATTTTGCTGCTGGCTCTTTCCTGAAGTTGCAACTGTTAATGTATATCATTGCCGATATTTGTTTTGATTATTCTTGGTACCGTATATCAAAAGATCCTAAAAAAGAACAAATTACAAAATAGATGAGAATTATGATATTTCGTTTTCAAGTAATCTCGAAAAGATACAATTCTTTCAAAACATTCCTTCCTTCTTTATTGCGGGCAATAAAACATCTCTTCGTATTTTGGTTGAGCGGCGAGAATGAGGCCTAATGATAAGATGATGATTCGAAGTAGGAAACTTTACAATATTTACTTATTTATTTATCAGTCTGTGATTAACTTTTCGGAGTTCATAATTTTCCGGCTAATTTTTCCTTTCGAATTGTGTCTTTCTTTTTAAAAATTCACCAAAGAGTTTCTGATATAGCATTTTTTTCCGAGCGTGACTTCCCCTACTACGTTCTGACTGCTTTGTTCTAGAGCTCCATGGATAGCAGATGTGGATTCTCCAACCTGTCAAGCGTCCGTCAGTTTCCCATAACTGACGAGTAGTCGCCGCGGGATCCGCCCCGTCTTCCGTTGGCTTTGGCCAAGCCTGTTAGGTTTCTCTGCCCTGAAAAATATTCTAGTATAAAATGAGAATATATGCTGTATGATATAACAGCTTGGGCCCTATTCTTATTTATCCTGGCCGAAATTTTCTATCATCATCAGACATATTTTTGATATGCATATATGATATCTAGAGTTATTTCTTTTATATACCGGTACTCGATTTGTCCTCCTGTGAGTCCTAGGTTCGAGACCCGGCTCCCGGCATGTGCACTGCCTTGCAAAAGCCACAATAGCTAACGTATGACGTTACTATTTTTATTAGATTTAGTGATATTAAGTCATTGATTTTACTGTTTTAGGAGAACGGAAGTTTTAATTTATGAAGCCAAAATAACGTGCGTGTTGAGGTCAATACATAGGCTACCATATCGCACGTGCACTTTATTTTTACACGATATTTCGATTTCATTATTTGCTATAGTAATGATGGCGCTTGCACGTAAGTTACAATCCTATAATCTAGAGACTCGACGAGATGATTTCTCTTATATGAATCTTACATTTCACCAAGGTTTGTAACTAATGCTTAATTACATCTTCAGTATTGTTTTGAATTTTTTGATGTTTTGGACGGATATGTCAGTGATTCTTTTTTACCTTTAGGAGACTAAAACTATTATATTTTTCTATTTGGGGCAGATAATATAGCTATTAGGCCCCTTTAAACATCAATTAGCATTATCATCACCATACTTTTCTTTTCTTGCTTCAACTGAAGTCTGATTCAATTTTAAATGCTTGTACTCACGGATCACTAGATGTTGAAGGCTGTGCATCTAAGGGTAATGGGAACCGAACATCCCCATCAGATCTGCAACATAGAAAATCATAAATAATCTTGAAATAACAACGAAATATGATCCAGTAAATTCCAGTCGGTCGCTGAAAATGCGTAAAAGTATCGAGAGACTGATAGTAACGAACATCTCCAAGTGTGTTTAGTTCAATACGATATCAAGGCAATTCTTCATTATTCTGTCAATGTTTCTACTGTATATATAAACCAATGGTTTGTACAGTTTAAAACTATACTGTACGTAAAAGTTTCAGTTCTTCAAGTTTAAACAATCCACATGCTAGGTACTAAGTAAAGTATAATGCCATATGCGAAGTGGAAACTTGCCTACTGGCAAAGTCTGCCAAACTCGTTATGGACCTTCAGAACGTAATTACCTTGATACATTACTCCAATTAAACTACTATATTATAGATATTTTAAAAATGTCGAACTTCAGCTTTGTTTAGTAAAATATCCATATCCACTAACCGAGATTTGAACTGAGGATACAGCGGTGAACGAAAGACGTCTTGAAAGATACTTGTAGTGTTTCAGGACTAAAACTGTCGGTGGGAATTATACAGATTTTATTGTCAAGTAGTGTGTTAACAATATATTAAAAGTCTAGGGTCGAGTGTTAGTGATTAGGATATTTACGTTACGTTACTCTTTGTCCAATTGGCAGCCGAGACAGAAGGAAAGCATTATAATTCTAAAATGAATTTAGAGGAACTTACACAGCTCGTGTTGTAGGGTCCGGTCCCACAGTTAGAGGGAGTCCGGAGATAACGTGCTTCACTGGCGCATGAGCCGACGTCCTAAAACACAAGCAAATCAAACAAATGAAGGTGCAAATGAGCAGTAGCGAATTATCCGTGACAGCTACAGCATAACTCAAGGAAAATAGCTTTTATGAATGTTACTGTTCCTATTAGTCAACCAAGGATGATTAATCGGCATTTGGTAGCACCCGAATTAGCATAACATCCCAGCCAGCCCAGATCTGTGGTGTCTGCTATAAATGGTGATGGTGATGATGATAATTGTCGTTCTAAGGGGCCTAACATCTGGGTTATCGGCCCCTAAAGGTTTGGGTGATAGTGAAAATAGGAGGAAAGGAAATGCCCTCAACCCTCGAAGAATGAGAATTAAGGGAGTTGGAAGAAAGGAGAGTCAGGAAAGGCATACAGGAAATGTAAAGAGGAGAGGGACCGCCCCAAAAGCGGAGGAGGAATAAAACGGACCCAGCTCAGGAATCCCTCGGGGTCACCAACTCCCGAACTCACCAGACGTGAGCCCTTGAGGGTGTAGCACAATCCAGGGTGCTCCATAAGTGGTGGAGCTACACACACCCTGCGTCTTTGAGGGCCTTGAGCAGAAGGCAGGAGATACAATGAAAAGAAAAAAGAAGGTCTGACCCCTCGAAGAATGAGGGATCGGGAAAGATGAGACAAGGACCAATTAAGGCGGGAAAGTGAAAGACTCCCTAGACCTCGGATACCCTAATACCGTCGGGGTCGGAAACGAACAAGCGTTGACCAAGGGAGGTCGACAGGAAAGACAATAGAGAGTAGCCCAGCACAAGAAAGTGGAAGCAATGCCGGACTCAGCTGGGGTCCCGTGGTCACTAGCCCACATCCCACTAAATGTAAGCTCCTGGGGGGTGCTATAAATGAGCTGCGCGCACCATTCTCCCGAGAGAGTGTCCATCTGAGCATGCTGGGCAGAATCAGCTAGGTGCTGACCGTAAGTCAAGTTTCCAAGCGCATGGCTTTTAGTGTCCGTCAACCCAAGCCAATAGTGGTCCATGGTTAAAGTTGTTCAATGAAGAACGACTTTAGCCGACATTTCTTCGGTACTGGAGTTGGTTTAAGGGGAGACTCCACTGAAAAATTTTACTTCTCTCCTACTGCATCGATTTCAAATTAATTTTGTTGACATATATATCACGTAAAGATGTAGCAATGTCTAAGTCCTAAGGTTTGAATGGTTTTTGAATTATTAATTTTTAATATGGTTTTTAATGGCATTTTGAAAACCAACTTTTGTTTCTCAGATATCAATTTTTGAGTATCAATATCTTCATACGCAATAGCAGGACATAGTTTAAAAGTTCTGTGCATTTATTTTATGAAAATGTTGGTTTATTTACCCTTAGTTCATTTTTCAAATATCAAATTAATTTTTTTCAAATAATTTGTACATAAATGTCATAAAAATCATTGGAACTGCATATCATTTAATATTAATACACAGAAGTATGCAAATACCTCATGACTATGTCCTGCAAAAATTTCACTGAGATTGGTTAATATTTAGGATAAAAAAAAGTTGGTATTGTAGTTAGAAATCAAACTTACTAAAATTTCCCTCTCAACAAAATGTTCGTTGAAATCACTGGTTCAACTTTATATCACCAGCAATTGCTACATTTGAAGGAAAAGCAAAGAACCAACTTAGGAACAAAATTTATCCGATTGGTGAGAAGATGGTCGTGTTCGATGGTGTTAACATCATATACTAACTTTGACAACTGTCAGTGAGCCACGCCCCCCTCATGCAGTCCATATATCAAATATTATTTAGACTTATTTATAATCGAATGGAACCAAATCTTTCTGGGATCTAAGAGAAAACATTCCAAAGGTCTAAAATAGCCAATAAAAATTATTTGAAACAAATTGAAGTTTTGCGGTGGAGTCTCCCCTTAACATGTATCTATTGTCAATACGGTGCTTATTAGGAAGAAATTGCATAAATTGTGGCATATACATGTATGTTCTGTTGAGTATAGTTATGCCGTCGATGCATGCAAACTGTTATACAGTGGCATATGATATCTTCTTCTTCTCTCTAATTGGCCTACTTAGGACCACGTTTATTCAACTGGGCGAAGATCAAGACCCTCATTGACCCGCATTTTCTGCCGGTGTAACTCCTTTCCAGGGGGTACCTTTCTTCCGAGGTTTCTCCTGAAAACCATGGACTTCCTCTAAAGCACGCCTCACATCCTGTCTGTCATGCAGATCTGATATTCCCAGTTCGTTAATATGTTTCTCAGCTTCCGTCAACCACGCTGTACGAACCTTCTTATTGTACCAGAAACTGAGCAAACGATTGGTCAATCTTGTGGAAGGTAATCTCGCAATATGGCCATAAAAGGCTATTCTCGTTTTTCTCGCACAATCAGATAGTTTCTCTATATGTTCGTAGAGCTCAGAGTTATGCCACCTACGAAATTCTTCATCTGTCTTTACAGGACCGAGGATCTTCCGGAGAATTCTCCTCTCTCTAATTTCCATCTTCTCCATCAGACCCTTTCGATTTAAAGAAATACACTCAATGGCATATACTGTAAGGCTTCCGGCCTTATGACTGACTTACAATATATCAATTTCAAGTTGCTTGCCACGGTGGGTGAATTGTCAGCGTGTCGGTCTACTAACCCCAAGATTGCAGGTTCACTCCTGGCCGTGGTAAGTGATTTTTGAAAGGTGGCAAAAATCACGACACCATGTCATACGATGTTGGCATGTTAAAGAACCCATTTGAATTTAGTAGGCCGAGTTCATAATGGCAAAATCAAATCTCGGGAGTTTCCGCCAACACAACGTTCCTCATTTCTCTACTAGGAAGCTCTAGGCTATAGTGTTCAAGGAGATTAGATATCTAACCTCCTTGACTTTCATAATGCTTCAAGGAAAAACGAAATTCGACATGCAAGCTACCCTTTGGGTGTCAAATAACAAAGCTTGCACCCGGCACCCGAGGCCATACGATATTATTATTATTATTATTATTATTATTATTATTAATTTCTAGTTACGAGATAAGCACTTCTAATTGTAAGTGCTCTTCGTCAACCGATAGGACATTTCTAATTTATTGACTCTCATGGATATGATTCATTTTGGAGTAATTTGTTATTAGTATCTAGTAAGAGTCAATAACCTCCCCTCCCGATTTCTTGCATTCTTAGCTACATGTGGATAGTTTTGTTTATACTATGTACTTTGATATGCTCTAAAGTAGGCAAGCAAAATGTCTTTAATCGTACTTATTTTGCATATAATCGTTGTAGGACCCCTCGATTACTCAGGCAGCAAATGTCACACTTCGACCGCAGCCGGGTTTTCATTCCCGGTCGGCGTATGTGGAATTTCTTCAGGAAAGCGGAGGTGAAACAATATTTCAATTGTCACCTGCATTCCACCAACACTGTCCCTCATGATTCATATATTCATTACTCTCAAATTTGACGCCTGAAAGAGTATTAGTGTAAACATTGTCCCACATAGAAGTTCATCGCAACTCGTTCCCGACCTAGTGAAAAATGAACAATGGGGTAAGAAACAAGATGTTTAGTAAAACACATGTAGCCTACTTTCTCATGAATGTACTCTTTGTCCTTTTCAAGCAGTATAATTGAATATTATAGTCATGAGCGTTAAGGGTTGTACCCTATATAAGACTCTTCGTTTACTAAGTAATTCCAGCACCTCAAGGTCTGACTTTAGAAAAGTAAGTCCTTCCTCCGTCTTGAAAGTATGGGATCGTTGATCTGTGCCTTCAGATATGTGAGAGTACATACTTGCTGTGTTACGTCATTGTAACTGTAACAAATAGTGGATTATCGATATTAAAGTCTTATATTTTCAAGATGGCGTCTGAGTGATAGTCTTATATGACTAATGCTGGTGAGATCTCTTATATGCTTAACCTCTCTTACGAAGTGTCATGTTATTGTGCAATTGGATCCTGAGATATTGATTTTGATGTTCCAATAGTATGCTTTAAAATATATAGAGTATTTTTATATATTCCATAACTTCAAGATGGCCACTCCATGCAATAATCAGTGTGATATTCTTATGAATAATGCTAGCGAGATCTTTCATATGATACTCCTCTCTCATCAAATTCTGCGTTAATTTTGTTAGTATACCATGAGTTAATGATATTCAAGTTTTAATACTACCGGTACGTCCAGCTCCCATTGTGAATGTATGGAGTCGCTGTGTTTTTGACTAGGTCATAGGAAGCCACTTACAAGGTTCATAATTACTAATAATTTTCGTTAATGTAGCTTTATTGCGTTATTCATTATCACATTGTATCAAGATGGCCGCTGAGCGTTGTAGTCAGTTTGTTATTCTTATGACATATTTTAGCAAGATCCGCTATATGGGACTTCATTCTTACTAAGTTTTGTTTAAATTGCATAATTTCATTCTGAATGATCCATTATTACGTTTTAATAGTATAACTAGTCGCCATCTTGAAAATTTGGAGTCACTCTTATTTTTCTTTGGGAACACAATACTGCATGAAAATGTTCTAATATCACTGATTTTTTATACTAGCTCTAAAACACAAAAAGCTATTTCCTGGAAAATGGTGAGTATTCTCAGGGGATTGTCACCGCAAAATACCCAGAAATATCAACCAATTTCTTAGAGCAGATAACTTTGTGTAATTATTCTAGATAAGAATTAACTGTAAAATTCTAAGTTTATATAGCCTACAATTAGTGGCAATACAAAGAAAGTTGTAAAATACAACTCAACACACAAATAAAATTTTATACTTAATGAATTTTCTATTATGGCCTATGGAGTATAAATGGCAAGTATCTAAATATTTGTCAATTTATTAAGTAGAAAAGTAAACAGTTTTTCTTTTTTAACGAATTGATAATTTATTTCTCAAAAGTACAGTACCGGTACTGTGGAATTCTCAGTTTTGCCTCACAGGGCTGAGTATAAGCTGTTCTAGCCCTCAGACCAGAATTAACATTTCTTGGCAGAGCCGGGAATCGAATTCGAACCTCCGGGGCGGCAGCCAAGAATGCTAGCCACTACACCACGAGGTAGTCTCATTTCAATCTTAATATTGTTTATAACTTAGCCAATAATTTAACATTAGGGTACAATCAAATTTACTTATTATTGTATGCTTTTACCAAAGCAACACTTTCTTAATTTTTATTGTTTTTCTTCGTGGGGGTCTGGAGCCCCCACAGCTCCCCACTTATATACGCCCCTGTATCGAGACACTGTTTTTTTTACTTTGGGCATATGAACCGACTGAAAAGGTTCAACCTTATTACTAAATTTAGTTACCATACTAATGTACGGATAGCGGAGTTCAACTGTGCATTTGACCTTGCAAGCTCAGCAGTAGGAGCGGTGTGTTTTTCGATGAGAAATACGTGAGTCATGCATAAGGTAAAAAGAAGACCAGAATGAAAAAGAGATTTTTTTGAACCTTTATGTATTTTATAACAAGTAGTTCCGTGAAGAACTAAATAGCCTATTTTCATATACCCTACTTATGTAAATTGCCTCTATCAATATATAAAATTTCAGTTTGATTGCTGTAATAGATTTGTAGACATTGAGAACCGTCTAAATATTTCGGATGGTCGCCATGTTGGAATTTTAGAGTTATGTAGTCTACTATTACATGAGGATTATTATATAGGTGTATTATTCAAACTTCAATCGCATGATTAGGACACAAGAAATTTACAAATTTCGCACAGCCACCATCTCGCGGTTATGAAAACAATTGAAATAAATTAGATGCCAGTGGTTTAAAATTTGTATAAGCATTTACCGTACCAAGTTTCACTACGCTCGGATGGTTAAATCGCGAGAAACGTCCAATTAAATATTTACATTTCGCGTCGCCGCCATGTTTCATTTGTGATCACCAGGTTATTGAAAGACACATAGATGAACTTATGTTCATAGCCTCTATCAACATACAAAATTTCAGTTTGATTGCTGTCATAGATTAATAGATATTGAGAACCGTCTAAATATTTCGGATGGTCGCCATGTTGGATTTATATTATGTAAGCCATAGATTTATGAAATATTAGATGACGGTTATTAGATTCATTTTTCAAACGTTGACTTTCATCGCATGATTAGGACACAAGAAATAACAAGTAGTTCCGTGAAGAACAAAACAGCTTACGTTCATATCCTATTTAAGTTAACTGCCTCTATCAACATATAATATTTCAGTTTGATTGTTGTAATAGATTCGTAGAATCGTCTTGTAAACTTAAGTCTGCTTACTCTCTCGACTTAAATCCAACAGGGCACATGTGATATGTTGAATCTACAATCATACACGCAAGTAGGGTGTGTAATAAGCTGATGACAACCGTATTAGCTGTCTATACAGTATAATGAAGTCTGAATAACAAACTGTATTTAGTTTTAGTAATAATACATTGTAGAGAATCGGACTTCAGCACTTCATGGTGATGAAGCTAATATGAGCTAGGAAACTTAGTGTAAATCCCCTCGTCGTGTATCACAGAGGTACTCGAGGGTCACATAGTTATGGTACATTAGCATGATATTAAACAGAAAGAAGCTATCAACGTCCTTCCATTCAGTGACCGTACAAATGTTCTTTACTTACCACTCGTCATCAGACGATGTACTTATTTGTTCCAGTGATGATGCTTGACTGCCAGGTCTCTTAGGACTGCTCTCTCCCACCAAGCTGGAAAGGAAGGATTGCTGTTAGTAAACTGGCTGTTTCGTCTGTCGTTGACGAGTGAGTTTTCGTTGTACTGTACCATGTACAATTGCAAAACTGCCGAGCTGCATTGCACAATGGTGGGGGATTTTTGAAAGATTACAAGTTCGACTCGCAAGCGCCATACCATTTCAACTGTCTGCGTGAATTTTGTATGGCTTGTACTCAATTCACACAGCTGAGTGCGATTTTTGCCGGGGTTTCCTACCTTAATTTCAGGCAAATACCTGTATGGTAGCTTCTTGTAAGCCCTGGGAGGTATTTTCTGCAATCATCGGCCTAATAATAATAGTTACACCACAGTTACTGTACGTAGTAACAAAGTTATCCCAGACATAGGGGTTATCAGAAGAATTAAATGCATACGCAAGACACGGGATGTCTCAAGCCCTTACATGAGTTAACAATGTTGAGTCCAGCGGCCTGGGACATCTTTTGTCATTTGTCTCATAACCTGTGTTCCTGTGGCGACTATAATAGTGTGTGTACCACTAGTTATTAGGGTCGTGGATGGAGTAGGTGACCCGGGACTGGAAATAAGGTACTATCCCGGCATTTGCCTGTAAGGTAAAAAACCGAGGAACAAGCACGCTCAGTGTAGCTCCGGACTTAGTGCAGCCCCCAGTCAAGGTTGTGGGGAGTGATTTAATGTTCACGCCTACACAGCGGCTACAACAGCACAGTAACAGGAGTATAAAAATCATGTAGCCTAATCTTGTTTCATATTTCCATCTCGTCGACATATCATGAAGAATTCAAGTAAGATCCGATCATACGGACCCTTTACCTTAGAGGATAAGTCATCCATTATTCTGTTTGCTTGCCTGCAAACATTCCATTAGAGCAGGGGTCCACAACCCGAGGCCCGCGGACCGCTTGCGGCCCTCAAAGTCAGTTTACGCGGCCGGCGGATAAATATTTTATACTATTGGAAACGTGAGTATATATATTGTGAATGATGAGAATTTCCCCATTATGGTAGGCCCTAGTTGAAATAAGAAAATTATAAAAATGTTTCGTTAAAAATAAATTAAAAAGGAAACAATTATTGGACAGAATTTAAGTTTTGCATAACCAGACTGCTGCAAGGTTCAGACTGACTGTGGAGTCCCTCTTGCAATACAAGTGGATATGAGCACGTGACAGACTATTGGAAAATAAACAATGCCAAGCATCACATTAGGAGCATTAGGCTACTACATGATTTGACGGTCAGTTTGACGATATATTGAATTTTATTTTTTATATACTGATGTTAAGAGTTCTGTTTTTTTTGTAAAAATAAAAAATTTACAACCTTGTGATAGGCTAGTGTTATTTTATTTTATATACCCCTAAACCTTTTAGAATTAAGAGTAAGTTGATTGTAAATCAGTAATTTGATAACTTAATAACGCAATTGGCCCAAAAACTTCAAAAATGGATTTAAACCATTTAGAGGACACAAAAATGGTATTGTAACACATTTTTTGTCTGCTGGTAAAATAGGTTAGTCAGATAATAGTAAAATTAGCTTTAGCGGTAGGGTTTGGCAAGTGCCTATGTGGAAAGATTACTTGCGGCCCGCCACTTATTATGTAAAAATAAACTTGGTCCCCACTTTAAAAAGGTTGTGCACCCCTGCATTAGAGCAAGCAACATAATGTCAATTTAACAAGTTCGTGCTGGATTATTAGATACCGGGTAACACACATCTAGTAATAAGCTTGTTGTTCGGAGGGTGGAAGAGTGGATGGAAGTTTGGGCACTCTCTTGTCCTAGGGGTGAGAAATTGCCCCTGAAGGCGGATGAGCTACTAGTTGGTCAACGGCATGAGAATGCAGAAAGCAATGGGAAACTACTGCATTCAAGATCCATATGGATTTCTCTAGTAACACATCTTGGCTGTGTTCAAAACCAAATTTTCCGGAGTTTCAAGTCTCCAAATCGGATCTCCGGCTTCGGGAAAGTTGTCAGTGAAAGATGGTATAAAGATTAGCACGTGGAATGTGCAAACTATGGCGCAAGTTGGGAAAACCCATAATGCGATTCAAGAAATGGACAGAATGAAGATAGAAATTATGGGCGTAAGTGAAATGCCAGGATCAGGTTCTTGTGACATCAATGGACATGTAGTTTACTATTCAGGGACATCCAATGGATTATATCAACACGGAGTAGGAATTATAGTATCTAAATTGGTCGCAAAGTGTGTCACCAATTTTATACCTATCTCAGAGAGAGCATTGTTGCTTCAAATAAATACTGAGCCTGCGCATCTTAACATCATCCAGGTGTACGCTCATACGACAGACCATAGTGATGAAGAAGTTGCAGAGTTTTACTCCCAAATCACAGGTGTTTTGCACCAGTTACCAAAGAAAGATCTAACAATAATTATGGGAGATTTCAATGCAAAAGTAGAACATGGATCTGAAGGCAGTATTGTAGGTCAATATGAGAGAGGAGATCAACTTTGCGCATTTGCAGGAGAATGGGGATTTGTAGTAACCAACACATTCTTCACATTACCACCACGACGTTTGTATACTTGGAAGTCTCCTAGAGATTCAGGTGAAAGAATTATAAGGAACCAAATTGACTATATTTTGATAAATCAAAGATATAGGAGCAGCTGTGTCTCAATGAAAACATATCCCGGTGCGGACATTCATTCCGATCATATCCCTCTAGTTGGAGTTTTTAAAATCAAAATGAAAAAGATTCAAAAGAGAAGAGCCATAAAGTATAATATGCGTAAATTAATTGAACCTTCAGTAAGACAAAATGTAGAAGAGCAGCTCAATTATGAACTTGGATCCCTATCGGATGCCTTATGTACCGATGAGAAAATTAAAACATTAACTAATACGCTTGAATCTATGAAGAAAGGTCACTTAGTAACAGATATCACTAAAAAGAAACCATGAATGACTGAAGAGATTCTTAAAATGATGGATAAGAGAAGGAAAGCAAAGGGTAATCCTGATGAATATAAGAACATCAACAGGGAAATCAGGAAAGAAATAAGATTAGCTAAGGAAAGGGACATGCAAGAAAAATGTAATGAAATAGAGATGTTACAATTAAAACATGACAGCTTCAATGTTGATCGAAAAGTTAGAAGTGACAGGGAATTATAGAACTAGACAAGGAAATAGATTGGTCAATATTGAAGGAAAACTAATTGTTGGAAAAGAAGAGTTTAAAGATACGTGGCAAATATATATAGAACACTTGTTTTATGATACTCGACAGGAGCCACCTCGAATAAATGGTGAAACAGGACCCCAAATTCTGGTAGATGAAGTACAAACCGCCATAAAAGCCATGAAGGATGGTAAAGCCACTGGCCCCGACAATGTGAATGCTGAATTTTTAAAGCTTTTGAATGAAGATAATGTGAAATGGTTGACTAAAATATTCAACGACATTTACAATTCTGGGAACATTCCTCAGGAATGGCTTAAATCGGAATTCATCACACTACCTAAAAAACTCGGAGCTAAGTTTTGTAGTGAGTACCGAACAATCAGTCGCATGAATCACATCTTGAAGGTATTTCTGAAGATCATTCATCGCAGAATATACAAAATATGTGAAGAACAAGTTTCTTCTACACAATTTGGTTTTAGAAACGCATTTGGCACACGTGAAGCCCTATTTAGCATTCAAGTATTGTTTCAAAGGTGCCGTGATGTGAACTGCGATATATATGCCTGCTTTATTGACTATCAAAAGGCTTTCGATAGAGTAAGACATCATAAGATGATAGAAATTTTACAAAAGATTGGCTTAGATGCTAAAGATTTACGAATAATTGTGAACTTGTACTGGAATCAATCTGCTTATGTGAGGTTAGGTAACGAGTACACGGAAGATATAGATATTCTAAGAGGTGTAAGACAAGACTGTATATTGTCTCCATTGTTATTTAACATCTATTCGGAATATATCTTTAAAGAAGCTCTAGAGGATGTTGAGATGGGAGTGCTCTTAAATGGTAACTGGATAAATATCATTCGATATGCCGATGACACTGTGATTTTTGCAGATAGTCAAGAAAGCCGGAAACATAGCATTGATAAAGTAATCCAAAAAAGCCATGAATATGGTTTAGATATAAACCCTCAGAAGACAAAATTGATGGTCATTAGTAAAAACAAAGTATCTGCAAAGACCAGAAACCCATTGCACAAGTGCATAAGTATATATACCTTGGCACTACCATAAATGACCAAGACCCTTCTGATGAGGTGAAGTCTCGAATTGGGAAAGCCCGGACAACTTTCAATAAGATGCGGAATTTGTTCAAACATCATGAGCTGACTACGAAAATCAGGCTTTTGCGTTGTTATGTGTTCTCTACTCTTTTCTACGGTGCTGAGACCTGGACTCTGACAGAGTCTTTGTGTAAACGGTTAAAGGCCTTTGAAATGTGGCTGTACAGAAGGATATTGCGGATACCATGGACAGACCATGTCACAAATGTTGAGGTTCTCCAAAAAATGAAAAAAAACTAAGGAAATATTAACCACCGTGAAAATCAGGAAAATCCAATACCAAGGACCCATCATGAGGAATACCACCAAGTACCATCTCCTACAGTCTATTCTTCAAGGAAAAATACCAGGGAAGAGAAGTGTTGGACGAAGAAGAATATCCTGGTTAAAAAATCTCACAGCCTGGACCTCAAAAACATCTACTGAATTATTCCGAGCTGCAAGTGATAGGAACAGCACAATCAAGATGGTAGCCAACATCCGGAACGGATAGGAACCATAAGAGGAAGAAGAATGACTGATACTTCTGAGAGAATCCAAGCCTTACGATTGTTTTAAAATGACAATTTATGATAGAAATGGAAATGAGTCCGTCACTATTTATAGGTAAACGTCAAATTATTTCTTGATATCTATCTTATAACGTATTTTGATGTTTGCTCATTTGAAACCCCTGACTCTGTGTGGCTCCTTGTATAATAGATTACAAGTGTTGCCTTATTGATATGACAACTCTTCTGACGGTCAACACTACATAATCCTAATCACTGGGACATGCAAAAAATAACTTGAAAAAACAACAGCATGTGATTAATATATACCGGCTGAAACCCTAATAATATAGATGCATCCCAAATAACGCGTGTTGTCAGGAAGGTCGATATTTCTCTGCTTGCATCCCGTATGGTACTAATGCACTGCAAGCATATCCTGCAAACGATAATGAACACTATTATGTATCTCACGTAATAGTCTGTGGCCCTCTGAAGATATGCAATTATCTATCCTGGTCGATGTCTTCTGTTTTATATTATATGTACCATTATATACAACAAAAAGTGCCAATTCTTGTTTAAATAATGTATAATGATTTCCTGACTAAATATTCTTAGTAATAAACCCTGATGGCAGAGGAGTTGAAATGGGAATGAAACGACACGGATGATTAATATTAATAATAATCTGGACGGTGGAACGCAGAAAGCGCCATTGCAAGAAGATGAAGAGATTTTGGGAAGACAAGAGAGCAAGATCAGCGCTCCTTAGACGGGCATAACGATGTAAATAATAATAATAATAATAATAATAATAATATGAATAATAATTTCTGATTACAAACAAAATATCGTGATTATGAGGAGAGCCTTCAAAATGGATGTAAGATCCGTTACAGAACCCGTCAACGACGGGTGATGGATACTAAGCAATAAAAACAGGATGTAACAGGCATCAACAATATCACGCCCCCCAAGTCACCGGTAAAATGATTACGTGCCGAGTGCGACCCAGTACAAATCGTGGCTGCAGCGATCCTGCTAGTGGCTTACAGTGCCCCGTGCGACCCATTGTTCAAGAGAAGAATTGAAGAAGATCTTATTACCCAATTTACGTAAATCCATGAAATGCAAAACTTCAGAAATCGCGTTTTTGTATTCAGATATGATTATGAATATAATGTAATCATTCACTACTTTTATGCACATCCTGACACTGTGTTTTAAAAATCTCCTATCAATGGAAATTGTGGAAGTTGTCTCCTGTATGTTGGAGTTAGGACGTTTTGTAAATAAATCATATATTGACATACGCTTTGAGTGGCATTTATGAACATTTAAATGGTTTAACACAACAAACACAAACTGTTGCTCGACATATTCTTCAACGTTAGCCATGGCCTTGATTTACCACGTGATATCACGTGATGTTCAGAGAGCCATCGGATTGGTCAACATGGATATAAGACACATTGTAAATAAATACCCGTTGAAGTTACATAACCTTGCAAATAAACTTCGTTAATATGGGCTATACTGTGCCCAACTCTAGGAATGGGTATTCCAAGATTCAGACACCTAGATATCAAGGGAAAGGCTACAGCCGCTTTTGAAAGTTGTGATATTTGAATATCGCGCTACATTGCTTCCAGAAGGAATTGGAAAGAATATACCGCTAAGAGCATGTCAAGTGACGTAGCGAGTAATAGCAGAGGTCGAGGCTATTTATTGATTAAATAGTTAGCCATGGAGTAGAGACTTGAGACTTGGATCAGATTACTGGCACGGCCAAATGAAAGAGAATGCAATTAGTATCAAGTAAATCGGACCAGGGATACCAGAGATATGAGGATTTCCAGATATCAGCTGATGCAGCGTGACCCTGACCGTTTTGAATAAAAGCCGGCTGGCTCAGGCATCATTAGCTCACTTCGAAACAAGCACTTGCCTAGCAAGGTGCCGCTACGCTGAGCCAAGGCACATGGTTGCCGGATCTACGCAGAAGTTATTTTCAAAATTGTGATAGTCACAAAAGTGCTGCGCTACGAGTGGAACTTAGTAAGTTTCCGGCAAGGAGAATCACTAGGTGATTGATATTTTTCTACAGACACTGGTGAAATATTTTTTATTTCTACATGGACATATGCTAGACTTTGTCTAGAATTAGTACTTTGTCACAGTCCAGTAATAACCTAATACTTGGATATTTAAGTCCATTTTAGTCAGTTTTCATATTTGTAACTTAATAACCACTCCGATCTATCAGTACATTGAAGACCAGTCTATCACGGTGGTGTTCATTAGCCAACGCAGGGAAACTACATGTTGCTTCGCGCATGGTAGATGGTGTGAAGCCATGCCCAGGGAACGATCTTCAGAACAGCCGTTGATTGGTTAGACTGTCAGTGTTTTCTTTTACTGAAAATATTACCGTGAGTTATGTTACAACTGACATATTTAAGAATAGATCACTTAGATCTGACCCCATTTAAGCAAACTGTTATGGAGTTAACAGAAGCCAATATTAAAATGGATCAACAGTTGCTTCAAACGTCAAGAGATACTACCACTATGTCTTGTTAGACTGATTGTGGGTATATAATGGCGGCCGATACAAGGATTATACATGCTTGTCCGATAGGGCATGTCTATGGATAAATCTGGTACAGACCAGGTTCACTACGCTTCAAGACCATCAAGAAATGTAAGCCACATTTGAATTATATTATGCCTAGCTAATTGGAACAAACTATTTTTTTCTGCAGATGACCAACACATTTATTTTTCTTCGTATATAAATCTTGCAATGATTTACGCAAGACTTATTAGAGTTATTCTGAGTATTTTCAGCACTCAGAACAGTTTAGGATCGATGACCGAGCATATCGAGCATTTATTTGAATATTTCATATGTTTGGGAAGACACGGAAAACCGTCGATGTAACTGTAAAAGTTAAATTATTTTTTGTTGAGGAATGGATATTTTTTCCATATTCGAAGGTTCGAACATGTGGATTCTCACATAATGAGATGATAATTAAACATATTTAAAATAATATAACTAATAATAATAATAATAATCCACTAATAATAATAATAAAGATTTTTATATTTTTTCTAAATAATTTTTGGATATTATATTTTCTAATAATCATATGTATTGAGAGAGAGCCTATGAAGTAGTTTAATCATTTCTAGTTTGGAACAGGAGATTTTCCGAAGGAGAGTGGTTAGCGCAAGCCCGCATTCAACCAACATTTCAGTTCTGGTTGAACAGTTGATATTTGCAATGAGCAAAGTATATTTTTCAGATAACACGGAGAGGCATGAAACGGGAAGCAAATGATATTTGTATCAAATAGGATATTTTTGTATTTATATAAAATCATGACGTAAATACACTCGAAAGTGAAATAAAGATTTTCATAAGAATGGTAAATTCACGGGTTGAACTGAATGGTAAAATAAAATAAACTTGTAAGTTTATTAATCTTCCAGTGTTGATAACAAGCAGAGGCTTGATTTATTGTATAAAATTTTGGGAAGAAAATTTATATGTGTGGAGTAGTTGAAATGCCATTCCCAGGTGCGCATGTTTAAGTCGCAGGAATGAAGAGGTTTTTTCGGAGCATCAATCAAATAGCAGGTTCGATGGCTCAGGTTTATAGAAGGAGTATTGGAACTACACATTTCGTCGTATGAATGACCCGAAGGTTATTTCTTAAAACCATCAGTTCTTATTTCAACCTTGTTTACGAATTCCATTTAGACTTTGATTTTGCTAGAACCCGGATTTGTCATGATAGTAGTTTATTCTTGTTTATTGCCGTTGTTGTTGGAATATTGTATTCTTACACAAATAATAGAATGGGCCACTGCCAATTAAAATAATTCTTTAACCACGAATAATTTGAAGGATATTTTCAATCCTAGTGCCATGAACTAAATGAATTTATTATGAAGCTACAATTCTTATTTCCGCATTCTGTCGAAGAATTGCAAGTTGTGAAAATTACTAAAAATGGCCATGAATATAAATATTTTTTATAATAATGATTCCAAGTGGAAAATTGAATAGTTGAATGGTTCAACAATTTAGTGATCAAGTTGATGATTCAGAAATCATATATTTTGTTAGGAACTTGAAATTCATAATCGAGTCACTTCTCGAAAGTTTAATGTCGGAAGAACAATTAATTTTTGTTGTGCTTCGCACAGTTCTTCGATGCTATGCTCAAGGTCAAATACTTTTCAGATGTTATTAATATGTGTAAATGATTTGTGTTGATTCAGGAATAATAATATTTTTCGACAATATATTTTTGAAACTGGAAAAATAAGTGAAAGTTAAAAATTCTATGAACTTTTATTCTACGAGTGTTAATATAATGTAAGAATTCAAACAGTGAACTACGATATTTCCAGTAGAGACAATTAAATTTGAACTGGATTTAATCATAAATAATTTTGGAACACAGTCTACAGGACTAATAATCAGACTTGTGTTTCCAAAAAAATAATTGTCAAATGTGTTTGGAAAATTTCTGTATATTGTGTAAATAGGAGTGTGGGTCGCCACACGTGAATGATGCTGCTTTGAGCAATTTTGCAGTCAATTTTAAATTCAAAATAAAATGAGATAATTTTACATGATGTGTTATGCCCAGTTGAATCTCCTTCTATCCTTATTGTTGCATTGAGCCAAAAATCAGTAAAGCATTTTTTTCATTTGATGTCGTTTTTGCGATTAGCTTTAACCCATCTGGCGCTCCGGGATATTTTGACTCTCGTGCTGACTGATTATTGGTAAAATGCATATGTGGTCGTGCGGACTCCGGTCTAAACGGGCACAATACGACGTATTGTGACTTAAACCCTTTGCTATACGTTGAGAGAACCTACACACTTGCTTATGAAAGAAAGAAAACTGAAAAACCGTCAATTTTGGATTTACGTCACATTGGAAATAAGATCTTCAAATTTTACGGCGCCAAACCTAACCTAAGCGGAATTTTAGCACAAACAGGTGTTTTAGAAATTCTCAGATTCCACCGACACATCAGTGCTGTGGTCGCTATTGGCACGATGGCAAAGTGGTGGGTCGCATCCGGCACGGTCGCATCCGACACGACACCGGTAAAACTACCCCTGAAGTATGTTTTCAAACATGATTTAGCCTGCTAAAGATCAACATACAAACCTTAATATTGTTGATGTAAGTCGAATTGTAGACCTAAAGTAAAGCTGAGGACTTATTCAATACGCCCATTCTGACTGGTCTTGAATCTTTCACGGATAATATACGGTTCTTGTGTTCAAAATTCGTTACTTACTTCTCTATTGTCTTCAGTTCCGCAGTAGGATCAATAGATCGTTTTATTTCTTCAACCAGGATGTTCAGCTTTTCTTGTCTAGACTCCGCTAAGGACCTGATAAAAAATGTAACAAGTGATTAAATTATTAATTAATTTATTTTATTTTAAGGGACAAAAATCATACCATAACAATTGTATAATTGTAAAATGATATTTTGTTGAGTTTTTATTTTTAATATTAATTAAATCTAATGATGAGAGAAAACTTTTATTTTTTCGCATTACAAACGTAATATGAGTACGAAAGTCCTATACTTTGATTTTAAGAAATGCTTGTATTTGTATCATGTGTTGAAGTACCAACACTACAAATTTCAAGTAAATAGTTTTGTTGTGTGTGCATATGAACAAGCAAGATTAATCGCCGGTCACTCAGACCTCACCTCACAATATACGTCACAGTAGAGAGTTAAAACTAGCCCACCACATGTTTATCTGAGCTCTGTATAGCAGAGGCCGTTCAACGACGAATTTAAATCAACGTTCTATTCTGTATAAATTGTTTTAAAAACACTTGGAATTCTGACTGTAAGAAAAATGGGAAAAAGCCTTCTTATCTAGAAAATGACTCTTTTGACATGCAACTCTAAACGTTCTAAGGCATCTTATTCTTTTCGTTGTTGCAGCCGATTTACTCTCCAATTAAATAGTGAAATATTCCAATAGAAAAATGGTAGTGGGACTTGTTCCCTAATTTCCTTGCGTTTTTACCTTTGTCATTACAAACATTTATCCTATTATTTTCGTGCCAATTCCCCCAGCCTTCTGGAATTAAGACTTGTCTGTTGTATTGTAATGTCTACCCAATACAACCAGCACTATTAAGAACTAACTTTGTTTACCAAATGCATGTTTTCAGCGATCATGTTGTGTTGTCTATATGAAGTACAAGCTATTAATTTTGTTTACATGATTAAAAAAACACTCCTTGTATACAGAGTTCCAAAAGGAATTGCCATAGTTTTCAAGGAGATCCAAGGAGGTCCAGAGAGGAGCAAAAAGACGATTGGTTCTTCTTAAAGAAGGCAATCATATTCTCATATGCTCATCAAAATTAAGAATTAAGTTATTGTTACTCCTCTTCATTTCGATCACTCGAATGTTCGTAACACCTAACTCTTGATGGAGTGACTAACAGTGACTGCGAATTTGAAATGTATTAGTTATACGTCTGTGCACAAAAGCCACTCGGCTGTAGACGGTACGTAAATTCATCTCAACTCATGACGGTGACGCTGGAAGCAAAAGCGATAGCTGTCTTCAACCGCCTTAGATCACTCTGGGTGACAGTTTCTATTTCGTTTGATGCCTAAATTTGAACGTTGTTATACCATCCGCCATCTACCAGAGTGACACTTGGAAAGTGACCTAATATCGTCAGAATGAGTATGGTTTTTCATCACCGTTGCTTGCGACGGATCTTGAAAATGTATAGCTTATTAAGGCAGAATTACCATTTGAGGGTGGTATCTATTAGATAAATAATTATGGTACAGCAATCCCATGACTAATGAAAAAAGTGCAATGGCCCGCACTAGTGATCGTACGACGTCGGCTCGAACTAACTAGCCGTGCCCCTACATCGCATACCTCTGGTCAACGCGCTAAGAATACTCAATAGTGTAGCAGATTCGCCGTTTCCCTGGTGGCCATTCTATCCGGGTGTCTTGGGCGAGCTTGCCTGTTTCAGGGCTGAATACGCTAGGCCCCTCCTCGCGCAACGTTAGCTAGAGTCGGCTTGAAAATACTGGAATCTGACAAGGAAGGACTCGACATTTAGAGAAATAGGAGCACCAAGAATTTTCGAGAGAATGAGCCAGCATTATACATACCAGCAATCGGGATTGAGTTCGTTCGTTGAGTTTTAGTTCCGTGCAGCGCAGAGTTAAGATAAATCTGAAGATAAATTGTAAGAGACATTTCCTCTCAAAATACAGTGTACATAAATCCAGTGACAAATAATTGTTTGGAATGTGACTCAATTTATGTGTGTGTGCGAGCGTGAGTAGGCCTAAATTATGTTAATGTTTATTAGTGTAAGTTATTATAGTAAATAAAGAAATCAGAGAGGACTTAAAGGAAATTGCCCTAACAATAGAAGATGCTGCAAATAAGAAAAGTTTAACTACAGCAATTAAAAATATGACTTTTCATTTTCCACTCACAAGAAAGAAAATTCCTACAAGAATATTTTCCGCCCAAGAAAGGGCAAGACGATCAATGCGCATGAAGAAGTACTGGGAGGACCGCAAGGCTCGTACAGTTCCTACAAGTCGACGAACTAATGGTTGGTTAAAGTGATCCTATGTGGTCTCAAAAGGCGTAGAAGAAGAAATAAAGAACTAGTTTAATATATGCCTGACTTACTTTATTTTACGGATCGAAGAAACGCAACAATAGGTAGGAGGTTCGAGCGGCGTGACACAGAGAGGCAGAAGGCTACTGATATCGCGTCAGGAGTTGGCAGTCGGGTTTGAACTGCAGGGGTCTTCCCGCTCACTGCGTATCGCGCATTCCAAAAACATTCAGTTGGTCACTACTTGCTTCACTCACTCAGCACATTCCTTCTTTCAGTGGCTGAGTGTCGCCTGCTGCAATGACTACCATTGGCATGCGGCAAGCCGATATATTTAACTTAGGAATATGCGGGCCGCGCATGCGTACTGCAGGACCTCCCCGCACCCCGTCGCAGCGTGTTCAACTGCCATCTCCTGCCGCGAGGACAGTAGTTCTCGTTGAGTTGCATACAGACACGTGAATTATGTTTCGCTTTTTATGCCTCCGTGACGCATTAAAGGATTACTCTGGTAGACTGCATTGTACTTAAAATGTTCTTTTACTTTCAATAGAAAGAATAATGATGAGGCAGATGAATTAGCAAGTGGAGTTACATCTGCCAGCCTTGTAGTAAACTTAAATTAGGCATTAACTTCAACATTGTGTTTAAATGTCAGATGCGAATGAATGTCTTAGTTCACACATACATGGCAATAATCTTCCTGCCAATTTCAGAGAACCTAGTCTGTATGGTATATATTTTCATCACCTTGTTGAACTTGAACCTGTGGAAGGAAGCGAAAATAAACTCAATCTGCATTATTGCAACCAGCCATTCTGGAGTTGGAGAAGTAAGCCATCCTTCGAAACGATAGTGATCCAGTCTTGTTCGGATGTTAGCTTTGTATCGATTGGACGTTTTCGGCTCTATTTCTTAACGAACACTGAATGTATTTGCATTTTAAAGCAATAAAACCTGCGAGGTATGTTGAAACATCGTGGGTCACATCCTGACTATGGCACGTTGAATTGCGTGGTCGAGGTTGATATCCACTTCCATCGCCTGAATGGGCACAAGGATCAAGGGATGAGATGCACAGTTTATTAGAGAAGAATGTTACGAATTATTCTGATGTTTATTCTATGACGCAGTGAGAAGAGGAACCTCATCAGCAACACGGGCACCACCAGACGAAGGTACGATATGTCGTTCCCACGTTCTGCTAACATTAAAAGGAGTAGGATTTTTTTAACATGCGCCAAGACCGCGAAGACAAGAAAATACATTTTCGAGTAAGTCTTCATTTAATCTTGAGGTCAAATTATAAGTTACACATATTGGTCAACTAGTATCACAGTACCTATTTTTAAGGACTAGGGTGACCCTGCTGAATGTACCAACTAACGTCCAATCAGACTTCTCTCCCACACTATGAAAATATTCGAACGTATCCTAGACAATAGGCTGCGAAACATCGTCCAGCTCTCAGCAAATCAATGTGGGTTTGTAAAGGGATGTGGCACGATAGACGCAAATTTTGCTGTGCGCCAGCTGATGGAGAAATTCCGCGAGAAGAAGAGGCCACTACATCTTGCCTTCCTTGACCTTGAGAAGGCATTTAATCGAGTACCACACCAGCTGATTTAGTATGCTCTTCGTTATCATCAAGTTCCAGAAACTTACATAAACTAGGTAAAAATACTGTATAACAACACCAACAGCAAAGTGCGATGCCCTGCAGGACTAACAGCTTCCCTGTTACAGTTGGCATTCATCAAGACTCAGCTCTGTCTCCACTGCTCTTTTTATCGTCATGAATTCTATAACGTGCGACTTACAGATGTGAGTACCATGGACAATGCTATATGCTGATGATGTGATGTTTGCGGAGGACTCCAGGAAGGATCTTGAAATCCAAGTACAAACATGGTATGATCGTCTGCAAAGACTTGGTCTTCGTTTGAACATCAACAAGACTGAATACCTCGAAACGATTCCATCCCCTTGATCTATAGGAATTAATGCAGCTCCTCTTCCTAAGGTGGGTACCTATATATTCCAATACATAGGTTGTCGATTGCATAGCGAGAGCTATGTAAAGCGACTTAGATGCGATTCAGAGGTGTCACCGGTATTCTTTGTGATAAGAAGATGCCTATCCGCCTACAGTAAAATCAAAGATATAATGCACAATGGTTGCATTATATGGTACCGAATGTTGGCCAGCATCTAGAAGTGATAAGCACTCACTACATGTCATGGAAATTTGGATGCTGAGAAGATCGTTAGATACTCACTACTCGACCATATTCACAATACAACGATCCGACAACTAACTGGTGTGGCTCCAATCAATGAGAAAATGCAGGAATGGAGACTTCGTTGGTATGGACACATTTTCCGAGCACTACGAACTTCAGTCATCAGCTCGGCCTACCATCTAACAGTCGACGGCCAGAGACAGCATGGGGGACCAAAATCACGGTGGCTGGACACTATAAACGCAGATCTACGATCAAGAAACTTGCTCCCACAGTAAGCATTAGATCCCAAGCAATGGCGTGCATTGTTCCAAAAAGCGGAGCCGTTTCAACAGGAAGACGTTAGGAAGCAGGAGATGAAGATGAAGACCAATGCTTTTGAGATTTAGAAAAAATCCAAAAATCTTTTCTGAAATTGGAGTAGGCCACCCGTTTTTCCTAGCCGCATGCTCCAACAAATCTCTAAATACCATTTTAAGGTGTTCTCCTAGCTTGCATTATTGAGTTCAAAACCTCTTCTAATAAGACCTTTCTCATCCTTGAGGAATCTAGAGTTCAGTATATCTAATACACCATTAATTAACTCAATAATAGTGCATTCAGGACTTGGTTCACCGCTTGGGGAGTGCGACGAGCACAGATGGGCTTGTGAAATGTGGTGGGTGGCTTATGTGATGCTTTAAGAGATGTTGGATCAATTTCTCCGTAATGGTCGTTCCATCGAACACGCAGCCCTTAGGTTATGGACAGTAAGAATCTGCTAGACAACGTGACATAAAAATTACTGTACAGGCTGTTTCCATGGCGAAATAAGTTGCGAAAATAATTGCCACCTGAACGTTCTTATGAGTTTCAAGTATCACATTATCGGATGAGTCGAAATTCATGCGACCGTTGTTCATTTCGTCGAAACTTAGAACAGACAATGATTCAAAAGGTTTTCAATTTCCGATCTAACGTAATCTTTTCAAATACCCGCTGAACTATATTGCCTAATTTTGGTGAGTTGAATGGCAAGGCGAAACTTTCTTTCCCTCAAGTATGCGTATTTTTTTGGGAGAAATACCTCTTAAAGTGGGGGTTTTCACGATGTCTCCAGGGCTCCACCCAACGCTGCTTTCTCTCCTCAATAAACAGAAAATTTGGCCTGGTGTAAAACACTGTGACACAATATCTTCACTTGTTGTTTGTCACTTTATCATCATCATCAGCTCTTCGCTCCAGCAAGCCGGGTGCGGCAGTGCAAAAGCCTCTTCCAATTTGTTTCATCCATCCATAGCTGTTCTTCGGATATAGTATGCCAGTTTACACCTCTCTTCTCTACATCCTTTGAAACTTGTTTCACCCATAAGCCTCGAGGTCGTCCTCGCGGTCTTTTGCTAGGAACTACCCTTTCAAAATAAGCTCTAGGAGTTCTTTCCGGAACCATTCTTTTCATATGGCCATACCACCACAGTCTGTAGAGTTCCATTAATTCCAAAAGCTTCTTTCCAATCCAAGATGTTCTAGGATATTAACATTTCTTATTTTATCCTTCCTTGTCTTTTGTAAGCAAGAACGGAAGAACTTCATTTCAGCAGCCTGTAGACGGCTGTTTGCTGGTCCTATCAGTGTTGCTGCTTAAAATCCGTATGTTAGAATTTGTACAAAGTAGGTTTTGTATACGGTAATCTTAGAAGTTAGTGGGAATATTGGATCCCAAAGTTGTGAACGCACAGAGTGATAAAATTTTGAAGCATCTTTTAGTCTGCTGTTGATTTTTTGCTTCATGGTGTCAGAAGAAACAAAATTGACTAGATTTTTAAAGTTGTCAACAATATCCACTTCTTCATTTTTAATTTTAAGATTGACTTTTCCAGTATCCCTACTAATTACCAAGTCAACTGACTTGGATTTGCTAATCATTAGCCCATTTTTTCAAGTTCCTCCTGCCACAGATCTAATTTGGCCTGCACTTCCGTTTCTGTCTCTCCCATACCATAATGTTAGGTTCACTTCTTAATAAGTCACATAGACTCCTCTAGAATGCATATTTTTATTATTTGTTGTGGAAAGGTTCACAATTCACACGATACACACCATATTGTTTTTGACACTGAACTTCACTGATATCAAAGACTATGTCAAAGATACTGCTCTACACTCTTGTGCTTGCTGCCAACACAACATTCTCCCACCTTGAGTTGTGGAAACAACTCAACAAAACAATAAAATAACATAACACATATATTTTCACAAAATAAATGAACACAGAAATAAATAAGTCACTCTTTGGTTTAACCACCACTCTCCCACTACTGGTTTTGATGAGATCAGAAGTATTAGTAGATGGTTTAACCGTCTTTGGATTTTTCTCCTTCTTCTCATTTTCATTCCGCTCAACTTGCAGTCTTAAAGCATGATCTTCTCCAGATGTCACTTCAAGTGGATACACCCTCTGTACTGGCCTCAGTAGCTCTCCTTTTGTAGTCGCCAAGCGAACAACTCTCACGACACCACCTTTGCCAGGGATGACCTCCGTCACTCTTGCCAGCGGCCAGTCTAGTCTCTTCGTGTTGTCACTGGCTACCAGTACTACTTCACCTACACAGGGTTTGTGATGACTTTTCCTAATGTGGTTCTTCTGTATTAGCTGTCCAAGATATTCATTCCTGAATCTTACCCTTAATGTTTCCTTTACTTTCTGTCTGTACCTGAATCTTCTGTCAAGTTTTATGTCCTCGATCATGTCGATATCGGGCATTCCAATCTCCTTGACTTCCTGTAGGAACATTGCAGGGGTGATAGCCATCAAGTCTTCTCCATCATTGGACAGGTAAGTAAGTGGTCGTGAATTCATGACAGCTTCAATGTCACACAGAACAGTCATCATTTCTTGGTACGACAGACATGACCTTCCCAGAACTTTCCTGAGCATTTGTTTGAGGACACCAATCAGCCTCTCCCACCATCCTCCCCACCATGCTGCAGTGGGAGGATTGAATTTCCATTTTATTTGGTGTACAGAACTATATTCAGCAATTTTATCCCACTGAATTGTCTCCAACATATTGCAGGTGCCTTGAAAGTTTGTCCCATTGTCACTATAGACAATCATTGGTCTTCCACGTCTGGACACAAAGCGCCGAAAAGCTTCGAGGAATGTTGCAGTAGACAAAGATGTTACTAACTCCAGGTGTACTGCACGAAAAACCGCACACGTGAACAGACAGACCCAGGCTTTCTCTCCACCTTTCAAAATCAGAGGCCCGGCAAAGTCGACCCCTGTTATTTCAAAAATTGAGGCTTCTCTTACTCTGTCTATGGGGAGATGAGTTTGTTCTGCTTCAAGATGTTTTCCATGATACCTCCTGCAGACAACACATGTTTTAATTGCACCCTTTACCGTTCTCCTTCCTCCAAGGATCCAATATTTCTGTCTGAGCCCACTGAGCAGAATCTGGGTTCCAGCATGACATAAGTCTTTGTGCTTCTCCCTAATGAGAGCGTGAACCGCTGTATGCTTCGCAGGAAGGATAGCAGGACAACGGAAAGCATAATCATCTTTGCGCGATATAATTTTTGTTTTCAGTCTCATCACTCCCTCATCATCCATGAAAACACATAGTGAGTTGAATCTTTCATCCTTTTCACCAACAAAACACTCCTTTTGTATGAACTTAATCACGACTTTTTCTGCTTCTGTGGTTTCTTCAATGGATAGTTCGGTAGTTCTTCTATTATTTTTCTGTCGACAATTATACAGAAACCTCAAGATCCATCCTATCATACGAACTGTTCTACGGAAACTTGAGAAATAGTCAAGGTGCCATTCTTGGGTATTGGACTTGTCTTCTAACACCGTCATAGTGTTGACTTTCTTTTTTCTTTCTTGGAAGACTTCATCATCGTTTGTTGAAATTTCGGGGCTAGGCCATTGTGTAGTGGATTGTTTTAGCCATTTTGGCCCTTCCCACCATCTCTGTTGAAGTAACTGTTTTGTGCGACATCCCCTTGATGCCAGGTCAGCCGAATTCATGATTCCTGGAACATGACGCCACTGTTCTATTCTGGACAGTCTTCGAATTTCTTGCACTCTGTTCCACACGAAGGTCCCCCAAGGTTCGTCTAACTTGATCCAGGACAACACAGTCGACGAGTCACTCCAATAATAAGTAACGATTTCTTTTGCAGTTAATGTTGGCAGTACTGACGTCACTAGTCGAACCCCTATTGTAGCTGCTAATAATTCCAGGCGTGGTATGGTGATACTCTTCTTGGGTGCCACTCTTGTCTTGGCTTGTACAAATCGTAGCTCTATATTGTCAACCCTCTGTATTCGCAAGAATATAACTGCAGCATACGCAGTTTGACTGGCATCGCAGAACACGTGAAGAGATATATCTTCAACCGACTGGACACTACCGATCAAACATCTAGGAATCTTAATCTCAGACAGCTGAGGTAGTTCTGCCAACCACTTCATGAATCTTCTCTTTGTTGTTTCGTCTACTCTGGTGTCCCAACCCAAGTCAGTAGCCCATAGTTCTTGCAAGATTAATTTTGGACAGAGAAATACTGGACATGAGAAGCCAATAGGGTCAAACACCTTATGTGCAGCTCCTAGTATAGCTCTTTTGGTGATTACATCATATTTGAAATCGTTAACATGAGTTAGATTCAGTTCAATGGTATCTTCTCCTTTATTCCAAATGAGCCCTAGCACATGAGTAAGATTTTCAGCTGTACCATCCTGAGAATACTCCCACCCTCGGAGATTGAAAGATGCCTTATCCATTATTATGCTTGCCTGTCGCATGAATGAATGAAGGTCATTTCTGTTGTTAACACTAATAGCACAGTTATCCACATAAAAACATTCTTCCAATTTTTCTATTGTTGAAGTTGAGTAGGAACTATTATCGACTGTTTGTCTCTTCAACTCGTTCAAGTGGAGTTTGATGGTTGCCGACAATAGGAACGGAGAACATGCAAGTCCAAAGACAACTCTATTGTGACGGAACACTTCTACCTTCCCTGTACATTCCTCCTCCCACCAAAGGAATCTCAGAAAATCACGGTCTCTAGGATTGACACTTATTTGAAGAAATGCTTTTTCTACATCAGCCGTCACACCGATCTCATTTTCTCTGAACTTCAGTAGCGCACTAGGGATCAACTCTATGAAGTTAGGCCCTTTTTCAATACATTCGTTCAGAGATGGAGAGTTTCTCTGCTCCGCCGAGGCATCAAAAACAGGCCTGATCTTGGTGGTGCTGTTTTCTTTGAAGACAGGTCGGTGAGGTAGATAGTGTCCACTATTCTTCAGTTCTTCTTCAGGTACCCTCTCGATGATTCCTTGCTCCAAACAACTTCGTAAGACATTATCGTACTCCTGATAATGTTGTTCAGCTTGTAGTTTCTTTGTAGTGAGTTCTAATCTGTGCTGAGCAATTTCTTTGTTGTCAGGGAGAGGTGGATGTTGTTCACTCCAAGGCAGACACACTTCATATCTGTTATCTTCATTCAGTCGTGCAGTCTCAAGGAAGTTATTTCTAACACGCTCATTCCTCTCGACGATAGATTCTTTCACAACAGGGTCAGTAATTCCAAGAATTTCTAAGTCCCAGAGATCAGAAATTCTTGTATGTTGGGAAAACAATGATGACACTAATAATGATGCCGAATCCCTTTGGGCCTTGTTACCTATGACTTTTCCCATTAGTGTCCACCCTAGGGAAGTCTCCACCAAAACTAGGCCACATTTTAGTTGATGTTTCCTCCCAGTGAGCAGTTCACCCGCCTTATTGGCCCCAATCAGAATCTGCACTGACCCTCGCTCTCGTACATCAGTTAAACATATTTTCAGATCCCTTATCTCCTCACTCCAAGAACCATTCTTAATATATGGGACATCTTCACAAATAATATCTTGGCTTAAAACTTCCAGCTCCTTGGAATAGTTTCCCTCCAATCGCTTTAAACTTATTCTGTAACAGTCGTGTTTTGCTTCTCGAGAACGTACTCCACCAAACAAGGAATGTATTAACGTTTCCTTCCTGATTGACTGATACCCCATTTCTTCGGCTAGGTCATGTGCAATGTAGGATTTAGTAGACCCAGTATCAATGACAGCTCGTACAGTTTTTTGTTTACCCTTTCCTTTAACGACAACTGCCAGGGTTTGCAAGTACACCTCAGGAGAACAAGACACATTAGCTAAAGCCTTATCCACATTATTGACATCCTGGAGAACCAAATTCCTGTCTCCCTCATAATTCTGTTTGGACACACTTTCATTTTCTTTGTCACGGAGCTTATAACACATTAATATCACATGTTTACCACCACAAACAATGCACCTGACAATCGATTTACAAGCTCTACTTGCATGGCCCTTCTTTAAACAATTGAAGCAACAGTGTTTATCAGTTAAGATTTTCCTTTTCTCCCCTACAGTCATTTTTTGAGCTTTAATGCACTCTGGGCTCGAATGAGGTTTAAGACAAAAAACACACTCCTGTCTCTTAGAAACATCAGCAAACAAAGCAGAAGCAGTGGGTATATTTGGTTCAATGACATCCCTTGGTTTCTTGTCTCCCTTAATCTTAGATCCTTGGGATGTGCTAATACTAAACCCTTTCATAGCCAATGAAATTCTTTCTTCACTTACTACTTCATTTTGAAGAAAAGCCATTAGCTGCTGCAAACGATCTTTGGATATGGAATCACACCTGAAGGAAGTATTCCTCTGCCATGCTCTTAATAGGTCTTCTGGCAAAGATGATTCAATTAGGGGATACAGCATTGCAGTACATTTTTCTGTAGTAACGCCTAAACTTTCCAGCGATCTGAGATGTGACTCTAATTTATCATACAAGCTACTCAGTGTTGGCCTTTCTTTGGAATTGACTGCATTCGTCAATACTAGTTTGAGCAATTCACGAACATAAACTTCCACCTGCAAGTCCTCTCTACCAAATCGAGCTTGAAGACTCTCTATAGCTTTGTCATAATTCTCGGCAGAGGGTGGAAAACTAGTAACTAATTCATATGCCCTGGAACCTTCTGTCATAGCCTGAATTAAATATTGGAATTTATCTTCCTTCCCAATGTCCTCATCCTCGTGAATTTTACGGAACTGGCTCCAAAAATATAACCAATCAATTATTTCACCAGAAAATTTCTTGAATTCTATTCTTGGAAGTCTATATTTCTTTTTATCACAAACATTGTCATTCACTACACTTTGTGGAGGGGTCATGGAAACAACGGGATTCATAAAACGTGTTGCTTTTGTTCTACAGCTAAGGAATTTGTGTTTGTAATCATCAGCTGATTCACATTCCGCTTCTATTTCGTCATCCTCACACTCGTCGTCTATCATCTGTTGAAATATTAATCCATCTAAATTAGAGATATCATCATACTTTTCTTGAAGGATTTCAAGTTGCACTTGCACTTTTTCCGTTTCAGTTTGATCATCTTCTAACGACGTCATTAGTTGATTGTGTGAGCGCGTAAATAACCGCCGCTTTACGGTTCTTTCTTTAGCGAGTCTTTCCATCATCTTTATTCACGGGAGCCTTTTACTATGAATGAGTCCTGTCACGGTCGCCATAAAATGTTAGGTTCACTTCTTAATAAGTCACATAGACTCCTCTAGAATGCATATTTTTATTATTTGTTGTGGAAAGGTTCACAATTCACACGATACACACCATATTGTTTTTGACACTGAACTTCACTGATATCAAAGACTATGTCAAAGATACTTCTCTACACTCTTGTGCTTGCTGCCAACACAACAATAATATCATCAGGAAAGGCTAAAGCATATGTTGTTTGAGCCCAACGTTTGACAGATTTTATGACTTCATCAATTACAAGCGGTGACAGGCAACTTCCTTGTTGGACTCCACACTTCGTGGCAAAACAAAGCGCGATCTTTCTCCCTGGATTTGCACACAGCTGATCGTTTCTCGGCACAGTTCTTTCACACGGGATATAATCTCTTCTGCTACTCCCTTTCGCCATAGATATTCACTTGTTTATCACTTTATGCTTTTTATAAATGATAGCCTACCAAATGTCCTTTAGAATTAACTTTCTCGAAACCAGGGTAACGTTATTATCCTCCATCAAAATAGTTTCTAAATTTCATGCTCTTTCATGTAGGCCTAAATGACGGGCTCAGTAATCGAGTCTGTGTTGGTATCCTAGTCCAGTACAATGTTGTTGGAAACCTCTTCCGCACTGATCTTATGTCACAGCAGCGTTTCCTGTCCATAGTGAAAAATACTTTAGAAGAACAATTCAACCAAGAAGCATACATATCAGAATCAGTAACGCTCTTATTACAAGATGAGTAGGCCTATCTTCAATATGGGATAAATCAACCAACTGGACTCACACCTAACTGTCTTCCAACAGACGGTATGCCCAACGTAATGTCATTTATAACTCTCAGACATGCACACTGGTATAATAGAATGCATAACTGAAGTATTCAAAATAAATTGCAGCTGTGAAGATGACATCAATAATGAATTTAAACGTACCTTAACCCCTACAATGGCAGTCTCTGTTACAGGATCCTCCATGCCAGTTGAGTATTGTTTAAAACGCAGTGACGTCTGATGTCATGCATGCAGGGAAACACTGGCCAAATTCTTCCACGTGCAATTATTCCCGAATTAAATTTATGCTTTAATATTCAGTTCATTTGCAATCATATTTTCCTAATCATATTATTATTTTGACATACCACAGGAAAGAACAAACGTAAACTATGCGTGAGGTACAAGTTTGAAGGCAAGAATAATCCATTCCGTTATATAATTAAACTAATAAGTTTGTTTCAAATGAGGCTTGGTAGGGCCGCGAAAAACTGTCGAGTTGAATAGTATTGAAGACCACAGCCGTAAATCTTCTGACGATACATAGGCCTATTACAGTTCTTGAACTCTCAAGTCTTACTCTACGAGAATGTTGTCGCAAGTTTCGTGATCTGCCTTTTGCGTTACATAACTGTTGCTATATATAGTATTCCTTTGCTGTTTCCATCTCATAAAGACGATACGTTCCCTTACAAACGTGTATGGTAGGAAAAGATGATTAATATTATTACATACAATCGGTGTGTCAGTGAGTAGGCATCCAAGAAGACTACGTTCTTCAGTGTTTTTTTTTTCTGATTTTCAATCGTAAAGTTACCTTTGAGCTAGTTGTTGGTGATGATTGTTGTTTTTAGAGGGTGGAAAGTAGGCATCTGAGAAATGTAGTCTGTAATTTTAGGTACAGGGATAGGAGGGTAATCTACAATCTATACAGAAACCAGACAGCAGTCATTCGAGCTGAAGGAGATGAGAGAGAAGCTGGTATTCAGAAAGGTGTTAGGCAAGGCTGCAACTTATCACCCATACTTTTCAATCTTTACATTGAACAAGCAATGAAGGAAATTAGAGAGAAATTTTAAGTGGGAGTGAAGATTCAAGGAGAAATAATTTCAACTCTGAGATTTGATGATGACATCGTCATCTTGGCCAACAAGCCTGAGGATTTGAATGAGTTTTTGAATGGTATGGACTCCGTCTTACGGAAATAATTCTTGATGAAAATTAATAGATGTAAAACAAAAATACTGGAATGCAGCCGAAATAAATCAGAAAACTCTATGGAGATCAAATTGGCAGGTGAAAAGCTGAAGCAAGTAGGAGACTTCTGTTACTTAGGAAGCAGAATAACCAGTGATGGACGAAGCAAAGAGCATATAAAAAGTAGGTTGGCACAGGCAAGGAAAACATTTCTACAGAAAAGGAACCTGTTGACATCGAATATAGATATAGGTGTTAGGAAGTCATTTTTGAAAGCCTTTGTCTGGAGCGTGGCGCTCTATGGAAGTGAAACTTGGACTATTGGTGCAGCAGAAAAGAGGAGAATTGAAGCATTTGAAATGTGGTGTTACAGGAGAATGATGAAGATCAGATGGGTAGATAGGGTTACAAACAAAGAGGTATTAAGACGAGTGGGAGAGGAGAGATGTTTCTGGCGAGTGCTAATGAAGAGAAGAGATAGGTTAGTAGGACACATACTAAGACACCCAGGAATAGCAAGCTTAGTTATGGAAGGAAGGGTCGAGGACAAGAACTGTAGGGGTAGACCAAGGTTAGAATATGTTAAACAGATTTCCTCGGATGTAGGGTGTGGTAGCTATGTAGAGATGAAACGATTAGCTCAGGACAGGGAGGCATGGAGGGCTGCATCAAACCAGTCAAAAGACTGAAGACTCAAACAACAACAACAATTTTAGGTACTAGTCTCACAAATGTTAATATCCTTAATATCTGACGTCCAGTTACAAAAACGAGTGATACGTGGCTCTTAAGATCAAGTCTGTCTTTAACATACCTGAGGCCAATTTTGCGTAAATGCCTGCATCAGCTTCTTCAGAACGTACAACAAAAACAACAATTCAAGTTGAAGATGGGGAATTAACTACTAGAACTGGTGCATGACCAAAAGTAATACGGTCTCAGGTTTAGACGAGCCCACTCCAGGAGAATACAGTAGAGTACTTAGGAAGAAGAATAACAGATACGAGGCATTAGTCTCTATATTCGTACCAAGTGAAATAATCATAACGATGAACATAAACTCGTAGTGCGGTCAGCTCGGCCAAGGACCAGGTAGCACTGTTCAGGCTGGCCACCCTGTTCTACTTACATCTGTTTCTCTAGTTCCGGGTTTGCTTTGTAGGCCGCTGATATCTGCTGCACTAACTTCTCCAGTGACTTCCTTTCAGCATGTTGGCTTCTAGAGAGGAAATGTTGTCCATTAAAGGAAATACATGATAATATTAATGAACAAACACAAAAAACAGTATAAGTAACATTCAATTTTTGTGATAAAATAAATCTCCAGAGTTTCATTATGGAACTACTACGGGCTATATCCCGACGCATCCTTATCACTTGAAGGTGTAGAGGATCTCAAAAAATCGTGATTCTAAGCTGTTTTAAATGTTCCTTTGAATAAAATGAGTAGTGAATAAATATGTCCAAAATTGTCACTTATACCGTCATGGTTCCTACCGATTTATATTTAACATTGCTGTACCAAACATTCAAGTATAGCACACGGCATGGTGGGTGGATGCGAAGAAAGGGCTACGTCCATTTTTTTTCTGTGAAAGAGAGGTTCTCTCTTGGTTCTAATCATTATCGAAGTTGATTTTGGGAATAATGAATTAGGTCCATGTATACGGGCAACACAAGAAATAGTGCACTGGGAAAGAAAGGGTCATGTCCAGTGAGTCAGAGTATAAACAGTGGTCCAGAAGTTGAAGAGAAGAAAGGAAATGACGGATTTTAGTCATTAATCCATGGTTATCGTTACAACCCATGAAAATTAGACACATTGAAATATTCTGCGACTCTTGGACTAGTCAAAATTAGAAACACACTGCCCTCCGATTTCTTAGCCATTTTCTTTATTTTGAAAATAGGTGTAATTCAATCAAAGTGACTGACTTGGACAACCCAAAAGAAGCTTTCCCAAGGACAGTCTATATTGCCAGGACGTACTTAGAAATTCAATTTCTTTTTCCAACCACATGTGCTTTCTTTTTTGCTCGAGATATGTTTAAATGATTTAAAAAATTGTATACATAAGAAACAAATTTACTGATAATTATTAGCCTACTTTCTATTTTTGCAAAAAATTAAAGTGGACTTATGAGATCTACACGGGCGAAATGTCGGTCCCCACCCTATCAATTGAAATACAACGAAACCGAATTGAACCAAATTTGGTGCAGAAGCAGCACTAGCAAAGGAGACCTCAATGTAATGTTTTATATAGCCGCCATCTTAACAAAAACAAAATGGCGGCCACCCCAATATTGAAGGCTTAAATCAAATTACGACTTAACTAATTAATGAATGTCTACCAAATTTCGAAAAAATGTACCTTCATGTAGGAAGTGACTGGCGTACAAACTGCAAGGTCATCAGCAAAATAATGTCAAGATGGCGGTCATGTGAATCATGCAAGCATTATGATCCAACAAATCAATGTTTCAGTAATTGGAATTCAGATAGCTTAATATGAGGACCCTCTATTGTAAACGTGATAACATGAAACTGTATGTTACGCGCTTACGCCATCTTGAAATTATAAAATAAATAACTCTCAAGAGTTGAGAGTTATTTACTGTAACGAAATTTAATGACAGGGTACGATGTGTATGTGGCCTTGTATGGCCAAGGCAAAAGAACAAGCTCTCCATATAGCGGCTCTGAGAACTATTAGAATACTAAAATCGACAACTCCGAATGAAATTGGGATATTGAGACAAATGTTGCCTAGAGACGAGCGTCATAGTAGAGCTCTCACATGCGTTAGTCAGACGGTTATCACACTGAATATAGCGTACAGTGGCCAGCTTGACATTTCAACATAAAATAACAACTTTCGGTATCTTAAAGCTGTAACAACATAGTTTAGTAATAAAATTAGTTGCTTCCTATGTCCAAAGCAAAATATCATTACCTACATAGATTCAAGGTAGCGGATAGATAATGTATACACTTTAGTAACTCAGGATATTGTTGCACAATTCTGGAGAAACTTGGTAGAAAAGGAGTATTGTATATGAGGCGTCAGTACTGTTAGTGATAAATTTATCATGCTGATAATAGTTTCATAATCTAAAAATAAATAATTTTCTACGCTTTAGAATTACAACTACGAAAATTAGTTGTAAGGTACCTACATGCAGTATCGTATGTTCGAAGGAACATAACAGAGACTTTAAATTGTCAAGATGGTGGCCGGGCGTAATAAAGAATCATTCAGAATGTAAATGCAGAATTGAAACTAAACTTAGTAAGAATTAAGTTCCATAGCCTATAAATAACCTTGTTGAAATAACACACTGAATGCAACGCGAGGCGGCCATCTAGGAAATACTGTATAGAATATGATAATGAGTAACTCAAAGTATATTTAAGATGCAACAACAAAACTTGGAAGTAATGCAGAACCTTGTAATTGTCTTCTTATGGCCTAGTCAAAAGAACAGTGAATCTTCACGACGTTCATGATGGCGGCTTGGCGCATTCTTAACACTCGAAAATCATTAACTCAAGATATAATACGAGCACAATTAACGAGAGGAGTACCATACAAAAAACCTCGCTACCATTATTCTTGATAATATGCCAATTTAGCTTGCAACGGCCATCTTGTAATAATTGATAGAGTGTGGGGGGGGGATGCGAATAAAATCTAACTGACACGTAGACGGTCAGTACCAGCTGCAGCACCACCTGCGAAACAAATTTAGAGATGTTGGTTGGAAGGCGCGTTGGACTACCTTACCTATTCTTCAGAGTCCGCTCACTACAATCACTCGTTCCCGGGTACTGCGTCACCGAGAGATGAAAGAATGACAAAGGGATGTCCCACAAGCTTAACTATGGCTATCCCCCAAATACCTTACATGAGTTTCGACCAGCAAAATGAAGACAAGTGTGTTAAGTTGAAAGAATAAAACAATTTATTGAAAGAAAAAAAGCTAATGTTTACACAATTAAAATAGGAATATACTGAATTCATCGATGGTTTAGCAAAATAATAATAATAATAATAATAATAGGCTATCACTCGTTCTCGAGTAAGATTGTCTTCTAAAGGTGAGTTCTTAGATGACTATATAGTCCAATCCTGGAAACACAAACTCGCCCACAGGAGCGACACACGTTGTTCGGAGCAACCACTGGCTCTTGTGGGTTGATCCTCCTATAAACCTCACGCTCTTTCCTCGCATTGTACTTCTCAGTCTCACTGCTTCGTCGATGTTGTTCGAAACATAGTGGACCTTGGTGGACGAAGCGACGCCATACCTGACGATTTGATGCTGTAGTCTCCCATTTATCCGTGTTGATTTGACATTTGTTTAAATTGTATTTTAGGACGTCTTTGAAGCGTTTCCGTTGCCCTCCTTGCTTTCTCTGTCCAATCCGCAACTGGCAGTACATGATTTGTTTTGGAAGACGTCGTTCAGGCATGCGAACAACATGTCCTTCCATTCGAAGCTGATGCTTTAATATCATAGCCTCAATGCTGGTAGTATTCGCTTCCTCCAGGACACTGATGTTGGTGCGTCGGTCCTGCCACTTAACTCCAAGAATTCTCCTGATGCAACGCTGATGGTACTTTTCCAAACACTTTAAGTGCCTTCTGTAGGTAGTCCAGGTTTCGCAACCATAGAGCAGAGAAGGTATTACAACAGCTTGGTACTGTACCCGTTCGTCCTGGGGATGCGATGACCCATCTGCTATTACATCGCATTCCTGGAGTTCCAGGACAGAGCGGAGTTAAATGAACCTCTAGTCAAATAAGGAATGTGTCGGAAATTCAGCTGAGTTATCGAAAAAGCAGTGGGTAACACGAGACAAAGTATCTCTAGGGTCGTTACGGGCTTAAGTTTAATAAAATAAATGCAAATATAAATGGGCGCCATCAACTGAATTCCTAGCAAACCACCTCCTTTCCTGGTTAAGCCTTACTCAAGACAAGGAAAGAAAAAGGAAAATCACACCATCATCAGATCACAACTAAGATAAAAACAAATGTATTTCACTTTGATAGTCAGACAGACATTTTAAATAATCATCCTACCTGAGAGTATAGTCGAATGCCAACGTTAAATTGTCATTGTCCAAAAATCGAACCATCTCTTTTCTAATCAAAAATATTTCATCCACATAGAACAAGAAAAATCTCTAAAGTTCTCTTGGGTTCTCAGGATCACTGTAGCACTATGTCTTTCGTCACTGACATTTGTGAAACCTGAGACCTAATTTCTCTTTAATTTAACATCATGAATGTGGATTTGAAAAAGTTATTAATCTGTCTAAACATACACATATTATAATCACATATTTTAAATATCACGTATTTTATGGCTTGCATGGCATAATTTAAATGTTGAACATGTTAGTCAAATGCTCCTAAACATCGAATAATTAATTTACACTATTTACATTGTCATTCATAATTACTTGTTTGTGAATTACAGAAAATTCACTTCTCATTGGTCATCATTATCATCATCATCAAAATTAAATATTTCTCACATTAATTCTCATTTCAAAATTCAACATACTCCTGTCAGAATCATTAACTCATCACCATTAAATCATTTAAATGAAAATTATTATCATCACTTCATTATGCTTTCTAATTATTCACACAATCTTATTTTATCATCTACTTCAGATTAAATCATCTTAAATCATCAATACAAATTGTTTAATTCCTCAACTCAAGTTGCAATTCCTCAAATTATATCTCAATTAAATTTATTTTAATTCCATATAAATTCATTAATCATCAGCTTCTTTAATTAATTATCACCTTCTAATTCAGTTATTCATCATCTATCCAACCATCTATTAATTTATTTAAATCAGTTTATTCATCCAATCTTTAATTCATCCATTTATTTAATTCATTGATTTATTCCAAAATTTAATTTATCAACTTATTTAAATTTTACTCTTCTGGTTATTTAGATTTTCATTATTTCTTCTAGTCATTCTGATTTTTATTTCATTAGGTCAGATCATTAATATGCTCAAATTTTCAGAATATTATTTCATTAATTATTATTGTCAGAAAATCTTGTCTTATCAACTTTATTTATTTGTTTAATTTCCTAACAAATTGTTTAATATGGGTTATAGAACGTTGTCTTACAGTTTTATTACTTCCAAGTTATATTTCGTATTTAATTTTCATGCCAAAAATATTATTGCCTTCACGACATCACGTTGGATCTGACTATCCACAACGACATTATATATCCTCAATTCTTCAAATATCACATTTGAATACAACAATTATTCCACAAAACTCCCTAAATATTCAGCACATACAGCATGAATCTCAACAATTACGCTAGACTGGGTTCAACAACCTCATGTCTGCTTCAAAATGCATTAGCAACATTGCAACTATCACTTGGCAACTTCCACAAAATGCCTATCACAAACTTCACTTAATCATGTTGCATGATCTACAAAAAATATATAACTGGCTTCAAACTATCAACGCACACAATCTCCAATAACTGTAATTAATCTGATCACATCTAGACAACTTCTTAAACAATTGGAAAAATATTACCTTAGTAATTCAAGATTTGCTTTCAAATAGCATAAATTCTCTTACAATTCTCATAATTCACATCACAGAAAAACACCAATGTGCTATAATCTCTCATATCAAAATCTGCAATACTGATCTGCCTTAAAATAAATCTGACCATTAATGATTCATCTTACAAGATTCAATTACTTTAAGTCCTTCTCAAAGGTATCAAACACAATTATAAAAATCATCAAAAGCATCAGCTGTACCAGCTGTTAAACTGAAATTACTCTCAAAAGAGTATAGCAACAAAATATTGGATTGGCAAACAAGAATTACAAATGTAACCCTGTTGACATTTATCGTTACTTTATTTAACAAAAGTTCGAATGATATGTGACTAGTAGTTCCTTGTTTGATTCACTTACAATCTCATGTACACTCGGATGATAAAAATGAGTCCCTCAATGGCAAGTAAGATGAGTAACCACCGTACAATCGTATAAATACGAAAGATCTCGCCCCGTCGACTAATCATGATAGTGCCCTGAACAATGGTAAGATGAGTAACCACCATACAATCGTATAAATACGAAAGACCCCATCTCGACGACTAAAATGAATGAATGTACCAGATAGGAATCAACAAGTCTCTAGTTGTCATATAAAAGCGATATTCATTCACTAAAGTGAATAACATCTTAATATCTCCAAACAATCCAATGGAAAAAATCCCTACTGATGAATAATACACACTCGCTAGTATGCAATGAACTGACGAAGTAATATAGATAATCAATTGCAGATCACGAGTTCAAAATACTCGTTACACAAAAAAAAACTATTCATGAAAAATATCCTTGCTGGAAAAATGTCTAAAAGACCAAACATCTGCTTAATAAAGCCAACCAATGGTGAGAATTTCGTATAATGATGCCTGCCATATCATATGGTCACGCCATATTCTAGCAAAATTTCGAAGCATATAAAGTCAAAGCCATGTCTTAAACAATCGTATCACTCCTATTAGAAAAATATACATGTGTGCCCAGTATTCATGAAAATAATCGTATCAGGTAGTTATAACTCTTACAGTACCTTCTCATAATCAGCTATTATTAAATTTCAAAGATCGTCGATTTTCCCTATGTAATGAATTTCTCGAAAGATCGGCGTGAATATCATTCCATCCATGCAATGACGATTGCCTTCGTATTCCAATTGAATCAGCTGGTGGACCTCCTTCTCGTCAGGAATCGAATCCATCGCTCCGTGGTGCCATCGCGTCTCTGTCTGCGTTTACTCCGACATGATAAACTTCTGGTTATCCATAGCGGATATTGTCCAAATCCTCACGAAAAGTTCATAGAAACAGCGGACCCCCTATTCCTCTTCTACGTTACGCCACTGTTCTATACAATGTTCAGTTTGAGTGTTGAAAGTTCAATTTCCACAGCGGTTTAGTTTTACTTGTAGAAAATAAAATTGTTTTATCAGAGTGTCTAAGTTTATGAAACACCCTGTAGCTGTGTTCATACTCGGTAATTCATAACACTTCTTAAGACTGACTTGCATTAATGCACGAGCTAATGTTCCTAAGTGCATATGCTTACAACATTCCGTTTGCTTAAAATTGTTACTGTTACTTGGAATGCGCTATGAAATGCATAGTCGTAATGTCATTGAGAAAAACTATGTTCTTTCGAAGTTCAAAGTTGCAGTATCACGTAACTATTTGTCTTTATAATTCAAGTGCTGAATAAACGTTCCAACTCAACGTAGTAATGAAGTTCAGCTTCTGTTATAATGCTTGCGTATAATAATGGGAATTAACCCTCGCGGCCCTACTGCTATGCCATAATAATCTCCGCATAAAGCTAGCCTCGCCATGTCGTTCTACGTTGAAATGCAGCTTGGAATAAAGTTCTCCAACTACTCGCAATGCTGTTTTAGAAACCCCGGCCTCATATGCTTGTTTGCTGCGGATGTTCGCCCGGCCCACTGACCTACTTGTCGCTCGCCGCTCGGAGAAGCCGAAACTGTCCCCTGCACTTTCCGTGACAGTTTCTGTTCGCTGCTCGGTGAAGCTGAAACTGTCGCCTGCACCTTCCGTGACAGTTTCTGTTCGCTGCACGATCTATACCATGCGCCTGGCGTGTGTTACTCAGCTTGACTTCCTTGCTTGGCTCACAGAGCTAGACTGACAGTTCCTGCACTGTCTCGACCCTTACCTGCTTGGTGCGGTCACGTGGCGTCCTCCCCACCACCGTGGTCTTGCGTCACAACTATAATCTCGAACCCCCATCATCTCGGCTATTACGTTATAAAATAACTTAAGGGTTATCTGACTTCCTTCAAATTATTACCACATATAATGCATGTTATATCTCCTCTTCTAAGATATTTACTGTCGGGGAAATAAGTATAGATACTCGAGTTTAGAGGTCAATAAAACCTTTACCCTTAGTCTTACATAAGAACAACCTACACCAAAATTTTCCTTGTTTTATTTGTCGTTTAACGATATAGAGTAAATATTTGCATTGTAGCTCGTTAAAATTTTATAGCAGATGGAACAAAAAAGTACCGGTTTTTCTTACCAAGTTCACGGAGCGGTCACTTAGAAGGATCATTACGTTAAAAGAATTAATCGGATCGTAATGAAACTCTAATACGTCTTAAAGGAACTTATTGTTAATGCGTATATGAAGTTTAAATCTGATCGGACGTTTTTTTAAGTAGTTGTTGTGAATTTTGTAAAACATCTTTTTCTCGGGCCTGGGTGGTCATAGCAGTATGAAATATGGCTTGTTGTGAGGCTCATAGCAATGCAAGGCTTAACGTAAAACTACATTTTATCTACTTTTGTTAATTGCTTTTATATCGATTGATATTTAATCGGGTGGTTATGTGAGAAGAATGTATCGTAGCAAGCGACGGGAACGATTCGCTCGGTCGAGGAAACTCTTGCGACGTTGCCCAATACGCGCGCGTTCCAAGCCGTAAGGTCTGTGAATTTCTGTTGTTGTATTGGAATTTGTGTTAGGCCGGTATTTCACTGCTAAAGAAATGTGTCAAATAAATGTTATCAAATATTTTATAAAACTGAACTTTTATCAAAGTTATACAAAGCAATTATCACACCATTACACTACATCAAATATTTTATCATAATTCAGCAAAATGGAAGAAGGACAGTTCCGTGTTCACTTAACTATATTATGGTAGTTGAAATTCTGTGGTGGCAATACCGGTATATAAAAGAAACGGAAAGATAAAGCGAATGTCTTTGGGTTAAACCATGGGTCGCTCACGTGACAAGGAAGATATTTTTTATACGAGTAAAATCTTGGTGAAGGAGCTGCAGTACGAGGACTTGAAAAATGACATTAATTAAAATAAATTAAAAACCATACGTGAAATTGACGAATTATAATACAAAAATTATTATATATATTCGCCTCCGTGGTGTAGTGGTCAGAGTGCTTAGCTGCCACCCAGGAGGTCCGTGGTTCGATTCCCGGCTCTGCCACGAAATTTCAAAATTGGTATGAGGATTGGAACGGGGTCAACTCAGCCTCGGGTGCTCCAAATGAGTAGAGGGGGGTTCGATCCCACCTCAGCCATCCTTGAAGTGGTTTTCGTGGTTTCCCACTTCGTCTCCAGGCAAATGCCGGGATCATACCTAACGTAAGGCCACGGCCGCCTCATTCCCTCTTCCTTGCCTATCCCTCCCAATCTTCCCATCCCTCATAAGATCCCTGTTCGCTTTGCAGGTGAGGCAACCTGGGCGAAGTGCTGGTTACACACCCCAGTTGTATACCCGATCCCGAAGTTTCAAAATGGAGGCGGTAAATGTGGGATCCACCGCTTAGTCCGAGGGAATAGCCAACCCTGGAGGGTAATACGATTAAGAAAAAAAATACACTATCATTCACGTCTATTTAACTTAATTATTTAATTCTTCTTTATATCCTGAAATATGCGTCCCTTATGTACAGCGCTAATAGCCTCTGCTAATTTTACCTACAAGTTAGAGAAACGTGTCTTATATTTCATTTTCGCAAGAAGTTAAACATTTCCCAACATCTTTTTTAATGAGGGCTTTGGACCTCCATTGGCAGGTTTAAAAATGGTGTGTCAGCTGAAAAGCTATTATTATAAGATTAATTGTTTGAAGTAATTTACACTTTGAGATTATAAGATTATAAAACTGCTCCCTTATTAACTGTCTGAAAAATCACTGCCCGATGAATCAGATGAACTGTCATTTAAGTTTATAACAAGTGGCTCAACAACGGGGACGTCTTCTGTTAGCCAATCCTTTTCCCAGTAATGTTTCTCTATTTTTTTGGTATGTTCGATGCATTTTTTCCATAGCTCCGGTGTTACAGACCTCAAGACTTCTTTACAGAGATCTCGCATCACCTCCATTGATCTTCCTCTCTCCGCCTGGTTACTCATATTCACTTTAGCTATTTTATTTTTCACATAGGACCAAACCAGCTCTATGGGGTTGAGCTCACAATGAGCAACTGGCAACCAGACGAGTTCGACGTCAGGACGAACATTCTTGATTATCTGTTCCAGCTTCATTTTTGGTGCCCTGAAGTGAGGTTTGGCGTGAACAATTAGCTCTGCTTTCGTCATACTTTCATACTTTTGGATTCTGGGAGGAAGAGGAATATCATTCATTGCAGCGGCACATCCCTTCACCGTGGCTATCGACCTTCCAATACACTTGGATACTATTTGCTAAACCCTCTTATCATTATTACTTTCTCTCTCGCATCTAAAAAAACATATTGCACTTATAATCATGGCAAATTCTTCCTCCGTTAACTGCGGATTAGCTGGCATCTTGATCGATGTGCAAACAATAGATAATACAGACAGTGATAGTTGCTGCTTGTTGCTAATGACTCAACGAAGAACAGAGGTCCGAGTTTGGTGTGCGTAGGAACGAGCGCGCAGCAACTGGCAACATTGCCAGGCTGCTGCGGTACTATCGCTGCCCTCAATGGTCCGATTAAATATCAATCCATATAAAATCGATAATCACAAGTAGATAAAATGTAGTTTTTTTGTTAAGCCTTGCATTGCTATGAGCCTCATAACAAGCCATATTTCATATTGCTATGACCACCCAGGCCCGAGAAAAAGTTGTTTTACAAAATTCACAACAACTATTTTAAGAAACGTCACATCAGATTAAAACTTCATATACGAGTTAACAATAAGTTCCTTTAAGACGTATTAAAGTTTCGTTACGATCAGATCAATACTTTTAACGTAATGATTTTTCTAAGTGAGCGCTCCGTAAACTTAGTAAGAAAAACCGGTACTTTTTTGGTTCAATCTGCTGTAAAATTTTAACGAGATACAATGCAAATATTTACTCTATATCGTTAAACGACAAATAACACAAGGACATTTTTGGTGTAGGTTGTTCTTATGTAAGACTAAGGGTAAAGGTTTTATTGGCCTCTAAACTCGAGTATCTATACTTATTTCCCCGACAGTAAATACCATGTTCCATATAGATCTTAATAAAGCTTCATAAATCCATCCATAATTCCATCTGCTTAACTGCGGTCAGCGCCTTCTAAATCCTAGACCAACTACGTCATCCTGACATTCCTCTTGACTCGATCTGAGCGCTATCTTTCCTTAACTCTTCTCAAAACCTCAACTACGGCTTAATGTCTGCTGGCGTAGCCGATAGCCTCAAATAGGTATCGGGTACATCTCTCCTGTACATCTCCTTTTTTTTTTATCAGGATTGAGAAAAAATACACTCTCAGGCATTCTATATATAACACATGTACACGATAGCTCTACAATTCTCTTATTCAACATGATGGTACTTTCTGACTCTCAACAATGATGATTGACTTCCAATGATTAGCATCTTGATTCAGTATTACTTTGACGTCTGTTTCTTCCTTCATTACTCGTGCTTGCTCGATTGACATCTCTGACTGTCTCCTCGAGTGGTGCACTAAGCTGTCTATTTTCTTGCCTCGATCTCTCGTATTCACGATTATCTCGTCCTTCATTAGGATCGTTTCTTCGGCCATCCTGCCTGTCGTTCCGATTATACTGTTGACCTTGGCTCCAGTTATTTCTACCACGATATCTATTGTTGTATCGATTCCTATCTTGATATCTGGAATTCTGGTTATAATTTCTATATCGGCTGTCTCTTGCTTCCTGATCGTATGGCCTCTCATATGGTCCTCTATATCGATCATTTCCACGAACGTTACGGATGTTTCCTCGATTTCCTTCGTTCCTTCTGTTTTCCCAGGAATCTCTTCTGTCCGTTTGAGCTGCGTTATCAACGACTACCGCATTCACCTCTTGCGTGTTTCTATTGTCGTTTCTTGTATTTCTAGGCGTAACTTGAGCGCTTGTATAGTCCAATCGCCGTAAAATGTCATCATAGTGCTCAAGTGTGTTTGCTCCCGACGCTATGAGTGATCGTTGTACCTCAATCGGTAACTGTCTCGCTATAGCTTGCAAAAGTTCTTCTTCTGGCAATGGAGGAATCAGAAACTGCAATTTAGCCAGCTGTGACGTAAAATAATTGGCACAATGCGTCGGATGTGACGTAGAATAACGCTTCGAGTACATTTCTGCTCTCACGTTCAGTTGATCCTCGGCACTCCAATATCTCCTTAGGAATGCTATTGCAAATTGCTCCATATTCGCAAAATTGCTTCTGAATGCTCTAAACCAAGTAAGCGCAGACCCGTCTAAGGCGCGTTCGACTATCGTTAGCTCTCTTTCCTTGGCTACTCTATGTTCCGCCATGTAGTCTCGAATATCTCGCAGAAATTCGACTGGTGTGACCCCTGCATTTACAGAAAACTTCCTCGGCTTGTCATCCAGATTTCTGATAATGGTAACTGGACCTGAGTATCGTTCGCTTGTACCCAACGTACTCCTATTCAAACTTGGATTATCCTGAGGGGTTGAACTTGCCCTTTCGAATGTCACATTCGGTTGCGTTTGACGGTCTTCTCCCATGCTAACTTCTTGATTACCCATACTGCGGTCTATCGCTGTCTGATTCATCGATATTTCCCCTGATGTAGTATTCTGACTTGCGAAACTGTTAATCATAGATTCTAGTTTAGTTATCCTATCTTCTGCCAATTTCTCTACGGTCTTGACCTGAGTCTTCAACTCATCTAACGACGTAACATTCTGCGTTTTGTTACACTCGTCTAGATCGTTTTTCAACTTGTCTATCTTGTCTTCGCATGTATTCTTTACTGACGCGACTTGTTCCTTTAACAGATCAACATCTGTCCTAAATAGAGTTGAATCTATCTTCATCGCTTCCTTGTTCTCCGTAAATCTCGCTTCTAAGTTCGCCATACCTGCGATTAATTTCTCGTCTAATCCTGCACGTTTTTCTTTTGTTTCGGCATCGACCTCACTATACCGTTCTTCCACGATTGCACCGACTCTATTTTTGAATAAAGCTAAGTTTTCATTAACCTTTTGCTCTAAATCATCATCCATCTTCCTAATATCTTTCTGCAATTGATTCTCTAATGATTTTAAATTAGAATTAACCTCTCCTAAGACTTCCTCTTTAATGGTCCCAATTACTGACTTTAAATCCTTGATCTCATTACCTAGATTCATCTCTAGACCTTTGATTTTAGTATCGAAAGATACTTCGGTAGACCACTCTTGAATTTTGCCTACATCTGCCACTAAACCATCAATGTCGAATCTCAACTTCGATACGTCCGATTTAATGTCTTTCTGCATAGACATAACGTCTGTTCTTAAAGTAAGAATGTTTTCTTCTCCTCTACTTTCTAATTCAATAATATTCTTTCTTAATATTTGAACATTTTCCTCTCCTTTCATATTTACTGCAATTATATCTAATTGTAAAGTCTTAAGCATTTCATTATTCTTTAAAGTTAATCTATTCTCTAACCTAGTTAACTTGTTTTCTAACTCTGTATTAGTTTCTTCACTATGAGCTTGTAATTTCTCTTCCAGTGATTTAAGATTATCCTCACTATTTGACTGTAATCTTTCTTCTAATGATTTAAAATTGTCTTCACTATTTGACTGTAACCTAGTCTCTAATAACATCAACTCATCTTTGCTATTTGACTGTAATCTGGTCTCTAATGACTTTAAACTGTCGTTCAGATTGCCTTCGTTACTAGCCTGTAATGCTTGCACATTTTCTTTACATCTAGCTTCTAACCTAGCTTCTGAACTATTTATCTGTTCTTTAACTTCCGTTTCCATTTTAGAAATAGTTTCTGCAATACCAGACATACCACTCTGCAACTCTCCTAACACCTTAGCTAAATCTTCCGGCAACATAATTATATTTTCAATAGACGTTTTATTCAGAGACGTTAGACAACAACACATCACAATGTCTCAATTCCTGCATTCACTTGGGTATAGGAAAAATGACTTATAACTAACATGATATAATACTAATACGATTAACATGAACACTGGAATGGGCACACAAGTATATTGTCTGACTAAGTTTAATAAATTTTACAACACAATTAAATGAACTTGAGTTCAATCTGTCAGTAATCTAAATCTGATGTGATTTCATAGAATAAACAAAATCGAAGCCCCACAGGTGGGTAAAGCCAATTCTCCCTCTCTCTCTGTACCCGTTCGTCCTGGGGATGCGATGACCCATCTGCTATTACATCGCATTCCTGGAGTTCCAGGACAGAGCGGAGTTAAATGAACCTCTAGTCAAATAAGGAATGTGTCGGAAATTCAGCTGAGTTATCGAAAAAGCAGTGGGTAACACGAGACAAAGTATCTCTAGGGTCGTTACGGGCTTAAGTTTAATAAAATAAATGCAAATATAAATGGGCACCATCAACTGAATTCCTAGCAAACCACCTCCTTTCCTGGTTAAGCCTTACTCAAGACAAGGAAAGAAAAAGGAAAATCACACCATCATCAGATCACAACTAAGATAAAAACAAATGTATTTCACTTTGATAGTCAGACAGACATTTTAAATAATCATCCTACCTGAGAGTATAGTCGAATGCCAACGTTAAATTGTCATTGTCCAAAAATCGAACCATCTCTTTTCTAATCAAAAATATTTCATCCACATAGAACAAGAAAAATCTCTAAAGTTCTCTTGGGTTCTCAGGATCACTGTAGCACTATGTCTTTCGTCACTGACATTTGTGAAACCTGAGACCTAATTTCTCTTTAATTTAACATCATGAATGTGGATTTGAAAAAGTTATTAATCTGTCTAAACATACACATATTATAATCACATATTTTAAATATCACGTATTTTATGGCTTGCATGGCATAATTTAAATGTTAAACATGTTATTCAAATGCTCCTCAACATCGAATAATTAATTTACACTATTTACATTGTCATTCATAATTACTTGTTTGTGAATCACAGAAAATTCACTTCTCATTGGTCATCATTATCATCATCATCAAAATTAAATATTTCTCACATTAATTCTCATTTCAAAATTCAACATACTCCTGTCAGAATCATTAACTCATCACCATTAAATCATTTAAATGAAAATTATTATCATCACTTCATTATGCTTTCTAATTATTCACACAATCTTATTTTATCATCTACTTCAGATTAAATCATCTTAAATCATCAATACAAATTGTTTAATTCCTCAACTCAAGTTGCAATTCCTCAAATTATATCTCAATTAAATTTATTTTAATTCCATATAAATTCATTAATCATCAGCTTCTTTAATTAATTATCACCTTCTAATTCAGTTATTCATCATCTATCCAATCATCTATTAATTTATTTAAATCAGTTTATTCATCCAATCTTTAATTCATCCATTTATTTAATTCATTGATTTATTCCAAAATTTAATTTATCAACTTATTTAAATTTTACTCTTCTGGTTATTTAGATTTTCATTATTTCTTCTAGTCATTCTGATTTTTATTTCATTAGGTCAGATCATTAATATGCTCATATTTTCAGATTATTATTTCATTAATTATTATTCTCAGAAAATCTTGTCTTATCAACTTTATTTATTTGTTTAATTTCCTAACAAATTTTTTAATATGGGTTATAGAACGTTGTCTTACAGTTTTATTACTTCCAAGTTATATTTCGTATTTAATTTTCATGCCAAAAATATTATTGCCTTCACGACATCACGTTGGATCTGACTATCCACAACGACATTATATATCCTCAATTCTTCAAATATCACATTTGAATACAACAATTATTCCACAAAACTCCCTAAATATTCAGCACATACAGCATGAATCTCAACAATTACGCTAGACTGGGTTCAACAACCTCATGTCTGCTTCAAAATGCATTAGCAACATTGCAACTATCACTTGGCAACTTCCACAAAATGCCTATCACAAACTTCACTTAACCATGTTGCATGATCTACGAAAAATATATAACTGGCTTCAAACTATCAACGCACACAATCTCCAATAACTGTAATTAATCTGATCACATCTAGACAACTTCTTAAACAATTGGAAAAATATTACCTTAGTAATTCAAGATTTGCTTTCAAATAGCATAAATTCTCTTACAATTCTCATAATTCACATCACAGAAAAACACCAATGTGCTATAATCTCTCATATCAAAATCTGCAATACTGATCTGCCTTAAAATAAATCTGACCATTAATGATTCATCTTACAAGATTCAATTACTTTAAGTCCTTCTCAAAGGTATCAAACACAATTATAACAAGAAGTTCCGTGAAGAACTATACAGCTTACTTTTCATGTCAATGATTATTCTACAGAATATGAACCTATCTAGAATAATGACGAAATTAAGTTGCTAATATCGAAATTTCCAATTAGTTCGAAATACTGTATACCTGGCATAATGTATCCTAATAGAGCACTACAGTTGGCAGCCCTGTTGACTGAATATATTCTTAGTTCCGTCTCTTAAGGTACAAAATACAAAATTTGGTTGAAGTCCAATGAATAGCATGGACGTTACATGTAATTAAACATTGGATCTAACAGCGCGCGTAAAATCATGTTGGCAACAATGTCATGCATGTATTGGTCAGAAATAATCTGAAATAATATGATCTATTGTTGGGCCAATTTTGAATGAAATCCATTAGTTAGTATAGAAGTTATATGCATTTTAAAATTGGACCTATCAGCAGGCTTAGAATCATGTTGGCAGCACTGACGTATATTAGTTACTCCAAATTCGTCTAGAATGCCAGGTACTATACGTGTGCAAAGTTTAGAGCTATTGGCTTGCATACTTTCTGATATATTGATATTAGGGTAACAAAAATAAGGACAGCACATATTAACAGTTGGCAGCACTGGTTGCTCCTTAGAATACGCATAGTCATATTTGTTATGGTACACATAGCACATACGAAATTTGGTTGAAATCCAAATGATATTATGGAAGTTACATGTATTTAAAGTTGGACCTGTCAGCAGGCTTAGAATCATGTTGGTAGCACTGACGTATATAAGTTACTTCAAATTAATATAGAATGTCAGGGACTATACGTGTGCATAGTTTAAAGCTGTCGGTTTGCATACTTTCTGATATATTGGTATTTGGATAAAATAAATTAGGAGCATTTATTAACAGTTGGCAGCCCTGGTAGGTCTGAAGAATACGCTCAGTCATATCTGGTTATGTACACATACTACATACCAAATTTGGTTGAATTCCAATTAATAGTATAGAAGTTATATGCATTTAAAAATTGGACCTATCAGGAGGCTTATAATCATTTTGGCAACACTGCCATGTTTAGCCTCCTGGAAATTAAACTGAAATATTATGATCTGTACGTGTGCCAATTTTGAAATAGCTCCCATTCATACTTTCCAAGATATCCAACATGGAGCTCAAATTTCAATTGCGATTTTTTAGCAGTTGGTAACACTGACATCATTTTCAAATATGGCCGTGAGATATTCAGGTATAGATCTTTACTCCTACCAAATTTTGTTTCGATTTCTGCAGCCGTTTAGGAGTTGATAGGGGGGGGGACACACACACAGCCAGCCAGCCAGACAGACAGACAGACAGACACACATTTGCAAAATGTGAAAGGTAGGCTAATAATCATCAAAACATCAGCTGTACCAGCTGTTAAACTGAAATTACTCTCAAAAGAGTATAGCAACAAAATATTGGATTGGCAAACAAGAATTACAAATGTAACCCTGTTGACATTTATCGTTACTTTATTTAACAAAAGTTCGACTGATATGTGACTAGTAGTTCCTTGTTTGATTCACTTACAATCTCATGTACACTCGGATGATAAAAATGAGTCCCTCAATGGCAAGTAAGATGAGTAACCACCGTACAATCGTATAAATACGAAAGATCTCGCCCCGTCGACTAATCATGATAGTGCCCTGAACGATGGGTAAGATGAGTAACCACCATACAATCGTATAAATACGAAAGACCTCGCCCCGTCGACTAATCATGATAGTGCCCTGAACGATGGGTAAGATGAGTAACCACCATACATTCGTATAAATACGAAAGACCCCATCTCGACGACTAAAATGAGTGAATGTACCAGATAGGAATCAACAAGTCTCTAGTTGTCATATAAAAGCGATATTCATTCACTAAAGTGAATAACATCTTAATATCTCCAAACAATCCAATGGAAAAAATCCCTACTGATGAATAATACACACTCGCTAGTATGCAATGAACTGACGAAGTAATATAGATAATCAATTGCAGATCACGAGTTCAAAATACTCGTTACACAAAAAAAAACTATTCATGAAAAATATCCTTGCTGGAAAAATGTCTAAAAGACCAAACATCTGCTTAATAAAGCCAACCAATGGTGAGAATTTCGTATAATGATGCCTGCCATATCATATGGTCACGCCATATTCTAGCAAAATTTCGAAGCATATAAAGTCAAAGCCATGTCTTAAACAATCGTATCACTCCTATTAGAAAAATATACATGTGTGCCCAGTATTCATGAAAATAATCGTATCAGGTAGTTATAACTCTTACAGTACCTTCTCATAATCAGCTGTTATTAAATTTCAAAGATCGTCGATTTTCCCTATGTAATGAATTTCTCGAAAGATCGGCGTGAATATCATTCCATCCATGCAATGACGATTGCCTTCGAATTCCAAGTGAATCAGCTGGTGGACCTCCTTCTCGTCAGGAATCGAATCCATCGCTCCGTGGTGCCATCGCGTCTCTGTCTGCGTTTACTCCGACATGATAAACTTCTGGTTATCCATAGCGGATATTGTCCAAATCCTCACGAAAAAGTTCATAGAAACAGCGGACCCCCTATTCCTCTTCTACGTTACGCCACTGTTCTATACAATGTTCAGTTTGAGTGTTGAAAGTTCAATTTCCACAGCGGTTTAGTTTTACTTGTAGAAAATAAAATTGTTTTATCAGAGTGTCTAAGTTTATGAAACATCCTGTAGCTGTGTTCATACTCGGTAATTCATAACACTTCTTAAGACTGACTTGCATTAATCCACGAGCTAATGTTCCTAAGTGCATATGCTTACAACATTCCGTTTGCTTAAAATTGTTACTGTTACTTGGAATGCGCTATGAAATGCATAGTCGTAATGTCATTGAGAAAAACTATGTTCTTTCGAAGTTCAAAGTTGCAGTATCACGTAACTATTTGTCTTTATAATTCAAGTGCTGAATAAACGTTCCAACTCAACGTAGTAATGAAGTTCAGCTTCTGTTATAATGCTTGCGTATAATAATGGGAATTAACCCGCACGGCCCTACTGCTATGCCATAATAATCTCCGCATAAAGCTAGCCTCGCCATGTCGTTCTACGTTGAAATGCAGCTTGGAATAAAGTTCTCCAACTACTCGCAATGCTGTTTTAGAAACCCCGGCCTCATATGCTTGTTTGCTGCGGATGTTCACCCGGCCCACTGACCTACTTGTCGCTCGCCGCTCGGAGAAGCCGAAACTGTCCCCTGCACTTTCCGTGACAGTTTCTGTTCGCTGCTCGGTGAAGCTGAAACTATCGCCTGCACCTTCCGTGACAGTTTCTGTTCGCTGCACGATTTATACCATGCACCTGGCGTGTGTTACTCAGCTTGACTTCCTTGCTTGGCTCACAGAGCTAGACTGACAGTTCCTGCACTGTCTCGACCCTTACCTGCTTGGTGCGGTCACGTGGCGTCCTCCCCACCACCGTGGTCTTGCGTCACAACTATAATCTCGAACCCCCATCATCTCGGCTATTACGTTATGAAATAACTTAAGGGTTATCTGACTTCCTTCAAATTATTACCACATATAATGCATGTTATATCTCCTCTTCTAAGATATTTAAATACCATGTTCCATATAGATCTTAGTAAAGCTTCATAAATCCATCCATAATTCCATCTGCTTAACTGCGGTTAGCGCCTTCTAAATCCTAGACCTACTACGTCATCCTGACATTCCTCTTGACTCGATCTGAGCGCTATCTTTCCTTAACTCTTATCAAAACCTCAACTACGGCTTAATGTCTTCTGGCGTAGCCGATAGCCTCAAATAGGTATCGGGTACAGTACACATGCAATTTGGTTGGAGTACTGATGTCATGGTTGTCAAACACCCTTTTTCGTAGACGCCCAAACGATGCACTGGCACATTTAAGGCGATATTGGATAATAATAAGCCCTAGCTATACCTATCCAAATACCCTAGTAATCTCACCCAGGTGCACCAAATGCTGAAGGCCAACACAAAATTTACAGGTAATTCACATGAGGTGCTATGATAGCAAAAGTGTAACAAATACCTTAGGTATAAAATGAGGTTAAATTTAGGTATACGAAAAAAATAGTATTAAGAGAACGACTATCTTCTATTACAGACTGGACATAAACATCAAAACAAACGCGTGGTCTAACAATGACGCAAATACCAATAAAAAATAAAACAAGAAGTTCCGTGACGAACTAAAGAGCCTACTTTTCTTAAAATTTAAGATTCATGCCAATGATTAATCTATTTGAATATATCTAGAATAATGACGAAATTAAGTTGATAATATCGACATTTCTAATTAGTTCGAAATACTGTATACCTGGCATAATGTAGCCTAATAGAGGACTACAGTTGGCAGCCCTGGTGACAGAATATATTCTTAGTTCCATATTAATTACTCCAAATTAATCTAGAATGCCAGGTACTATACGTGTGCAAAGTTTAGAGCTATTGGCGTGCATACTTTCTGATATATTGATATTAGGGTAACAAAAATAGAGACAGTATTTATTAACAGTTGGCAGCCCTGGTTACTCCTAAGAATCGGCATAGTTATGGTACACATAGCACACACGAAATTTGGTTGAAATCCAAATGATAGTATAGAAGTTACATTTATTTAAAGTTGGACCTCTCAGCAGGCTTAGAATCATGTTGGTAGCACTGACGAATATTAGTTACTCCAAATTAATCTAGAATGCTAGGTACTATACTGTGACCGTCAGCCGGGTGGCAACGGCACATATTTGTGAGTGACCTTCAGAAGTCCTCCGGTAAAGCTGTCGGGATAGCCAACAACCGCGATGACTCTCCTTACATCTCCCTCGTCGGACCTTTAAAAGTTTGTCGTGAGGATCAGGTGAACTTCCTAACAATAGGCCAATGCGGCACGAGGTTCTATAGTCCACGGGGAGCGTGGTACATGGTTGCGATGGTCAAAGACGGACTAAGGAAAGGTTCTCCTCAAAAACTAGACTGTGAAATTAAACATGCAGGCTTATGTAAAACACCGTGAAAATGTATTGTAGATTTCCACAAACCCCTATCCTAGTTCGGAGGGTTATATTCGGCTAATCCGCAAGCTAAAAGTTAATGATAATAAAAGTTCAAGTCCCTAACAATGAAGTTACATTAACCCTCGCGAAAGATCTAATACACAATAAGTAAGCAACAGCAACAACGCTGGGTAAATGGTACGACGCAAAATCCCTAATACAAGTTACATGATCAAGCTAATATGAAGTTACATTTAAGTGAAGGAGCAAAGCAAAGCTAAGTTATGGTGGTACCATTTCCACATTTACATTTAACTTTTCTAGCTAAGTCCTATCAGTTAACATTCAAAGTTACGGCGGTGACGTCCGTAATAGCAAAACAGTTACAATACAAAGCTAAGTGTACAGCCATTTAAAAACAATTAATCTAATCAACAATCATGTGCTAAATAGCACGCAATAAAGGTAACATGGGGAAAAAATACAGTTTCATGTCATCAATGATTATAGTACAACACAGTTTTTATTATAATGCCTTCCTGCCCCTAGGTTAACTCTTTGTAAACCATTGTCATCTAGCTTGATAGTAATGTCGGTGATAGCGTAGTTAAAACCACGTCTGACAATCACATGGCCTGCGCTCCACACACTATGAACTAATGGTTCATGTGTGCGCCAGGTCACAACAAAAATGTCTCCAGTCTTCGTCGTTTCCAATAAAGGAAAACCCTTCATCTGCACGGCCATGTCAGCAGGTTCAAATGTAAGAATGTCAAAGTTTAAATGGAAACAATATGTTAGTTAGATCTTGTTAAAACAATTATGCGGATGATGTTTATTATGTCGGTTTATGTTCCTTCCGTAGGTTTATGGCGTATTCTGACAAAGGCCTGACAAGGAGTAGTCTTCTAAAGATCATTCTCCCGCAGCAAAACATCGACTCAATAGTCGGAAAACTCAACGAGCAAACTCGGCTCGGACTCACAATAACACGAGTTATCAGCGGTAAATACCTCGCTTTCAACAACTCTCATAATAATGCCTCATAACAACAACAGATGCGCGACTTACAACAATGGCACGTCTTACTCACTCAAGGCACATAATATCATGGGTTACCTGCGGCAAAAACCTCGCATTTAATAACCAAATTGCCTTCATTATAATTTGCCTCTCTCAAGAGGATCGCCAACAATGCATAAAGAAACCTGACAACCCTGGACATGTCGAAATGACATTCCTCGCAGCAAAATATCTAACTAACAGTATGAAAATCCAAGAAAAACAAATGAACAAAAATACAGTAAGAAACACTGGGTTTCATGAGCAATAGCTGCTTTGAAAGAAAGAGATGAATGAAATCAACATTCTGTCCTAAGTTATCGTAGTTCTGTCTCACTTTCAAGCATTTGTTTTCAAGGTTACTGGGTCAACAAACCAGTTTATTGGTGACAACTTCACAAATTGCAGTCCTTCACTGACCACATTTTTCAACAGGCAAGGCCGGCTAGTTTTAACATTATATAATACCGTAATATTTGGCTTTGTCATTCTTAGCACATGCTTGGTTCAAAAACCTTATAGAATCCGTGTGCTAAACACGTTACAATTTAACTGTACAATAAAGTACCGCAGTCCTTCATTTCAAAGAATAGTAAATCACAGACATAACAGCATGTCTCACGAGCTTCTTTGCTCATCAAAGATATAACACTTATTAAGTTCTCAGTATAACATTAACACATGTGTCCTCATGACAGAAACAAAGTAGTAACAAATTGATAAATATGGCACAGATCTGCAACTCTAGACCTGCATAATGACGCGATAGTGCACTTAGTTCGATGCTTGACATCTACACTTTCTTCAAAATAATAAATCTGTCAGTATTTGACTATAAATCGGCTTCTGAGCGCTTTCAAAAATGAAAATACAGCATATTTTTATAAAACTGGAAACTACAGTTGGTTTCCTAACGATACGACCTATCTAACGAGGTCATAAGTCTCAACAGACTGGTCGCAAAGATAGCAGTTAAATAAAGTGACGATGACATCTGAATGAAACCACGGATAAATATCCTACACATGGCTGAGCAAAATAGCTGCAAATGATTACAGTCATGTTTGGCAGTGGGTCGGCTATAACGTGGTACGACGTCCATCAGGACGGCACCAGGGTTAACCAAAACTGGTCTACCCCACAGGGTGACTCACAATGACTGAAATAAACAACAATTATACTATTTACAACCCTACCTAGCAAATGGCTGACACATAAGTGCGGTTGATTCACAAAAAAAAAACTACGATATCTAAATATACCACCGCGGACTATTACAAAAGAAAAGATGCCCAAACTCACGACTTTTGGTAGCTCTCACATCGGCTCAGTCATTCATCGACCAGGGTCGCGAAAAACTCTGTTTGGCTCTCCAGCATGGTCCTGTCCTCCACGGATTCACCAATCTGGACCTCCCAAGCAACCAGGGTTCGTTCGCCTCCGGATGATGGTCTCCCAAAAAGGTCTGGAATGTGCCTGGAAGTCGGCATCCACGTTCCTTCGTCTGCGTCCTCGGCATCCTGACGTTCCATCAAGCTGGTGGTCTCCATCACGACGTCCCCCTCATACCGGAATGGTATTAGCCCATAATCGTCTTCTTCACCATTGCGTGGAAAAGTTCAATGTCTTGCATGATGTCGAAAATGTCGAAATATCTCGTTCCTCTCGGCGTTTCGGCGTGATTATTGTGGACGATGCAAATAATAGTGTTCTCCACAGTATTTTGTAGTTTTCAGCCTGTTGATCCTCAAGATTCAACACGATGCGATGCTTTGCTTGTTAGCACGTGCAATTGTATCACGTTTTATCAATCACGTGGCATCCGCGATAAAATTGATATTTTCAATTCAGAATTTCCGTAGCAATAATGTTGTGATCGTTGGCAGTAATAATCACGTCGTCTTGGCACAATTATCAGACGATAACTCTTATATTTTCGGCGTGGCACTTTGCCTTTCCACTTACACGTTGGAAAAATATCTGGCGTATGGCACCAATTACAGTTTGTAGAAAATATTGCCTAATATGGCCTTTCGTAGAACAATAATATGTCCACAATGTGTGACAACGTTAGTATAGTTATTTTCAACACACGATGCAGTCGGATGCTCACTTGAGCACAAAAATATTTATAATGTCCACGTCGCGACGGACGGATACTCGAAACACGCCTGTCTGGCGTCAGATCTCCAGATGTAGTGTCGTCACTGACTTCCACTCGGAAGTAGGTCGCCAAAACGAAGTCATTGAGCGACTACTTTCATAGCTCCTTGCGTATCTGCAAGTGTTATACCTTACCAAAAACGTAATAATCATTCACCAAAATGATTCAATAATACAGAATGACGAATTAGAATATTCTGAGTCTTATGAAAGGATAAAAGTGATTAACAAGACCTCCAAAGTCAAAAATGCAATTGAGCGCTACTTCAAAGAGTATAGCATGAGCTCTCTGCTCCACGTGGTATTCTTGGTATGTTCAAAAGTACTACATCCCATAATAATTATTCCGTCACAAAAATATCACATGAACCATAGCTCAGCGGGTTCATCTGCCTCTCCGTCGTTTCAAAGAAAATGTTGGGACGACATTTTATTTGCCTCTATAATTCATTCATGTGTGATATTTTTTTAGATTGGCGGCGTTGAAAGTTGCAATACGTTCTCCAGTTCTGATGTCTTCAATGACATAACTCCCATTATTCAACGGCTGTCTAATAAAATGAGGTCATATTCATAATTCATAATTTCGCCAGGAGCAGTATCGAATATGTCCCAATATTCATTTAGTGTAGTAGCCAAATTCTCTTGCATGGTTGTGGATATTAATCCTGCCTCTCCGTCGGCATCAAGTGTTTCCTCAGTTTCCTTGCTATTAAGTTGCTCGACAACGTCGACTTCGGACAGGAATTCCGGTTCATCTACCACAAGGTTCATCTCTATAGGTTCGTTCGGTTTAAATTCGACAGTATTGCGTCCCATGTCGATAATACCGTCATACTTCCTCATGAAATCCCCCCTAGTATGACATCATGATGCAAACCTTTCATAACTAAGAATTCGTGCAAATACACGTGGCTTGTGATTCTCAATGTGCACAAAACCTGTATCTTGCACGTCACAACCCGGTCAGGTATCACTCCTCTGACACGAATAGCGGAAACAGGCAGCTCTGTCACCTCAGAGTTAGCCTTCAACTTAGCATAGCAATCTGCAGAGATTACACTGATCATTGCGCCAGTATCGATCAGAATTATAACACTGCATCCATTGAGAGTGGCTACTATTTTAGGTAAACGTGTTGGCTCATAACTGTGGTTCGTCGTTCGTCGAGTAAATCCTGTTGGATGGGCTCCCAGAGTAAAATATCTGCCGTCACTCTGTGCTCAGCCAAACTAGACTGTCTTAATTTTTCGGCGTTTTTTTTTCCTTTGTTGTGACTAGAGGTACCAGGCTGGTTCTGTCCTGCCTCTGACGTCACATTTCTTTCTTCCCTCGAAGTAGGGTTCCTTTCTCCCTCTTCTCTATTTTGGCTCTCTCCCAATTGCTGGAGGTACTCGCGGCTCTCGCGCGCTCTCCCTTCCCAGTCACGGTCCGGATGGTAACGTGGATCACGTCCTCGTTGGTAACCTCCGTTATACCTGTAGTCTCGCCGGATCCTTCCTCTTCCTGGCGGACCTTCCTGATTCCCACGACGGTTATTGTCGTGACGACGGTTGTCGCTCGCCCCATTATCGAACCTACGATTCCAATATGTTCTATTGTCTTCTCTCTGGTTCCTTGAATATGGAGTATTACTCCACTCTCTCCAGTTACGGCGGTATTCATTGTTGTATTCTGGCCGAGGATTCCCAGAATTCTGTGATGCTTCTTGTGTCTGGCTAACTTTGTCCACAGTCGTGACGTTAACGTGACGCTCTTCACGCCTGTCAACCTTCTGTTGACGGTGAGTTGGAAATTGCTCCGCGTTAGCATCAAGACGTCGTAATATCTGATCACACTGTTGAAATGTCGTCACCCCTGCAGCGATTAGTACTCTTTGCACGTCGGCTGAGTATTGCCATACTATGGTATTCACTAAATCCTGCTCCGATAAAGGAGGCTGAAGATTTCTCAATTTAGCAAGCTGGGTTGCAAAGTAATTTGCGTAGCGAGTTGGCATGTTGGAATTGTATCGGCGAGTGTACATTTCAGCCCTTATACTTTGCTGAACGTCACTCGACCAATACGTCCTCAGCAGTGCTTCTTTAAAGTCTTGATACCCGGAGAATGAATATTTAAAAGCCCGATACCAAGTTGCTGCTTGTCCATCCAGAAGACGTTCAATAACTCGAAGATCTCTTTCAGGAGTTACGAGTGTGTCTCGTAAATAGCTCTCGACGTTCGTGAGAAATTCTACAGGAGTCACTCCGCTTCCTGTGCCAGTGAATTTAGCGGGTTGCTCTTCCTTTGACCTTATTACTGTGACATTACCCTGAGTATTAGCAGTACGGTATGTATTCTGCATGTAGTTGTTTGACGGCGTGTTAGTTTCAGGATCCTGTCTATTTATAGCTGGTCTGAACGGGTTAGCATCGTAATTTAACGTCTGGCTTGGCGCTGTTGCATTAAACTGCCAAGGTCGTGTATCGGCATGTACACTTGACTGTACATTACTAGTCCAAAATTCCGGCGTTTCACGTGTATTTCCCATCGGCGGTTGCAAATCTACTCCCCTCGGAAGTGCTTCTAACCTGTCGAGCCTCTCCTCGATGACTTCTAATTCTTGTATATTCCTGTTGGCGACTTTGCTCCCTAAATCATTTAATTTCAACTCGATTCGTTCAACTTTACCTTTGAGATTTTGGTCCACCTCACGAATAGCTGATTTGAGGTTACGACTCAACTCGAGCCTATCAATAATCGTTATTTCCTCAATCTTTTTCTGCAATGTTGCAATTTCGCCCTCAACCTGAGATACGTTACTCTGGATATGGTTGATATCGTCCTTGACTCCATTTACATTGGCGTCGACTGTAGTTTTATGCTCCACGAATTCGCCTCTCAACATCATCAGGTCGACTTTGTGCTCCTCCCTGTGCACATCTACAGTATCACGTAAGCCTGTGACAGTTTATTTTAGTTCCGCGATGTCTTTCCGGTTAGAATTAAGTTCCTCCCTAACTTCAAGCATGTTATCCACGATGGTCTTCACGTTGTTATTAACGGCGTTAGCTGCAACTCTCATTAATACCAGTCCTAGGTTCATGGTAGCCATATCCTTTTTTACGTTGTCCATAAAACCTTCTACGTGATTCAGCCTAGTCCCAAATTCTTCTCTGGTGTACTCGATATCAGCTTGGACGTCTAACTGTACTTTATTTATAGTGGCCTGAATTTGAGCCGTGTGCTCCTCGAGTCGGGTTTGCATATCCTGTCTTGCCCTATTCATTTCTTCCGTTAATGTGTCTACGCGCTGGCTTGCCTCCTGGTGGTGACGAATCACGTCTATCCTTACCGCTGCCAAACCTGCCGTTAAGTCATTTTTCGCTTCTACCATGTACGAGTCCATTTCGGCCCTGACCTTCGTTAGATCGGTCCTAACGTCTTTAACAGTACGGGTGTTTATCTCTAAATCTAAACGTACTTCATTAATTGATTGGGTATTTGCCTCAAGGTTCTGCCTGACATTGTCAACAGACTGAGTGTTTATCTCGAGGTTCTGCCTGACCTGGTCCACATGACCATTTACATCACCTACTTCCTGTCTAACATTGTCAATAGCTTGTGAATTAACCTCTAAGGCTTGTGTATTCACACTCAAGTCACTAGTAAGTTGTTGGAGGTTAGCGTTGACACCTGCCAACATCTCAGCGAACACTCTGCGAATCATATCCTCATCCATTTGACAAGAATTTATATTGAGAGAAACGAGGGATCAATCATGATGGAAACTTACAGCTATGATAGTAACGTGGTGGTATAAAGCTTGTTTCGACTTAATAAATATCACGAGTACAGCTGGAGTATGCAAACTAAGTGCTTCTACATTTACTAATACAACGGTGAGCAAAGCAAAGTATTACATTTACTTAGGATGAGGCATCATCTAAGAAAAAACCTATCTTTCATTTATTCAATATAAAAACCTCACCCCATGGTCTTCTATCAAATATGAATGCCATTCGGTCTATTGATCTGCAGTACGACTTTCTAAGTTCGTCCCAGTCCTGTCAATTTACCATTATTCAAATATTAAGATCCTCCTAAATATCGGTATAAGAAAATATACAGGGCGCCATCTGATGATCACCAAGTTGACGTCTGGCTCCATGTATAGGGAGTCAATCAACGTGTTACCATGTCAACGTCTCCCCCCACGTATAGGGAGCCAATTTATGTGCGACCTATACGTCGGTTTCCACGTTAACACCGTGCACCATGTCAACTTCGTAGCCCCATTAGTTGGGCCGCCATTTTATGTGACCGTCAGCCGGGTGGCAACGGCACATATTTGTGAGTGACCTTCAGAAGTCCTCCGGTAAAGCTGTCGGGATAGCCAACAACCGCGATGACTCTCCTAACATCTCCCCCGTCGGACCTTTAAAAGTTTGCCGTGAGGATCAGGTGAACTTCCTAACAATAGGCCAATGCGGCACGAGGTTCTATAGTCCACGGGGAGCGTGGTACATGGTTGCGATGGTCAAAGACGGCCTAAGGAAAGGTTCACCTCAAAAACTAGACTGTGAAATTCAACATCCAGGCTTATGTAATACACCGTGAAAATTTATTGTAGATTTCCACAAACCCCTATCCTAGTTCGGAGGGTTATATTCGGCTAATCCGCAAGCTAAAAGTTAATGATAATAAAAGTTCAAGTCCCTAACAATGAAGTTACATTAACCCTCGCGAAAGATCTAACACACAATAAGTAAGCAACAGCAACAACGCTGGGTAAATGGTACGACGCAAAATCCCTAATACAAGTTACATGATCAAGCTAATATGAAGTTACATTTAAGTGAAGGAGCAAAGCAAAGCTAAGTTATGGTGGTACCATTTCCACATTTACATTTAACTTTTCTAGCAAGTCCTATCAGTTAACATTCAAAGTTACGGCGGTGACGTCCGTAATAGCAAAACAGTTACAATACAAAGCTAAGTGTACAGCCATTTAAAAACAATTAATCTAATCAACAATCATGTGCTAAATAGCACGCAATAAAGGTAACATGGGGAAAAATACAGTTTCATGACATCAATAATTATAGTAAAACACAGTTTTTATTATAATGCCTTCCTGCCCCTAGGTTAACTCTTTGTAAACCATTGTCATCTAGCTTGATAGTAATGTCGGTGATAGCGTAGTTAAAACCACGTCTGACAATCACATGGCCTGCGCTCCACACACTATGAACTAATGGTTCATGTGTGCGCCAGGTCACAACAAAAATGTCTACAGTCTTCGTCGTTTCCAATAAAGGAAATCCCTTCATCTGCACGGCCATGTCAGCAGGTTCAAATGTAAGAATGTCAAAGTTTAAATGGAAACAATATGTTAGTTAGATCTTGTTTAAAACAATTATGTGGATGATGTTTATTATGTCGGTTTATGTTCCTTCCGTAGGTTTATGGCGTATTCTGACAAAGGCCTGACAAGGAGTAGTCTTCTAAAGATCATTCTCCCGCAGCAAAACATCGACTCAATAGTCGGAAAACTCAACGAGCAAACTCGGCTCGGACTCACAATAACACGAGTTATCAGCGGTAAATACCTCGCTTTCAACAACTCTCATAATAATGCCTCATAAAAACAACAGATGCGCGACTTACAACAATGGCACGTCTTACTCACTCAAGGCACATAATATCATGGGTTACCTGCGGCAAAAACCTCGCATTTAATAACCAAATTGCCTTCATTATAATTTGCCTCTCTCAAGAGGATCGCCAACAATGCATAAAGAAACCTGACAACCCTGGACATGTCGAAATGACATTCCTCGCAGCAAAATATCTAACTAACAGTATGAAAATCCAAGAAAAACAAATTAACAAAAATACAGTAAGAAACACTGGGTTTCATGAGCAATAGCTGCTTTGAAAGAAAGAGATGAATGAAATCAACATTCTGTCCTAAGTTATCGTAGTTCTGTCTCACTTTCAAGCATTTGTTTTCAAGGTTACTGGGTCAACAAACCAGTTTATTGGTGACAACTTCACAAATTGCAGTCCTTCACTGACCACATTTTTCAACAGGCAAGGCCGGCTAGTTTTAACATTATATAATACCGTAATATTTGGCTTTGTCATTCTTAGCACATGCTTGGTTCAAAAACCTTATAGAATCCGTGTGCTAAACACGTTACAATTTAACTGTACAATAAAGTACCGCAGTCCTTCATTTCAAAGAATAGTAAATCACAGACATAACAGCATGTCTCACGAGCTTCTTTGCTCATCAAAGATATAACACTTATTAAGTTCTCAGTATAACATTAACACCTGTGTCCTCATGACAGAAACAAAGTAGTAACAAATTGATAAATATGGCACAGATCTGCAACTCTAGACCTGCATAATGACGCGATAGTGCACTTAGTTCGATGCTTGACATCTACACTTTCTTCAAAATAATAAATCTGTCAGTATTTGACTATAAATCGGCTTCTGAGCGCTTTCAAAAATGAAAATACAGCATATTTTTATAAAACTGGAAACTACAGTTGGTTTCCTAACGATACGACCTATCTAACGAGGTCATAAGTCTCAACAGACTGGTCGCAACGATAGCAGTTAAATAAAGTGACGATGACATCTGAATGAAACCACGGATAAATATCCTACACATGGCTGAGCAAAATAGCTGCAAATGATTACAGTCATGTTTGGCAGTGGGTCGGCTATAACGTGGTACGACGTCCATCAGGACGGCACCAGGGTTAACCAAAACTGGTCTACCCCACAATGACTGAAATAAACAACAATTATACTATTTACAACCCTACCTAGCAAATGGCTGACACATAAGTGCGGTTGATTCACAAAAAAAAACTACGATATCTAAATATACCACCGCGGACTATTACAAAAGAAAAGATGCCCAAACTCACGACTTTTGGTAGCTCTCACATCGGCTCAGTCATTCATCGACCAGGGTCGCGAAAAACTCTGTTTGGCTCTCCAGCATGGTCCTGTCCTCCACGGATTCACCAATCTGGACCTCCCAAGCAACCAGGGTTCGTTCGCCTCCGGATGATGGTCTCCCAAAAAGGTCTGGAATGTGCCTGGAAGTCGGCATCCACGTTCCTTCGTCTGCGTCCTCGGCATCCTGACGTTCCATCAAGCTGGTGGTCTCCATCACGACGTCCCCCTCATACCGGAATGGTATTAGCCCATAATCGTCTTCTTCACCATTGCGTGGAAAAGTTCAATGTCTTGCATGATGTCGAAAATGTCGAAATATCTCGTTCCTCTCGGCGTTTCGGCGTGATTATTGTGGACGATGCAAATAATAGTGTTCTCCACAGTATTTTGTAGTTTTCAGCCTGTTGATCCTCAAGATTCAACACGATGCGATGCTTTGCTTGTTAGCACGTGCAATTGTATCACGTTTTATCAATCACGTGGCATCCGCGATAAAATTGATATTTTCAATTCAGAATTTTCGTAGCAATAATGTTGTGATCGTTGGCAGTAATAATCACGTCGTCTTGGCACAATTATCAGACGATAACTCTTATATTTTCGGCGTGGCACTTTGCCCTTCCACTTACACGTGGGAAAAATATCTGGCTTATGGCACCAATCACAGTTTGTAGAAAATATTGCCTAATATGGCCTTTCGTAGAACAATAATATGTCCACAATGTGTGACAACGTTAGTATAGTTATTTTCAACACACGATGCAGTCGGATGCTCACTTGAGCACAAAAATATTTATAATGTCCACGTCGCGACGGACGGATACTCGAAACACGCCTGTCTGGCGTCAGATCTCCAGATGTAGTGTCGTCACTGACTTCCACTCGGAAGTAGGTCGCCAAAACGAAGTCATTGAGCGACTACTTTCATAGCTCCTTGCGTATCTGCAAGTGTTATACCTTACCAAAAACGTAATAATCATTCACCAAAATGATTCAATAATACAGAATGACGAATTAGAATATTCTGAGTCTTATGAAAGGATAAAAGTGATTAACAAGACCTTCAAAGTCAAAAATGCAATTGAGCGCTACTTCAAAGAGTATAGCATGAGCTCTCTGCTCCACGTGGTATTCTGGGTATGTTCAAAAGTACTACATCCCATAATAATTATTCCGTCACAAAAATATCACATGAAGCATAGCTCAGCGGGTTCAATACGTGTGCAAAGTTTAGAGCTATTGGCTCGCATACTTTCTGATATATTGATATTAGGGTAACAAAAATAGAGACAATATTTATTAACAGTTGGCAACCCTGGTTACTCTTGAGAATCGGCATAGATATGGTACACATAGCACACACGAAATTTGGTTGAAATCCAAATGATAGTATAGAAGTTACATGTATTTAAAGTTGGACCTCTCAGCAGGCTTAGAATCATGTTGGTAGCACTGACGTATATACGTTACTCCAAATTAATATAGAATGTCAGGTACTATACGTGTGCATAGTTTAAAGCTGTCGGCTTGCATACTTTCTGATATATTGGTATTTGGATAAAAGAAATTACGAGCATTTATTAACAGTTGGCAACCCTGGTGGGTCTTAAAAATACGCTCAGTCATATTTGGTTATGTACACATACAACATACGAAATTTGGTTGAATTCCAGTTAATAGTGTAGAAGTTATATGCATTTAAAATTGGACCTATCAGCAGGCTTATAATCATTTTGGCAACACTGCCATGTATGGCCTCCTGGAAATTAAACTGCAATACTATTATCTATAAGTGTGCCAATTTTGAAATAGCTCCCATTCATACCTTCCAAGATATCCAACATGGAGCTCAAATTTCAATTGCGATTTTATAGCAGTTGGTAGCACTGACATCATTTTCAAATATGGCCGTGAGATATTCAGGTATAAATCTTCACTCCTACCAAATTTTGTTTCGATTGCTCCAGCCGTTTAGGAGTTGAAGGGGGGGGGGACGGGACACACACACACAACCAGACAGACAGACAGAAGGACAGACAGACGGACAGACAGACAAACAGACAGACACACATTTGCCCGATCTCATAAGTCTACTTTTTCTTCATTTTTGCAAAATGTGAAAAGTAGGCTAAAAATACAGTAAACAATAAATAATACGACGGTCGATTTCAAAAATAATTAATCACAAAAAAACAATATTCAATACACGAAGGTACCACAATGATATTATAAATGAAAAACAAGAAGTTCCGTGACGAACTAAAGAGCCTACTTTTCTTAAAATTTAAGATTCATGCCAATGATTAATCTTTATGGATCTATCTAGAATAATGACGAAATTAAGTTGGTAATATCGAAATTTCTAATTAGTTCGAAATACTGTATACCTGGCATAATGTAGCCTAATAGAGAAATACAGTAGCCAGCCCTGTTGATTGAATATAATCATAGTTCCATCTCTTAAGGTACAGAATACAAAATTTGGTTGAAGTCCAATGGATAGCATGGACGTTACATGCAGTTAAACATTGAATCTAACAGCGCTCGTAAAATAATGTTGGCAACAATGGCATACATTGGTCAGATATAATCTGAAATAATATGATCTATTGTTGTGACAATTTTGAATGAAATCCATTAGTTAGTATAGAAGTTACATGTATTTTAAAATTGGATCTATCAGCAGGCTTAGAATCATGTTGGCAGCACTGACGTATATTAGTTACTCCAAATTAATCTAGAATGCCAGGTACTATACGTGTGCCAAGTTTAGAGCTATTGGCTCGCATACTTTCTGATATATTGTTATTAGGTTAACAACAATAGAGACAGTATTTATTAACAGTTGGCAGCCCTGGTTACTCTTAAGAATCGGCATAGTCATATCTGTTATGGTACACATATCACACACGAAATTTGGTTGAAATCCAAATAATAGTATAGAAGTTACATGTATTTAAATTTGGACCTCTCAGCAGGCTTAGAATCATGTTGGTAGCACTGACGTATATAAGATACTCCAAATTAATCTAGAATGCCAGGTACTATACGTGTGCATAGTTTAAAGCTATCGGCTTGCATACTTTTTGATATAATGGTATTTGGATAAAATAAATTGAGAGCATTTATTAACAGTTGGCACCCCTGGTGGCTCTTAAGAATACGCTCAGTCATATCTGTTTATGTACACATACCACATACGAAATTTGGTTGAAATCCAATTGATAGTGTAGAAGTTATATGCATTTAAAATTGGACCTATCAGCAGGCTTATAATCATTTTGGCTACACTGCCATGTATGGCCTCCTGGAAATTAAACTGCAATATTATTATCTATACGTGTGCCAATTTTGAAATAGCTCCCATGTATACCTTCCAAGATATCCAACATGGAGCTCAATTTTCGATTGCGATTTTTCAGCAGTTGGTAGCACTGACATCATTTTCAAATATGGCCGTGAGATATTCAGGTATAGATCTTTACTCCCACCAAATTTTGTTCTGATTGCTGCAGCCGTTTAGGAGTTGATAGGGTGGGATACACACACAGCCAGACAGACAGAAGGACAGACAGACAGACAGACACACATTTGCCCGATCTCATAAGTCTACTTTTTCCTCATTTTTGCAAAATGTGAAAAGTAGGCTAATAACTTCTTACATGACCGCAATAACAAAACTGTCTGTCGTGGACGGACCAGTAATGAAGGCAGTCGGTATCAGCCCACAATGCAATTGGATAAAACAAAAAACAATGGCGGCGAACAGTTGAATGTATGTCACAGTCCGGATTTAAAGCAAGAATAACAGAAAATAATTACGTTAATAAAACCCTCATTATTATAAAAAAAAAGGAATAGAGATTAGTGTGCATATCATTACTAAAATGACGGCTTCGGTGGCGTAGTTGGTAGCATGCTGAGCTTCTATGCCCAAGATAGCGGGTTCAAACCCGGCCGAAGACGTCGTATTTCTTAAGAGCGTTAAAAATCCCTCAGTATGCCTTCCTTCGGATGGGAAGTAAAGCCGGCGGTCCCATGTCATAGATTTATGGCATGTTAAAGAACCTTCCACTAATTACACCTGTGTGAAGCTAAATTGTATAGGTTAAGAATGTAAACAACGCTCTTATGTTCCTACGTTCGTTGCCAAGGGCCGACTGAGGTGGCGTCTAGTAGCTAAGTTTTGAACTAGGCCTAGTAGTCGTTGACGGTGGCGTTTGGCGGCAAAAGTAGGAACTATTTGAAAAATTCAAAGTTGCAGTTCTTACTTGAATTAAAAAAACAGATACACACACTAATACAGCCATCACAATTAACACCGGTTATCAGACAGATTCTACACACACCCAAAGTACACGGGGCTACATGACCGCGTTGTCGCAGCCTCTAAACTGAGGAACCAACCATTCATTACTAAAATGTTACTTTGTTCTAATGTTCTGATCGTGAAGAGGGGAAAAACTGACTGTCGACAAAATTATGCTAACAACTTAATTAAAGAATAAAATATAAAGGGCACCCATAAAATAAAATATAAGTAGGATATACTATAACTTACCCATCCCTAAAACATTGGGGAGGTTATAGTTAAAAGAAAAACAACAATGTGAGCTTTTCAAAAGCTATCAACTTAAACACTACATATTCACTAAGCAAACGGAAATAGAATCGAACTAATAATAAAATTAACACATTTACCTCAATTGCTTCAGGGCACAACAGAAATAATTTGAAAACCAAAGCTACATACATAAAATTTTAAAACACGAACACTTCCCAATATGGCTGCCATACTGATCCCTTCACCCGAACTTTAGGTTGTTTCTCATTTCTTCGATTTTCTTCCGAATTAATAGGAAGATCCAGGAACCACATATATCCAGAATATTGGCTCAATCTAGCCTCTTCGTCTTGTACAACAAATTCCATACAATTCCCGTCCTTCAGGCAAAGGGAACATTCCCCCGCCTGAGACGACACCAATCACGTGTTGTTGTCATTCAATCTCAGAACAGAGTCCTTGTACCAAATTGGCGGAAAGACAAACGACAGTTCATGATGCGCACGACTCCAATATTAGGATAGCCAATCACAAGTTCAGTTTCCAAGACGACAATGTCAAATTTAATATCTGATACACACGACACCACTCATATTAACTTGGCGGTTAAAGGATAATATTTTCTTTTGCCTTTCAGGAGTACGTTTGATTCATTTCCACACTCCCTGCATACCAAACATTTGAAGGTGCGAGAAGTGCGCATATATCGCACTCTAGTGGAAATAACATGAGTACTGTCCTACGGTCTCTGTAGACTGCTGCATTCTGAGAGCCAGTGGAGGAAACACTACGGCCCAGCCGCGCGTTTTGAATTGGAGAAAAGTCTTTCATTGCAAATTTACGGCAATTATAAAATATACAACCAAACAATTCCATGTATTGGCTATTAGATATACAATATCTCAAACTAGTAGTTGCATCCGGATAGCGTTCTTGATATAGGTGTTGTGCCTGGAATACATCACGAGCGAGTGAATAAGCTTCATGTTGTGACATGCCTAGAAGGAGGGGGCACTTTGCGTACCTATCGTCGCTCCTATGGGGTACACATTGCCCTATTTGTGACCTAGGAAGCTTGGCACACGTACGACGTAGCTAACTGCAATGTCAGTTGCCTGTGTCCTAGCCACATACCATCACCTCCTCATCTTCGTTCAACAACTTTACCAGATACCAGGCGATTGGTGGTAAAGTAAAAGAAAAATGCGTGGGGGTTAGTATCGATCCTACAATACGATCCCTGCAGCCTAGTCCACCGATGCCAAGCGCTATGAGAGGCTTGCATTGCAGCGGATAGATCCTAGCTATACAATACTTGTTTCTGGTCTGTGTGTGTGATATGTGCTCCTTCTGTCGTAACGTACGTGTTCTTCGTATCTGTGCTCGTTTTACAGGTTAATTTGGGGTACTTATTTATTTATTTACACATGTTACGCCCGCATTGGAGCACTTAACCAAAACAAGTATATACATATCTCAAAAACAATATTAAAGATTCAGCTTCTTATTTTTCTTCTTTTCCCAAAACATTTTCATTCTAGTCGACCTTGCCGCTCTCTCTGCATCGCTTATGGTGTAAGTTTTGCGGGTAAAGGGAAGTCGGATGTTCTTGTTTTTCAAGATATTCTTCTCATCTTTGTTAGCAATTTGGGACATTGTCAAGCCGAGTTCATCCAGATCATTTTGAATTTCCATAAACCAAGAGTTCTTTGTTTTACTTTTGAAAAAATAATTAAATAATACTTTTAATTGTCTGGTATCCGGCAGGCGTGAGATATGACAAAAAAAGCAATTCGCCTTTTTCGTATAGTATCGACTATAGACTCAGTTTCTTTATAAACCACTTCATTTGGTAATAGACGCCATTGACCATCCACCTGATGTTTTTAATAATTATAGTTCTGAGAATTCTTCTATCAATCTTCTGTAATGTGTCAGTAACTGATCGAGTGTTTAACTTGAAAAGTGTTTCACAAGCATATATTGCTTCCGGTTTAATAACTGATTCGTAATGTCGTAATTTGGCATTTATGGAGAGTGATTTTTTTTTGTAACTAGACCAAGTAATATATTGGGCTTGTCTTAACTTTGTTGTTCTATTTTCGATTGACGCTTTCTCATTCAAATTCCATGTTATAATCTCCCCTAAATATTTAAATTTATGTACAATTTTAATTTCTTTATTGTTGATCACTGTAATAGCTTGTGTTTCCACATCAAAGGATGCCATTATTTCAGTCTTTTCAAATGAAATTTGAAGTCCTACTTTTGCTGCAATATACCCAAGTTCTTCAATTTGGTGTTTAGCCTCATCTATACTGGTTGCAAGCAGTGCAAGGTCATCCGCAAAGGCCAAGCAATTCAGTTTTATATTAGTACCAATCTTTACATTTGGAGGACAAGTTTTGTTCCACTCACGCATGATCTTTTCAAGAACACAATTAAATAATAACGGTGATAGACCATCTCCCTGTCGAAGTCCAGTCCGGATATCAAATGGTTCAGACAAGGCGCCTCGAAATTTAATCTTTGATTTAGTATCTTTCAAAGTAACGCCGATGAGGTTGATAAGCTTTTGATGTAACCCAAATTCCCTAAGGATGTTAAGTAATGACCCTCGATGGATACTGTCATATGCTTTCTTAAAATCCACAAAAGTAATGACCAAATCCTTTTGTCTCATTCTATGATATTTCATTATCCATTTCAGACTGATGATCTGATCCGGACAGCTGCGACCTGGTCGGAACCCTCCTTGATATTCTCCTAGTTCTTGATCGAGTTGTTGTTGAATTCTTGTCAAGATAATTCTAGATAGAATCTTGTATGTTACATCAAGCAAAGAAATCCCACGGTAGTTGTTCGGGTCTGATCTATCACCCTTTTTATGAATTGGGTGGAATACAGCCATTCTCCATTCCTCTGGTATTTGTTCCGAATTCCATACATCGATGAGGCGTTTATGGAGGTTGGAGATGGTTTGTTCATTTGCATATTTCCATAGTTCTGCTACCAATGAATTCTCTCCTGCTGCTCTATAATTTTTGAGCCAATTAATCGCTGAATTAAAAATAGTGCTCACGATTTCTGCTGTATTTTAACCCGTAATCACAAATCCTGTTATATTCGCCTAGATTAGGAAAAAGGACCGATGTTTTTTCAGAATAGTAACAACCGCGACGGGTTACATCAAATTATATTGCAAGGGGAGGATGGATCAACCGGTATATTGCATGTGTGAAGCAAGACCTATCCGACTGTTGAAAACAGTCGGAAATAGAGTTTAGAGTGGAATCTGTATTATCTACCGTTGTTTATGTGAACATTGCTGTGGAAGACTTATAATACTGTGGAAGACTTATTATACTTATAATACACATATAATACAAATCACTTACCCTGAAGAGGTTGGTTGTTCATCATCTTTTTCATCATAGTCATAATCGTCGTCGTCGTCATCATCATCATCGTCGTCGTCAGTATCCTCCGTTGCATCATCTGGATCTTCGTCACCCTCTTTATTATCGCCTGGAGGTTTCTTGTCATCCCCGTCACCACTACTCTCTTTTGGCGACTTTTTACCACCCGAGGCTTCATCTCCACTTCTTTCTGGTGGTCGATTTTCACCATCGGCTCCGTCGTTACGTTTCTCCGAAGGTTTAATCTCACCTCCATCTCCGCCGCTATTACCGTTAGTCACACCACCAGCAGCGACTTTCAACTTATCTGAAAGCCGATTCAAATTCTTTTGCGCAATATTCATCTCCCTATCCTTACCACCAGATGAGCACTCATTTTCTATTGGGCAATGAATCCTACAGAGGAATGCACACATCACCAATCCTCTAGAATGTTTTCCATCTGCAGTTGACAACGTATCTCCTTTCACACAATGCTTCTCACATAATGCACCACATTTCTCTGCTTTTCTTCTATGTATCCCACCGCCAGCAGTGTGCTGGTACCCTATTGTAAAAAACTTCACATATTCAGATGAAGGTTTGTTTCCAACTCCATGTAAATAATTGGTAACACTAGAGCATTGTTTATCACATCCAGAAAAACAATATCTTCCACTTATAATATGTTTCACATTTCCTGGAGGACAATTGTTACCATTCTTACAATGTTCTGTATCACTCAAACAACAGATGTTTCCACTTGTACAAAGTTCTGTATCTCTTGAACGATGGTTTCCACTCGTACAATGTTCTGTATCACCTGAAGAACATTTGTTTCCACATGTAAAATGCTCATCATCTCCTGGTGAACATTTGTTTCCAATTGTACAATGCTTATCATCTCCAGGAGAACATTTGTCTCCACTTGTACAATGCTTATCATCTCCTGGTGAACATTTGTTTCCAATTGTACAATGTTTATCATCTCCTGGAGAACATTTGTTTCCACTTGTACAATGCTTATCATATCCTGGAGTACATTTGTTTCCACTTGTACAATGCTTATCATCTCCTGGTGAACATTTGTTTACACTTGTACAATGCCTATAATCCCCTGGTGGACATTTGTTTACACTTGTGCAATGCTTATCATCTCCTGGAGAACATTTGTTACCCACTGCACAATGTTTGCCATCTCCTGGAGAACATTTGTTTCCACTTGTACAATGCTTATCATCTCCTGGAGAACATTTGTTTCCACTTGTACAATGCTTATCATCTCCTGGAGAACATTTGTTTCCCACTGTACAATGTTTGTCATCTCCTGGAGAACATTTGTTTCCACTTGTACAATGCTTATCATCTCCTGGAGAACATTTGTTTACACTTGTACAATGCTTATCATCTCCTGGAGAACATTTGTTTCTCACTGTACAATGTTTGTCATCTCCTGGAGAACATTTGTTTCCACTTATACAATGTTTGTCATCTCCTGGAGAACATTTGTTTCCATTTGTACAATGTTTGTCATCTCCTGGAGAACATTTGCTTCCACTTGAACAATGCTTATCATCTCCTGGAGAACATTTGTTTCCACTTGTACAATGCTTATCATCTCCTGGAGAACATTTGTTTCCCACTGTACAATGTTTGTCATCTCCTGGAGAACATTTTTTTTCACTTGTACAATGTTTGTCATCTCCTGGAGAACATTTGCTTCCATTTGTACAATGTTTGTCATCTCCTGGAGAACATTTGTTTCCACTTGTACAATGCTTATCATCTCCTGGAGAACATTTGTTTCCACTTGTACAATGCTTATCATCTCCTGGAGCACATTTGTTTCCCACTGTACAATGTTTGTCATCTCCTGGAGAACATTTGTTTCCACTTGTACAATGTTTGTCATCTCCTGGAGAACATTTGTTTCCATTTGTACAATGTTTGTCATCTCCTGGATAACATTTGCTTCCACTTGTACAATGCTTATCATCTCCTGGAGAACATTTGTTTCCCACTGTACAATGCTTATCATCTCCTGGTGAACATTTGTTTCCACTTGTACAATGCCTATCATCCCCTGGTGGACATTTGTTTACACTTGTACAATGCTTATCATCTCCTGGAGAACATTTGTTACCCACTGTACAATGTTCGTCATCTCCTGGAGAACATTTGTTTCCACTTGTACAATGCTTATCATCTCCTGGAGAACATTTGTTTCCACTTGTACAATGCTTATCATCTCCTGGAGAACATTTGTTTCCCACTGTACAATGTTTGTCATCTTCTAGAGAACATTTGTTTACACTTGTACTATGCTTGTCATCTCCTGGAGAACATTTGTTTCCCACTGTACAATGTTTGTAATCTCCTGGAGAACATTTGTTTACACTTGTACAATGCTTATCATCTCCTGGAGAACATTTGTTTCCACTTGTACAATGCTTATCATCTCCTGGAGAACATTTGTTTCCCACTGTACAATGTTTGTCATCTCCTGGAGAACATTTGTTTCCACTTATACAATGCTTATCATCTCCTGGAGAACATTTGTTTCCCACTGTACAATGTTTGTCATCTCCTGGAGAACATTTGTTTCCACTTGTGCAATGTTTATCATCCCCTGGTGGACATTTATTTCCACTTGTACAATGCTTGTAATCTCCTGATGAACATTTGTTCCGACTTGGAGAAACTGATTTATCACTGTCCTTTTTTTGGTCATGTCCCAGTTTCGATGTCTGACGAACGAGAGCATCCGTCTTTCTCTTTAACGAGGAGTGTTGAGATCCACTAGCCTTATTACCTTCTTTCGATTGCACTGTTTTATCTTTTTCTTCGCCCTCCTTTGCTTTTACTTGTGATTTATTATTTACAGAATCATTTTTGTTTTTTTCCGATGACAGTTTCACTATTTTGTCTCCTTTTTGCATGTCTGTTGAGGCGCTCTTTTCAACTTTACTGCCACCCTTTATTTCTCTTAAGGGCGTTTTCTTAGCAATAACAGTAACAATCTTTTCTTTTGTGGGAGATTTGTCCCCTTCGTAAGCGCCTTTCCTTTTGTTGAAATACAATTTCCTAAATTCTGTCGAGCCTTTAGTTCCCTTCGAAGGAGATATGTCGCATCCCACGACGTCTTTCATTTCTCTTAAGTATAGCATTTCAACTTTATTTTCCTTTAAGGGTAAATATTTGCTCCCGGCTTTACTACTTTCTGTCGCTTTTTGCAGTAGCGAATTGGGCTTGGATATATGATTTCCAACTGCTGGTGGCACATTTACGTTTTCTAAGTAATCTCTCGGGTCTTTAACTTCCTTTGAAGGTGTTTCATTACCCCTACCTACGACTACCTCTTGTTTGGAAGGTGATTTGCTATTTCTCGCCCCTCCTTTCTTGTCTTTTGAAGATGTAGCTGTATTTGAGGCTGTGCCGTCTTTAATTTTACAATGTGATGTTTCATCGCCTACAACTGGTCTGTCTTCCTCATCTATCTTACAATGTAAAGTAAATTCTTCTCCTTCGATGAGATCTTTGTTTCCTCCAATAACCGATTTCTTACGCTTCAGCACATCATTCCTTTTTGATGGCATATTATCCCTCTTGGCAGAAAATGTAGTAATATTTGCTGATTTTCTACTCAAAGTATCAACATTCTTTCGTTTAAGAAGTGATTTGCAAATTTTAGTTGAATCTCTTCTTCCAGTTAAAGTCTTTTTCTTTCCGCTGAATGCATATCTTTTCTTTTTGGACGTTTTATCACCCGTACTTTTCTTTCCTTTCGAAGTCCTTGTTTCAATCTCATCTGCACCTACAAGATGTTTGGCAGTCTTCTTCTTGTCTTGCCTCAGTTGTGACCTGGAAAAATAACTGAATATTAAAGAACTATAAGATTATTTAGGCCTAAGTGTTATTAATTTAAGTTGAACTGAGGGGAGATATTCAGCAAAAGGCGCATGATGCACATTGAGGAAACTTTGAGGGGAATATTGGGCTTCTAATATTTCCAATCCTTAAGTATAGTAGAGTAAAATAAATTCGTGCCTGGGTGTGCCCGGTCAACGATACCGTTCAAGTACCTCAAACTGCAATTAAATAGCTTACAATACTAACAATTACACCACGAGGCGGTCTTGTTTCATCTAAATAGGCAATGAAAGAACAACAAGTAATTGGAAACCAAGGACCTATTCAGACTCGTTTTCTGGGCTTCCTTATACTCTACGTGCAACCCGCAACGTGGCGCTGTTTGTTAAATCGTGTACCACGACCGTGAGGGCAGTTGCAGTAAATGCGGAGGTTCGCTGATAGTAGCTAGGGATCCTGAGTATGATTTATCCTGGGATTTCTCCCACACTCCTTCCAGGAAAATGCCCGCATAGTACCTAACTTCAAGTTCCAGGGCGCCTACCCCATCCCTATCCCTAATAAAATTACACACACTACTTCAAATATCATAGCAATACAGGTTATCAGACAAAGTGCAACACACACCAAACTACACGGGGATGATGACCAAGATGTCCCAAGTCCCTAAAATTAATTAACAACATCTCTACGGGCATTGACTGGAAGGGAGTAGGGTCGATTATTACCTAGGTATTACTGTAGATTTTACAAACAAAACTGCAGATTCCAGGAACCCAAACGGCGCTGGGGTTCACTCAGTCTACAACAAAACTTAGTACTAGGTTAATTCCTGGCAGCTGACAACGCCATCCCATTTAGCACCGAAGTAGTATAGGCTGCGGTATGGGACAAAATGGTTAAATGCTATGGCTTAAATTTCCAATGACTTTTTCTAAAATTATGAATAAAATAATGGCTAAAATTTCTAAATGACTTTTTCTAAATTATGGATAAAATAATGGCTAAATTTTCTAATGACTTTTTCAAAAATAATGGATAAAATAATGGCTAAATTTCTAATGACTTTTCCTAAAATGTATGGATAAAATAATGGCTTTAAATTTCAAATGACTTTTTCTAAAATTATGGATAAAATAATGGCTAAAATTTCTAATGACTTTTTCTAAAATTATGGATAAAATAATGGCTAAAATTTCTAATGACTTTTTCTAAAATTATGGATAAAATAATGGCTAAAATTTCAAATGACTTTTTCTAAAATTATGGATAAAATAATGGCTAAAATTTCAAATGACTTTTTCTAAAATTATGGATAAAATAATGGCTTTAAATTTCAATGACTTTTTCAAAAATAATGGATAAAATAATGGCTAAAATTTCTAATGACTTTTTCTAAATTATGGATAAAATAATGGCTAAATTTTAATGACTTTCTTAAAATGTATGGATAAAATAATGGCTAAAATTTCTAAATGACTTTTTCTAAAATTATGGATAAAATAATGGCTTTAAATTTCAGTGACTTTTTCAAAAATAATGGCTAAAATAATGGCTAAAATTACCCATTGAAAATTCTAACGATGTTTTTCAAAATAATGGTTAAAACAAGGCTAAAATTATCAGTAACTTTTTAAAAGATTATGGATAAAACAAGGGCTAAAGTTAAGGCTAAAATTTCTAATAACTTTTTTTAGAAACAATGGGCAGAATAATTGCTAAATTTAAGGCTAAAATTATTAGTAAATTTTTAAAAGAATTAAGGATAAAATAATGGTTAATACAAGGGTGTAAATAGCTATAAAATAATATATACACTATTATATTTAGTATCCCCAAGGAAGTGTATCAATTATGTTGTCTTCTTCTTTCTGGATCATACGCTTGTCGTAGTCGACTTTAAATTCTTTGGCAATATTTTTATTTACAAGGCTTTTTGTTTTCTTATCTCTTGTTATCATGTTATTGCTTATAACAACCTTATTATTAGAACCTTGTATTAAGTCAGTCATTGTCTTCATGTTAAGTTTTTTGGCATTTTCGTGGTTGAGAGTAAATCCTTTGATCTTGGTAACCTGTTTGTCTTAATATGTTTCGTACGCATAACTCTTAGGACCTGTGCTTATCCAATCAGTACCATGATCATCTTTGCCAAATTCGTCAGTCCATTCGCCGAGCATACAACCGGTCTGTACAGTATTTGTTCCATCATCTATGTAAACAATACTATCAGTGTCATAATAAACTACTGCCTTACCTAATCTATCAAGCATATCGTATAACCTTATTCTCGCATTGGAAGTGGTGAAGGCTGATATAAATATGTTGGTATTTGTGCTGTTTTCCACATAGAAATCATTGTAGTGGTATGTTACCTCAATTACTTCATCATTGATATAAACCACATTAGTTATTTCTATCTTATCATCTAATAACAATTTGTACCACCTCTTAGGGTCATCAATGAGCTCTGTTTGTGACATGTTTTGCCTCTGACCGAACTTTCCCCAAAGAGAATTTAAGCATATTTTAGCAACAGCTCGCTTACCTGAATTAGGAGTTATATTATCTATATCAAGCTCGATGCCTTGATTTTTCTTGATAACCCTTGCATATTCTTCTTTAGATTTGTAATCACCATCCCAAGGACTACTTTCTAGCTTAATTTTCATAAAGGTTTTAATATAGTCCTTGAAAAGCTCATTACTTTTCTCTTCAAAATGCCATACTTCGTAAACTTCCTGTATTGTGTAGCCTTTCTCAAGAGCCTTATTAAGTTCGATTGTAGTCCAAGTTCCAAGAAGCGCCCTCTCTTCATCACTGTGGTTACAGCGGCCGACCTTTTCTTTTGCACACTTCGCGCACAGGGTAAACATTAACTTATCTAGCTTCACCGGAAGCACTGGATGATACAAACCTCTTGGAGGAAACACCTTACATTTAACTAGGCCAAACCAGTCTTTATTGTATTTTTCTGGCTTAAATATTTTTTTAGGGTGAGCTACAGTGTACATGTCGTAAAACATGACTGTTGGGTATAAACTGCATATATCTATATATCTCAGCTTTTTTCCAGAAACTTTTAACTTTGAGGCGTTTGTCCTACCACCGAAGAATGCGTCTCTGGGGTTTAGAGGTTCTACAACATCTTTTGGAAGTGGTGAAAGCTGCCACAAATATGTTCGTATTTGTGTTATTTTCCACATAGAAATCATTGTAGTGGTATGTTACCTCAATTACTTCATCATTGATGTACATTACATTAGTAATTTCTATCTTATCGTCTAATAGCAATTCGTACCACCTCTTAGGGTCATCAATGAACTCGGTTTGTGACATGTTTTGCCTCTGACCGAACTTTCCCCAAAGAGAATTTAAGCATATTTTAGCCACTGCCCTCTTCCCAGCATTGGGTTCAATTTTCTCAATATCAAGCTTTATGCCTTGCTTTTTGGCTATAACCCTTGCATATTTTTCTTTTGATTTGTAATCACCATCCCAAGGACTAGTTTCTAGCTTAATTTTCATAAAGGTTTTAATATAGTCCTTGAAAAGCTCATTACTTTTCTCTTCAAAATGCCATACTTCGTAAACTTCCTGTATTTTGTAGCCTTTCTCAAGAGCCTTATTAAGTTCGATTGTAGTCCAAGTTCCAAAAAGCGCCCTCTCTTCATCACTATGGTTACAAGGTCCTACCTTTTCTTTCGCACATTTCCCACACAGAGAGAACATCAGCTTATCTAGCTTTACCGGAAGCACTGGATGATACAAACCTCTTGGAGGAAGCACCTTACATTTAACTAGGCCAAACCAGTCTTTATTGTATTTTTCTGGCTTAAATATTTTTTTAGGGTGACCTACAGGGTACCAGTCATAAAACATAACTGTTGGATATAAACTGCATATATCTATATATCTCAGCTTTTTTCCAGAAACTTTTAACTTCGCGGCGTTTGTCCTACCACCGAAGAATGCGTCCCTGGGGTTTAGAGGTTCTACAACATCTATGGTTTTATCTAGACTCCTTTTGTAGTCTTTAGAATTTTTCCATTTGCAGCTCCACATTTCAACAACCTTGTACCCGGCATTTTTAAGAGCTTGTGTTCGCTCTATAGTTTTTGTAAGCAAGTCATCCATAGTTTCATTGTTTACATTGTTGATAGTATCACCTGAGTAACAGTCGGGACAACCATGCCAAAAACAACCATTATATTGGTACACAGTTTTAGTCTTATAGTCGTACCCATCGACTTTGGCTCTACAAATTGTGACCTCGCCACCATTTAATGCGTGTTGAACATTAGGGAACGAACTTAACCATGCTATAGACTCCTTACTGAACATTTCTTTTTTCTGCTCCTTAACTACTGCAATTGTGTCTTTTTCAAGGAATTTTGACCTGTAAATGGCCATACAAACACTGGCAATAGTTATGTATTGGAAAGGGTCTATATTTGCTATTTCTAAAAATGACTGTCTAAAGGCAAGGCAACCTCGCCGTAATATATCGACATCAGAATGGCAATACTCGGCTAATTCAGTTCTTAAAGTCAAACACGTAGTTTTCTTTCACTTTCTCAGCGTGCCATTCTAAGAATACTTTTCTAGCATCAGGTTTCATTGTATCAACACCATAGTATTTAGTAGCTGGAATGGACCCTACGTAATTTTGATTGTCTTTCTTGTTGAAAAAGTGTGGAAAATACCCCTTTTTTAGTTCTTTTAGTTCAAATGTTTTGGGAGAGGATGCGAGACCTCCTTGGATAAAGTTTATGCTGTCAATTATTCTGAGCCTTAGGGCTGGTATTTTGAGCTCCATAATTTTAGACCCTTGGTAAATAGTTTTAGGCTTAATGCCATTATTGACGCAATATTGTAAAATAAAATGCGCATCATAACCTTTTGCATTGTGTGCTATACACGTAAAACCTTTGTGGTTGTCTGATATTAGCCACTGACAAAATTCGTCATTTTTTAGGAAAGCCCGCCTAACACCATTAAAGTCATAAACGGATACAAAGTTTGGGACGTGTACGCCGGTGTCTTGTTCAGCTTCGTAATCGAAAAAGTAGTATTTTTCTGTGTAAGTGCATTTTTTATGTTGCTTTTCTGCCCTTCCATTACAAATACAATCTTTCATACAGTATCCCCCACGGTTTTTCCTTTCTTGCATATAACATTGGTGCTGAGCTGACTTTACGTACTGTTGGCAATTCCAACACTTAGAGTACCCACACCTGTGGTTGTATATTTTTCCACATTTACCATTGCATGTTAGACACTTGAGTTTTATTGAACAGGCAACTTCCTTTGCACATTTCTCACATTCAGTAAGTACAGTTTCTTGTAGGTTGTTGTAGTAAAACGTGTTTTCATTTTTTTTTTTGCACTCGCTTTTACATTCTGTGCACTTCAATTCGACCGCGTATTTTACAAATGTTTCACATTTCCTACACTGGGCAAAGGAGCCACCTAAATGTTCGATATTTATCCTAGGGCATATTTCGTTGCAGATATTGCACTTGTAAGCTGCCTCACACACTCTCTCATGGTTATCAACGCAATCTTTACCAAAACAATATCTATTGCACTTTTTACAGTATACTCGGGGTCGCATACCTTCTGGGAAATCATGTTTTGGGCACAAACACAAATTACACATATTTTTATCTTTTTTACACGAGTGTTTGTCCTGATGATCGTAAGGTATATCACATTTTTTGCAGTAATATGAACTTCCATAAAAACCTCGTATATTATTAATGGAATCATAATGGTCGTTATGCAAGTACAAATAAATTGTTATCGCGTCATTTACACCTGAGGCCTGGATTACCTTGTTAAAATGGGCAGCCGAAACAACTTTAATCCAAACATTCAAAAAATATGCAACACTTCTAATATCGTCTAAACTAAACCCATCTTCACAGTTCATTCCGAATCTTGTGCATAACTCTTTTGCTAATTCTTCCTGCAGGCCACGTCCTTTCCTAATGTAGGTAATTTCATTATCCGTTAATGTCCTGTCCAATATATTTTAGTTTCATAGGTTAGGGCTGTGATTATTGCTCTTGGTCCGCACAGTTTATCGGTGTTGGTTATTTTGTTTATGCTTCTTTTAGCCATAACATCTTTAGCAATATTGACTATTTTCTTACGCTTTGCTCCTATGCCTCTGGGAATTTTGTAAACCTCGAAGTGAAAAGTGGTATTGTTAATATCTACATTTTCATTAGATGTTATTATTCTTTCAATCTGGTCAAGTAGATGAGAAGCATTAACTTTTCTTTTTCTTTTTGATGAAATCATATGGTTAAAATTATTATTTTCTGCAACTACTTTCATCTGATCACCTGGCTTAAAATCAGTTAGTTTGCTTACTTCTTTTATGGCTGCATGCACACCTTTTCTGACCGCTTTCATTTGTTCTATTGGTTTTCCTTGCAAATCTTTTATGTGTATAGTATAAGCTGTCTGCCATACGTTAAACTTTTTGATCAGCACAGTACGAACACCTTGATGAATTTCGAAAGGTGACTTTTTAGCTACTGTTTCATTAAATATATTTTTCTTAAAAGGAAAAATTTGGCCCAATTTTTGCTTCACAATTTTTAAGTCCTTAGATTGAACAGGTTTTGGTTCCTTTTTAATTTCAAAGAGGTCTTGATCGAATCCAAAATGCCTGATTTTGTCCAAACGTTCCTTTTCTTCCGCTATCAAATTTAGCAACCCTTTCTTTGAATGAATTACTGAGTAGCCCTTAATTTTGTTTTCTCTGGCGACTTGTTTTAGTTCACGAACGCTCTTCTTAGGCAGCTCTGATTCTTGATACGTAAACAAAGCTTCAAGAAGAGCAGCCTTCTTCATCTTGTATAGTCCTCTTAGTTTGAGTTCCTTTGCTAGAACCCTTAGTTCCTTTACAGTTGCACCTATTTGGCGCTTAATATTTTGTTTTAAATCCATTTATTATATAACTTTTCTTAATTAAAAATTTCATTTTTTTTATAAAAATAATTATAAGACATTACTCTTTCGGGGTCGAGAGAAATGATAGTAAAATATTTATATAAATAAATGAACAGAATAATTACATTTTGCATTATAATTGTTACCCTAACAAAGGTTCAATTAGAAATAATATCTCATGAAAATCAGAATCAATTTGCTATCAACTATCTGCGTAATTTTGGATACTTGACTATAGACGAACAAGAAATTTCAGAAGTAAATGAAACAACTTTCCAATATGCTTTAAAATTGTTCCAAGAGTACTACAATCTCGATATCACCGGTGATTTAGATGAATGTACTTTACAATTAATGAATACATCGCGATGTGGTATCACCGATGACGATATAAATTTTACTACTCGGCGGTATAAATGGAATAATAAAAATATAAAATGGCATTATGCTTTAGCTAATCAAGCAATGCAAAATGTAGCTAGAGCCGATTTCGATGTTTGGAAAAAACATACAGATCTCTCATTTGAGAACGATTTGAGGAATCCAGATATAATTATATCAAATAAACGTGGTAGCCCTCATAGAAATCACAAAATAAGTGGGCAATGTTTCAGTGGATTTGATGGAAAAGGTGGAGTTTTGGCTCATGCAAATTACCCAAATAGCATTAATTCACCTATTGAAATTCATATCGATCAAGATGAATCTTGGTATTTAAATACCGATGCTAATACTCCTCAATATCAAACAAATTTACTTTCTGTTATGATACATGAAATAGGCCATGCCTTAGGTATTTCTCATTCAAACAATCCAGATGCTATTATGTATGCATACGCTAACAATCAAATAGAGCTACATCAAGATGACATTTTAGCTATTCAAAGTTTATATGGTAAAGCCACAGAGCCTAACGTACCAGATAAAACACCAACTCCAGATACACCAAAGCCAGAGCCCAATTTATGTGATTTGAATGTTAACACTATTTTAATTGTTAATCAGTTAATGTATGTCTTTTATGAAAAATGGTTTTGGCTTTTAGATCTTGATAACTCAACAGCCTTAAAAAACCAACGACCCCAGTTTATTACAGATTGGTTAACCTTCTTACCCCAAGATTTTAAAACTATTGCAGCCGTTTATCAAAGACCCTCTGGTGAGATTGTTATGATTATTGCCAACAAAATCTACATGATGAATTATCCGAGCTTAATATTGGTAAATGGTTATCCAAAAGCCATGTCCATGTGGAACATTAGACCAGATACAATAATTCATGCTTTGTTAAACACTTACTCAGGTCACACTTATATTTTTTACAATGACGCTTTCTTTTCGGAAATAGACGAATGCAGCTTTAAACCCAAGCAACATGGCATATTATCAAGACGTTTTCCTGGTTTACCGCCTGCAATGGATTCAGCCTTTAGATATATTAACGGAATGCTGTATTTTTTTAAAGGTAGACAAGTATATCAATACAATGAATTCACGAATTCTTTGTTTAAAGTTCAAAAATTTGATCTTTCAATGATTGGCATAGACTGTCCAAAAAGGTCATCTTCGTTTATGGAAGTAATAAAGAGTTTGAAAAATACTGTAGCTCAACTAGAGGAAGTAAAATAATTATATTAAATATTTAAAAAATTAAAATAATTTTTTGTGTATAATAAGTGGAAAAGAAACAATTTCTCGGGAAGCTCAATAGCATCAACGAACAAAAACCGTTTAAGAATCTCAGTGAGTTAGAAATAGGAAACGATTATCTTATAACGGATGCAGTAGATATAAATACAAAATTTGGAAATAAAACTTTTCTAGAACTTGATAGTAAATTGAAGGTTATATTACCCGATAGATATGCGAAGGTACTAAATTGGGAAGATGGAATACAGAAAATGATAGGGTTGAAAATGGTATACCACGGCACAAAAGAAGTTAATGGTTGTAACAAAGCGCACAATCTTGAATTTTCTTAAAAAGGCCCACACCCCGATAAATTTTCTACTTAAAATTTATGGTTTTAATGGTTAGTAACCATTAAAATCAAATACCAAAATTAACGTAAAATTAAGAATTCCTTCGTAGCTTTATGAAAATTGTAACAGCTATCTATGTCATCACCATTAAGTTCAAAAAGATAATCTATACTATCCTCAGACAACTGATTTATAAATACTTCTGCATCTTCAGTAGGATGTAGTAAAAACAGGAAGAAAGAAAGGGTTATTCGCTTTACTCGGGCGTCCATTTATATATACAGAAATATTATAATATAACATTTTCTTTATTAACCCAGCTATTGTGAGAATTATCAAAACCCAACCATTTGACATATGCCCGATTTCCTTTCTTTCTTAAAACTTTTTCAACAAGATATGCCTCTGGATACTTTGTTTTCTGTAATTCTTGCTCATAAAAGTTCCCCTTTATATCTTCCGCATTTACATCTTTCAATTTGTACGTAATAGGGTCGGAATAAACGATATATTTTATTTCAAATATTTCAGTCGACCAATTTCCTGTGTATCCTTTTTCGAATATACCTTTTAGTTTACTAATTCTGACTTGATCGCCAACTTTAAATTTCGCTTTTTCTTCCGCTCCTACGCTTACAGTGTAAACAGTTTTCAACAAATGTTCTTCATTAGCTTTGTTTACGTTTTTTGGCTTCATATTTATAGTTGTGTGCGTCGTATTATTGTAGCCATTAATTAACTTTGGTAAAATGCCAACCCAGCAGTAGTTTCCTTGAATATCAAACTGCTTCCACATTTTCTCTTTTAAGGTCCTATTGAATCGTTCTACAACTGAAGCTTTTACTTCAGTAAAAGTCGAATAATGATTGATATTAAATGTTTTCATCAATTTTGAAAATTATTTATTGTAAAATTCTTTACCGTTGTCTGTTTGAAGATTTTTGGGTTTTCTGTTTTTTTAAATACCATCAAACGCTTCAGCAACACTTTTACCCGTTTTATCTTTGACTGGTACACCCCAGGCATACTTTGAAAATACATCAATGACTGTTAACAAATACTTGTAGCCTTTATTAAGCTTCGATATCCCCTTTATTTTTCCAGAGTCCATTTCTACCAAATCCGCTTGCCAAATGTCATCAATGCCGTGAGTTGTAACCCTCCTTCTCGGAAAATTCTTCCTCATGGGCTTATGAATTTCGTTTATAATTTCCTCCCGAATGCTAACGGGTGGCTCTCTAATTTGGGTAGAACCCCCTATTTCTACACTCTCATTAACTTTTTTTTCAAACCGGCTTTTCTTACTCCCACACTCGGAACATAAACCTTCGATTCTAGTTCGACCATTTTTTGTCGAAAGGGTGTGAGGATGCAGTGTTTGAGTAAACGTTTTGCACTTTAAACACCAAATGTGATTATTCATTTATTAACTAATTAATTAATTAATTAAAATTAATTATAAAATAAGCATTGGTTTACTCAGACACCCAACATTGAAGAACGCAAACTAACTTACAAGAAACAAGGGTCTACCCTTTGTTGAGGAAATTAACTTTTTTATATTTATATTTATATTTTATATATAATAAATGGATTCAATTACCGATATTCTGAACAGCAAACTTGTCTATAATAGCAAACAAGTGGTTATTGCTATTGATGAAAATAACGATTCATGGTTTAAAGCTAAAGATATTGCTTTAATATTGGAGTATAGAGATACAGATAAAGCAATTCGAAAACACGTTGCAATTGAAGACAAAGGTACATTCGATACCTTAAATAACCCCGCCGTTTTGGCGGGGTTAAAAAATATACATCCTCAAACCATATTTATTAATGAATCTGGTTTGTATTCGCTTATTTTATCATCTAAAAAGAGGAAGCTAAAAAATTTAAGAAATGGGCAACGAAAGAAGTCCTTCCATCAATTCGAAAGTACGGAGAATACAAAATTAAAGAAGAATATAAGAACCAACTAGTTGGGTTAATGCAGAAACTTCAAATAAAGGAAGCAGAAAACGAATCTCTTACCCCATTAGCCACACCTCTTGCACTTAAAACTAGTAAGAATAATTGTCTGCTTATTATAGATAAGCATGAACCAAACGAAAAGTACAGGTACTATGCAATAAGGGCGCAGAGATAACAGGTGAATCAAGCAATCAAAAAAATATGCAGGCGGCACCCCGATTGTGAGATAGTTTATGAAAAATATAATGATCCTAATAGCGTAAGGTTGTATGTGCTTATGAAAGAACAAATAAAAATTAGCTATTCGGGAAACCATTTCAATATTCAATTTACTCCTGATCTTCTTAAAGGAACAATAGAGATGTTGTATAAAATCCTTTTACATTAGACTGTTTTTAATGGATATTTTCTCCATTAAAAACTAAAACATTTTAACATTAGTGTTATTCGACCGATTCATCAGGATGAGGTTCATATGCATCAAGTATTACTTCACCAAACATCGTCACACTAACATTTATTGGAAGTTTTAAAATTACGCTGTCCATTTTACTTTTAAAGCATAAAGTATCACCAGATATAACGTTGAAGGGCTTACTAGTATCTACCATATTTTTTTCTTCTTTGGAACGTGCAATATAAACGTCTAATACTGTTTTAATAGCGGCATCTGTATATGAAGTAAATACTTTATCTGGGTCTACGATACGAACAAATATTTTCCTAATCGTTGCGTTGTATGTAAAAATATGCTTAATTTTATCTTTCTCTGCAAAAAGGTCCTTTTGTAATATTATCCTATCAAACACCTTTCTTTCTAAGTTGTCAACCTTTTCTGTTAATGTTGCTACTGGTGCAAGACAAGTAGTGGCATATTCCGAAAATAATTTTTCTATTTCTTCTTTCGTGAAGTAGTCCCCTTCAGTAGTAAGTGGTTTGAGCTTTTCTATGAGATATTGCTTATTAACGACATCTTTATTGTTGATTGGATCTTCAATATTCGCTATCCTCTTTCCCTGAAAATCAATCCATGTTTTTGAAACAAAAAAAAAGCTCACTAAGGCGTTTATTTAGAGCCGTAACTAGCCTTGAAAATCGTTTTTCTAAATCATCCTTTGTGATAGCTTTAATATTTAATGAACTACTCTCTCCGTTTATAATTTTATTTCCAAATATGTCCATTTATTAAATCTATAATTTCGTTAAAATGAGCGGGATTAGGGGAACCCAAATTCGAAAACAACTTTAAAACAAGGACACATAAATGACCACATATATATTCACCAAACATTTGAATTCTTTCGGCGTTATAAAATAGGTTGCTAGCTCCCAAATAATTTACTAGTTTTTCAGGAACATCTCCACCAAATGAGTCAAAGACGAATTTTTGATTACCCTTTTTAAAGTAACAAATCCAATGAGTACCTGCAAGATCCGACGTATCCAAGTTTACAATTCCTGATTCACAATCATTAGGTTTTGTAGGCAGTTCATCAATCATAAAAACATTCCGAAAATGCTTTATGTTAATTTCGTGTATTATTTTAAGTATATCGAAATTACTTAAAGGGTGCTTATAGTTGGAAAGGATATCACTCAATATCGATGAAATTTCTATTTTTTTATTTATTTTAGTTATTCCCAAACAAACTTGTCCAGTCTTTTTTTTCGATCACCAGATTATGTCTAATTTGTTCAGCCAATTCCGCATCTTCTTTTTGCTTTTTATGAACAGCGCTTGTAATGGCTGCAGCGCCACCTGCCAGCGAACCAATGGCAACCAATGCAGCTAATATTAATGGCAAAAATCCTCCTTGGTGTTCATTAATTCCAGAACCTTCTTTCTTCCTACTGAGATATTCGAATATTTTCTTTACAATTGGAATGGACAAACTTATAAGTAAGCTACCACCTTTTTGAATTTTTCTTGCTTTCTGCTTCTTTTGTGTATCTGTCAAGTACTCATCTAGATAGTCATGCTTTTTCAGATCTTCGTTGGAGAGTTTTATTTTATTAGCTTTGGGTTTTAGTCTCCCTTTTTGGGAAACGTTGTAATCAATACTAAATCCTTTCATTTATTTAATGAAAAAAATTATAAACAAAAATTTTACAAATTTATACTCAGACGCCCCAACCATTTTCATCTAACCCCATTCCCATTTTTCTTTTTCCATACATTATTCCAATAACGGCTGTAGCTGCTAGTCTCTCACTCAAGTTAGCATCTTTACTGAATATTCTCTCTTTTGCAGCCTTTTGTAATTCTTTATCTGCTTGATGTGTGTGCTCTAATTTTGTATGGTCGCGGTATGCTATATCATATAATTTACATGCTTCGTCTAATGGGTTGGAACCCTGAACACCTTCGGCTAGTTGCTTGTCTAATGGATTACCAGGACCACAAAATTTATATCCCGGGAGTGTTAAGTCAATATTATTTTCACCTATTTTATTAATCATCCAATTAACTAATCCTTTTCCATGTTTTTCAGATTCCCAGAATGTATGGGGAATGTTATTTAAAAACCTAATTAGATATGGAATACCTTTAGGATTATTAACAATGAAGTCATTAAACTTACTCGTAAGCATCTTCTTTATTCCAACCTTTTCATTGTGATAGACGTTGTTTCCAGCATTTTCTTCGCCATGAATTACCATTAATCTGTCTATTAATTCCCTTACATCATCCATCCACACATATTCAATCGGTGCTTTTGAATGTTTTTTTACAAAACCAAATCCTGATTTAGGAGGAGTGGTTAGAGATGCAGCTATTTCTTTTCTACTAACTTTTTATGAAAGCCATACATCCTTGATCAACGTATTATATTTTTTGCCAACACTACTTTTAGGTTTAGTGCTATTTGGGTCATTGTTTTGATACATAGCATTTGTAATTTTTAAAATAGTCTCATATGTGCTGCGGTCTTCGTCTGTATACTCATCATCGTTAGGTATATCATTTAAGGTTAAAAATAGCATTAAACCCTTTGTAGCTTTAAAATTCTTACCCTTAATTATAATATCGTCATTACTGAATTCAACTTTTGAGTCACCTATATAATAACCCTGATAGTTCTTATCATACCTTATTCCAAATTTAGGGTCACTAATTCTAGGTAAATATTTTGAAATTATTACCCTTAAGTGGACCGTAGGATAATCAGTTATGCCTTTCCTCTTAACATTTTCTTCACTTTTATCATACTCTTCATCGGCCTCTTGAAATAAACTCCTCCCCTTTTCTTTCTGAAGTTGCGACTCTAAATCCTTTCTGACCTTTCTTGCCGATTTTAAAGCTTCTTTTTGCTCATCAGTGACATCATATTCATCCAAGAAATGGGAACCTTCGGAATCTGAAGGAAAGTCTTCTTTATAGTCAATTCTGTAAGGAATTAATTGCTTCTCCACTTCTCTATTTCTTCTATAGCTTTAATAACATTTTCACCGATGTCATTTAACTTGTTGTCTAAAACATTAACAGCATCGATAACAGGTTGATCTTCTTTTTTATACTTCTCGTATTCCGTTATAGGCTGCTTCTTCCATATTCGAAATTCGTCTTTTAATTCTTCAAATTTCTTCCTATTCCTTCTTGCTTGTTGAACTACCTTATGATCGTATTTTGCAAACATCTTTATTATAGGTGAAATTTAAAAAAAATGACGTTTGATGCTAACATTGACGTTTGACATTTGACGCTGACATTGACGCTGTACGTTGTACGCTGTACGTTGACGCTGACATTGACGCTGTACGTTGTACGCTGACGTTAACGCTGAACGTTAACGCTGACGTTGTACGCTGTACGTTAACGTTGTACGTTGACGCTGACGTTGTACGCTAACGATGTTGGTGTTTGAATACTCAACCCAAAACCTGCCAATACCCCTGGAGTAGTTACCCAACATTTAGAAACGATTTAATTTTATTCCTATATTTACCATCGTTAGCTTTGCGATTCATATCAATAGTAATAAAACCAAACTCCTCATTCCAACATTTACTGCAAATATTCTTAAAGTCTTCAAATTTCATATCGCCACCCACAAATTCTTGATAGATATGATTTAAATTGGTATTATCTTGCCTAAATATGTTTAAGAAGTTTAAGTTATCACGAACTAATTGTTTTGGTATTTTTGAATACGTTTGAGCTAAGTAAAAACAGTCAATCCCTTTATGTCTTCCTCGTGTAAAATATTCTCGAACTATGTCTTGGTTTTCCAGTATGAAATCGTCGAAAATTACAACTGACCTATCTTCACATTTATCCAGGGGCATTATGCTTTCATCGTCATGAATAAATTGTGCAATGGACTTTCCTAACTTCTCTTCGATTTTATTACATTTTTCCATAAACTGTTGATACTTAGATTGATCTAAACTTTTAGAGAAGATGTAAAGGTTGTTTATTTTTTCCCAGTTTAACCATCCAGGTGCCAAAATACAATTGTCAATCATTAAGGTTGTTTTACCACAATTACTGGGGCCTATTATAGCACAACGAATGGAATTCGGTAATAATTTGCCATGTTTGTTCTTTACTTGCGTTTCTACAAGTCTTATTTGTGGGTCTCAATTTACAACATTTCGTTTACTCATTTTCGTTTATTTTATTAATTAATGAATGAATTAATAAATGAAGAGAATTTTTGAACTAAGTGGTAAAACTTCGGTTTTAGAGAAAAGGTTAAATGTTCCATTGCGAGATGAATTTAGAAAATTTGGATTAATAGGGTTTTACTCAACCTTCCTAACACCAAATATTACAACAAAAAACAATAAAGTACACTATGAAAAAGTATCAGGTACGATAACTGAAATGTTTATTCCACCAGGTCAATATAATGTAGAAAATTTACAAAAAGCTATTCAAGGTCAAGAACCTAACATTAGTATTGAACAAAATAAAATTCTAAACAGATTGGAAATAATTAGTGATTATAAAATATATTTTGACCAAGAAGAAAGTATTGGTTCAGTTTTAGGTTTTAATAATCAAATTGTAGAACCAAAAACCAAAACACTTGCTCGGAACTTACCTAAAATAATTCCGTTCGAAAATATCCGCGTTCATTTCAATTTAGCGGATGGAATGTTTGTAAAAGACTCTGAGCATTTTCACCGTGAAACGAATATTATTGCATCATTTAAACCAGCCCTAGAATTTAGTGCTCCAATAATTTATGAGCCGAATTATCCTGTATTTTGCCCAGTTTTCGATAAAATTCAGAATTTAAAAATTACTGTGACCAATGAGAATGACAAAGTAATAGATTTCAACGGCGCAACAGTTACTGTAATTTTAGAGATGAGTTAATTATTTCCTCTTCATTTAATTTTTTATTATTTTTCTTATAATAAATGAACAAAGTAGAAAGTTACCAGTGGCAGTCTTTTCCTGTAAATGAAAAGACTAAAAACAATTTAAATTTGCCAAACAAGGACGTGGAAATAGATATTAAAGTTGGTGATGGTTGGATTGATAATAATGCGCACCTGTATATTACTTTCGATGTAACTCATGCTGATGGAACTGATTACACTAACTATGAAGGAAAATCAAATGTAAAGCTAATTGACAATTACCCCACTCAATTTTGGAGCACTGTAACCGTGAAAAAACGAGGACACACTATCTATCGAATTGACCATCCAAATATATCTTCAACGGTTCTGTTTAATTTAACAGCCTCTTATAGTGATAAAATGATGTATTCAGGTAATTTTCTTAATAATGGTAAATTGCAGAAAAAATCAAATGAGTTAAGGTACCCTTTAAGTCTTCTTGGTGGCTTTTTTAAGGATTTTAAAGAGATTATGTGGGAAGGAGATTTAACTGTTACATTTACATGGAGTCAAAATGCGAACGATGCTTTGTATAGATGGTGGACTAAGAATCCCGATGGGGGCAATGCACCTGGAACTTTCCCGGAGGAAGGAAAAGTTACCGTAAAGTCAATGGAGATAAAAATTCCTGTTGTTAAATACGAACCAAATTATGAGCTTGAACTGAGAGAAAAAATACTGCAAGAACCACGAATACCTATATCATTCTTTGACCTTCAAACTCAAGAAATTTCAGGCCTAAGTGGGAAAAGGAATTTTGAAATAGATATTACTAATTACTACAATTCAATGGAGTTTGATCTGCCATATTTTATTTTTGTTGTGTTTCAAACTAATAAAAAAGGTAACCAAGATATGAATAGTTCCAAATTTGATTATGTTCAGCTTCAAAATATTTACATGAAAAACGGAAGAAACGAAATGTTTCCGGAAGAAATGTGGAATATCAATCCTCCTAATACTTATCTAAATGCCTATTATGCTTTTAGGGACTTTAAGCGTATAACTGAGCTGAAACATGATGTTGTCATTACCCCCACGGAGTTCATTGCTTCTTATCCTATTTATGGTATCAATATAAGTCGACGTAGAAATGTGGTGACACCTCAGAAAACCAGTATGAAATTGGTAGCAACATTTAATGCCAATATACCTGAAAATACGCTTGCTTATATAATTATGTATGGTAAAAAGAATTTAACCTATGACGCTAAGCACGGAATAGTTACTGAAAAATTTTAAAATGCCGTACCTATATTAATATGGATTTTAGCCATTAAAGTCAGTATTTAAAATGAAATAAACAGAGACAAATTACTCGCTTATGTATCTAAAATAGTTAATTGCAGTTATCTCTTAAGGCCAAGGTTCGGGTGAACTTGGCTTGCTCGCAATGATAATGACTCACTATTACCACATAGTGGACTGATTATCGCAGCACATTTCCGCCTCACCAGCTAAAGCGCTATCTAGTAGTGTATGACTAAAGCCAACGAGGAAAGATTCTAAGTGTGACCTCTATTAGCGTATAATTAAACTCAAGCAATTGCACCACTTACACACAGATTGCAATTCATAAGGCGTTCAAACTAAGCTTCCCATCGCTTTCCTCGTAGCTCAGGAGGATAAGTGTTGGGAATGTTGAGGTTTGTTCGCTTAGAGACGGAGGCGCCCCGTTCTCTATGGTTCGAATCCCAGTCACTCCTTTCGAAAAAATAACTGAGTTTTAACAACGTGAGAGTGCTCTCCAGGGTCTATTAGAGGCATTCTGTGAGATGCAAAGTGGAGAGGAGTGGCCACTCAAAAGAAAAAGTGGAAAGCAATAAGAAAGAAAAAAAAACGGAGAAGGATGAAGTAGAAAAAACCCCTAGGGTTTCGACGAAGATAAATTAGAAAACCAGCGCTGGCTTCGGAACACCCTAGGGGTTTCTCCGTTACAATCGGAGTTTTGCAAAATAAATCCTGAGGGTAATGTTTTATATTACTTAAAGATATGAAAACAGTTACTAAAATATGGAACTCATGCCTTGCAGCTTAACAAATATTTTAAAGGGGGGCGATGCGTCCACTAATCCACTAAGAATAAACATTCCTAATCATCTTAAGGGTCTAGTCTTCCATTACCAACGAGCCCTGCAGAACTTACAACTAACAATCTTAGAATGTGTAGATGCTGATGATTGTCGGGAAATCGGTAAAGCCTTCGAAGAATTAGAAAATCAAGTCGACAAAATCATACATAAAATGATATAAAATTTAACAAGGATGTCTTATATATTTAAGTTTCAACGGTATAGTTACCTTTAAAATTGGCATAATATTTTTAAGTTATTTTAATAGGCTTTGGCTTATTAAAATGCAACCCCTTGCAACTGTCACAGTATGTGGAACGGACAGAAACTGCTTAACTCACTCACTGTTTCATTTCTTCACTTTCTCATTTAAGCGCTCTTTGATTACGTCACTGTTAAATTTAGACACTTTTTCATTTAGTTACTTTTTAATTTAGTCACTGTTTGATTTAGCCACTTTTTCATTTCGTCACTGTTTTATAAAAGTCATTGTGAACGAGAGGGATACTCTAGGGTTTTTTGTCACCTTTTTCAAAAAAGTGGGGAGACATTTACGAAGGGGGTACCCTGGGGGATTTTAGGCGCATTTACCAAAAAGTGGGGGGAGGGTGTTCGAGCCATAAGAAAAGCCATAAAAATAACGGTATATGTAATGGAGAGCGTACAGCCATAAGAAAAATCAAATTTGCAAAAAGTCGTCAGAATTTACAGCCATTATTTTAACCATTCTCATTGAAAAAGTAATTAAAAATTTAGCCATTATTTTATCCATACATTTTAAAAATGTCATTAGAAATTTAGCCATTATTTTATCCATACATTTTAAAAATGTCATTAGAAATTTAGCCATTATTTTATCCATTATTTTTGAAAACGTCATTAGAAAATTTAGCCATTATTTTATCCATAATTTAGAAAAAGTCATTTAGAAATTTTAGCCATTATTTTATCCATAATTTTAGAAAAAGTCATTGGAAATTTAAGCCATAGCATTTAACCATCTTGTCCCATACCGCATCCTATACTACTCACCGATATCACAGAAGTGGAAAACTACACCTGTATAGGACATTAACGTAACAGAGGAAACATGCCTGTGTCAAAGAAAACATAACACCCTAGAAATGAGGTGTGTACTGTTCACATATTCCGATTTGTTCTATACCAAAATAGCACTCGAAAGGGCATTCCCATAACCAGGAAGCTGTTGGGATTGTGATATCTCTAATCTAGCATCAGCTTGTTACAAATGCGCATGCCAGTATCGACATCACATTAGTACAGATTATGAAACAAATAAAATAGCCAATGCAGAGAGGTTGGTTGGTTGGTTCCTTAGTTTAGGGGCTGCGACAACGCGGTAATGTAGCCCCGTGTACTTTGGGTGTGTGTAGAATTTGTCTGATAACCGGTGTTAATTGTGATGACTGTATTAGTGTGTGTATCTGCAGAGAGGACATACGCAATTCTGTCCTTAACTCTACTATTCTGTTGTTTATTTGGATTGGACTAGACCGCTTGTTACGTATGATGCATGTATAGCGACAGTGAACTTCAGAAATAACTATTTGTATACCAGTGTGCCTAACGTTCATATTCTGTCTGCCTATAATATTCGAATCCCTTCTTCCTTTTCTAATGTAGTGCATAGTTTTGGATGCCCCTTTACGAGACAAAAGTGATACAAGAAAGGAACACGGAACGGAACGGTACATTGCTGCAGTAAACATTCAAAGTGGATTACTTACCGGTTGGTGGTTGGTTGATCTCGCGAAATACCTCCTGTGCCTCGAGTTTCTCTAACGTTAAACCTGAAATTCAACAAAGTATGCATTAAATAAATTGATTTAATCAGGTCTGATGAAGTGGTGCTCCAAGAAATGTCTGTTTTCATTTCATTTTCATTCCTATATACTGTATGTACAGTACATATGGTATAACATTGTTTGTGTACCATTGACCAGGAGATCTCGAGAGATTGTCTGGTCGTCGAATGCTGACACTTATGCAGGGGCACCAAAAGCAGGAATCAGCTTTGTGTACTTTATCATAAGCGTAATAATTACCGTAATAATACTCGCATATAGTATATGAAAAGGATGCCTGCGAACAGAACAGCTAGAAGGGTGTTCAAAAGTGAGGTAGAAGGAAGAGGGTCTGTGGGAAGACCAAGGGATAAATGGATAGATTTAGTCGGAAAGGATGTGATGAAGAAAGATCTAGACTAAAGGAAGGCTGTTGTTGTTGTTGTTGTTGTTTTGAGGGGCGGAACTACGAGGTCATCTGCCCTTTCTAACACAGATTAAAGTATACAAACTTGGAATGGAATAAAAAATATACCTAAATTAGAAAAGACTGAAAATTAATTTAAAAAATAAAATAAAATAAAACGAATAAGTTTAATTATAAAAATTAACAAAATTTACGGAAAAACAAATATTCACAATTCAAAAAAGAACGAGTCTTTGAGTCAATGTACACTGGAAAATTTAGATTGCTGGCCCTAACCCACTCTCACTTATAAAGCGGATGAAGAGGTCAGCAGCCACCGCGTCATCGGCTAATATAAGTTTGATGAGTATCATCTGCAAACCAAGGCTTCTTCGTAAGTCAGCAAGTTGCATACACTCGGTTAAAATGTGGGTCACGGTGAAAACGGTTCCACAGGTACAAAGTGGGGGGTCTTCCCTTCTCATCAGGTACGAGTGGGTGGATCTTGTACACAAAATGACGGTCTCCCTCCGTGACCGGAAAGAGCTCCATCACACGTGAGCAGTTCCCTTGATCGCTCTCAGTTTACTGGGCATTGGGTCAGCTAGCCACTTCTCTTCTTCTTCTTCTTCTTCCCTTCTTCTTCTTCTTCTTCTTAGTGTCATTCCGTAGGAACGGAGTCCACTTTTTGGATCAATGCACGCCACTTCTTGCGATCTAATGCTTCGCGCGATTTCACGTTTCTTGATCGTAAATCTGCGTTAATAGTGTCCAGCCACCGCAATTTTGGTCTCCCACGCTGTCTCTGGCCGTCGACCGTTAGATGGGAGGCCGAGCCGATGACTGAACTTTGTGGTGCACGGACAACGTGCCCATACCAACAGAGTCTCCATTCCTGCATTTTCTCATTGATTGGAGCCACGCCAGCTGTATGTGGAATCGTTGTGTTGGGGATATGGTCGAGCAGAGAAATGTCTAAAAATCTTCGCAACATCCGCATTTCCATGACATGAAGTGAGTGCTCAGCACTTCTAGGAGCTGGCCAACACTCGATACCATATAATGCAACTGGTCTCACCATTGTGCGGTATATTTTTGATTTTAGGCGGAGAGGCATCTTATCACAAAGAACACCGGTGACACCTCTGAATCGCATCCAAGTCGCATTGATTCGTGCTCGCACATCTTCATTCACAGAGCTGTCGCCATTCAATCGTGAACCTAGGTATCGGAATGTGTTTACCTTGGTAAGAGGAGCTCCATTAATACTGTGATGGTCCCAATTTGTGACCAGAATGAAATAATTTTATATATTTTATTATTATTATTATTATTATTATTATCAATATTTTTTAAGTTTACATTTTACATTTTATTAGTTATTATGTTAACTAATATGTTTATATCTATTATTATGCGGTAATGTAGAATATTATGGCAATTGAAAGAATTTGGAGCGATACACAGTATATTTGAAATAAGTTAGACTCTTGACTGAATATTATTTCTGAAGAAAATACGAACAAGAGAAGAAGAAGAAGGTGTTCGCGGAAGGCCGGCTTATATACCGCTTCTTGGAAATGACATAAATGGACACTTATGTCTTTCACATCAAGTATTCTACCAGTATACAAATCATACTAAGAAGGGATTCTATGAAGACTTGCCACTAACAATGCTGGGCCGATGAATGAGTCCTTTGCAACTTTATACAAAAGGTGGGCTGGACCTCCCGAGGAATGTTACAAAGAAGTATTGTCATTATTGATATGTGAAAGACGGGATAATATTGCCTAGCGACTTCAGAAGAGGGGATAGACACGTGCCTTACCTGGGGACGTTATATATATGACGGCCGCCCAAATGGATTATTATTATTGAATTGCTGGAGGAGAGGGAATGGTGCTGTTCGGAGCAGAAGAGTGGAACTTGTAGCGAGATGGAGTCTGTAACGCAGTTCTAAACTAGACAGTTGACTAGGCTATTTAAGTATGTGAATTTGATAAGACATTCTGTCTTATCAAACTGTGACATGGTTGTGTACGAGGCTATTGTCACAGGGATGATTTATGGAATTTATTCCGTCATCCACATATAAATTCATTACTTTGAGGAAGATCAGGGCCATCAGGAACTCTCTACGCAACAATCCAACTACAATGATCTTCAATGCGGTGAGCGATTTAAAACATTTTTACTCCAGTCAAATCAGAAGGCTCTCATGCTTATTAAATTCAATCTATATTGTATTCAATTAACTCAGTATACTCCAATTTCCAATCAAGATCCATAATACAAGTAAATTCAGTAGATTCTTTAATTTAATTTATTAGTATTATTATCTTTAGTATTGTATTTGTTTGCACTTGTTGTTTTTATATATTAAATTCATTTTTAAATTCAAATGTCTGACTGGTTTCCTTTAGTAGCTAGAAATTACAATAAGGCAACACCATACTCCTGAACTGATTATCGTAAGGTTAGATTACGTAAGTTTCACTACGGCTGGAGATAGGAATTTCGATGCTCTACCTCTGTTTAACCGAGGTTTAATATATTATTTTGATCATGATATATAAATGGTCTGGCGCCCTTGGCTACATATAATACTACACATTATGTACTTTTTTTTAGTGAAGCTGACAACAATACAGATACACTATTAGATTAATACACAATTACATGTTTCATTTTGATCACCCAAAAGTGGGCGACTATTTAAATAATTAGCTTTGCATATTAACATTATTCAGTTTAAAATAACCCATTACATTTTAACGCCCAACAGAGGAGCGCTTTTATTAACATTATTCTATAATTTAACATTAACCCATTACAAATAACGCCCAACTACTGGGGCAAGATTCAGTTCTCTCTAACACATTACAAATGGCCCCCAACTATGCGGCATGAAAACCTAACGATTTTTACTGAAGGAGTGAGTGTAAATTCAGTGCAAATTGTCAGTGATTTTGGGAGAAAGTGAAGTGAATTAGTGTATTATTAGTGATTGATTTTGGGGGAAAGTGAGGTGAATTTTGGAACGGTAAACTTTATACGGTGTACTTCGAGATGGCGGACGAGGAACAAAGGAAATTGAGGAGTAGGGGTAAAGGCGAGAAAGCTAATTATACGAAAGTTGATAGTGGTACTGAGGCTGAGAGTGTAGAGGATTATACCAAGATGTCGGAGGTAAATCTTGAGAGTAATCCTGAGAATAATCCCGAGGTTAACCCTGAGACGAATATAGAGGTACATCCTGAAATAAATCCTGAGACTAGTGGAGGGCAGGAGAAACAAACCCTTTGGATATTTCGGAAAATAAATTAGATGAGCTCATGGGAATGTTTCTGGAGATGAATAGGCAAAATCAGGAGATGAATAGGCAAAATCAGGAGATAAGCAAGGCAATAGACAAGAAGCTAGAAGATAGCAATAACATAATCAGGAGATGTTTAGGGAGATAAGTAAGCAAAATCAGGAGATAAGTAAGCAAAATCAGGAGATGAATAGGCAAAATAAGGAGATGAGTAGGGAGATGAGAGAGGAAATAAGTAGGCAAAATCAGGAGGTGAGTAGGGAGATAAAAGTGGCGATACGTAAAGATAATAAAGAAATTAACGCTAGATAAGGTGGAAAAGGTAAATGAGGAGTTAAATAAAAAGTATGAGAGGATTAAGGAGAATATGTCAGAATTCAAAGAAATAATAAGAAAGGAATTGCAAAGTGAGTTAGAGAAAACCATAGCTGAAGTTAGGATAGAAGTAGGGAAAAAGTTTGAAGTTATAGGCAAGAAAGTAGAAGAGATTAATCAAGAGGTAAGGGAAAGAGTATAAGACGTGAAGGTAGAGATTATGGAACGTAGCAAGAAAGAAGAGATGAAGATTAAAGACAAGATAGGAATAGAAGTAGGTTAAATAAAGAAAGTGATAAGCACTCAAGAAATAAAAATGCAGAAAATTATAGAGGAACAACATAGGCAGATAAGGGAAGAAGTCAGAGCCTATATAAAGGAAGTCAATATGAAGTGAACAGAGATAGAGAAGCGTGCGTTAAGGCACAGTCAGAAAGACATAATTATTGAAAAAGGAAAGCAGAAAGCTGAGATAAGTAATTCAAAGCATAGGAAGAAAAAACACAAGCAGAGTGCGATGGTGGAAGATATGGTGGAGAGAGATAGTGTAGAAGACGAAAGAAGGACGGATATAGAAGAAAGCAGAAGCAAAAAGCAACAGTTAAAAAGGTCGTTAAGCTATAGTAGTGGAGAAATGAAGGAAAGGCATGAAATTAGGAAGTCCAGAAGTAAAATGAAAGGGGAGAAAATGAAGTTGTTAGAGGAAATAGAGAATATAATGAAAGAGAGTGAGAAAGGTAATGAAGTGCAGTGGCGTGCCATAGAAGATAGAATAGGGGAAGTAATAGGGGCAAAGGCGAAATACAGTGTTACTATTGATAAATATAATACGGAGGAGGAAGAAACTATTGTTATGAGGAGAGAAGAGAGTGTAACTATAAATAAATATAGAAGCGAAGAAGAAGGTTATAAGAACTTAAAAATGCCAGATAGAGTTGTTATGTAAGTCGGTATTACTATTTTGAGCGACCCGTATGACCTAATACGTAATTATTTATTAAGTGAATTTATGAAGGTATCTAAAGAACCTACTGTTATAAATTTTTACTCAGTCAAAAAATTACAAGTGTTAGGGGCGTGTATCGATACACTTTTTGATAGTGGCTGTCAGGTTTTCTGCATCAGTGCAGCATTTTATAATAAAAATATAGGAAATTCCAATTAAAACTACTATTGTGTTAACTGCGATGGGAAAGATATTCCACATAATTTCTAAACAAGTGGTTGCAATAATTTTAAAAGAAAGTAAGATTGGAACACAGTTATGTTTTTTGATTCCAAATCTGATATATTCACTAATTATGGTTTCGGACAGGATGTCGCAACATTCAGCACAGCTATGTAATAAGGAGGGTAGTGTTAAATTCAGATGAATGGGTGGAGATATGATCATGTCATTTAATAATTGAAGTAAGTTATATGGTGGTTCTAAGAAGATATGTATGATTGAGGAGGTATTAACGACTAAAGGAGTCGATATTTGTAGTGAGGTTATTGGTGCGATTGTTGGGGTATCTCTTGAGAGGGAACCTTGTTTTTTTACATTTTTAGGCAGTATGATGACGAAGGATTATCTAGAGGATTCCTTGCGTGAGGCTGCATTACAGAGTGCGTTAGAGAGTGATCGTGTGGATCGATTGTTGGAGGTGTTGTAAGAGAATTAGTATATATTTGAGAACCGTATTGGATTAGCTAATTGCTACGAACATTCATTATATGTACATGATCGCAGTATTTTTGTAGGTCATCGCTACCCCGTGCCTTACAAATTTCAGGAAGCTGTGAGTAGGCAGATTGAAAGCATGTTGCAGGATAAAATTATAGAACCCTATATTAGCCCATATATTAATTCGTTAAGGGTAGTTCCCAAGTCAGAAAGGAAAGTAAAGCTATATTTTGATGCCCGTAATTTAATTAGGCAGATTTTTATGAACAGTTAATATTTCAGTAGATAGGATGGTTAATAAAAGGATTTAAAGGTAAGTCATTTTTGTACTGGAGAAATTAAATTTTATCGGTCATACGGATTCCGCGAATGAAAGGTAATCTGAAGTAGAAAGAAGTGTAATTTTGAGAAATAAGGTGAGTAAATACGGATTCCGCGAAAGAAAGGTAATCTGAAGTAGAAAGAAGTGTAATTTTGAGAAATAAGGTGAATAACTACGGGTGATAAAGAAAGGTAATCTGAAGTAGAAAGAAGCGTAATTTTGAGAAATAAAGTAAGTGAATACGGATTCCGCGAAAGAAAGGTAATTTTAAGTAGAAAGAAGTGTAATTTTGAGAAATAAAGTAAGTGAATACGGATTCCGCGAAAGAAAGGTAATCTTGAGTAGAAAGAAGTATAATTTCGTGAGAAATAAGGGGATCTTGAGTAGAATGGACTGTAATTGTGAGAAATATGGCGAGTAACTACGGTTAAAAAGGTGAGTAACTCAGGTCAAAAAGGTGAGTAATTAGACGATGCAGTAAAACGATTATGCGGGACCTATAATGTGAGATCCTTAAGGAAATATGTATCATGAGTAACAGAAGTATAATTGATGGTATGTAAGGAAAGTCGCCTAATATTAAGTGAATGATTGTGGTCTGAACGAGCAGGTAATAGCGAAGTGTTGCGCCGATCTATGATATTGTGTGTCTTGAAGAGCACAGAGGAAATATAAAGCGTATTTTGTCGGCTATAAGCTTGTGTATTTGAGTGTGATATATATACATATGTGGGGTAAATTAGCGCACTACATTTGCACTGAAAGATGTTGTCTTAGGTAATATAAGCTAATCAAGTTTCATTCTTTCTATAATATGCCTGTGTTACTAGATACGTATAATTCCTGAGAGACTGGAGTAGATCTGGTTATTCGCATCACGTACCAAGTGTTGTGAAGTGATAAAGTGAATTAATCAGTTGGCAGTCCCATCAACTAGCCATAGTGTATTCAGTTCAACACCAGGCTGAAAATTGAATTGTCTGGCTGCGTGGCTCAGGGGTAACGTTCTCGCTTGCTGAGCCCAAGGTTGCAGGTTCGAAACCTGGCGCAGTCAGCTGGCATTTGAAGGTGCGCAAATGCGAGGGAGCCGTGTCAGAACATTTACTGGCACGTTAAAGATCCCCTTCGGGGAAAAATTCCGGCACCCCGGCGTCTCTAAAAGCCAGTGTAGTTAAAAGGGACGTAAAGCCAATAACATTATTTATTTGAAAATTGAATTCTACGTCCTCAAGATATAAAGCAAAGGTGTATGCCACCCAAATACACATAAGTGCAACGATGACTTATGTCCAAAACAAGAATATAAAAGTGAAGGGTATTTTGATGTACAATGTTTACAGGTCACTTTAATTATGTAAAGAAGAAAGAAAAGACATTATGAACAGTGAAAGACTGAAATGATGAGATTTAAAAAATATATATATATATATATTAAACTTGAAGGGTATAATTTTTTTTATGTTGGTAATTGCTTTGAAGAGTATAATATTGTCGATGTTTGTAATTTCTTTGAAGGGTATAATATTTCATATTTGTACAAGTGTTGAAGAGAAGTATGGTGATATGATTGTTGACATATACCATAATTCTCTGGGGCGAATTGTGATGGTCCCAATTTGTGACCAGAATGAAATAGTTTTATATATTTTATTATTATTATTATTATTATTATTATCAATATTTCTTAAGTTTACATTTTACATTTTATTAGTTATTATGCTAACTAATATGTTTATATCTATTATTATGCGGTAATGTAGAATATTATGGCAATTGAAAGGATTTGGAGCGATACACAGTATATTTGAAATAAGTTAGACGCTTGACTGAATATTATTTCTGAAGAAAATACGAACAAGAGAAGAAGAAGAAGGTGTTCGCGGAAGGCTGGCTTATTTACCGCTTCTTGGAAATGACATAAATAGACACTTATGTCTTTCACATCAAGTATTCTACCAGTATACAAATCATACTAAGAAGGGATTCTATGAAGACTTGCCACTAACAATGCTGGGCCGATGAATGCGTCCTTTGCAACTTTATACAAAAGGTGGGCTGGACCTCCCGAGAAATGTTACAAAGAAGTATTGTCATTATTGATATGTGAAAGACGGGATAATATTGCCTAGCGACTTCAGAAGAGGGGATAGACACGTGCCTTACCTGGGAACGTTATATATATGACGGCCGCCCAAATGGATTATTATTATTGAATTGCTGGAGGAGAGGGAATGGTGCTGTTCGGAGCAGAAGAGTGGAACTTGTAGCGAGATGGAGTCTGTAACGCAGTTCTAAACTAGACAGTTGACTAGGCTATTTAAGTATGTGAATTTGATAAGACATTCTGTCTTATCAAACTGTGACATGGTTGTGTACGAGGCTATTGTCACAGGGATGATTTATGGAATTTATTCCGTCATCCACATATAAATTCATTACTTTGAGGAAGATCAGGGCCATCAGGAACTCTCTACGCAACAATCCAACTACAATGATCTTCAATGCGGTGAGCGATTTAAAACAGTTTTACTCCAGTCAAATCAGAAGGCTCTCAAGCTTATTAAATTCAATCTATATTGTATTCAATTAACTCAGTATACTCCAATTTCCAATCAAGACCCATAATACAAGTAAATTCAGTAGATTCTTTAATTTAATTTATTAGTATTATTATCTTTAGTATTTTATTTGTTTGCACTTGTTGTTTTTATATATTAAATTCATTTTTAAATTCAAATGTTTGACTGGTTTCCTTTAGTAGCTAGAAATTACTATAAGGCCACACCATACTCCTGAACTGATTATCGTAAGGTTAGATTACGTAAGTTTCACTACGGCTGGAGATAGGAATTTCGATGCTCTACCTCTGTTTAACCGAGGTTTAATATATTATTTTGATCATGATATATAAATGGTCTGGCGCCCTTGGCTACATATAATACTACACATTATGTACTTTTTTTAGTGAAGCTGACAACAATACAGATACACTATTAGATTAATACACAATTAAATGTTTCATTTTGATCACCCAAAAGTGGGCGATTATTTAAATAATTAGCTTTGCATATTAACATTATTCAGCTTAAAATAACCCATTACATTTTAACGCCCAACAGAGGAGCGCTTTTATTAACATTATTCTATAATTTAACATTAACCCATTACAAATAACGCCCAACTACTGGGGCAAGATTCAGTTCTCTCTAACACATTACAATACCTATAGTTCCAGGGGAAGGAATCGTTTCGAGGTATTCAGTCTTGTGGATGTTCAAGCGAAGACCAAATCCTTGCAGACGATCATGCCATGTCTGCACTTGGGTTTCAAGATCCTTCCTGGAGTCTGCCGCAAGCATCACATCATCAACGTATAGCAATGTCCATGGGACACACTTCTGCAGGTCTCGCGTTGTGGAATTCATGACGGTAACAAAGAGCAGGGGAGACAGAGCTGAGCCTTGATGAACCCCAACTGTCACAGGGAAGCGTCAGTCAGTCCGGCAGGGCATCGCACGTGGCTTTTGGTGTTGTTGTACATCATTTTTACCCAGTTTATACACATTTCTGGAACTTGATGATCTCGGAGAGCGTACCAAATCATCTGGTGTGGTACTCGATCAAGCCTTCTCGAGGTCAAGGAAAGCAAGATGTAGTGGCCTCCACTTCTCGCGGAATTTCTCCATCAGCTGGCGCACAGCAAAGATTGCGTCTATCGTGCCACATCCCTTGACAAACCCACATTGATTTGCTGAGAGCTGTACGGTGTTCCTCAGCCTATTGGGTCAGCTAGCCACTGACTCTCCCAAAATTCCAGTACTTGTCGGCGTAACTAAGAGCGAACATCTCTAGCGGGTATCTCCATTGGTCGACGTGGTAGTGAAACCACCTCAATTGCAGCTTGATCCGGTAACTCATTTCCCGCAATTCTCATGTGGCTTGGATGCCACAGAAAGGTGATTCGAGTGTCAGCGCGGCACGGCTAGTAGGTCGTGGATTCACTGCACTAGCGGGTATTACGAGGATCATGAAGCAATTGAATGCAACGAACTCAAAGAGTCGGTACAGACGAGAAAGTGGATTCGTGCATCCTGTAGAGTTTCATAGATGGCAACGAGCTCCGCAGTAAACACACTACAGGCCTCAGGCAAAGAGATCTTGGTATTTGTTTAACCCACCTTCTCGTCCACCTTCGAACCTTCCGTGTATAGAATACCAGCATCCAGAAATTGGTGAACTATGCTTTGGAACTGCTCCGATAAACGGAGGCATCCGTGTTCACCTTAGGACCTTGGAGTAGATCTATCCGAATTTCCGTACGCGGCACTTGCCACGGAGGCACCTCGCTAAGTGTTCGGATCATACAGGGACCTACAGCCTCTCCTATTTGGGTACACGAGCTATCGAGTCTAATACCAACCAGCCGGGTGGCACGATGCTGGTTGGCGTATCTCAGGTGGTATTGGGTACTGAAGAGAGCTCGATAGCTCGGATGTTGCGGCATTTGACGCACATTGGCTGGCGTTTATATAATTTGGAGGTGGAACACCCGATTCGGCGAGTAGGCTGGTTATCAGGCTGGTCCAGAAGGCACCGGTTGCCAGCCTAACGCCAATATGGTGGATACTGTCTAGCATTTTCAAGGTTGCCGGCCTTGCAGAACCGTATGCTGCAGAACCATAGTCTAGCCGGGACAGGGCGAGGGCTTGTTAGAACCGTAGCAGCACCGCACGGTCAGCCCACCTACGTAGTGCCACTAAGAAACTTGAACATGTTCAGTTTCCTGAGTTATGCCGTTTTTAGTTGCCGTATATGGTGCTGCCACGTTAATTAGCTGTCAAAATGGAGCCCCAGGAAGCGATAAGTGTCAACCAACGGCAACGCAGCATCCCTGAGATGTAGTTCAGGGTGTAAATGTTGCCTGCGGAGCCTACAGAAATGCACGACGGATGCTTTCGCTGCTGAAAAACGAAAACATCGGTCGTGAGCCCACCTGTCGACCCGGTTAATGCCGTTCCACGATTGCCATACTTCCAGAGCTGTATTGCTGAGCCAAATCGTCTACATACAGCGATGGAACTACCGTGATGGAGGAGAAGTGGTATGAGGACAGGACAAGGTGGAAGGGGCTCGTACACCATACATGGGCAACTTAGAGCCTCGGAGGCTGGATTTAGACAGCTCCTTAACCCGGTCCATGAGTCAATTAAAATTGACTACATGGATAAGTCTTGCCAGGCGCGTCCCCGTCGCGGGGTGGGCAACGTTACTGTAATATTCCATGGAACTACAGTAACGGCCAAGTTCTGGTGAGAACTAAGTCCTATGGGTTATAACATAGACCCCGTGAACAGGGTTACGTGCGAAGACCTCAACGGTATCTGCAGTGGAGAAGATAGACTTTGGTACAGTGGAGATGGCGGAAGGGGCAACCCAGTACTCAGGGGTTAAGTATGAGTACAACCTAAACGGAATCTTCAGCGGAGGAGATGGACTTCGGAACGGTAGGGATTGCGGACGAGGTAGCCCTTGCCCAGGGTTACGGGTGAAGTCCATAACGGCACCTTTGGCAGAGATGGCGACCTTCAGAATGGCAGAGATGGCGGATGTGGTAACCCATCCTCTCTGGGGTTAATTAGAAGGGGATACCAACGCTGCTGCCTTGTAGAAGTGGCAGAGGACTTCCAAAGGCTAAGGGAGAAAACCCTAACAGAAACTCCTCTGTAGTGTTAGGCTTAGCAAGCAAGCTGAAGAGCAATTTGAATTGCTTTCAAAACTAAAACGAGCCTCGGAAAGAAAAACAAATACCGACCTGACAAATCTCCTGTAACATTTGTAACGTACAATGACCGAAAGGCTGATGTTCTATTACCATGTTATGCGAAGAAATCCCAAATTAAGAAAATCAAACACAGGCTTGGAACACTAAACATCCTTACATTGACAAGTAAATGTGTAGAACTGGTGGCTTTGATGGAGAGGAGGAAACTTTGCATCCTTGGCATCAGTGAGACAAAATGGAAAGGCACAGGAGTAAAACAACTGAGGAAAGGATATAAACTTCACTGGATGGGTAACAAAACCGAAGCTAGGAATGGCGTCGGATTTGTATTGAGGGAAGATATAGATGCTGTAAGTGAAGTGATCTATGTAAATGTATCTATCATCAAACTGGATGTCTCTTTCAATAAGGAGGTGTTAACAGTCATACAGGTATATGTCCCGCAGTCTGGATGTGATGAAGAAGAAAAGGAGCAATTTCGATCTGACCTGGAGGAAGCTACTGAAGGAGTGGAAAATGTATTAATGATGGGTGATCTGAATGCACAAGTGGGAACATACAGACTTGGGTATGAAAATGTGTTGGGCCTGCATGGGTTTGGTACCAGGAACCAGGAAGGTGAACAACTTCTAGATTTTTGTGTGAGAAATGGCTTAAAAATAAATAACACCTGGTTTCAAAAACAATTATCTCACAAAATAACAAGGTATAGTTGGGATGGACAATCTAAATCCTTAATAGATAACATACTATCTGATGGAAAAGCTGGGCAAACTATTTGTGATGTTAAGGTTGTGCCAAGGTAGAGCTTAGATAGCGACCACAGACTGCTTCTTGCAATCATCAAAAATGTAAAAATCCAAACACAACGGAAAACCAAAAACCCAAAGAATAAAACCTGGGAACTGAAAAAAGTAGAAAACAAATTGATGTATACAAAAAAAGGTGGCCTGCAAATACCTAAAGACAGAACACAAGGAGGAAATACAGAGTGGAACAGATTCAAAGAATGTCTTGTTGGAGCTGCTGTAGAAATATGTGGCAAAACCAGTAGCAAAGTAAAAGAAAGAAAAAGAGCCTGGTGGAATGATGAAGTAAAGAGTGCAGTTCAGAAGAAAAATGAAGCAATAAAGGCTCGAGATAAAGAAATTCAGAAAGGAGATGGAAAAGATGAATTAAAACTGAGTGAATTACAACAGACATACAGAGATTGTAGACTGCGAGTGAAACGAGAGCAGAAGAAAAGCAAAAGTCTTGGATTGATTTTACAAATAAATTGAAAGAAGATAGTAAAGCAAATTCCAAATTGCTGTACAGTGTTGTTAAAAATACCAGGAGTAGTTATGAGCAAATAACAACTTTACAGAAACCAGATGGGAGCATGACTAGAGAAGACACAGAAATAGGAGAAATTATGAAATTATATTTTGAGAATGTTTACAATGGTATAAAGAAGGACTCCAGTCCTAATGCACAGATTCAGTCAAGTGATAATATATCTGAAGAGACGCCACCAACTTGGAGTGAAGTAGAAACAGCCCTTAAAAGTATGCGCAATGAACGAGCTACTGGCTTTGATGAACTAAGTGTAGACATGATTAAAGCTGCTGGCCTACAAGGAATTCAATCGCTATCCAGGATGATAAGGGCAATATGGAAGGATAAAATAATACCAGATGACTGGAAGAGTGGAGTTATAGTTCCCCTGTTTAAGAAAGGAAGTCAAAAAAATTGCAACAACTATAGAGGGATTACTTTACTGTCTCATGGTTTAAAAATATTTGAGAAGATTCTTGAGAAAAGATTCAGGAGAATTATTGAACCCCAAATGCAAGAAGAACAATATGGATTTAGGAAAGATAGATCAACTACAGACTGAAAATGATATTGGAAAAGCACTGGGAGAAAGATCGTAATTTGATATTTGTGTTTCTAGACATTGAAAAAGCATTCGATAGTGTCCCTAGAACGACTATATGGGAGTGTCTTAAAAAGAAGAATGGGACTACGGAACTCATTCAGAGATTAAAAATGCTTTACGATGACTGCTACAGCTGTGTTCAAGTAGGAAATTGATATTCAGATTGGTTCCAGACATCTAGAGGAGTTCAACAAGGCAGTGCCCTTTCATAATTACTATTCATCACCATCATGGATGAAATCATAAAGGAAGTGAAGCAGAACACCAATATGGATCTTCAAGCTTTTGCAGATGATATAGTCATCAGGGGAAATAGTGAGCTGGAAGTTCAGGAAAGGCTGAACGTCTGGAATGATCATTTGAAAAAATATGGACTGAAAGTAAGTGCTACAAAAACTGCTGCAATGTCTGTTAATAGACAGAGAAGTAAAGATAATATAATGCTGGAAGGTGTACAATTGGAAACAGTAAACCAGTATCAGGACCTTGGATGCTTTATATCAATGTCAACAGAATACAGCTTGAATTAAATAACCGTATTCAGAAATCAAGTCAATTCTATCAGCAAGTTCGATATCTACTCTGGAATGAGCAAGTGCCACTAAGATCAAAACAAACTCTGTTTCGAACATACTTTGTCCCTATATTGACTTAAGGGTTGGAAACATGCACAACTGCCAAAAAAGATGACAGCATACTTCAGGCTTTAGAAATTAAGTTTCTAAGAAGCATGCTTCAAAAAACTAGGAAAGACAAAGTAAGAAATGAGAAGATAAGAGAACAAGCTGGAATAAATCAATCCCTTAAGAAGACCATATATAGGGCACGTTTGCGATGGTTTGGTCACGTCAAACGTATGACAGAAGGAATAATTGCAAAGCAATGGTTACATACTGTACCCATCTGGCATTGTATATGGAACATGTACTCGTAACCCAACAGTCAGCGGTCTTTCGGGGCATGTGACATTCTCCCACAGTACAAATACATATTCAGGATCTGATAACTACAAGGTAACTACTCTACAATAAGAACAAACATCCTCCTAATATAACAAGATTTAATTCTGAACCATGGCATAAAAATAACACAAAATAGAAATCCTACATTACACTTACTTCCCAACAATGCAAATATATAATTTCGACACACAGATGACTTTTCAAAGGGTCACAAGTCCTACACTAACTCATCTGTGCTCCGCAGCTTAGATCAACTTTGATCTCCTCAAGCAAGCTGCCACTGTCTCTTGTGAGTTCCTGAGTCCCAAGTGTGGTGTCTCAACACCCAAACTCACTGTCACTAAACATCTATCACATTTTAAAATATAGCATTCACTGTCAATCGACGAATGTTCACATATCATGCACATCACTACAACAATGATATTAATAATAAAAGCAAACATTACATAACTGTACACAATAACTCATATCTCATTCTGTAATGAACTCTACTTGGTCCAATCTGCAATAATGTATTTATCAGTACATTATTTATCTTACATTTTGACAATTCATTTGTATATATTGTTGTGCAACTTGTTTAACTTTCAACTTTTAACTTGTGCAACTTTTAATTTGTATAACATTTAGTTTGTGTAACATTTAATTTGTGTAACATCATCATCCCTGTCCTTTCGTTCTAACGCGGACTATAGTACTTCCATTCGTATAACTAAACAAAGCTAGTTAATTACTTGACCGCTGCGCCATATGTCGTCGATTCTTGGTCAATTATGAAAGTCGTTTACTGTTAATATTGCATCCATCCGTAATTCATGCTACCCTTATGAAGAATTAGTTACCATAATAAGCTGGGTTTGCATATCTCAGGAGTGTTATTTATATTCATCCAAGTTACATGTCACAACCTTAACTTGGGTAATTTACGTGCAATTTTAACCTTTCAAATTTGGAATCCAGGTCCAATGAAGGCCTACAATTCATTTATGCACTCAAAACAAACACTTTCTCAATATTTAATCATATCAGCATCTTCAGTTAAATGTCCAGTACGTATTGTGTTCGAGGGTCAAATCCCTTCCCAGGCTCCCTGTGGCGTGACAATAGGGTGTGGAGTGGGTCTGCCTACAAGCAAGATGGCTCCTTTCTTCAGCTGTAACAACTCTCCAATGTTTACATGTTTTCACTTTCATGGGCAAGGGATATTTCTGTCATCAGCACGGTCTGAATATCTAAGCATCCTATCACGTAGAGCAATATTACTGGGCTCAATACGGCACAAAAATGTTTATAGCACAGGAATGAACATCGGATAGTAACAATGTCTTGAGGGACTAATAAGGCTTAATAATACGTGCAAAAATGGTCTTACCCTATGCCATATCCACGTGCGAAGTAGTATGAAGGCGTACATAGACCCTTACAATATCAATTCAGTCACGCCTGCACGGCGGATCATTCCAATAGCTGCTAATTTAAGGTGACACTGTTACTCCTCAAATTGCGCTCGTGACACGGTATGGTAGACAAGAGACCATCTCTTTCTCCATCCGCTTGTCAACAGTATATATGTACGCCCACGGCTGTACATTGATTATCCCTTCGAAGAGTAGCACATATTGCCCTGATATTGTACTAACGACTTGTTCCTTGCATCTATCAAAGTAAATCTTGGCTTTACTTCTAATACGCTCGCATATAGCGGCACAATAATTAGGTATATTAGAATATTCAGATCGATTACTCATCAATTCCCTCTCCTTTCGCTGTTCACGGTATTACTGGCATTCATTACAGGTACGTTTAACTGACTTTATCTTTACAACATTTACTGCGTAACTCATAACATCCAATACATTCAGGCATGTATGACAACATCCTAACATTTATCTTTACACTTTTTGTTTATATATTACCTTACATCTTCTCGGAATGGATGCAATTTAACTATTCATATAATCATGTTTATTAATATTTTCTCTTGCGACTTTGACCAATATCTGAAGTAATCCATTAACTTTTTTTTTTAATTTGCGAATTGACCACTTCGGATCACGCTACAATTTCATTTTTTTCTTTGCCTGAAGTTTCCTCTTCCTCCAGTACTCCTTCATATGGGCGCTATGCTGTTTCTTCTGCTCATCCGTCCAGGCTCTTCCCTTCTTTGTGGTTCTTGTGACGCGAAACCCTTCCAAATTTTGAATTATGTACCGAAATGTTTCCCTGTTTGACATCTGAACTTCCTGGATGTTGGAATTTTCGAGATCTTTTCGAACTTCCTTAATCCATGTCGTTGTTGTCTTCTTGTTCCACAGGTAGTCGAATAACTGTTTGGTTAGTCTAGTTTTGTCCATTCTGTACAAGTGTCCGAGAAACGATAACCTCCTCTTCTTCATGGTCTCTGAGATTCTCTCCACATTTTTATAGACTTCATTGTTGCTCCGAAGTTTCCAGCCGGTTTCAGTCTGGACTGGGCCCATGATTTTCCGTAGTATTCTTCTTTCTAGGATCTCTAGCTTCTCCAACTTGTAATTCATCGAGAGGCATTCGCTGGCATACAGGCATTCTGTTTTTACTACCGTGTTGTAATGTTTTAGTTTGGCATTCCATGAGATGCATTTCTTGTTGTAGATGTTTTTAGTTAGCCCATAAGCTCTTTCCATTTTTGAGATACGATCTTCTACAGCAGCTTTCTCTAGGCCGTTCTCTTGTATGGTTTCACCGAGGTATTTGAACTTTTTCACCCTCTGAATCCGTCCAATCTCTGTTTCAAGGAATTGTGGCCCATGTTTGTCATTCATCATGAACTTGGTCTTCTCTTTCGAGATCCTAAGTCCTGTCTTGCTAGCGATCTTTTCTAAGAGGTTGATCTGTATGGCCGCTTCTTCTATGTTTTCTGAAAGTATCGAAAAATCATCAGCGAAAGCCAAGCAATTGACTTTGATTCCTCCCGTTTTTCGTCCTAGGCAGATCGGGGCTATCTCTTGATTTTCAAGTTCGGAATTCCAAATTCTCACAATCCTCTCGAGGACACAGTTGAATAGTAATGGTGATAATCCATCACCCTGTCGCACACCTGTCTTGATTTCAAATGACTGAGACAATTCTCCCATGAACTTCACCTTAGAAGTTGTGGCTGTTAAGGTTTCTCTGATAATATTGGCCAGTTTGGTTTTGACTCTAAATTCTCTAATGATCTTATCTAGGGTCCCTCTGTCCACCGAGTCGAAGGCTTTTTTGAAGTCAATGAATGAAACCACTATACTTTTGCCGTTCAGCGCTCTGTGGCGAATTATTGATTTCAAATTTAGGATTTGTTCGGCACAGGAGCGGCCTTTCCGGAACCCACCTTGGTATTCTCCAAGTTGCTTATCTAGGATTCCTTCTATTCTATTCAGAAGTATCCTTGAGAGGATTTTGTAAGTGACTGGGAGTAGCGACACGCCTCTGTAGTTGTTAACATCTTGTTTGTTCCCTTTCTTATGGAGTGGGTGGATCAGCGCTGTTTTCCATTCGTCTGGTAGCTTTTCCGTCTCCCATATTTGTTGGAAGATATGGTGCAGGTCGTCTAGGATTTCCGGTTCTGCCCACTTCAACATTTCTGCTGATATGGAGTCTTCCCCGCTTGCCTTGTTGTTCTTGAGACTTTTCAGGGCTTCCTTTATTTCTTCTTTTGTTGGTGGCATATCATCTTCTGAGTTTATAGGATGAGTCTGAAATTCTAGTTTGTTGGTTGGAGGCGGGCAGTTGAGGAGTTTCTCAAAGTATCTGGCTAATATATTGCAGTTTTCTTGATTGTTCAGTCCAATTTTTCCTTCTTCGTTTTTGAAACTTATACTTGGAATTTGGTATCCTCTAAGCTTGTCCTTGAAGGTTTGGAAAAAATCTCTGGTGTTATTCTTAGTGAAGTCGTCCTGGAGGTTTTGTAACTTTGCATTCTAAAACGATCGTTTGGTCCTGCGGAATACCCCTGATGTTTCTTTCCTTTGGGTTCTGAATTGTTCCAAATGTTCCGTATCTCTTGAACATTTCCATTTTCTCCATGTGTCGGATCTCTTTTCAAGTGCTTTCTCACATTCTTCATTCCACCAGATTGTACGTTTCCTCTTTGCCAGTCCGAATGTTTTCTTAGCGGCTTCATTGATCTTTGTACAAAGATGTTGCCAGGTCTTTGTTCTAGAAGAGCGGATTTCTTCTCTGAAGTTATTTATAATATCTCCATTGATGTTCATTCGATTGGTGTTGTATTTTTTCAACTTAGGTGGATCCTTCTTTTGTTTTGGTGGAAGAAAACGTATTTTAACTTTGGAGAGATAGTGATCAGAGTCAAATTTACCATTTCTAATCACTTTAACATTCATCACCTCCCTAGTATTTGTCCTTGATATTGCTACATGGTCTAATTGGAATTCTCCTAGGTTGGGATTTGGAGATACCCATGTCTTTGCTTTTCTTGGAAGTTTCCGAAAATGAGTCGACATGAGATTCAACTGGAAGATTTTGCAGAGTCCAAGGAGCCGTTCGCCATTCTTGTTTGTCCTCCTGTGTGCTGGATAGTCTCCTACTATATCTTTGTATTTTCTTTCTGTCCCTATTTGTGCGTTGAAGTCTCCCAGAAGGATTTTTACATGGTTCACAGGTATCCGACCGATTTCTGTTTCTAAGAGGTCCCAGAAGTCATCGACTTTCTGTGGGTTCTTCTTGTTGTCTTCGTTGATAGGAGCATGGCAATTTATGAGAGTATAATTCCTGTTTTTGCACTTGATTGTCAATAGGGATAATCTCTCAGATTTAGATGAGAAGTCTGTGACACTATCCACTATGGTTTTGTTTATGTAGAAGGCAGTCCCAAGGAGAGGGGTGTTAGCCATTATCTTTATTGCTGACTTTCCTTTGAATACTCTGTAGTGCTTTTTATCCATGATGTGGTCATCTAGGAATCTGGTCTCTTGTACAGCCAAAATCTGGATTTGTTGGTCGTCCAGGAGCTTTTCCAATTCTTTCTGTTTTCCGACTCGCAGGAGTGAGTTGACGTTAATGGTCCCGATGAAGTATTTCCTATTGAATTTCAATTTGGAAGATGTTTCAAGACGCTCCGACTCATCTTGTATGCAGGTGGTGGGACTCCCCAGAATCTTAGGTCCCGATGCATTGCCTACTGCAATGGTGGATTTCTCTTTCAAGTTACCACCTGGGGTAGTGCTCTCATTTAGCGACATTTCCATTCTGCATATGAAATTGTGTTGTGTAGGTGTAGGAAATAAAATTCCGAAATAAGATCGGATTGTTAGTCCGAAATGATTGTTTTTTCGTGGTTTACTCCACTAGGTTCTTCCGCTCTCTCTGCCGTTGGGAACTGAAATTCTTCATCCGCCTTTGAGACCGTTGACCATGTTTCACCCTCCTCCTTTCTCAATCGGGCTTACATTAATTGTACTTTCACGCAACTCTGGCGTAAGCAATTTCATTCTTACAAGCAAACTCTCTATTGCAATCACGAGGAATGATTAACTCGTATAAAACATTAAATCAAGTTTCCTATTACACATTTTAACCCGATCGACATATGGCGAGCTCCAATTATACATTATTACATTGGAATTGTACTCACGTCCTTCTTCTCTGGCGGTCGTATCCAACAATACAGCGCATAACCCACCATTGTTGTCACTTAACAACGACACATAGTGGTTATAACATACATTTCCTGCTGTATCACTTCACTGATTTTTCCTTTGATGTTACATATTTTCACTTGTACACTCTCATACATCTTTATACAACATTTCATCATATAGCACTCGTATATAACACTGAAAACACATAATTTTATATAACACACGTTTTGTACAATGGTGCCTTGCTGCCTTCACTTCTGCGTAATTACGGAGGTACAGGCTGCGCTCTCTCCCGACATCTCTCCTTCCAGTGTAAGTCTCTGATCCTAGCGCCTATCTCCTAATGATACGTCTCCCGCAGTTCCCAGCATCTCCTACTTCAAGGTTCAGTGTATCTGTTCTGGTGTACGTGATCTTTGTTCCAGATCTCCTACCATCAATCTAGTGTTTATGGCTTGAACTTAATCACAATGCCTGTGATGCTCTCTCCTTCCCATGACTATCGTGAATTGACAATGGTGTATAATCACGATAATAATAAGTTCAACTTTACAAAACATTTCAACTGTTCTACACGTTAGATTAATGTAATTATATTATTCAATTGACATTCGCGTCAGTTGTCGCGCGGCGTCTATAATAATAAGCTTTACTTAGCTTCACTTTACACTTGCCTTATTCTCAACACTTGCGGCTTGATGACTTGCGCGGCTTTGTTGACAATTTCTGAGTAGAAGAGTAGCACCCTCCCCGCGTCGCTTCTCCAAGATGACGGCTTCTTCCCAGTGTCGCTGCACTACTTAAGGTGTTTCTTTGAAAACATAGTCTCTTCCAATTTCTGGATCGTCTTCGTCTGTGATAATGCCTTCCCCGGCTTGCAATTGCATTTATCTGGATCGTGCTTGCATGGACGTCACAGCAATTGCCTCTTGCCAGCGATTCGATCGCTCAATTAATTAATATTAATTGTTTTCTACAGTGGCTTGGGTACGCTTAGCTCAGAGGATTCCCCAGTAGAATTCCGCCAATGGGCTTTCTTCCGCAGTTCGGAGTTCACAGTCCTTACAATGTTTTATCTGCATAGATTTGCATGTTTCTTGGGTCTACAATTATCCTCTCTGGATTTCATACACCTGGGCGTTCATCTCGAATCTCTTGGATACATATTTTCCACGCAATCAATTTATTTCTCTTGTGGATGTCCCCCTTCCATCTTCCTCTCCTTGTGTCTCGGGGATTCCTTTAGTATTAATAACTGTCCTGCCCCCCTAGCGACGCTTAGAAATAGTCCGCTAGAGGCAGTCTGGTCCGCCCATTCGTTCAGGCTAATCTACCAACTGTCAGTTTACCTCGAATTCTCTCTCCTTGGCTAAAATCCTGCATGTTGCAATGGTATCCATACATTCTTTAAATACAAAATTGCTTGTAATTCCTTAATTATGAACGGAATCAAGCTGAAATTACCTCAGTAATTTTATTTCATGTGGGTCTTGGGTTCCAGTCAGTTATCTCTCCTCAGAGACCTCAGGTTCGATACCCTATAAAATCATTGGTATGATTTCTCCTTCATAGACTATCAGGTTCGATGCCAGTCAGCACCAGTCCCGTAGGGTACAATACTGAGATTACTGGAAAGAGACCTCTTGGAAAACCTAGGAGGAGATGGCTGGACCAAGTGAAGGAAGATATCACATCCAAGAGAATCAACTGGGATTAAATCTTAAAGGAGCAGTGGTACATGAATCGACTAAAATGGAGAGCGCTCGTAAACCACACCCGGGAAACTGGAGTGGAAACTTAATGATGATGATGATATATGTGTTGACCATCCTGTGTCCTAGGACACCTCATGTGACCCTCTCCGATGAGTAGTTTATAAAATCTCAGGTCAATGACCTTGCTGTTTTGGGTCTGTTGGGTATATTCATTGACCATGGGAAAGGGTTAACCATCCTCGGTCCTATGACACCTGGCACAAGTCTCTCCGATCATTGGTTAGCAAGATATTAAAATGCCGATGACCTATTAGTTTTGGGTCCTTTGGTTAAATTAAAGAAGTAACTCATCCCTAGATAAACATTTAAAAAGCCCATCCTCTTACAAAAGCCGCAATTGCGCATGCGTCCAAACCAAAAAATGTTGATTCATAATAGTGTAAAACCCTATTCATGCGATACATTGTGAGCAAAGTTCAATTCATAATAGTGTAAAATCTTATATCTGTGATACATGGAAAATAAAGTTTAAATAAAGAAATTAAGAAATTAATATTTCACCCCACGGGTAGGGGTAGTTTTCGTTTTGGGGTAAAAATAAGTTCTCCACAGGAAAGGGGGCGTCCGCCCGAGTAATTTGATGCCACACACATCCAAATCCGATGATTGGTTCGCAAGATATCGCGCAGCGCCATCTTGTAGGAGGAATGAAGGATAGGAGGGTGTAGAACACACCAAAAACCGCTACTTATTCATCGATCTTATTGCGCCATCGAAACTTATAGTAATACATCTCATTGTTCGATTTCCGTTTGCAATGTTTACAGAGAATTGTGATATACCAAGAAGTCATTCATTCAAGACAAACTACTTACATTTCAATTGATGACGGTATCGTCGGTAGATGTGCATTATAATGGAGAATCGTTGATCGCTTGTCACCAGTTCTTGAGCTGCAACACAAACCAACTACTGTCATCTGTGACATTGCACAATAGCAGAGTAATACAGGTTAGCCGAGCCTGCTTCTGCCGTGCTTACGCTAGCACCGGCCCCATCTGCAGCCAACGCGCTGTATTTGTACCTCGTATTCAAAGCATCACTGGATACTGAGAAATGTGTTTCTTCACAAGGATGACAAGTTGGGACCAATATTAATATGATCCCCCCATGACAGTTTGGTTTATGTTATTAATATCGACTTCTTTATATACTTTATATTAGCATTTGATTGTGTTAGCAACGTGTCTAATTGCACTGGTACATTTGCTGTAAATGCAGTTCCATTATTTTAGCAAATTGTTATTTTTATTATTATTAGTAGTAGTAGTATTATTATTTTAGGGGTCTTTTTTAGGGGTGATCTTCAGTTTTCTCTGACGATGGTTTAATTTTACGTTTAATGATATACAGTTGATAGTGGGTTCAAAGCCGGCCAAAATCGTCGGATTTTTTAAGGGCGTTAGAAATCCCTCAGTATGCCTTCCTTCGGAAGGGAAGTAAAGCCGGCGGTCCCATGTCATAGATTTATGGCATGCTAAAGAACCTTCCACTAATTGCACCTGTGTGAAGCTAAATTGGATAGGTTAAGAATGTAAACAACGCTATGAGGTTTCTACGTCCGTTGCAAAGAGCCAACTGCGGTGGCGTCTAGTAGCTAGTTCTGAACTAGGCCTAGTAGTCATTGACAGTGGCGTTTGGCGGCAAAAGTAGGAACTATTTGAAAAATTCAAATTTGCAGTACTTATAAAACAGATAACACACACTATTACAGTCATCACAATTAACACCGGTTATCAGACAGATTCTACACACACCCAAAGTACACGGGGCTACATTACTGCGTTGTCGCAGCCCCTAAACTGAGGAACCAACGTCGAGTAATTAAAAGAGTTATCTTAGGGAGTAAAATAACCTTAAAAACAATACGTAAATAAAGCATGATAGTAGGATTTCTATAAAAATGGAACTAAATAAGAGCATGCATCTCGAACAAACAAAATCATCGCATTGTGGTTTTATCATTAGAACAAGTCACGTTCCGTTTCATGATTTTGGATTGGATTGTTACATTCCGGTCATTACGTTTTATAATCTCCTGGTATGAGGACTGGAACGGGGTATAGTCTGCCTCATGAGGACAAATGAGTAGAGAAGTGGGTTCGAGTCCTTCTCTCGGCCATCCAGGAAGAGGTTTTGCGTGGTTCCCACATCAGCTGTAGGTGAATACTGTGCCCGTTTGAGGAGATAATCTGGTCACCACCAACCGTGTATGGCCTCCCAGATGACCTCTTTCTCCGAACACATACCGACGAAGAGGATTTGAGTGCAAACCGAAAGGGCTCGCCGGATGTGAGACTCCCCTGTCCCAAGGATCAGGTTCCCATCATGATTTGCAAAGTCATAGACACCCTGGTAATACACTCCCACAAAAAACACAAGCTACGAAAGAAAGTAGTCCAGTCTTAAGTAAAGATCGTTGGAATTGTTTATTTATAAACTCCAACCCTTAACCTAGGATCCGAGGGCATAAAATCGGCTAATCCACTATCTAATTTGAAAACAAACAAAGAAAACTAACCCTTAAACTATAAAGTTAAACCCTCGCGATCAGCTCTAATTACAAACAAAGTTGGGCAAAACTGGGGAAAATGGTTCCAAACCCTAATTGAAATTACAATAGAACAGGTAACGGTGTTCTAGACAGAATCATCGTGCCATGAATAACTAGTCACAAATGACTGCAAAAATCTAAATGATTCTAAAGACCATCCCGCATTTAAATTTAATGTAAATCTGAGCTAAATCTAAATTACAGCAACATCGGATCCAAATGTCCGTGTATAAATTAAACAAAACTAGTATAACAGTCATTTCAATACAATCATACACATAACAAAATAGTGATACCACAACACTACTTAAAAATAACAGTATGGTTCACATAAGGAAAATACACTGAAATAAATTCAGAACACAATAATAATGCTTCTTATTTCCCTGCCTGCTTCGAAATGGAGACTGTTTGTTCCATTCGTCATCTATAGTGTAAGCAAATTCAAACAAGGCATGCTTTGGAAGCTGTCAAAACAAACATGTGGTACACGATCCACAAGTTGACTTCCCTTAGGTCAGCAACTGATTCCTATCAAGTTGAACCATGTATTTGTCTAGAATTTCCCTCCTAGGGATACTTTATCTCAAGCACGTTGCATTGGTCCAAAATGTAAACAAACATGATTAAGGTTAATCAGTTGATAAATATTTAATTAAAGTTTTAACCCACGTCGATTTAATAAAAAATTATATTTCATGATTTAGGTTTCGGATTATTACTGTCATTATTTAAGAGTATTATTTAATGACCAACTATGCAAGGCTAATGGACTGAAAACTAAACACAACAGAATGCACGTGGCACCTGTTTGTCAACAATAACACAAGTAAGTCTTTGACAGGTCCTCACAAGATGCATGATTCGAATAATCATGGCAACATTGAGCACTAAGCGGCTCCAATATCATAAAAATATGCTTTAGTCCATAACAACACGTCTCCAGATGGACAAGCAAAGTTCCATCTAAATACCATTCTCAAATATCTAAACGTGTCTTCCACGGGATCACGCAAGAATTCACCTTAGCAGTCATCTCCATGAGTCTGCTGACATAAAAATCTGAACGGGAAACAACCCCAATAAATCAACGTGTCAAAACACGGAAACGATCAATCACCTTAGTGAGAAAATAAGCCTAACAAAAATAGCAAAAGTGTGGCTCCATTCATTAAATAAATACTCTTATAGTAATAAATAGCATGTCCATCCGCTTACATCTGCGAATTTAATTAAATAATGGGAAATACAACTTCTTAACACCCTATACTCAAATAACAATGATGCAAGTGTACATGTATGACTGAGCTCTATGAACTGCTCGATAAAGTGAATCTTTCTAGCATAAACAAGGTATGAAAAATCAAGTGTGCTGCTCTGCAGGTTAAAGCAGTTAACCTTGAGCATCGAAAGCTGTCATACTAACGAAGTCCAAGTGTTACTTGCACGCTTCACCGCGTGTCAATGTCTATCAACATGTAGAACAAACTGGTGTAATGCACTCAAAAATGTCCATTATCTCACTCTGTGCATACTATAATACAGTGTCTTTATCATTGGGATAACAAGGCTTCGAAACTTGCCTTGAAAAATGAGGTCCAAACATAAGCTGCATCGTAGCTTTGCAAAACATACTAAAAGAAAGATATTTTACTTTTCAAAGAGATTAGAAAAAATACTCCACTGTCGCAAAGAAATGAATTGTTCACAAAAGAACGTGCGCAATGCACTCAAAGTAATTTAAATGTTCTTACAAACGCCATCCTCATGGCTTACTATTTCAAATGATACTATTTAATGTTGAATGGTCGGTTACAAGTGCTTTAACAAAAGTCACTCCCACTCTCTCAAGTGATTCACCTCGAATCAAGGTTCTGAGACCTTAAAAATGTATTTACAAAAATATGGTAGATGCGTAACCTCTACGACATCAAAATGATACGACCGTCAGTGACGTGTTTATACTTTCAATAAAAGGGGCCTCAAAGTTATCAAAAGAAAATGACCTTACTTTGAGCTGGTTAAATCAGACAAAACATTATTTCTTCTCAGCTGATGTCCATTCTAAGAACTGTACAAAATTATGACACATATTCGCACCCCTCTGAGGTGTCTAACTCATAGACATAAGCAATCTGCCAAAATGCGGAAGCTTATGGAAGCGGTATCTACAAAAATACAAGACCTACCTAAATGACTGTTATAACGGTTGACTGCAACTAATCCACCCCCGAGACCAGAACCAAATACAAATAGAAATTTAACGTAAACTCACGGCGTCATTTTTCTCACAGAGAAACATCCCAGGCTTCAAATTCCTGGATCAATCCTTGTATTCCCAGGTGGTAATGATATTTCCTCGGTCATGGCTTTCACAATTCTAGTATCGGCTTCCATATTGCTGATGTTAGATGGTCAATTGCTCCTCCATTGGGATATTTACGGCATCATCTCGTTCCTCGTGGTACAGGCGTAAATCAGAATGTCATCACCGTCAAACATTTTGACGTTCTCGTTGAAGTATCGAAATAGTAGGTTGAAGAACACTGTTTTATCACTGCTGATGTTTAATTTTAGCGACACTGGATTTGAATGGTGCAGGCTTTGTAGAATAAAATTGGCCATGTGGCTGCTTCACTGAAGCTATCTTTCACAGATTCTAATAGCACGTTATTAGCACAATCACTTTAAACATTTAGATGAGATTTGCCTAGACATGGCGTATTTCTTTAGCATTAACAATTTCTACAGCTCTCAACGCTGTTAAATAACACTATAATTTTCACTTTGCTGGAAATTTGTGCGGCCCACATTCCACCATGTGGTGATTGCACAATGTACAAGGCGTACAGGAAAATCACTAAATCACTCGTACTTTGAAAATATCACTTCATCGTGATTATAATTCTGTAGAAAACAATTTCACAAGCACTGCGGTGCTGATACAATGTAGGATGCTTGGTCAATCCTTAGATACGACTTCCTTAGTCTTTTCACCAACAAAATGTTCATCGGTCACTCGACCGGACTTAGTAACGCACACATCCGTGCGGCTCAAAAGCACATGGGATTGTCCTTCCTCTCTGCTTGTCGTGTTCCGGTTTCGAATACCGCCGAAGTCATATAGCCTTTACTTCCTCCTTCCTCGAGTTTCTGCGATGCAAATACCTTAAATTACCCATCATAGTATCATATAGACGTGGCTAATAATGCAGAATTACCAATTATAATATTTCTAAGATGCACATCGTAGATATAAAAATCTGCGATCATGATAAATTATTTTTACTCTTCCAAACGAAGTCAAATGTTCTCCTGAAGATGATACATGCTCACGGAGTGCGTTCAGTGTTTCTCAGTTGGAGTATTCTTATGTTACCAATAAAATTATCACCAGCATGAGATCAAGCGGTCTCAAGACGGGGATGATACCTTTATTCAACCCCAATAACAAATACACTCATGATTACAGACACGGAAGTAACACACGTTATCAGACATCAGTATCACGAGACTGTTGGCAACAAAGTCTCAAGGCTCTGATTGAAATAACTACTACTAGCCCAGTGCAATTAGACGAAAAAAAAGCCCAAACCAGAAAATTTAGAATATCAAGTCCGGATATGAAAACATAGTTGTAAGTACCTTTAAATAAGGCAATCCTAAAAGTCCCGCGGCCTCCTTGATGGGATACCTGAAATATCTTGGAAAACCTGGAGAAATCTGGAATTTTACTGGAACGCTTATAAATCGCGAACGAGTGGTCAGAATCTGGAAGTTTTTGGCTTATTAATATTTATTTGTATGCAGAATAATATATTTAGGTACTCAGGAAAAAAATATTTGATACACTGTAAAACATATCCAAAAATATTGAAATTATTTTGCGTCTTTTTAGGAAAAGAAATCGGAATTTTGACAAAGTTATGACCTGCTTCCATGCTAAACTGCAGTCACATACACGCAAAAAATTATCATCAATGATAAAATTAGTTATTCACTTTAAAAGAGCATACAAGTCCGAAAGCACGTTGTTCGTTGCCTGGAATATGGCTACAATGAGTGTAAATCGAAGTCCGAACAAATAGTTCCGTGAAGAACTATACAGCCTATTTTCATATATCCTACCCATGTTAATTGCTTCTATCAACATACAAAATTTCAGTTTGAAGGTTGTATAGATTTGTAGATATTGAGAACCGTCTAAACATTTCAGATGGTCGCCAGGTTGGATTTTTATTTTTGTACTATTACATTAAGATTATTGTGAACGTGTGGTATTCAAACTTCAATCGCATGATTAGAACACAAGAAGTAAAAACGAGATTTTAAAATTTCGCACAGCTGTCATCTTGTGATTATGCAAACAATTGAAATAAATTAGATGCCAGTGGATTAACATTTGTATACGCATTTAACGTGCAATATTTTAAATTGTGTTGATATGGAAACATAAATCTCCAATTTTTTTTTCCATATCACTGTCGACACGTTTATGATTTAGTCCATGTTGAAAGTTTAGTTTTGTAAGACACACATTTGCTGATTTAAATTTTCTTGAAATGGTCTTAAAGGAAGTGCTTGGCCATGGCAATAGTGCAGTCTCTTTCTGTTTGTTTCCAAAAACGTATATGCCTACTACTACTACTACTACTACTACTGTAGATAAGACTGTTCTACAAAATAACACCTATCTACCGCTGCATTTCAAAAAAAAACTATTAAAAAACTACAGTATACTATTTACCATTTGCTCTATACATTAATTACCCCACCACCCTACCTTGCCGTGTTTGCTCTGGTTGAACAATCAATGCTAACCACACACACAAGCTTTCTCTCTATCTCTTTCATTCTATCTCTAGTCCTACATTCACACAACCATACATGTCTTTGAAAACAAATACAACCACGCTATGTATCCCAAAAAACATACTTGACATGCACACTTATCCCAAAGAACTTTTAGTTATACTTTTAACATTTACTATTAGAAAAAAAAGTTTCCACTATTTACAATTAAAAAAATGAATATTTATAAAATACTAAATCTACTAGTTACAAAAAAGCCATGTCTCTAAACAATAAAATATGGAAATCACACCTCCTCCTCGTGGTTATAACCCTATGGTGGGCTAATGCATAGATCATTCATCTGCACACATTTGTTATCCATTATGGTAAAAGTACATCTTCTCTGTTCCACAAGATGCAAATTTGATTGCTGGATTGTATCCTGCACTGTTTATGCGATATAGCTTTGCCAGTTCATAAAACCACTAGGTAGTTCTCAACACAAAGCGATTTTACCACTGCTCTAACTACGCCTTTTGCTCTTTCGGCTTTCTTACAGTCTAGTGTGTGATAGACAGCATTAACTGTATATCAAACCCAGTTCACCTTTGTATTTGTAATCCAAGCAATAATTTGAAAAGACACAAGTGTAATCAGTTTTAAACGTTATCTCTGTTTTTATTTATTTATATATGTTTATGACATGCATATTAACCTGAAATCGAACCCTGGTATACCTTAATGAAAAGGCCAACGCTTAACCACTGCACCACTATGCCCTTGTTTCTTAGTTTGACTCGTTCTAGGCCTCAGAGCTGGAAATCGAGCTAAGACCACCAGTGCAAGAGCCAAAAGTGCTTACCACTAAAACACAAAATGGTTAGCTGGTAACATTAGACAACCGGAAATGATTATATCTCTGTTAGCTATGCATTTAGTCATCAGCCTACTGTCTGAGCACTGACAACAACACAGTTTAGTTTATAAAAAGCAAGCGTGTGTATAGATTATGAGCATCAAGTACTTAAAGCTTGTTGTGCATAGCGACCATCTAGCTCAGTAACCACTGAGTAAGTTTTAACAATCAACCCATAAAAACAGCATGGTATAGATGTGTGTGTGTGGTTCATGTACTTGGGAAAGTGCATTAGCACCATGCGCTAGCTTTACCTTACCCTCTAAAGTTAGAGCGTTATCCCTTTCCTTTGGACATTGCCAAAGACTGCATTCACCCACAAGTTTTTCACTTAAGCCCTTGGCTTGTTCTTGATCAGGTTTGGTTTTGTTTAGGTTTGGTTTGGTTCAGTTGGGTTTGATTCGACTTGGTTCAGTTTAGTTTAATGTAGTCACCATTTTTTAAATTTTTAGCTACACTCTTTAACCTATTAATTAAAGATAGTCTACTCTTAATTCTTGAATCGATAAATTGAATTTTGTGTACACCGTTTGTCATGAGATGCCTACAGCCTATACTCCCTATGTATTACAGTTAGATCTGAAGACAAGTTCCAATGGTCGAAGACGTGTCAGTCACCATACATGTAGCCTACAATAATTCTTTCTTTACCTAGCTAGGTTTCGTCACTCACAATAAACATCTAACATTATAGGTATGCAATATATTAAGAAAAGCAAAAGTCCATGATCTTGTTGTTTAGTTTTGTGTGTATGTGTGTGTGGAGGGGGGGAATTCATAAGCCATAAAAAGAATAACGTCATGTCAAGTTCTGGGGGGACCTTGTGTGTCCAAATCCCATTATCGGTTTATAAAATCTCAAGGCCATGCCCTAGCAGTTTTGGATTATTTCAATCAATGAATCCACCGTAGGAAAGATCGGAAAAACAAATACCCTTAAAACAAGTCGTCACATGACTCCCTCCGATCAATGCTTCGCGAAATATAAATGCATCCATTGAACATGGCCACCGTAGTCGGCGACATCATCCTCGCTTCCCCCTCCCACCATGGTTGCCAGATCGTTTGACCTTCAAGTGTCCTCAGCATCTCTGTACTTTTTTCATTGCCCTGTTGTCAAGTCAGGTCAATGCATTCCAATAAGCTCAAGTAACATCCACATCCTTTCAGTCTGCCCCAGCAAGTTTGTTTTTTATACTCACTTCAAGCAATATATAACCAAGTTCTGTTTGTTCTATCTAAAGCCAGCTTCATATGATCATGGAATTATCATTTGTCATTTCACTCATAATCATTTACAAATTAAAGACCCCCTTCAGGTGGTTTAGGAATTAGGAATTCCATCATAGAAAAAAATTGGAATACGAACCCTCGAACTGCCGTCTCATCGAAATAGCGATTGCTGTATTGGGATATCACCACCGTGGGTAGTGATAGCCTCGTTGATACACGTGCCGAGTGGTATCGTCTCTCTCTATCTACAACCACTCTTCATGAACATTTTAGACAGATTAAAAAAAAATTAAAATTAAAATTTTTGCAACATAAGTGTTGTTAAAGACACTTTCGCAATTTTTTAAACATAAATGCTATATTCGAAACGGGGCGTCACCCTGAGTCCTACGACCCCTCGTACACGTCTCCAGCGTTATTGGTTTGTGAGATTTAACAAAACGTCTAAAATCACAGTTTTACACCAACAAATTCTGTTTCCTCATTCTCGAAAACTTTAACTTATTACCAAAATAAAGTGCGTTTCGAGACAAGCCATTTGACACGTCATAGGTCCAAATCTGACCATGCATTTGTGAGATAACGGAAAAGGTTTAAAATCATGGTTTTACCCTCAAAAAGCCTGTTTCCCTCATTCTCAAAACTTCAACCTATTACCAACATATAGAGGGCTTCGAGGCAAGCGATTTGACACGTCACACGTCCAAACCCGACCTTACGTTCGAGAGATATCGGCAAACTTCGTAGGAAAGTAGGCGTCTATCTAGCTCTCTCCTCGACACCAAAACCCGTCTTATAAATCATTTTTCAAAAAGCCCGCCCTCTTACAAGAAACCCAAGTGCGCATGCGTAAAAACAAAAAAACAAGCATGTTAATTCATATTGGCTTTCCACCGTACACATGTCTCTTGTGTGGAACAACGTTTAATTTCATCATAGCATTGAAATGTATACATGTAGCACATGGAAAGCAATGTTTACCTAAAAAATTACTATTTCACCCCTTAGTAGGGGTAGGTTTTATTTTGGGGTGGGAATAAGTTGTCCATAGGAAAGAGGGCGTCAACCCGAGTCCTATGATAGCTCATTTGTTAAAATCCGACCATGGGTTCGCGAGATATCGCGTCGCCGCCATCTTGTGAGGAGGGTGAGGAGGAGGCGCTAGAACCCCCCATAAACATCTACTTCACTACACTGAACTTAATTTCGGCAGATATTCTAAATATTGCCCATTCACTTCTGGCATTCACCAAATGCACTAATTCAGTCTTGTGAATCTCACTGTACTGAAACTCGTTTTTCCATACGACCTAGTGATGATTTTCACACTGTTTCCGGTTCGATTTCCGTCTCACGTAATCTGCTAATGTCGGAACAATCGCACTCCGTACGCGTATTACACTCGGTCGCGTACAAGTATAAATAATACTTCTTCACAATGTCTTACTGTTTCACTGCAATTCTCAATCTTTCAAGCAAAATTTGTTAGCACGTGGCCTGGCACACTTCGTGACAGAACCACAAAATTCAGGTAGCCTACTCGACTAGTTGTAATGGCCTTCTACCTGGATTTCCGGATTGGCATGCGTCCAGCCAATGAAATTGCTCCGTTGCTCAGAATGCATAGAAGGTTTTAGGATAACCTAAATTCATAAGTGATTATGCGTAAATATTTCATAGTAAAATCGTAGAGCATTCCAGAAGAATATTGATGCCTTATAAAAATTCATAATTATTTCCTTGCCTTGTTACTACTCAAGTTCACTACACTCTCGGCCATCTTGCTTGTAATGGTCCTTATAGCTCCATAAATTTAATTTTATGTAATCTCCAAGTTTGAATTAAGGGTTTCACTTGTCATGACGTAGCATTCTGGAATTAGCGCAACTTAGGAACATATGAACTGGGACAATATATCAATTTAATTTAATGGTGAGACACGTCATAATTTTGGTTGGTTGGTTGGTTCTTAAGTTTAGGGGCTGCGACAACGCGGTCATGTAGCCCCGTGTACTTTGGGTGTGTGTAGAATCTGTCTGATAACCGGTGTTAATTGTGATGACTGTATTAGTGTGTGTATCTGTTTTTTAATTTTAAGTACTGCAACTTATAATTTTTCAAATAGTTCCTACTTTTGCCGCCAAGCGCCACCGTCAACGACTACTAGGTCTAATTCAGAACTTAGCTACTAGACGCCACCGCAGTCGGCGCTTGGCAACGAACGTAGAAACCTAAGAGCGTTGTTTACATTCTTAACCTATCCAATTTAGCTTCACACAGGTGCAATTAGTGGAAGGATCTTTAACATGCCATAAATCTATGACATGGGACCGCCGGCTTTACTTCCCCTCCGAAGGAAGGCATACTGAGGGATTTTTAACGCTCTTAAAAAATCCGACGGCTTCGGCCGGGTTTGAACCCGCTATCTTGGGCATAGAAGCTCAGCATGCTACCGACTACGCCACCGAAGCCGCCCGTCATAATTTTAGTAAGAATGATTCCCGAATGACACACAATGCACGCTAGTGGCTTTTCTAATTTTACTTAAAACTGTAACAAAACAATTATAACACTAGCTTAGCACATTTACATCAGCTACAAAAACAACTTCAAAAGTACTACAGAACTACATACACTGATACTAGAGTGGTAGCACTGAGCGCGCACTAGGCTAATACGTCGGCCGTCATTAAGCTCCCGAGACCCATGTTAGGGCTAGATGATGTAATACTCACTGAGTGCACAGTAATTATGGCACTTACTTGTCAACGCTAGGTAGAGCGGGTGAACTATCCGACCCAAAAAACTTGTCGTCGGATTCTGAGGTCAAACTTGAGACTGATCTGTAAAGAGAGTAATTATCGTTACCTAAAAGCATTCAGAATACAAGAACTGTCTTTATTGAAATACAAATACGAGTAGCAAATATAACAGTTGTATTCATATTCCTTATTAATTACCTTCTCATGACAACCGCTCACATACGGTGCATTTATAAAATGTCAACCCTACTACCAAAAGATCAAACGATAGTTTTGTTGGCCCATCATGTTACCATTGTGATGTGAGTGAAATATTCTAAAATATGATTTTGTAAGCTGTTGGCTTGTTGGAAGCGAGAGTCCCATTCTAAAGCTAGTGGTTGTAGGGTTGTGTAAACTGTTGACATGTAGGAAGCGACAGTTCCATTCTAAAGCTAGTAGTAGTATGATAGTGTAAGGTATTCGCATGTAGGAAGCGAGAGTTCCATTCTAAAGCTAGTGGTAGGAGGATTGTGTAAGTTGTTCGCATGTAGGAAGTGAGATTTCCATTCTAAAGCCAGTGGTAGTAGGATTGCGTAAGTTGTTATCATGTAGGAAGTGAGAGTTCCATTCTAAAGCCAGTGGTAGTAAGATTGTGTAAATTGTTGACATGTAGGAAGTGAGAGTTCCATTCTAAAGCTAGTGGTAGTAGGATTGTGTAAACTGTTGACATGTAGGAAGTGAGAGTTCCATTCTAAAGCTAGTGGTAGTAGGATTGTGTAAACTGTTGACATGTAGGAAGTGAGAGTTCCATTCTAAAGCTAGTGGTAGTAGGATTGTGTAAACTGTTGACATGTAGGAAGCGCGAGTTCCATTCTAAAGCTAGTAGTAGTATGATAGTGTAAACTGTTGGGATGTGAGAAGGAGGTGCAAACACTCAACTGGACCGGCCACTCACAAGTTCGGGACTGGAATTGATCGAACCACGTCACTTCCCGATTGTTCGCATTTGTGACCCTCGTTATGTGTCTTCCACAACTGAGGCAAAGTATGAGTATTTATAGTTCAATATATTAAATTTACTTGAATATTAACAATTATCGTAACTTACTAATTTTCTCTCATTTCATGTTGTCACTTATGTAGCGAAATTGTTCTTATTTTACCTATTTAAACTCACTGCTTAGTTTTTTCTTTATATATTTAATACTTTACTTAAGTTGTAAAGCTGGTTTTATGGTATTTCGTTGAGTGTTTCAGTTACTGTCTACCGACTTACTAACGTCACAGTCTTGGCTGTCTTTCGTTTGTGGATTGCTTCCACATCATCTCGCTTGCTGTTTACATGATGGGCTCCAGAAAAGTTTTAATCCGCCTATAAGGTAAATTTTAAAGTGTTCTTTTGATCGCAATACCCTCACCTTCACTAACTTACAACAAGATACTAAGTTAACAACCAATGAACGTGTGAACCAATTTTGAATATTTCCACAAACTTGTGATGTCGACAGTGAAGTAGGACATAGCATACTATCACTTTCTTCTGGGCTCTGTATATCAGGGTCAATCCCATATCGCATAAACTAAAATACACTAATTGTCTTTTTACTTGAAAAAGAGACATCCGCCTCCGTATGTTATCCAAATATCTCATGTAAATGCAGCTGTAAGGGTTTTTAGGCGTCATTACTGTTACGGTATCTTTAAACTTCAAAGACATCAGCGCCTAGTGTCATTTAACTTTGTAATATTTATTTTATAATAAAAACATATTTTGAAAAACAAATATACAAGACTTCCTTTACAAATTGTACAACGTAACCAGTATGTCATATCTGAAGACGAAAGAGCGGCAAGATCGACTCGAATGAACGCAGGCGCGGATCTAGAGTTTGGCTTTAGGGGAGTCACAGAATCGAAATTGTTAAGAAAAATGGTATCACTAACAACGGAATCACAAAATAACCAAACGTACAAAACCAGACCAATTTTTTTGCAAGCTACATGGATAGAAATTTGATGCGTTTAGCGCACCAAAAATATTCGTACAAATTGCAACGGCGTGTTTTGTGACTTTCACATCGAGCTTCGAGAAAAGTATCAAGGTACGTTATAGTTTCGGCAAGTCGAGTTGGTACCGACAAAGGGAGAAAGTCACAGTTTAAATTCCCAACCAAGCTTGAGTTTGGACGTCGGCAAAATGTTTTGGTGCGAAAAAAAAGCCCCAAATTCCTATCCGTGCATTGCTGCACATTCATCGTGACACCACTATAGACATCGATTTGGTTTTCACAAGATTTGCTAAACAAAATAGACGAGTTGATTTTGTTATATACATAATCGTTTTTATATAACAGGTATGAAGTTGTAAATATGTACAGTTTTAACAGAACGTATTAATTGCAATAAAGATATTTTCAGTATTGGATAAAATGAAAAAAAAAACCTGTTTTTCAGTTAAAATTCGTTAAGTTTTATTTGTCTGGTTATTGCGTTTTCGTTTTATGAGTTTGCAAAAAAATTTGGTCTCCGTTTGGGGGGGGGGGGGGGGGTATGACCCCCGTGACCCCCCCCTTTAACCCGCGCCTGGAATGAAGAAATTCTGGAAGTGAGGAAAGATGTGGAAGAAATAAGTTATATTGTGGAAGATTTGATATGTATTTGGTTGGATTTAAGTGCTCCGATGCGGGCGTAAACTATACAAACAAATAAAAAATTAATAAATAAGTAAATAAATAAATAAATAAATAAATAAATGCAGCTATTCACCATTAAACTGTGACTTGTTCCCTGACATCCTTACAGATTTCCATTATTTCTTTGCTTACATTACCCAATCCCTTGGACTTGTCCTTGCTTCCACCTGGTTGTGAGGGAATGTGGTGTGGATTTCACTATGCTTGTAGAATCAAAGGCGGGAAAGGTCATTTACGATAACTGATCACCTGTGGGTGTGGGTGCTAATAAAACCACCCATGCAAAACTTAATAAATAGGGCTGATAGCTACAATGTGTAGCTCGATAGCTGATAGCTCGCCCATATAGGCTATCTCTGCAGTAAGGGAAGGTATAATAATAATAATAATAATAATAATAATAATATCGTATGGCCTCGGATGCTGGGTGCAAGCTTTGTTATTTTACACCCATAGTGTAGCTTGCATGTTAATTTTCGTTGTTCCTTGAAGCACTATGAAAGTCAAGGAGGTTAGATATCTAAGCTCCTTGAACACTATAGCGCTTTCTAGTAGGGGAATGAGGAACTTTGTGTTGGCGGAAACTCCCGAGATTAATTTTGCCATTATGATTACGACCTACTGAATTCGAATGGGTTCCCTGACATGCCAACCACTTCTAGGATGGCTGACTGGCTGCGTGACGCAGAGATAACGTTCTCATCTGCTGTTCCCGAGGTTGAAGGATCGAGTCCTGTTGCAGTCAGTTGGCATTTGAGGGAGCGCAAATGCCCGGGGGTTATCAGTAGCACGTTAAATGTCTTCTTTGGGAAAAAATTCTGTGACCCCGGCGTCTCTAAAAGCCGTAGTAGTTTAAACGGACGTAACACCAAGAACATTATTATTCTAAGATGGCTGAGGTGGGATTCGAACCCTCTTCCCAGTTATGCCTCACGAGGCTGAGTGTACCCCGTTTCAGCCCTCAGGTCAGAATTAAATTGCTCGCCAGAGCCGAGATCAAACTCGAAACTCCAGGGCGACAGCCAAGAATACTAACCTCTACACCACGAGGTGGTCCACCCAGAAATGATATCAAACATCGGAGAATAATCTGAAGACACCCCAATTGAGTGTAAGCAATATAGTTATTTTGCCAAATGTATTTCTTATAAAGGAAGTACACGTAAAACAAATAACAACTAAAGTTAAATTATGATAAAGAGAGAGGATATGGGACGTTCTTTCCGTTTTCACTAAAATTAAAAACCTTACCACTTTATTTGAAATCAATTTCTACTGATCTGTAGTGACGATGGCTGGCCACCAGAATGCGCCATAAACTAATTTTAAAAAATGGAGTTAACCCGTTCTTTCCGTGGGGTTTTCAAGTCCAAAAATTGTTGCATTTTTTAAGATAACGACAGGTCTATTAGACTATTATTATATACCTAGGTATCATCATCTTCTTCATTTCCCCTTTTCCATTTGACACTGGGTGGGGACAAAAATATGGTTCCTCTCCACTTTGTTCTGTCCTTCCACCATTCCTCCTCCGACACAGTGTTCCAATCCAGATTCCGTTTTCTAATATTATTCTCCACCGAGTCCATCCAACGTATTCTTGGTCTTCCTCGTCCTCTCTTCCCTGTCATCCGTCGTTCCAGTGATCGTCTTGGTAGCCTTACTTCATTCATCCGTTTGACGTGTCCAAACCATCTCAATCTGTTTTGCTCCAGTTTATAATTTAGTTTCTGTAATCCCAGTTCTTTCCGTATATCTTCATTTCTCACTCTGTCTCTCCTCGTTTTCTGGACCATACTTCTCAGGAATCTCATATCTGCTGCTTGTACTCATCTCTCATCCCTCTTAGTCATTGTTCAAGTTTTTGCTGCATATGTCATTATAGGAACATAATATGCTTTGTACTTAACTTATTTAGCCTTAATTGGTATATCCTTGTTCCATACTAGTCCCCGTAACTGTTGGTAGAAAGCTCTCCAGTGTTGTATTCTTCTGCTAATTTCCAAATCTAGTCTTCCATCTTCAGGCAGTTCGCTTCCCAAGTATTTGAAGTGTTTCACCACTTCCAATTCCTTATCTCCTACTTTGATTACTCCTTTTCCTTCTTTCTTATCTCTACTCATCACCACGGTTTTACTCTTCTCCTCATTTATCTTCAATCCCCACTGCTCAATCTTTTAATTTATTACCTAGGAATATACATTTGTAATATACAATCTCCTAGTGAATGATCCACCAGTCAACTTTGGGAATATAATACTTATCCTCTGTCATATGTTATGAGAAACATCCCAAGTGGGCTGTGAAATATTGTGTGTATATTGTGTTATTTTATATTTGGGTTTGATTGATTGACTGATTGATTGATGATTGATTGAACATGTTGTTGAATGAATGGTTAAGTGATTCTTTTATTGAATGTACTGCCCCCGTAAAATAAATTATAAAGGATGAAAATGGGAATAATACATTTTTTTCGAATCCCATTATAAAATTTAACCAAGGAATATAATGGCTGGAACTTGGCAGAAACCAGTCGTGAGGCGACGTTGAGCTAGGGGGGGAAATCCGACACGTGATAGTATTGCGCAATGGAAGTTTCGAGAAGCTTGGAATCGACCTAGCAACAGTGAATATTCCCAGGATTTGTTTAGATATTGTTATAAATTATCCCATTGGATATGAGCTTACAGCCAATAGGAAGAAGCTTTAAAGAAGACGGGAGTTCCAGCAACTAAATTTTTATGGATATTTAATTCATTTAAGCCCTTAAAGAATGAATTTACATATTGGAAAAGAGAAGAATATGATAATAAAATATTGGAAATATTTTATAAGCCAATAGCAGGTCGCTATTGGAAGAAATAAGCGATTTGCTAGAGCCCGCGCGAATTCGAGAGGGAACTCGAAAAGGCGGCTAAAATCGGTAGACTTGGAGGGGAGACGCCAAGCACCGAGGCTCTTGTGTATCTGAACGTCGAAGAGGTCAGACGTGTGAAATTGGAGTAGAAGGGAGTTCCGAGTGTTTCACCGGTCTAGTAGAAGGTGACCCGTGGAGACAAGGCTTGAGCGAGAGAGGAATCAGGAGACGACCGCGCCTTGAATCTTGGTGAAGTTGCGAGGTTTACATTTACCGTATTAACTTCGGATTGATCGACTTCAGAGAATTCATTTCAACTACGTATTGAAGCTGACTAGCAGATACTGTATATTGCAAACTTACAGAAGTTTGTAAGAGTTATTTCAGCAATTATAAGCAGTTTTGTGAAGCGCGAGAAAAGTGTTTTTCTACAGCGCGATACGACACTTTGTCCGAGTGACTGCAGCTCAGACAACAGCCACCCGTGAGTACGAGTGTGTATTACTATTGCTTGTGTGGATCTGTATTACAACACTTAGGATGGAGATGTATTCCATAGTGAAGAACAATATTCAGTCTAGCATTATGAAGATTATTATGGACTAGATTATTATGTGCGCCAGGAGTATAGGCAGATAGAAGCAATATAGGCAGCGATGGAGCTTCGTTAGAAGAGATTGTTCGTGAATGTCTTCTTAGTGAGCAATCATGAGACTCGATGCACAACTCCATTCTAGTGCATTCTGGTCAAACGTGAGCTCAACATTAACATCAGAGACTACAGAACGATGTTCAGATTCCATCTACATGAATGTTCGTTATACGAGTAAGGTCCAAGACTTTCTCTTCAAATGCATTTTGAAGTAGAAAGCAGAACTTTCGATGCTACTCACTGTTGTAATGAGACTGTGCTGTGACGGAGATGGAAGAAGCATCAAGATTTTCAAGAGGTCCAGGGTTATCCCGGTCAAAATGAAGATGATGATTGGAGGCCCGCAGTTCGTTTCCGGTCGGAGCTTGCTGTTTCCAGTGGGGGAATTCGTTCCTTTCCTGAGGTCACGAGTTCGTGGAGACAAACTAGGATCCAGCCCAGATCTTTGGGAGATGTAACATCAGAGTATTTTGTTAACTATATCTTGATCTTCTAGACTTCGAGACCAGGTAGCAGTGTTCACTAGCCTTGTAGTTAGAGCTTGTAGTGACATTTACTGAGAAAATCCTTTATCCATTTTTCAATACAGTATTTATGTACTCCATGTATAGCATTTTTATTCTTCGAAATTTATTATAGAGATCGTCTAGCGATGCTATTATCTTCGTTTGTTAGGAATCCAGTTTCTGAACTGAGATTATTTACTTGTTCGAGGAACAAGATTTTGTCATTTCCTTTAAGGAACAGTAATTTATTTTCGACGTTTTTGTATTCATTTTGAATACAGGTGATAGACATTTTCGTCTATGTTACCCATTAAATTAATTTTATTAGTTTAATTTGGGCATTTTATCCGTCGAGAAAAAACGTCAAGAAAGAAGATATATTGTGAGATATCATGTCACATTGTGGAAAAGAAACATTTAACGTGGACACGATTATTATCGTCAGAAATCATAGACATTCGTTCTGAATGAAGAGAATACGAATATGACTAACTGTATGTTTTTATTGAAGAAAGCTTTGAACTTTCAGTCATTTAATTTATTTGAAGATAGAATCTTCTTGGAAGATTATTTATCATCCGGGGTTGGGGTAGTTATCGTTTGATATCCTCGTCGTGATAGATTCTTGTTGGTCACAAACACATAGATATGATGTTGTGATTAACTACTTACGAGGAGTAATATCATGTCACGTTGTAGACATAATATTCCTTCTTCGATTAAAGTCGAACCCAGATGTGTGAAGATGAGATGTAGTTTTTTTTTATTAAATGTATGCACGACAGTTTATACTTATCAGAGTATCGTTTCAAGAGTATTAAGTGTGGAGGTTCAATATCGTGAATTCCAGAGGTCGTTAGGATGTATAAATTATTAATTTAACAATTGTTGTTATTGTTCATCAGACCAGCGATTGTGGTGACAACGCTGTGAAATTATGCCCTGTTGAAGGAATGCCAGGTTGATAGAAGTGGAGTTGATAACCCTTTGATAGTGTTTTTTTGTGTATTTCCGTATGTAGTTGGCATACGAGGTTATTGCGAAGGTGTGTTCCGCCTTTTATAGTACAGTCATTGCGTGGGCATGACTAGTGTTGGCAAAGGCATTTAGACTGTGAGTAGAGAGTACTCCTTATTTTGTTATACACGACATGGAATTTAGATAGGACAGGAAGGTTCACGGTTGAAATTGGAACAGAAAATTGATGATGACAGCTGTTGTGCTATACTTTTATCGAGATTATTAAACCAGACTTGTAACAGCATATGTTTCACCTTCAGTGGTCGAATGTATTAAACTTATTTTGACACCAGATCAGATAGGAGAGACTATTGGTGGTTATTTCTGGTGATGTAGAATATATTAAAGATCACAGTTCACTGTATTTGACATAACTGCTAGATCATAGCGCAGGCTCGACTGTATTTAGACGCTATTACTTTGGAAGGACTATAGCTGGTGCTATGAGCGTCATTATAAATTATTTTAGTGTTAATCTTTATTATTTATCAATCGAGTGTATAACGTGTTAAGAATAGGAAGTTTTCGTTTGTTTAACGTAAAGATTAGAGTGTGAATGAGTATGTGATTGCATGTGGTTTGTTTCTTGTTCAGTGCGAATGAAATGAACTCCATTGGGACGTCACAATGCGAGAGTGTGAATGTTAGTGTGTATAGAAGTTTTATGCCAGTAGCATGTAGGATTTGAGTGCAGTTCACGTATTTGTCTGACGTGAATCTGCCTTCATTTAACACAGTTTTTATTGTTATGAAGAGCTCGTTTGTGGACCAGGCTGGAATAGCGGGGAGTTCTTTAAAAATCGTTTCCAACCAAGGCCATAGCACGGCCAGGCCAAGCAAATGGGGAGATGTGGCGAACTACCCGGCTCGCTCTTTTTCTTTTTTTTAAACCAGTCAGACTGGGAAAGTAGCGGTGAATGTTATGTCATCGGACACGTGGCAATGATCGCGTGCGCTGAGCGCCCATGAGTGCTAGGGAACGTGCCAGAAGAATGTTAATACACCGAGGTGTGTAATTGTTGTACAACTTGTTGTATGGACCCAAGTTACACCAAATTTTGTCATTATGTTGATAAACGCTGTTTTGTCAGTGGCGTGAGAGTGGATATGAATGAATGGGAGTGTGTATTTTATTTTGTAGTGTGAATGTTTAGCTTTAGTTTACATTTGTTATTAAATTGTTTAGTTTTATTAGAAGCCGTGTTGTCGTGATTTTTTTAGATATAAGGAGATGCAACTGTGAAACCCATTTTAGGTCCAGAGAAGCTGACCACGAGATTCCCGAGATTAAGGTAGGTGTTTTACCGCGAGTTAAGTGTATTTTTCATGTGATTCACAGTTGTATTGTAATTTTCGCCACGTATATTCGCGAGGGTCTAGTTGGAGGTAGATCCTTGACTTGTATTTTTCGCCGGAGCAGTCAGGGTCTACGAATCCAGCCGTTGCTTCGGATATCCAACAGACCGCCTCTAGAATATACGGGGACAGTGGAAAGATGGCACCCTAGTCTTTGGAGCCACGAAAATTGCTTCGTGAGGCCATTTAGAAGCTATCCAGATGACAGCTTAATTTTTAAGTTTATGGGATGAATTAACCATATCATCTGCGATGAGCTAGAGTGTAATTATATAGGTTATATTTGCTTTGTGTTTAATAGAATTGCACTCAACGAGAGATCAGATCTTATGGATAGCCTGAGAAAGGAGTAATAGGTTATATTATTCGGAATGACCTATGATCTGAATCTATTTTCATTTTACCGGCTCATGGTTATTGATAGCCATGCAAGTGTAAAGCTAACTTGTTTCTTCTTCTTCTTCTTCTTCTTCTTTTGCTTTTGCGTTTGCCCCACCTCGTGGCAGGGTCCGCTATTTGAGTCCGCTGTCTCCACTTTACTCGGTCATGGGCCATGTCCGGATGAAGGTTGACGCCTTTCAAATCCCTGTGCAGTGTATCGGCCCAACGTTGTCTCGGTCGCCCCTTTGGTCTTTTCCCGGCGACCTCCAGTGTGTAGCCCTGTTTTGCAATGGTGTCCGCTCCTGACCGTAGCACATGCCCAAACCATCGCAGACGACCCTCACGCATTTTGTTACTGATTGCTGCGATTCCAAATCGTTCCCTTATTCTTTGATTGGGGATGTGATCCATCCTAGTAATGCCTGCTGTCCATCTAAGCATCTTGGTCTCCATGGCACTTAGCCGACGTTCTGCTTCTTTCGTGGTCGGCCAACATTCGGTACTATAAAGCGCTACGGGACGAATGACAGTGCGGTAAGTCTTCGATTTTAGGTGGTCTTTCATCTGGCGATCGCACATGACACCTGTCGTTTTTCGCCACTTCATCCACGCAGCATTAATCCTTATGTTGACCTCCTCGGTGAGACGACCTTGAACAGTTATCGTAGAGCCAAGATACTTAAATGTTGTTGTTCGAGGCAGATCATCGCCGTCGACTTGGACTGTTCCGATTTCTCCAACATCCGTTGTCATATATTCTGTTTTAGCTTTCTTAAGCCACAGGCCATATTGACTTAAACGGTCACTCCATTCCTGGACTTGATGTTGGAGATCCAGCTTGTTTTGAGCGGCCAACATAACGTCATCAGCGTACAGAATGGTCCAAGGTAACGGTTGTTGTAGATCTGCAGTAACCGTGTCCATGACCATAATGAACAGTAATGGTGACAGGGCCGAACCTTGATGAACACCAACTGTTACATGGAAGTTTTCCGACGCTCCTGCGGCGGCTTGGACGTAACTGTACCCAGTTGACAAGGTACTCTGGGATGCCATGTTGTCGGAGAGTCAACCAGATCAAGTCATGCGGTACACGATCAAAAGTCTTTTCGAGATCTAAGAAAGCAAGGTGCAACGGCTTATTCTTTTCACGATGCTTTTCAACTAAAAGCCGTGTGGGTGGATTGCATCTGTTGTGCTGCAATTTTTCAAAAATCCAGCTTGGTTTTTGGTCAGCTGGGTGATTGCACGTATCCTCTTATCAAGAATGCGCTCGAAGACCTTCAAGGTGTGACAGAGGAGTCGAATTGGATCGGCTGGACTTCCCTTCTATTTGAAGATAGGTATCGTGATGCTATGTTGCCAATCAAGTGGCGTTCGTCCTTCTTTGACTATTTGGTTGAAGAGTCTTGCCAACCAATCCGCTGGATCCCACTTCTGAGAGCACCATAGCTCCGCCGCGATGTCATCTGGACCAGTTGCCTTCCCTGGTTTCATTTGTTTCAAGGCCCCTGCAACCTCTAAGGTTTGATTGGACCTTCGACAGCAGTAGCGACAGGTATCTGGTTGTGCTGGAATTCCTCTGTTGAGACCTTCTCAAAGTAATTTCGCCAACGTTCTCTCGCCTTCTCCCAGTCGACTAGCAAAACGCCCTTATCGTCATTGATGCCATAGAAGCGTTGGATATCTTGAGATTTATGGTGCCTGGATTTGACGAGGCGATAGATGTCCCGCTCTCCCTTGCGTGTGTCCAGCTTCGCGTAGAGGTCTGCGTACCGAGCCGATTTTGTCGAAGCAACAGTCTTCTTCGCTTCCCTGCGTGCTACTTTGTAAGCATTCCAACGAGAAGGTGTTTTGTCTTCCAGAAACTCGTGGTAAAGCTGCTTCTTCTTGCGTACCGCAGTCTTGACTGCGTCATTCCAAAGCCATGTGTCCGTATCAATCCGACGTCTTCCTGGCTTCGTAAGTTCAAGAATGGCATGCGTGGCTTCGTGAACAGCTTTCTTCATTTTTGCCCAACTTTCTTCAACGGTTGTAATCGGCGGCAGCGTAAGACGTCTAATGACTTCTTCTTCATTCTGTTTAAATTGCCACCATTTGATTCTCGCCGGTCCTGTTCGTGCCTGTATGACCATTGGCGGCTTTACACGGAGCTTGCAGATAAGTGGTCGGTGTTGGGTCGCAACTGTTTCGTAAGGGACGACTTTAGTGTCCAACACGTCTTTAAGGTCTTTGCGCCTTACCAGAATGTACTCAATTTGTGTTGTATTTGTGCCGCTGTAGTATGTGATTAGATGTGAATCACGTTTATTAAACCATGTGTTCGTAATGACTAGGTCATGGGTTTCCGCATAATCTAGAATTCTCAGTCTGTCGTCGTTCCTCTCACCATATCCGAATCCGCCATGGGCGGCATGGTCTTCTTTCAAGCGACCGACATGTCCATTTAGGTCGCCTGAAACTATGAGATAGTCCTCTAAGGGCACTTCAGCGGCCTTTTCGTCAAGCAACGCCTAGAAGGCGCCTTTGATCGTTGCCGTTAGGCCTCTCTGAGCAGCATAGGCGCTGAAGAGGTGGATTTTTCTTCCATCGGCGATGTAGACGATTTTCATCAGACGATCATCATACCGCTGGACTTCGGAGACAGAACCATCAAACAGTGCTGATACTGCAATTCCCACACCACTGGTAGTTCCACGTGTACCGTTATAATACTACTTGTATCCACACCCAATGTTTTACGCCTTATCACCACTCCACCGTGTTTCCTGTACAGCACAGGCATCGATGCGCCTCATTTCTAGCGCTTTCGCTAGCTCATTGTAACGTCCAGACATAGTGCCGACATTAAGTGATGCAATTCGGGATGTAGGGGCTAGCTTGTTTAGCCGTCGCCGCCCGTGCGACGGTAACCCTTGCATACTTCTCGTGCCAACCGGGCCTCGTCGTCGCGCGTCGTTCTGGGGGACGCCCTAACAAGCTAACTTGTTTAATGGTGATAAATGTAAATATTCTTTATGGTAGTATATCTAAAATAAATCACACGCGAACGTTTAGGTACTGGTATTTTAGAATAAGATGTAGGGTGATTTAGCATTAAGTTAATGTTAAGGCGAGAAGATAAGATGCCCAAATACATGGATTGAAAGGATGCTCTAAAGTGTTGCTATATTGCTCTATTTGTTTGTACTCCTATAGCATTTTTATTATTGATATTGTTGCAGTGGCAATGATGGCGGCAGAGGTTGTCCGTAAGATGATGGGAGAGATGATGGAGAACATGAATAAGAAATTGGATAGTGTGGAAAATCAGATTAAAGAGAATCTGAAATTAAATGTTATTGATTTACAGAGGAAATTGTACGAGGCAAAGAAGGACAGAGAGCAGCTAAAGAAAGATCGACAGGCAGATCTTGACACTGTCGTTAATAAGGTCAGTGGTGTAGAGGAGAGTTTTAAGGGAGATATTCAGGGTATGCAAAATTCTTTACAGGGATTGCAGACCAGCTCCGCTGAATTGAAAGAGGATGTTTCTCTGGTGCATTCTAATGTTGCACTAGTCAAAGATGATGTGACTTTAGTCAAAGATGATATGTCTCTTGTGAAATCAAATGTTGATAATGTAAAAACAGAAGTTACCAATGTAAGGTCAGATGTGTCCCATGTTCAAACAAAAGTAGATAAGGTACAGGAGAATGTAAACAATATGCAAATCGATGTTAATAATGCGCAGACAGAAATAACTAGTGTACAAAATTATATCGGTAAAGTACAGACTGAGGTTAATTCGATGTTTGTTGATGTGAATAAGGTCCAAGGGGACATTAATAAGATCAGGAAGGAAGTGGAAGAGTCTAAAACTCAATGTTCAGAAGGTATAGGTGCTTTGAGGTCGCAATTTGTTGACGATTCTCTAAAGACCATTGTTTCTTTAGCCGAATTGAAGACAAATGTTGATACTCTGCGTAGTCAGGTGATAGACCACAATAACATTTTGAAGGACATTGAATTAGATATAGATGAAATGTTGAAGGCTAATGTTGTCATTTGGAAAGACGAATGGGATAAGTCGAGCGCAGAACATATTAAGCTAATTCAGGGTAAAGTTGAAAGTAAGCTTGCCAATACGCAATTACAGATCAACCGTGATGTAATGTCTGTTAGGTCGGATCTAGGGAAGCGTATTGATCAACTATTACAGAAACAGGTTGACGACAAGAATCAATCGGTCGAGGAGAATCAAGCGTTAAAAGAGACGTTAGAAAGTCGTAGTAAACGGTTAGATGAATGGATAGACACAGTTGTCACCGTCGTAAATGAGATTAAGGAAGGAAAATCCACTAACATTGAGGAATACATTAGTGGGAAATTAAAAAAATTGAGCTTAGGAGACGTGGAAGATCTTCAAGTCTATAAGGAGGATATGAAGAAAGAAATAGAGAAGCAAGTGAAAGAGTTGATTGCAGAGATAGAAGAGAGGGAGAAGATAGAAACGGAGGACTATGGAGATTATCGTAGAAAACTCAGTACGGAAACAGGAGATAGAGAAGTGAGACAAGAAGAAAGGATGTTAAGACACCATGAAGGACTCGAGGATAGGAATAGAGAACCCGAAAGAGAAAGGAAGGAATATCGTCCCAGTTCCCAAAATTCTCAACAGAGAAACGTGACGATAATCCGTAATTTTGAGGACAAACCGCGTAAATTTACCAACCTCGATTCTTACACCCCAATTGAGTATATCAGGAATATCCGTGACTATTTTGCGGAGGCTCATATTCCGAGAGAACGAGAGATGAAGATAGTGGAACGCTATATGGGAGAAGGCCCCCTTGAATGGTTTTGCTCCTTCAGGTACACATTTGTGGACTTTGAGGAGTTCGCAGAAGCCCTCATGAAACGTTATTGGTCCGTGGAAGCGCAGAACAGTTTACGCGCAGAAGTATACTCGAGGAAGTATTCGGGTACATTACCGACGCGTTACGCCGATTTCTTCACATCGCAACTTTCCCGGCTTTGTTTTTTGAAACCCCCTTTGTCTACGGCACAATTAATAGATGCCATTGCCCGAATGTTGCCAGTTGAAGTGAGAAGACTGATAATTTCGTCAGGAATCAGCGATTTGGCCGGCATGGACGAACTTCTTCGGAAATTGGATTATACTAGTCCAACGCCCAATGTCGTAGCTAGAAACCAACGTCAGGACTACAAAGACATTAATACTGTGTATATTGATCAGACACAGCAAACAGAAAGCCCTAAAGAACAGGAGAAAGGAAATGTAGGTCCAGAAAGAAATACCTATTTTAGAGATAGGCGACCTGCACCAAGGTATAGGAGATTCCGTGGTGGCCGTCCCTATCAACAACAGCAAGGACGAGGAAACTACCAGGAAAGTCGAAGAAGCGGTTTCTTCCACAATAATAATAATTATCCCAATAACAATAATTATAATGGTCGAAACAACCGCAATTACCAGAATCAGAACAGCGATAGACCACAAAGAAATGAGGTTATGACCAAAGAGAACTACGTTGAACGCCATCAAGAAGGAAAACGATACTTGAAGGAATTAAGAGAAAAGGAAGGCGGAAACGGAAATAATTCGAACTTGAGTGAAGATCCGATTCCCAGTACGAGTAAAGAGAAACCCAATGAGAAAGACTCGTATAGGAGATATGGAGGTACACCGGTAGGACGACGAGAGATATAGGAGGACAGCAGAAATACCACCACTCAAGACTAGAAGAGGAGAACGGTCCAATAAATATATCTGAGACGGACGCAGGGAAAGAAGAAAGAAGAAAGAGGAAAACCGTTCCGAATTGAGACTGTCTATGGGAATAATTGTTATGAGCTGTATGATGAAGAGAACATGGAAACACCCTGATTACACTAAGGGAGAATGGCAACTAGACCACGTGTGCATGGATAAACACCGCCATAAAGAGATCTATAACGTCAAAGTCCTCCCCGGAATTGACACAGGTTCTGATCACTACGTAGTCAAAATTAAAATTAAACTCACGCCCCAGAAGAGACAACAAAGGAAAACCCCCAAAACTAAACGAACAATAGATCCTATCCAGTTAATCAACAGTGAACAGTACCAAAAAGCAACTGGAAACATTAAAATAACTGATAAACTCGAAAACTTGGTTCACAACCTACAACGAATAGCAGAAGACCTGGCTCCAATTAAACCGCGGAAAAAACATCAATGGTGGAATAATGAATGTGATGAGATGATTGAAAAACGACACCGAGCGTGGTTATTACACCAATCCCAAAAATCTGAAACATCTTTTCAAAATTTAGTTACACAACGAAAAGAAACAACTAAAACTTAAAAAAAATAAAACGGCAATATCATACTGACACCCTACAAACAATTGAAGAGGAACTCAAAATTTCACAATCGCGGAATTATTACAAAATCTTAAAACAACATCTGAAAAAATATGAAGCACCTACCTTATTGTTAAAAGATGAAAATGGTAAATTGGCCCACAACAACCAGGATAATGCACAAATTATGGCTAAATATTTTAAGACACTCCTAAACTGTGAAGAACCCATAGAATTTCTCCAATTGGATGTTGACACTCCAATAACAACACCACCGGAGAACATTAGCCCGCCCACATTAGAAGACGTTTACATAGCACTGATTGAGATGAAGAATTTCAAAGCCCCTGGAGAAGACCAGACTTTTGCAGAGATTTGGAAGTATGCTGAAAATTCGGCAAAAATCGCTCTTCACCAACAACTAGTCAACAACTGGATTACAGGAAAATTCCCTGAACATTGGAGATCAGCTATCATCCATCCACTACATAAAAAAGGGGATAAGACAGACTCTAACAATTACAGAGGGATTTCACTCCTGGATGTTACCTATAAAAAAAATTCTCGAATTCTTCTCAATAGAATTAAAGTACAACTTGAAAATGAATTAGGAGAATATCAAGGAGGTTTCAGGCCCTGGAGAAGTTGCCCAGATCAAATTATGAACCTAAAATTGATAATGGATTATAATAGAAAAAGGAATAGAGATATGGTGATAACATTTATCGACTTTAAAAAAGCATATGATTGTATTCATAGAGAATCTTTATTAAAAATTCTAAGACACATGGGATTACACCCCAAATTGACAAATCTCTTAAAACTAACTCTTACAGGCACCAAATCAAAAGTTAAATTCAGAGGTGAATTCTCTGACCAATTTGAGGTCACAACAGGTTTACGACAGGGTGATGGCTTATCACCATTACTATTTAATTGTGCATTGGAAATGGTAATGCGAGAATGGTCTAAGAAATGCCCTCCAAATATAAAAATAGGGAGAAAAATTCAAACAAACTGTCTTGGTTTTGCAGACGACATGGCATTATTGGCGAAAGATTTAGAGGAAGCCAGAACACAGATATCAGAGCTTCAGACAATTGCAAATAAAATTGGCCTTAAGATATCATTCGAAAAAACAGAAATCATGCCACAAAAACCAACACCACTAAAGGAGATACAAAAATTAAAATTGTAACACGATTCAAATATCTAGGAGAGCTAATAACAAACAATTTAAATGAGAAAGCGTCAATTCAAATAAGAACCAACAAGTTATCTAGGGCACAAAAATTAACATGGGAAACTTACAAAAAGAAATGCTTATCAATTAATGCAAAAATTAAACATTACAATACAGTCATAAAACCGGAAGCCACATATGCAGCAGAAACATTATTCCATCTAAATGAACATTCTAAAACCGACAGATTACAGAAGATCGAAAGGCGAATTGGAAGAACTTGTATCAATAAAGGATATAAAAAAGATGGGCAATGGCGAATAATACCTAACAATATAGTCTATAACAACCTAGAACCCATTACTGATACCATGCGAAAGAAAAGACTAGGATTCTTTGGGCACATCATGAGAATGCCAGATTCACGTCTTCTAAAACAACTAGTGCAGTACAATCTTGTTTCAAAAAACACAACAACTGGATGCCGATGGTTAAAAGAAATCAGAGAGGACTTAAAAGAAATTGGCCTAACAACAGAAGATGCTGCAAATAAGAAAAGGCTCTTGTGTATCTGAACGTCGAAGAGGTCAGACGTGTGAAATAGGAGTAGAAGGGAGTTCCGAGTGTTTCACCGGTCTAGTAGAAGGTGACCCGTGGAGACAAGGCCTGAGCGAGAGAGGAATCAGGAGACGACCGCGCCTTGAATCTAGGTGAAGTTGCGAGGTTTACATTTACCGCATTAACTTCGGTCTGATCGACTTCAGAGAATTCATTTCAACTACGTATTGTAGCTGACTAGCAGATACTGTATATTGCAAACTTACAGAAGTTTGTAAGAGTTATTTCAGCAATTATAAGCAGTTTTGTGAAGCGCGAGAAAAGTGTTTTTCTCCAGCGCGATACGACACTTTGTCCGAGCGACTGCAGCTCAGGCAACAGCCACCCGTGAGTACGAGTGTGTATTACTATTGCTTGTGTGGAACTGTATTACAACACTTAGGATGGAGATGTATTCCACAGTGAAGAACAATATTCAGTCTAGCATTATGAAGATTATTATGGACTAGATTATTATGTGCGCCAGGAGTATAGGCAGGTAGAAGCAATATAGGCAGCGATGGAGCTTCGTTAGAGGAGACTGTTCGCGAATGTCTTCTTAGTGAGCAATCATGAGACTCGATGCACAACTCCATTCTAGTGCATTCTGGTCAAACGTGAGCTCATCATTAACATCAGAGACTACAGAACGATGTTCAGATTCCATCTACATGAATGTTCGTTATACGAGTGAGGTCCAAGACTTTGCTCTTCAAATGCATTTTGAAGTGGAAAGCAGAACTTTTGACGCTACTCACTGTTGTAATGAGACTGTGCTGTGACGGAGATGGAGGAAGCATCAAGATTTTCAAGAGGTCCAGGGTTATCCCGGTCAAAATGAAGATGATGATTGGAGGCCCGCAGTTCGATTCCGGTCGGAGCTTGCTGTTTCCAGTGGGGGAATTCGTTCCTTTCCTGAGGTCACGAGTTCGTGGAGACGAACTAGGATTCAGCCCGGATCTTTGGGAGATGTAACATCAGAGTATTTTGTTAACTCTATCTTGATCTTCTAGACTTCGAGACCAGGTAGCAGTGTTCACTAACCTTGTAGTTAGAGCTTGTAGTGACATTTACTGAGCAAATCCTTTATCCATTTTTCGATACAGTATTTATGTACTCCAGGTATAGCATTTTTATTCTTCGAAATTTATTATTATTATTATTATTATATTCATCTTCATTTTGACCGGGATAACCCTGGACCTCTTGAAAATCTTGATGCTTCTTCCATCTCCGTCACAGCACAGTCTCATTACGAACCTACTACGGTGTCGTAGCAGGCGGAGAGGTGATACTCCGACGTGGCGCGTCCCAGGTGGCGGATAGGGGGGTCCTCACCGGCTTGCTGGCGTACTTAAGCAAAATAAAATAGCTCTCGCGGACCAAACACACAACAACCTCTACGGTTAACAACCGCAGTTGTAACTCGGAGCTTGCTCCATACAAGGTTGACTACCTTTGAAAGTCAGACATGGAAGGAAATCTTTTAAGGAATAATCCACCTAGACTGCATTCGGATACGGTGGGAATTCACCGTAGATGAGTCGGAGCATCTAAAAATACCCCCGACAGATAGAAAACCCAAATTTAGACTGAAGATAGGACAGATAAACTATATAGCAACACACAATATAAATTCCATCATACAGGCAGGAAAACTCAAAATTTTGACAGACGAAATGGATCGCAAAGGGATTCTAATAACCGGGCTTCAAGAAATGAGAAACACCGATCAGGAACCAATAGAATCACAAGGGTATAGAATTTACAAGGGAATGCCAGGAAAAAAGAGTAATGAAGCAATGTCCACAATTCGGAACAGGATTTGTAGTCAATCTCAAAATAATTGAATCCATCATAGAATTTAAAGCATTATCCCCTAGGCTCTCGAAACTAACTCTAAAATCTGCAAATAGAGCACATACCATTCTAAATGCCCATGCCCCATCTAATGATAAACATAATAAGAAAGAACACAAAGATGATGTGGAGGGATTTTGGGAGCTTTTAGATCAGACAGCAACAAACATAAATAAAAGTCACACCAAAATTTTAATTGGAGACTTTAATGCCCAGTTAAGAAAGAAAAAAAGATATAGAGACATAATAGGAAAATTGTCAGCACAGAGAAAAACAAACAGGAATGGCATAAGACTGGTGGAATTTTGCAGGAACCATGATATGATCTCCAAATCAACTTACTTCAAGAGAAGACCAAATAAACTCAAAACTTGGAAACATCCAGATTGGAAAAAAGGTGAATGGCAACTAGATCATGTTTGTATGGATAAGAACTATCACAGGGAGATCTACAATGTGAAAGTTCTGAGAGGAACATATACTGGATCGGATCATTTCATGATAAAGATTAAAATTAAATTTACCCCGTTGACAAAGAAAAAAACTCACCTAAAAAGAAGAGAACATACGACCCTCTTAAACTAATAAATAACAAGGGATACAAAGAACGGACTAGATATATTAAAATAACAGATGATCTAGAGGAAATAGTTCCCGAATTGAAACAAGTAGCTGAACAAGTAGCCCCAATAAATCCAAGGAAGAAACACCAATGGTGGAACGATGAGTGTGATAATACAGTGGAAGATAGACATCAAGCCTGGTTACGGTATCAGAGTCAAAAAACAGATGAATCACACTTGGATCTCATCAAACAAAGGAAGATAACTCAAAAAATAATACGAGGGGTTAAACGGCTATACCAAAAGGATATACTTCTGATGATCGAAACAAATAGCGCGAAAACAAACTCAAGAGATTACTACAAAATTTTTAGCAAACAACTACAAAGATATGAACCTCCAACATTAATGTTAAAAGACAAAAATGGCGAGTTAGCTCATAGCAATAAAAGAAATACAGAAATTTTAGCAGAAACATTCAACAAGTTGCTAAATTGCGAAGATCCACCAGAACTGCTTCAAATAAATACAAACACCACTATTAAAACACCATCAGAAAACATAAATCCACCCACAATCCAAGAAGTCTACAAAGCGCCGAGAGAGCTCAAAAACTACAAAGCGAGTGGAGAAGATCAAACATTTGCAGAATTGTGGAAATATGCAGCAGAACCAGTAAAGATTTCACTACACCAATGCATAGTGAACATTTGGATCAAAGAAGAACTGCCAGACCATTGTACTACTGCTATAATACATCCATTATACAAGAAAGGAGAAAAATCAAATCCTGACAACTATCGAGGAATTTCCCTTTTGGATATCACATATAAAATCATTTCACGAATTCTATATAATCGTTGTAAAGATGAATTAGAACTGGAAATAGGAGAATATCAAGGTGGATTTCGGCCATGGTGAAGTTGCCCTGAACAGATAATCACCTTAAAATTAGTAATGGACTACTACAAACGTAGACAAAAACAGCAATTCATAAATTTCGTAGACTTCAAAAAAAGCTTATGATTGTATACATAGATCTTCATTGCTGAAAATACTAAGGAATTTCGAACTTCATCCCAAATTAATAAAAATTATAAAACTAACTCTAACAAACACCAAATCTAAAGTAAAATTCAGAGGAGAAATATCGGAGCCGTTTACGTTTAAAACAGGATTAAGACAAGGAGATGGTTTATCGCCTCTACTTTTCAATTGTGCTTTGGAATATATAATGAGGGAATGGTACAGGGAAAATCCTAGGAACATAAGAATTGGAACCAAGAAAGATCAAATAGACTTGAATTGCTTGGGATTCGCAGATGACTTAGCGTTACTGGCTAATAATATTCAAGAAGCCAGAAATCAAATAATAAGCCTACAAAATATAGCACAAAAAATTGGACTTCAGATATCATTCGAAAAGACAGAGATAATGGTAGCAAATCCACTTGTAATCAATCACATAACAGTAAATAACAAGAAAGTTAAAATAGTGAAGCAATTTAAATACTTAGGAGAAATTATAACTTACAACTTGGATGACAAAACCTGCATGGCAAGAAAGAACAAATAAAATGATAAAAGCCCAAAAATTAACATGGTCTACATATAAAAGAAAATGTCTATCAATCGCAACAAAATTAAAACATTACAAGACGGTGGTTCAACCAGAGGTGACCTATGGAAGTGAAACTCTTTTTAAAGTTACTCAGAAAAACAGAATCGACAAAATTTTAAAAGTAGAAAGAAGAATAGCTAGAACATGCATAAATAAAAAATATCAGAAAGATGGACAGTGGCGGATAGTACCAAATGAAGTGCTATACAGAGAACTGGAGCCCATCACTGATACTATTCGGAAGAAACGGCTTTCTTTCTTTGGTCACATCATGAGGACACCAGAAACCAGGTGATCTAGAAAAATTGTAGTGAAACACTGGAATATGAAACAACATGTAGGATGGATTAAGGAAATTAGAGAAGATATGAAAGAATTGGAAATAACCTTGGATGACTTGCAAAACAAAACAACAAAATTAAAAAAACTGAGAGATATAAAAATAAGATTTCAGGCTAAAATAGACAAACGTACTACAGTAAAAAGGGTATTTACAGATGAGGAACGCCTGAGAAGCTCTCAGCGAATGAAGAGCTACTGGGCGACTCGGAAAGAAAACTTACTGAAGAAGAGGACCAAGAAATGATTGACTGAAGTGGTCCAATGAGGCCTTAAAAGCAGAAGAAGAAGAAGAAGATCGTCTAGCGATGCTATTATCTTCGTTTGTTTCTGAACTGGGATTATTTACTTGTTCGAGGAACAAGATTTTGTCATTTCCTTTAAGGAACAGTAATTTATTTTCGACGTTTTTGTATTCATTTTGAATACAGGTGATAGAAATTTTCGTCTATGTTACCCATTAAATTAATTTTATTAGTTTAATTTGGGCATTTTATCCGTCGAGAAGAAAAGTCAAGAAAGAAGATCTTGGTAGTGATATATTGTGAAATATCATGTCACATTGTGGAAAAGAAACATTTAACGTGGACACGATTATCGTCAGAACTCATAGACATTCGTTCTGAATGAAGAGAATACGAATATGACTAACTGTATGTTTTTATTGAAGAAAGCTTTGAACTTTCAGTCATTTAATTTATTTGATGCTAGAATCTTCTTGGAAGATTATTTATCATCCGACGTTAAGGTAGTTATCGTTTGATATCCTCGTCGTGATAGATTCTTGTTGGACACAAACACATAGATATGATGTTGTGATTAACTACTTACGAGGAGTAATATCATGTCACGTTGTAGACATAATATTCCTTCTGCGATTAAAGTCGAATCCAGATGTGTGAAGATGAGATGTAGTATTTTTATTAAATGTATGCACGACAGTTTATACTTATCAGAGTATCTATCCAAGAGTATTAAGTGAGGAGGTTCAATATCGTGAATTCCAGAGGTCTTTAAGATGTATAAATTATTAATTTAACAATTGTTGTTATTGTTCATCAGACCAGCGATTGTGGTGACAACGCTGTGAAATTATGCCCTGTTGAAGGAATGCCAGGTTGATAGAAGTGGAGTTGATAACCCTTTGATAGTGGTTTTTTGTGTATTTCCGTTTGTAGTTGGCATACGAGGTTATTGCGAAGGTGTGTTCCGCATTTTATAGTACAGTCATTGCTTGGGCATGACTAGTGTTGGCAAAGGCATTTAGACTGTGAGTAGAGAGTACTCATATTTTGTTATACACGACATGGAATTTAGATAGGACAGGAAGGTTCACGGTTGAAATTGGAACAGAAAATTGATGATGACAGCTGTTATGCTATACTTTTATCGAGATTATTAAACCAGACTTGTAACAGCATATGTTTCACCTTCAGTGGTCGAATGTATTAAACTTATTTTGACACCAGATCAGATAGGAGAGACTAGTGGTGGTTATTTCTGGTGATGTAGGAGATATTAAAGGTCACAGTTCACTGTATTTGACATAACTGTTAGATCAGAGCGCAGGCTCGACTGTATTTAGACGCTATTACTTTGGAAGGACTATAGCTGGTGCTATAAGCGTCAATATAAATTCTTTTAGTGTTAATCTTTATTATTTATCAATCGAGTGTATAACGTGTTAAGAATAGGAAGTTTTCGTTTGTTTAACGTAAAGATTAGAGTGTGAATGAGTATGTGATTGCATGTGGTTTGTTTCTTGTTCAGTGCGAATGAAATGAACTCCATTGGGACGTCACAATGCGAGAGTGTGAATGTTAGTGTGTATAGAAGTTTTATGCCAGTAGCATGTAGGATTTGAGTGCAGTTCACGTATTTGTCTGACGTGAATCTGCCTTCATTTAACACAGTTTTTATTGTTATGAAGAGCTCGTTTGTGGACCAGGCTGGAATAGCGGGGAGTTCTTTAAAAATCGTTTCCAACCAAGGCCATAGCACGGCCAGGCCAAGCAAATGGGGAGATGTGGCGAACTACCCGGCTCGCTCTTTTTCTTTTTTTTAAACCAGTCAGACTGGGAAAGTAGCGGTGAATGTTATGTCATCGGACACGTGGCAATGATCGCGTGCGCTGAGCGCCCATGAGTGCTAGGGAACGTGCCAGAAGAATGTTAATACACCGAGGTGTGTAATTGTTGTACAGCTTGTTGTATGGACCCAAGTTACACCAAAGTTTGTCATTATGTTGATAGAACGCTGTTTTGTCAGTGGTGTGAGAGTGGAGATGAATGAATGGGAGTGTGTATTTTATTTTGTAGTGTGAATGTTTAGCTTTAGTTTACATTTGTTATTAAATTGTTTAGTTTTATTAGAAGCCGTGTTGTCGTGAATTATTTTAGATATAAGGAGATGCAACTGTGAAACCCATTTTAGGTCCAGAGAAGCTGACCACGAGATTCCCGAGATTAAGGTAGGTGTTTTACCGCGAGTTAAGTGTATTTTTCATGTGATTCACAGTTGTATTGTAATTTCCGCCACGTATATTCGCGAGGGTCTAGTTGGAGGTAGATCCTTGACTTGTATTTTGCGCCAGAGCAGTCAGGGTCTACGAATCCAGCCGTTGCTTCGGATATCCAACAGACCGCCTCTAGAATATACGGGGACAGTACGAGGGACTGAAGTAATGTACTTTTTGTTTGCTCTTATCTAGATCCTCGAATGTTCAGACTTGTATTGCTTTTTTCCCAGTTTCTGAACTTTTTCTTCTTATCTTTTATTTTATGTATTTGCCTTTTTCCGTTTACTGTAGATAGTTTTGATTTTTCTGTAATAATTGTTTTAATGGTACCTGAAAAAAGGGATTGTATAAATGAATGCTAGCGATAGGATGTTTGAGTGCGTGTGTGTATGGTTGTGTTTGTTGATATATAATAGTGTATTTCCATTTTTGTTCGTGTTTGCTGTTTTCGTTTTGTTTATACCTGTAAATTTTATTGTCAATTATTATATTGTCACTAGTGGAGCCTGTCTGACAATAAAGAATAGATACATGCATACATCCTGAACACCAGACATATCAGAGATAAATCTCAAATGCACCTATGTCCACAGACATAACATGACAATTTCTTACTCTGGGTCTAGAACTTCCAGCGATGTTGTATTACTCTGGATGGTCCAGGAACCTGAAGAAGTCGAACCCTCCTGGTCCATAATTACAGCTAGATCAGTCTGAGACCTGTAAGATGAAATAAATGATTGCATGAATAGTATAGAGTAGCCTACTTTGACGAAGGAATCATTGCCAAAACACTAAAAAAAAACAAGACGAATCAAAACAATTGAAGGGGTCACTGAAATTCAGTGATATTCACAAATTTCATAAGGTATCGTCAAATAATTCAAGTACGGCTACAGTAGGCTTACTATGGTTCATTCCTTTTAGCTATTCCTCGAATATTTCCTGGCGATTTTCCTTAATTTTTAGAGGGAATGTACAATCAATGTAAACGTATCTCACGAGGTTGCTATTTAACCTATTTTACAAATGCATATGAATTTGATTTCTCCTCTTTGCAGAATGTCTTCATTCCCTCACTATTACTTTTCTTCCTTTCTTCTGTCCATCACATTTCGTCTGTTGCGTTGATTTCTTGAAGGTCATATTAATTTATTAATTAATTTATTATCCAGTTATTCCTGGCTTTAATGATAAGGCACATATCCTTTCAGTAAGTCTTTTATAGTGCATTCTTTGAATATGTGCTTAAATTTCAATCGTCTTTTTCTAATGGTGTCTGATATTTCTCGGAATGTTGGTATATTTTGTGAGACATCCACACTCCCTCTATGCATAGTGAGCCAAATATTTTTCTATGCATTTTCCTTTCTTGTTTTTCTAAATTTTTGGTTAGTGGTCTGCCTCCAATGCTCAGGGTTTCTGATGCGTTGAATTACCATGCTTTAGTGTTTTAATTTTGTGTTCCAAGAGATTGATTTTTGTAGTATCTGTTCCAGGTGATTCTACAGACTATTTGTAATTTAGAAGTTCTCTCTTTATTTGCTTCACGATTTAATCCACATGGTTGTATAATTACCCTAAGTTTTTGAAATTATTTATCTGAGGACATTTTTCCAAACTGAGTAATCAGAGGTTGTTTGTCAAGTATCGAGGAGATCCTTCCATGTATCGGGTTTTCTCATATTAAATTACTAATAATAATCCCCTTTATTTCTTTCTTAAGGAGCCTCCGTGGCTTAGGCGGCAGCACGCCGGCCTCTCACCGCTGGGTCCGTGGTTCAAATCCCGGTCACTCCATGTGAGATCTGTGCTGGACAAAACGGAGGCAGACAGGTTTTTCTCCGGGTACTCCGGTTTTCCCTGTCAAAATTTCATTCCAGCAACACTCTCCACTATCATTTCATTTCGTCTGTCATTCATTTAATCATTGCTCCAGAAGAGTGCGTCAGTCCTCGGCAGCCGGCACAGTCCATATCCTCGCCGCTAGATGGAGGCTTCATTCATTCCATTCCTGACCCGGTCGGAGACTGGAAGCAGGCTGTGGATTTCATTTCTTTCTTAAGCACTAGATTCAATAATAATGGAGATAAGCCATTTCCATGTCTGACACCTTTTCTTGTTTGCCTACCTACTTTGAATTCTTCCAGCACATCAAAAGGTGCTTGCCTATCTAAGGAATTATATGCTTTTTCAAATCTACGAAAAATTTAACTGTTTGTCTGGATTTAGGGATTTGTAAGATTGTTTTGAGATAAAAGGAACTATTCTACACATGATCTTCCCTTTCTGAAACCAGTCTGGTATTAACCTATTAGGTGGCCTGTTTGCAGGTTTGCATTTATTAGCAATTATGTAGCAAATATCAGAGAGCTATGTAAAACAGTACCTGCCATTTCCAGCGTCCATTCATTTAACCAAGTCATAGTACCGAATATTCAATGAAGTAAATAAAAATAAATAAAATTAAAAATTATAAATAAATTAATACATATAAATAACTGAAATAAATAAATACCTATAAAATAATGTAAATAAATATAAATTTTCTTACCACTGTTCTATGAATGTGTCCTCTCCCCTCGGTGTTGGATCTTCTGTTATCTTATGACCTAGGAAGTATACAGAGGCGTTCCTTCCTCTCAATCTGAAAAGGAAACACCATTAATGAAGAGAAACAACTAGAAACAACAGATAAAACTATTCTAAAAGGCAACTGAGCTACACAGATAATAATAATAATATATTTTCGGTGGTACTGTTTCGTGTGGGAAATATACATAACCAATGCAAACATATTCCATGTGCAGCGTACAGTAGAGGTTCAAACCCTATCATATTTGACAGCTTAGGCTTTCACGGCTGGCGTTCATAGCTATGTGCATGTTTATTTATTTATTTATTTATTTATGGCCAGGCTTGTAGGCCGAAGTCTAGGCAGGGTGTTTCTGCTTCTTCCGTTAGGCACTGTGGTCCTGCCTGGATCACAGCCCACATGTCCGGACATAACTACGTACCATATTTGTATTTTCTTGTACCATCATATTGGTTTGCCTGCGCCCCGCTCGTTCTGTGCTAGCAAAGGCATTCTATGGCCACTTTGTTGCGTCATGCAGGGCTATTCTTGACCGTGTTATCCGTCGGGAAGCTTTTGAGGCAGGGTGAAGGTACGGGACTCCCCAATGGACAGTTCGGCAGTGGATTGCATGGCACTGCGCGCCGTAACACAGGTGGATCCAATAGTCTCTGGCTTATATGAGTATCATTTCGAGCTGTAAAATGATACTCGTTTGAAGTAAGTACATTAGAGTCTTTTGTCTTAATAATTCCTCGACACTTTTTTTTATCTTTGTTTTGAACAACGCAAAATAACAGTTCCATTTGTTTTGGTTCATTTTACAATATATGTATATCCTTTATAGTATGCACATGGCTTACCATAGCTTGTCGTTGAGACTTCAATATCAACTAATACACACGAATTAAATTTTAGTAAAGTCACCTCAGTAATAATAACGGTAAAAAGAAATATAAAGTGGATTGGTATTTATCAAAGGAGAAATTTTCAAAGTTCTGTCAGGATCGATAATTACATGAACAATTTCTGGACTAAGATCGATTTACACACAATTCTCAATGCCAAGATTGATACCGAATACAATTTATAGTTATTATGATTTTTATAGGCTATAATTCATACTAGACTCGTTTTATAGTAGGCGCGATTTATACTGGGCGCAATTAGTAGGCGCGATTTATACTGTGCGCGTTTTACACTAGGCGCGTTTTATACTAGACGCGATTGTCAGTATACGCGATTTATACTGTGCGTGATTTATAGTGGGCGCGATTTATAGTGGACGCGTTTTACACCGGCCGTGATTTATACTGGGCACGATTAGAAGACGCGATGTTTTTTATTAGGCGCGCTTTATAGTCCACGCGATTAATAGTAGGCGCGATTGATAATAGGCGCGATTTCCACTGGGAGTAATTTTACCGGGCGCGATTTACAATAGGATTACTATGAGCGATTTTCACTGGGCTCGATTGATAGTGAGAGCGAATAGTGTGAGCGATTTATAGTGGGCGCAATTTTCACTAGAATGTGATTTGAGCGAATACGATTTGTTATAACTCGCGATTTAAGTGGGCACGGTTTACAGAAGACTAGTCATGAAGTCGATATTTACAAGGACAATTTTTAGACTGGACGCGATTTACACTCATTGCTCAGTGTGCATTATTTTCTATTAGTGGGATTTGTATTGGAATGCGATTTACTGATTAATGGTTGAATCCTCTAAAAGTACAGCAGCAGGGTTTGTAACGTTAAAGTACCTACACCCGACCATTCTAACCTTCGTTTTACCCAATCCAATGGTTTTTGACAATAGTTACAGCCTAGCGCACCCAGATCAATGTTTTTCTTTGTCAACAGTGCCCAGCTACCTTCCCAAGCCCAAAGGCACCACCTACACCTGATCATTCTCACCTTCGTTTTGAGTACATATTTCCATTAAATTCAACAACACACCAAGATTCCAAGAATTATATAATACTTTATGTTTAATGATTGACTAGGAGTGAGATAGAGGTAGCTAACCTAACTTGACCTAACTTCACCTAACCTAACCAAATCTAACTTCACCTAACCTCGGCTTACCTAACCTAACCTAACTTCACCTAACTTAACCTAACCTCAGCACACCTAACCAAACCAACTAAACCTGACTTGACCTGACTAAACCTAACGTCAGCTAACCATACCTAACCTAATCTCAGCTCACCTAACCTAACATGACCTGACCTGACCGGACTTCACTAAACCATACCTAATCTAACCCTAGCTAACCTCACCTCACCTAACCTAGGGTCGACAGTAATCTTCTAATCTAAAGAGAAAAGTTTTGACTGTGGGCCCAACTACACATCACCCGATATCACGAAGTTACAGTGTCCACGTTTACACCAAGTACAATACATATTTCCGACACTTTCCATAATCACATAAGTAAAAGTTGTATATTGGCTTCAATCAGAGGTCTCCATGCCCTTTATTCCACAGAACAAGTTCCATACTCCTAGGACAAAAACAATAGTGGTGTGCCTTGGCGGGTTTAAACGCACTAACCTGTGTTGTTATAGCGTATGTAGGCAATAACCCATGCAATAATCGTCATCTAATTGTACATAACTCTATGTCCTACATATATAAAAATCCAACATAGTAACCTTCGGAATTATTTAGACGGCTCTCAATATCTACTAATATGTGACACCAATCAATCTGAATTTTTGTATGTGTATAGAGGCTATAAACATAAGTTCACCTGTGGGACGTTCAATAACCTAGTGAGCACAAATCCAACACGATAGTGACGCGAAATTTAAATATTCAAATGGACATTTCTCGCGATTTAATCATCCGAGCGCAGTGAAACTTGGTACGGTATATGCTTATATAAATTTTAATCCACTGGCATCTAATTCATTTAAATTATCTTCATAACCACAAGATGGCGGCCGAGCGAAATTTTAAAATGTCGGTTTTATTTCTTGTGTCTTAATCATACGATTTAAGTTTGAATAAAACATCTACACAATAATCTTCATGCAATAGTACATAACTCTAAGGCCTATATATAAAAATCCAACATGGTGACCATCCGAAATATTTAGATGGACCTCAATATCTACGAATCTATTGCAGCAATCAAACTTAAAAGTTGTGTGTTGATAGAGGCAATTAATTACAGTAAGTAGGATGTATGAAAATAGGATATTTAGTTGTTCACGGAACTGCTTGTATATATATGTATATACAGTATATACACACATCAAAAAAAGTTTTGCATCACCTCGGTTCCCAGATCTCCGGCATATAGACGTTGACTGTGTATATTGTATCCAAGATACAGTCCCTTTGACTGTTCATAGATGTCACTAAAACTGCTCAAAGATGTAAACAACCATGCATGAGCAGGGCCTATTAGACGGAGGGGGTACGACAGCCGATCAGTTCCAGTCATTCCACCAGGACGAAGGTACGCTGCTCATGTTGTCTGTAGTTCTACCATGCCTAGAAGGTCAATACCGCAGTTCGATCGCGTCCGCATTGTTACTTTGTGTCAAGAAGGGCTCTCAACAAGGGAAGTTTCCAGGCGTCTCAGAGTGAACCAAAGCGATGTTGTTCGGACATGGAGGAGGTACAGAGATACAGGAACTGTCGATGACAGGCCTCGCTCAGGCCGCCCAAGGGCTACTACTGTAGTGGATGACCGCTACTTACGGATTGCCGCTCGGAGGAACCCTGACAGCAATGCCACCATGTTGAATAATGCGTTTCGTTCAGCCACAGGACGTCGTGTTTCAACTCAAACTGTGCGCAATAGGCTGCATGATGCGCAACTTCACTCCCGACGTCCATGGCGAGGTCCAGCTTTGCAACCCCGACACCATGCAGCGCGGTACAGATGGGCCCAACAACATGCTGAATGGACCCCACGGAATTGGCATCACGTTCTCTTCACCGATGAGTGTCGCATATGCCTTCAACCAGACAATCGTCGGAGACGTGTTTGGAGGCACCCTGGTCAGGCTGAACGTCTTAGACACACTGTCCAGCGAGTGCAGCAAGGTGGTGGTTCCCTGATGTTTTGGGGTGGCATTATGTGGGGCCGACGTACGCCACTGGTGGTCATGGAAGGCTCCGAAACGGCTTTACGATACCTGAATGACATCCTCCGACCCATAGTGCAACCATATCGGCAGAATATTGGAGAGGCATTTGTCTTCATGGACGACAATTCTCGACCTCATCGTGCACATCTTGTGAATGCGTTCCTTCAAGATAACGACATCGCTCGACTACAGTGGCCAGCATGTTCGCCAGACATGAACCCTATCGAACATGCCTGGGATATGTTGAAAAGGGCTGTTTATGGACGTCTTGACCCACCAACCACTCTGAGAGATTTACGCCGAATTGTCGTTGAGGAGTGGGACAATTTGGACCAACAGTGTCTTGATGAACTTGTGGATAGTATGCCACGGCGAATACAGGCATACATCAATGCAAGAGGACGTGCTACTGGGTATTAGAGGTAGTGGTGTGTACTGCAATCTGGACCACAAATGCTGAAAGTCTAGCTGTATGATGGTACAACATGCAATGTGTGGGTCTCATGAGCAATAAAACGAGCTGAAATGTTGTTTGTGTTGATCTCTATTCCCTTTGTATTTAACGGTTCCGGAACTCTTGGAACCGAGGTGATGCAAAACTTTTTTTGATGTGTGTATATACTAGCTATACCCGGCATGCGTTGCAATGCCCATCAAGGACAGAAAGAAAGGAAGATAATGTTATTGGTTTTACGACTCTTTTAACAACGCGGCTTTTAGAGACGCCGGGATGACGGAATTTCGGCCCGTAAGCACTGATCACACGATTTGAAAGCATTTAATAAAATAAAGCGGCTTCGGTGGCGTAGTCGGTAGCAACGTAGCATGCTTAACTTCTATGCCCAAGATCGCGGGTTCAAACCCGGCCGAAGTCGTCAGATATTTTAAGAGCTTTAAAAATCCCTCAGTATGCCTTCCATCGGAGGGGAAGTGAAGCCATTTATGGCATGAATATGATCCTACCACTACAATTGGTAGTGTTAGGTCACCTACCCCTGTAGTAAGAAGTACAGATCCGAGATCTATTCAAATTTTGAAACTCTACACACAAATTCCCACTATTTTTAAATATATTTAAACATCGCTGTTTTTGAAAGGGAATTTTCATGTCAGATTGTTATTATAAAACACAATAATAGTTCCCATTCGATTTATGGATTCATCAAAGATGTTGGCAACTCTGCTTTGACCTTCATATGCTTTGTTTTGAAGGGAGAGTCACGGGCTGCTCTGTGACTGAAAGCAACAACTTAACATAACAATGAAAATTTGAGGTTATGGTTATTGTTGGTGCAATATATTCTTAATCGAGAGTTAGTCATTGTTATTTAAGGGGCGGAGGTACGAGGTCATCTGCCTGTTGTTAATATAGAGTTGCTATGGAAGTGTAGCTAGTTAGTTATTGATGTTTTAAGGGATGGAACAGCGAGATCATCTGTCCCTAAGTGTAGCTATTTCTCACCGTAAATTTAGAAATGTTATTAATCGGGACCATGATCTTATTCTCTGGTTAAATAGCTTAATTCATAGCTACTTGATGAGTGGACTGTATTTGGCGTATTGAATAAATAGCAATGGCCTCCTTCTTCACTGCCTTCTAGACACTCAAGTCAGACACAAGAAATGTGCTGCTAACTATAAGGTGCGTTCAAAACGTAATGAGCCGGAGGCTGAAATGCGCAAACCGGTGACTACATCGGCTAATCGTGGCATGTGTAACGAGATGTGGTTCCGACCAGAGCGTGGAAGGTCACAGCCCGTCGCTAGAGGGCACGCGTGCACGTCACGTGACGATACAAAGCGAGCAGCAGCATGAATCGATCGTCCAACGCTGCCAGTCACATTACAAACAGTGACATGGAGGCGTCAACCGAAGAGCAAAGAGCAAAGAGGTGTTTCTGACAGCGGAAGGAGTCGGGGGAACGGACATTCATCGCCGAATGTCACAAGTGTACGGTGAACACTGAATGTCCCTTGCAAGGGTCAAGGCGTGGCACAAGCGCTTCAGGGAAGGACGGGTGTCGTTAGCCGATGATGCCCGGTCTGCCCCCCACCCCTGCATTGCCGATGACAACGTCCAGCTGGTTGATGCATTCATTACCCAGGACCGCCGACTGACAGTAAACGCCATAGCCACCGTGGTCACTCCACGGCAATGCACGACCTCATACGGCCAACACAGTCGCGGCACTCCTGCAGAAATTCAAATGGGAGGTTCTCGGCCACATTCCATACAGTTCAGACCTCTCTCCCTGTGATTACGCCATGTTTGGTCCCCTGAAAAGGGCTCTGCGGGGCCAACGATTCACCTCGGACTCCGACGTCCAGCTGTACGTGCGGGACTGGTTCACATCGCAGCCCAGGGAATTTTATGAGACAGCCATTCACCGCCTCGTGTCACAGTGGGACAAGTGCCTCAACAGCCAGGGCTAATACTTCTAATATACAGGTACTGGTTTCTGTAATTATGCCTCCGGCTCGTTACTTTTTGAACGCACCTTATAGTTAAGGAGTGGAGAAAGAGCAGTGTTGTAGTCACACCACAGATAATTACTCCTGCAACTCAGAGGGATCGATAAATCTATGGCACAGTGACGTAAGATAAACATAGCATTCTGAAGGGGCAGTCAAAGAACATACCAAACCTGAACAGTTATTATACAATGTAATCAAGTCGTTGATTCCTTCCATCATTTAGCGCCGTGCGCAGTAAAATCGGATTGTGTTTGAATAATGGAGAAAAGCAAAGACATTTCTTCAAGTACCGTAATGTTGCAGTTGTTAATGCTCTGCTAGATGGCCCGCTGGCTTCACTGCCCCTCCAAATGAAGGCATACTGAAAGATCTTAACGCTCTTAAAAAATCTGACGACTTCAGCTGGGTTTGACCCCGCCATCTTGGGCATAGCAGTTCAGCATGCTAGTTCGTTAGTTAGTTATTGTTGTTTTAAGGGACGGAACTACGAGGTCATCTGCCCCTCTTAACACAGATTAAAGTATACAAACTTGGAATGGAATTTAAAATGAAGAGGTGGACACCTACATTTGAAAAGACCGAAAATTAATAAAACAAACAATTAAATAAAACTAATAATCATAATGTATGCCGGCCACGTGGTGTTGGGGTAGTGCGCCTGCCTCTCACCCGGAGGCCCCGGGTTCCATTCCCGGCTCCGTCAGGGATTTTAAAACTGACGTGAGGGTTGGAACGGCGTGCACTCAGCCTCGTGAGGACAATTGAGTAGCTGTCTGACAGTGAGGCAGCGCCCCGATCACGAAAACCAAGATTAACGGCCGAGGGGACCCGATGCGCTGATCACGCGTCACCCCAATATCTGCAGGCCAAATGGCTGAGCAGCGGTCGCTTGGTAGGCCTAGGCCCTTCATGGGTTGTAGTGCCAGGGGTTGACTTTGTTAACTAATAATCATAATATAAACACAAATTACGGAAAAACAATAATTCAGAATTCAAAAACGAACAAGTCGTTGAGTCAATGTACACTCGAAAATTTAGATTGCTGGCCCTAACCCACTCTCACTTATAAAGCGGATGACGAGATCAGCAGCCACCGCATCATTGGCTAATATATGTTTGAAGGGGTCTTCCCTTGTCATTAGATACGTGTGGGTGGATCATGTATGACCTATCCTTAGCATACACAAATTGGCGGACATCCTCAGTGGCGGAAATAGCTCTGCCAAACGCGAGTAGTTCCCTTGATCGCTCTCAGTTTACTGGGTATTGGATCACCTAGCCACTGACGCTCCCAAAATACAGTACTTGTCGGCCTAACTGAGAGCAAATATCTCTAGCGGGTACCTCCATTGGTTGAGGTGGTAGTGATACAGCCTCTATTGCAGCTTTATCCGCTTACTCATTTCCTGCAATTCCCATGTGGCTTGGAAGCCACAGAAAGGTGATACGAGAGTCAGCGCGGCACAACCCGGCTAGTAGGTCGTGGATTCGCTGCACTAGGGGGTGTTGCGGGAAGAATGCTGCAATTGACTGCAACAAACTCAAAGATTCGGTACACACAAGAAAGTGGATTTGTGCATCCTGTAGTGCAAACTGCAGAGCTTCATAGATGGCAAGGAGCTTCGCAGTAAACACACTACAGGCATCAGCCAAAGAGATCTTGGTATTTTCACCATCAATATCGTAAGCACAACCAACCTTCTCGACCATCTTAGAACCATCTGTGTTTAGCATGCCAGCGTCCGGAAATTGGTGAACTATGCTGTGGAACTGCCTCCGATAAACGGAGGCATCCGTGTTCACATTTGGACCTCGGTGTAGATCTAACCGAATTTCCGGACGAGGGACATGCCATGGAGTGTGCCGCTAGGTGTCCGGATCATACAGGGACCTACAGCCACTCCTATTTCAGTACACGAACTATCGAGTCTAATACCAAACCTCTCATTTAAGCTCCCCCAAATACCAACAGACTGCACCGGTATTCGATCCCGCTATCTTGGGATCAGCAGGAGAGAACGGTACCTCTAATGAAGTGTTGTTTGAGTCTTCAGTCTTTTGACTGGTTTGATGCAGTTCTCCATGTCTCCCTGTCCTGAGCTAATCGTTTCATCTCTACATAGCTACCACACCCTACATCCGAGGCAATCTGTTTAACATATTCTAACCTTGGTCTACCCCTACAGTTCTTGTCCTCGACGCTTCCCTCCATAACTAAGCTTGCTATTCCTGGGTGTCTTAGTGTGTGTCCTACCAACCTATCTCTTCTCTTCATTAGCAGTCGCCAGAAACATCTCTCCTCTCCCACTCGTCTTAATACCTCTTTGTTTGTAACCCTATCTACCCATCTGATCTTCATCATTCTCCTGTAACACCACATTTCAAACGCTTCAATTCTCCTATTTTCTGCTGCACCAATAGTCCAAGTTTCACTTCCATAGAGCGCCACGCTCCAGACAAAGGCTTTCAAAAATGACTTCCTAATACCTAAATCTATATTCGTTGTCAGCAGATTCCTTTTTTGTAGAAATGCTTTCTTTGCCTGAGCCAACCTACTTTTTATATCCTCTTTGCTTCGTCCATCACTGGTTATTCTGCTTCCTAAGTAACAGAAGACTCCTACTTCCTTCAGCTTTTCACCTGCCAATTTGATCTCCATAGAGGTTTCTGATTTATTTCGGCTGCATTCCAGTATTTTTGTTTTACATTTATTAATTTTCATCATGAATTCTTTCCGTAAGACGGAGTCCATACCATTCAAAAACTCATTCAAATCCTCAGGCTTGTCGGCCAAGATGACGATGTCATCAGCAAATCGCAGAGTTGAAATTATTTCTCCTTGAATCTTCACTCCCACTTTAAATTTTTCTCTAATTTCCTTCATTGCTTGTTCAATGTAAAGATTGAAAAGTATGGGTGATAAGTTGCAGCCTTGCCTTACACCTTTCTGAATACCAGCTTCTCTCTCATGTCCTTCAACTCGAATGACTGCTGTCTGGTTTCTGTATAGATTGTATATCACCGTCCTATCCCTGTACTTTATTCCAATCGATTTCAAAATGTCAAACAATTTAGTCCAATCAACGTTATCAAAAGCCTTTTCTAAGTCTAAAAAAGCCATGAACGTTCTCTTATCTTTCCTTATTCTACCTTCCAAAATCAGCCTAAGACTTAGTACAGCTTCCCTTGTTCTTACATTTCTCCTGAAACCAAAATGGTCTTCACCCAACTCCGTTTCTATCTGGCTTTCAATCCTCTTGTAAATTATTCTAGACAGGATCTTTGAACCAGAGTAATCAAGCTGATTGTACGGTAATCTTCACATCTGTCAGCTCCCACTTTCTTTGGTATAGGGATGATTACATTCTTCTTGAAATCAGGGGGTACCTCACCTGTCTCATAAATCCTACACTCCAAGTGAAATAACCTGATCAGACCTTCATCTCCTATGCAGCGTAGCAACTCAATCGGTATATCATCTATGCCTGGTGCTTTCTTCCTGCTTAAGTCTTCCAAAGCTTTATCAAATTCTGATCTCAATATTAAATCTCCTTTCGCATCCACAGCAATTTCCTCCTCCCTTTCCATTACATGATTCTCAATCTCCTTTCCCTTATACAAACTCTCTATGTAAGCTTTCCATCTTTCAACCTTTTCTTCCCCATCTGTTAGAGGCTTTCCATTTGTGTCCTTAATATTACAGCACTTAGTCTTCTTTTCCCCAAAAGTATTCTTAATCCTTCGATAAGCTGTGTCTACTTTTCCTATTTTCAGACAATTTTCTATACCTGCACATTTCTCTTTCAACCATTCTTCTTTCGCTTCCTTGCACTTCTTGTTAACTTCATTTCTCAGACGTTTGTATTCTGCTTTCCCCTTTTCATTTCTTACATTCTTGTGTTTCCGCCTTTCATCCATCAATTCTAGTATATCCTGAGTGATCCACGGTTTTCTACCTATTCTTTCTTTCCTACCAATGTGTTCTTCTGCGGATTTTGTTATTTCATTCTTCAAAAGTGGCCATTCGTCTGCAATTGAAGTTGGTTTAGGGTTTTTCATTAGTCCTTCCTTTATACTCTTCTTGAATCTTTCGTTTACATCCTTCTCTTTCAGTCTGTCTATTGCCCACCTTTTTGGCTTTTGACTTTTCTTCAGTTTCTTCAACTTTAATCTGCATTTCATTACAACCAGATTGTGGTCAGAGTTTATGTCAGCACCAGGATATGTTTTACAATCCAAAATCTGGTTTCGAAACCTCTGCTTGACCATAATGAAGTCGATTTGGTAACGCCCTGTATCTCCTGGTCTCATCCATGTGTATATTCTTCTATTGTGGTTATTGAATACGGTGTTAGCTATGACCAACTCATGCTCGGTGCAGAATTCTACCAGCCTGCTTCCTCGATCATTCCTTTCACCTAAACCGAAATCTCCTACTATCTTCCCTTCTATCCCTTTTCCTACCACAGCATTCCAATCTCCCATTACTATAACATTTTCATCACCCTTGATATACCTCAGAATTTCGTCTATTTCTTCGTAGACCTTTTCAACATCCTCATCATAAGCTTGACTGGTAGGCATATAGACTTGTACCACTGTGGTGCAGGTAGGTTTAGTATTGATTTTTGCTACAATAATCCGTTCACTATATTGCTCATAATATTCCACCCGCTGTCCAAGTTTCCTACTCAATATGAGGCCAACCCCTGCTTGGCCATTGTTTGATTTAGTGCTAATGACCCTATAGTCTCCTGACCAAAATTCGTGTTCTTCCTGCCAGCGCATTTCACTAATCCCAACCAAATCCAACCTCAACCTATCCATTTCCCTTTCTAAGTTTTCTAACCTTCCACTTCCTAGCAGACTTCTAACATTCCACGCTCCGATCCGTAGAATGTCAGATTTCCTCTTTGTCACTTCTGTGATGTTAACCCCCTCTCGAGTAGCCCCCACTCGGAGATCCGAACGGGGGACTAGTTTACCTCCGGATTGAAATTTTACAAGGGAGGAGGCCATCATCACATGTAATTATGCATAGAGAGGTGCATATCCTCGGGAATAGCATACGGCTGTAGTTTCCTGTTGCTTTCAGCCGTGCAGCAGGAGGCAGTGTAGCCATTATTTGGCTTATATTATCAATATCTTAACCGTCTATAAGACTAGTAAAGAATTGATTTATTCTGAAAGGCTGCTACTCCCTTTCTGAATAAGTAAAGAGCAATTCTACTAACAAAAATTCTAACCTTCTACCGTACTAACAAATAAATACCAAAATTCTAATAAAGAAAAAATACTTAAGTTCCACCAACAACAAATACTACCACTAAACCAGTCTGTCACCAGGCACATTCACATGCACCCTTACACATCACAGTCTACTGAAACAATGAACTATAACTAATAAACAATGCAACTGCTACCAGACACAATCACACAACACAGTGAAGTGACATTAATTATAATTAATTGTTCGTTTGTTTGTTTGTTTGTTTGTTTGCTTGTTTGTTCTTTCTGGAGTATGTCAAGCTAATCTGCGAGAGTTGGTTGGTTCCTCAGTATAGGGGCTGCGACAACGTAGTCATGTACACCTCGTGTACTTTGGGTGTGTGTAGAATTTGTCTGATAACCGGTGTTAATTGTGATGGCTGTGTTAGTGTGTGTTATCTGTGATTGAGGTAGAAGCAATGCAGACGATTATTTTTTTCAAATAGTTCCTACTTTTGCTACCAAATGATGCGGTCCACGACACCTAGCTACGGACGTGGTTAATAAATGCCATCGCAGTCAGCACCTGGCTTTATCAAACTAAATTTTAGCTTCCACAAGTTTAGTTAGTGGATCTTTTTCATGCCATAAACCTATGACATGGGACCGTAGGCTTTACTTCCCCTGTGTATTTAAGTTGCATCAGTAAAACATTATAATGTTGTTATCGCAATCAATAATTCAGCGTCTGCGGCAGAAAAGTGAGGATTATTATCCGGCCATGTAGGAATATCATTCGCTTTTAACACTACTAATTGCGTGTTTCAACAGGCTAGATTATACTCGTTGATAGTGACGACCACCGGGACACGCTTCACCGATAGGCCAGTAATGGCAGCGATTTCTGTGAAGACGTGGTCGTTGGTCGGAGGTGTTTCATTCGAGGATTCAGTGTTATTCTTGGAGTGTTTCAGATTTCAACAAAAATATATTAATTAACCTATAGGCGAGACCATACTTACAGACGCTTCACCCATGCATTGATGAGTATTATTTACCAATGTCTTCGTCAACTGAAGACAGTAATTTAGTTAACTGACGTCGCTGAGGGCGACCAGTTTAGATGTTGTAGGAGCTAAGAGCAAGCGACGTTTCCGAACATGAAGTCAAAAATGATCAGGAAATAATATTTCTGAGGCGAGCAGAAATAAGAGATATGACTTCATAGCATGCATCTCCGAGGCGACCAGAGCGAAAAGACATCACTTCTTAGCATGACATTTTTGAAGGCAGCAGAGAGATGAGACATCACTTCTTAGCATGACATTTTTGAAGGCAGCATAGAGATGAGACATGGCTACTTAACGTGACAATGATCAAGATATAATAACTTATCTGAGGCAAGCAGAGAGAAGATATATGACCAAATGATAGCATACCCTTTTATTCTCCTTGACTTGGACTGGATGTTAACAATTTTGTAGCTGCCTGAATGAAATCAGCATATTTATTCACTTCTATTGCTGTGCTTACTATTAGGGATACGAATGGTTGTACTGGCAATATGGCAAACTTAATTGTAAGGCTATTTCCCACTAAGGCCTACGGCAACTTACGTGTGAAGACAGATGGTATCAATTAGATCAATATAACTCAAGAGGATTACAAATCCCAAATATTCAAATAGCACACCAATGACTGGAAAGTGATCAATATCATAATATCGATTATAAATATTGTATATTACGCTGGAATGAAGACAATGGATTCAGTGACTGGTATTCTGTACTCTATCAGTCCACTCTACAGGATAGGACATTTTATTGGACTTGCTCCCTTCATACCAACTACAACTGTGGATTTGCAAGTGACTGCCGTTACATTTAAAAGAACAATGTCTGGCGTTATTATTTCCATCACAGCATTCTTGGTGATCTGGTTTGGCATGTTATACCATCTCGTGTGCGAAGTGCAGTTCTTGATAGGTTCCTCCATGAACATGTTATCCAAGGTGATCCGAAGCGTGCTGGTTCTTCAAGCGTACACCCTTGCTTTCATTAACATAGTGGAGCATGCAACAGTTAACATAAGAAAGTTTGAGAACATGTACAATAAGCTGTTAAACATAGATAGCATACTTCTGCTTCAACTGGAAGGCCGCTACGAGAAGCTCAGACGAAGAGTAATTTGGCAGTTAGTGGCATTATTCTCCTACTTAACGTTCCTTTATGCGTGCACACTTAGTGTGCGGAAGAGATATGATTACGTAGTTTATATTGTTGCTCATTTCATTAATTGCCTAGTCCATATAACATTTGTGAATCTCATCATGTTTTTGAGAAGCCGTTTTCAAATATTAAACAACCGTCTAAGCTTGTATAATGGAGATTCTCAAGGACGTTTATTCCAAGATATTTATAAAACTGACTCAACACCAGGACCAACATTCACCGATTCGAAACTCCTACTGTTTCAAGATCGAAGGTGTCGATCGTTTCAGCAGGACAAAGCCTCCCCCATGTTATCACTTAGAACAATGCCCATAGTTCATAAAAGTTTGTGTGAAGTTTCATGGCAACTGAATTCCTTGTATGGACTAGAATTACTTTGTCGTATAGCACTTTATTTCTCAGCTTGGCTATATGATATCTACACAATTATTAATAATATCCGTGAAAACTCCGCTATTGAGAGTAGTATGAATAAACTATTTTGGCAGATTATGCACATTTCTCAGTTTGTATCTATCGCAGTATGTTGCTATCTGACAAGCAAAGAAGCGAACAGATCATCGTCAATAGTTATCAATTTACTCCTCTTGGGAACTCCAAACAAAGAGCTGAGCTCATTCTTGATACAGTTACAAAACTCCAAACTGAAGTTTACTGCATGTGGAATGTTCGAGTTAAATTTGACTACGATTTGTACTTTCTTTTGCACCGTTGCCACTTTCTTAGTCATTGTTGTGGACCCATGATTGGTTCTTTGATTTGTCATTGGCAGAATTTGATTGGAATCGCATTGTTGTTGGTAAAGAGGTGACTAATGTAGCAGTTTATCGATATGACTCGTCAAAACGTAACTAGAGTAGTTGTTGTGTGTAAAGTTAATGGTCAGAATAGCTTACATCATCTGAAAACTTTTCAATAGATAACTGCTTTTATAATAGGTAGGCCTACTCAAATTCGAAGAATTAATCTTCAGACTAATAATTTAGAAGTGTTTCTGCATATAGAATTTACTTACACCAAAAGTGGTTGTTTGGGCAGCCTGTCGACATTCCGCAATTTCAGATAAGTCTCCACATGAGATGTTTCAACACATTAATGGTAGACAAACACTATATCGAATGTTGTATTTGTAGCTCTTTACCGTCATCACAACTGAATACTTTCCGCATATTAGTTTACAATTCTTCAGTAGTTTAGGGCTTATTGCATAAGTATTTATTTATTTTATTTATTTATCGTATGGCTTTTAGTGGTGAAAGTGTTCGAGGACATGTTCGGCTCGCCTGAGTCTGTAGCTGCTTCCAGCGGACACCCTTAGGGTAAGCTACAAGTTCCGTTCAATTTCAAGTAGTTCCTACTTTCACTGACATATATCAATGACTAGCAGTAGTGCCCGGCTTCGCCCGGTGGATTTATTTGTTCAGTGGATGATGATGAATACTACTACAGAAAAACATATTTTAAAAATATAACTTTTTGTGTTGGTAGTGGTGGTGGTGATTGTTGTAGTGTGGTTAAAAGTAGTACAGTATAATGGACGTAACATTCAGGTAATTTTCCCGTAATGATAATAATGATAATTGAATAGGAAAACAGCTATTTACTAACTACAGCACTGACACATGTAATTTACAAACAAATTAAAAAAATATATTAGTAAGAGGAGTAAATGAATTAAAAGACACTGCCTTGGGCCTATATCTCATTGGCTGTGAGAAATGTAGAGACCAATAGTGTCGTCTTTTGTGGCATAGCGCCGTAGGAAAATAATCAGAACACTTTGGAAAACTTCGGCTGTCCCGAGCTCCTAAAGTAGCAATAGTGTCATTTATCGCCACATAGCGCTCAATGATAAGGTTCGGAATAAATGAAGGTAAATTTGAAAGCACCAACGCTTATTGCAGCTGGTAACCTCAATGTACTGCACAAACACCATTGCATTTATACAGAGGCATAATATTCTCATGACGATAACTGTTTTAAGGGGCCAAAGACATTTTTGCACAAATTAATCCCCGTGACTGCAATTTATAATCAGAGCAAGATGCAACTACAGTATTTTCGCAATTCTGCACCAGAACACTGGTAGGGGCGACGTGATGCTGCCCGCAATGCCAGCCAACAAGAGACTTATTAAAATATTCTTACAGTTACACTACTACGGACATGAATGGTTCTAGGGCCTTAATACGTGGTTTTCAAGTTCATTTTGTTTGTTATTCTAAATGTAGGGAATGGAGAGCGTTGTCCAAAATATCAAGTGGCCAGTGTTACCAGCAGGGTTTCGAAGTGTATGTAAAATTTGGTGCAATTAGGAGAAACGGTGTAGATTTGTGATAAAAGGCCTAATTTAAAGTGAACAGTGTCACCCGCATGGTTCCAAAGGGTAAGTATACAAAATGTGGTACAGATCGGTGAAACGGTGTAGACTTGTTCCAAAGGGCCTAAATACAGGAAAATGAGTGGTATGTCCAAAATCTCATTCAGACAGTGTTACTCGCAGGGTTCCAAAGGGTAAGTATACAAATTTTGGTTCAGATCGGTGAAAAGGTGTAGATTTGTGCCAAAGGGCCTAAATGCAGGAAATGGAGTGGTCTGTCCGAAATTTCATGTAACAGTGTTACTCGCAGGGTTCCAAAGGGTAAGTATACAAATTTTGGTTCATATCGGTGGAAAGGTGTAGATTTGTGCCAAAGGGCCTAAATGCAGGGAATGGACTGGTCTGTCATAAATTTCACGTAGACAGTGTTACTCGTGAGGTTCCAAAGGGTTAGCATACACATTTTGGTTCAGATCGGTGAAACGGTGTGGATTTGTGCCAAAGGGCCTAAATACAGGAAATGGAGTGGTATGTCCAAAAGTTCATGCAGACAGTGTTACTCGCAGCGTTCCAAAGGGTAAGTATACACATTTTGGTTCTGATCGGTGAAAAGGTGTAGATTTGTGCCAATGGGCCTTAAATGCAGGGAATGGAGTGGTCTGTCCGAAATTTCATGTAACAGTGTTACTCGCTGGGTTCCGAAGGGTAAGTATACAAATTTTGAAGTGGTCGGTCCCAAAATTTCAAGGAGACAGTGTTACTCGCCGGGTTCCAAAGGGTAAGTACGTATAATTTGGTTCAGATAGGTGAAACGGTGTATATTTGTGCCAAAGGGCCTAATTACAGGAAATTGAAGTGGTATGTCCAAAATTTCATGCAGACGGTGTTACTCGCAGGGTTCCAAAGGGTAAGTATAAACTTACACATTTTGGTTCAGATCGGTGAAAAGGTGTAGATTTGGGCCAAAGGGCCTAAATTCAGGGAATGGAGTGGTCTGTCCGAAATTTCATGTAAACAGTGTTACTCGCAGGGTTCCAAAGGGTAAGTATACAAAATTTGATTCAGATCGGTGAAAAGGTGTAGATTTGTACCAAAGGGCCTAAATGCAGATAATGGACTGGTCTGTCATTAATTTCACCCAGACAGTGTTACTCGCAGGGTTCCAAAGGGTTAGTATACAATTTTTTGTTGAGATCGGTGAAACGGTGTACGTATCACTAACCATAACGCCAGCGCATGCGGATAGAGCGTCTTACTGAACAAAAATCAATCTTTAAGGTTACCTGAGAGCCTAATGCTACATAGCCTAAACTTGAATCTGGCTATCATATAAAAAAGAATTTTTCGAATCCAACCGGTAGTTCCAGAGATTAGCGCGTTTAAACACACAAACTCTTCAGCTTTATTATAATTATTAGTATAGGTACCTAGTGGTGAACTTTGATAAGAGCGTATAACGATATGTATAACCTAACAGTTTAGCTGCACACGTTTAGTCTGTGGGAGGTCACTGGACATATATTGCCACGGTGGGTGAGTGGATAGCGTGTCGGTCTACCAACCCAAAGATTGCAGGTTCGCCCCTGGCCGTGGTAAGTGATTTTTGAAAGGCGGCAAAAATACGATACGCATGTCATACGATGTTGGCATGTCAAAGAACCCATTTGAATTCAGTAGGCCGAGTTCATAATGGCAAAATTAATCTCGGGAGTTTCCGCCAACACAAAGTTCCTCCATTCTCTACTTGAAAGCGCTGTAGTGTCAAGGAACTTAGATATCTAACCTCCATGACTTTCATAGCGTTCAAAGGAACGACGAAATTCGACATGCAAGCTACCCCCTGGGTATCAATTAACAAAGCTTGCACCAGGCACCCGAGGCCATACGATATTATTATTAACTGGACCACCAGCTTTACTTCCCCCCCGAAGGAAGGCATAATGAAGGATTTTTAACGCTCTTAAAGAAACCGATGACTTCGGCCGGGTTAGAACCCGCTATCTTGGGCACAGCAGTTCATCATGTTACCAACTACGCCACCGAAGCCAGATTGCTGAAGTGTTATAAACCATAGATTTGGTGGGGGAGGAAGACTGTATGTTGATAGGATCGTTATTTCTGAGTTATAGCAATGCAAAAATAAATTGCCCTTTTTCAGGTATAATATAATAATATCCTATGGCAGCGGGTGTCGGGGGCAAGCTTTGTTATTTGAAGCCCAGAGGGCAGCTTGCATGTCGATTTTTTTCTCTCCTTGGAGTGCTATGAAAGTCAAGGAGGTTAGATATTTAAGCTCCTTGACACTATAGCACTTTCTAGTAGAGAATGGTTGGCGGGAAATCCCGAGATTAATTTTGCCATTATGAACACGGCCTACTGAATTCAAATGGGTTCTTTAACATGCCACGATAACCACTCACACACCGTGGCAAGCTTTTTTTTCAGGTGCATAACCCTTATAAAGCTTCTGAGCCCATCTACTGACCGCGGAAGCTTCTGCTAAAAATGCCAGCGGCCTGATTTTTCTAAAATTCTTAGTGTAATTTCCAGTCATGCAGTGCTAAAACTGTTCTAACAAAGACAACGTGGGAATCTCCGAATATATGGATGTGTTTAAATTCCGTGAATAACTGGATATATAATAAGAATTCTGTTGAAGTCAGCTGGCTTCCCGCCTGTGTTTATGATCTTACTTGGAGCTAATTAAGATACGTGGTGATAAATATCAGCGTAGGGGGGGAAAAAATACGGTTTTAACGCTGAGTGAAGTGTGTGAGAGTGAATTGTCTACTGATGGCAATGACTTTTAGTTTGCTGACGACAATCCACCGAATGCCGCAGTACTGTATACGCATATCTTTGTAGAAATTGTTCGTACTCGAAACCTAGGCCTATTCGATAGAACTACTTTAAACTTAGGATATTCATTCACAACTCAATAAGTATTAACTTGTATATGACAAAAGATACTATTTAGACTGTGTATGATGTCAAATTTATTTTAACATTTCCAATACTTTTTAGCATAAATAGTTTATAAATATTTCTTAATTACACAAATGAACCAGAATAAGAATTACTTAGCATCTACACACATCAAAAAAAGTTTTGCATCACCTCGGTTCCAAGAGTTCCGGAACCTTTAAATACAAAGGGAATAGAGATCAACACAAACAACATTTCAGCTCGTTTTATTGCTCATGAGACCAACACATTGCATGTTGTACCATCATACAGCTAGACTTTCAGCATTTGTGGTCCAGATTGCAGTACACACCACTACCTCTAATACCCAGTAGCACGTCCTCTTGCATTGATGCATGCCTGTATTCGCCGTGGCATACTATCCACAAGTTCATCAAGACACTGTTGGTCCAAATTGTCCCACTCCTCAACGACAATTCGGCGTAAATCTCTCAGAGTGGTTGGTGGGTCAAGACGTCCATAAACAGCCCTTTTCAACATATCCCAGGCATGTTCGATAGGGTTCATGTCTGGCGAACATGCTGGCCACTGTAGTCGAGCGATGTCGTTATCTTGAAGGAACGCATTCACAAGATGTGCACGATGAGGTCGAGAATTGTCGTCCATGAAGACAAATGCCTCTCCAATATTCTGCCGATATGGTTGCACTATGGGTCGGAGGATGTCATTCAGGTATCGTAAAGCCGTTTCGGAGCCTTCCATGACCACCAGTGGCGTACGTCGGCCCCACATAATGCCACCCCAAAACATCAGGGAACCACCACCTTGCTGCACTCGCTGGACAGTGTGTCTAAGACGTTCAGCCTAACCAGGGTGCCTCCAAACACGTCTCCGACGATTGTCTGGTTGAAGGCATATGCGACACTCATCGGTGAAGAGAACGTGATGCCAATTCCGTGGGGTCCATTCAGCATGTTGTTGGGCCCATCTGTACCGCGCTGCATGGTGTCGGGGTTGCAAAGCTGGACCTCGCCATGGACGTCGGGAGTGAAGTTGCGCATCATGCAGCCTATTGCGCACAGTTTGAGTTGAAACACGACGTCCTGTGGCTGAACGAAACGCATTATTCAACATGGTGGCATTGCTGTCAGGGTTCCTCCGAGCGGCAATCCGTAAGTAGCGGTCATCCACTACAGTAGTAGCCCTTGGGCGGCCTGAGTGAGGCCTGTCATCGACAGTTCCTGTATCTCTGTACCTCCTCCATGTCCGAACAACATCGCTTTGGTTCACTCTGAGACGCCTGGAAACTTCCCTTGTTGAGAGCCCTTCTTGACACAAAGTAACAATGCGGACGCGATCGAACTGCGGTATTGACCTTCTAGGCATGGTAGAACTACAGACAACATGAGCAGCGTACCTTCGTCCTGGTGGAATGACTGGAACTGATCGGCTGTCGTACCCCCTCCGTCTAATAGGCCCTGCTCATGCATGGTTGTTTACATCTTTGAGCAGTTTTAGTGACATCTATGAACAGTCAAAGGGACTGTATCTTGGATACAATATACACAGTCAACGTCTATATGCCGGAGATCTGGGAACCGAGGTGATGCAAAACTTTTTTTGTTGTGTGTAGTTGATACCCGTCAAAACATGACGGTCATTGGGAAACCTTTTTACTGAAGGATTCTATTATGCATTTTTTGAACGATTACTTTTTGACACTGTTGCAATGGCCATGACTGAAACCTTGATGAGGCAAATAGAGACCTACACGTTCGAGAAGGGGCAGATGACCTCGTAGTTCCGCCCCTTAAAACAACAATAACTAACACGTTCGAGAGTTTCCCCTCGAGCTTTATTGATTGAGATTAAGTACGACAAGTGAAATGGAAATTGGAAAGTTTTATCGGAAGATGTTAAATCAAGTCGAAGGATTATAGCTCTCTGCCCATTAAGTGATTTGCCTCCACATTAACTTACTCTAAATGTATGAGCCAGAGCTACAACAATATTTCCCCCTTTTCAATTCTCATAAACAAAGATCTCACAAAGACGCGACGGATCCGCCATTTCTCTCGTGGAAAGGAGCCGTTTTGCGCAAGCGACAAATATTACATGTTTCTTTAATAATTTAAAAATATACCCTAACATATATTTTCGTTTTAAAGACACTCTGCAAATCTACATGCCAAGAGCTCGTTAGAATGCATTACGAATTCAGTCGATTAAGACGTTTTCTGAATCTCGCGGTAACAAAAATCACCTTAGAGTTTTAAATATATAGATTTCCAATTCTCTTTTACATAAATAGTTTATAAATATTATTTAGGTACTCAAATGAACCAGAATACTAATTAATCAGCATCTATTACGTTAACAATATGTTTACCTGCTACAGAGAAAATATTAACATTATATCTGGAAAAATATACGTAGGGGATAATTTTTATTAAACGTGGCTTGGCAATTTTGGCATAACCACTCATTTACTGCTCGCCTTCAAAAGGGTTAATACCTAAATATTTATCATTAATACTTACCATACTTGCTAAGTTTAGTCGACTGATGTCTTTTTTTTTTTTTTGGAGAACAGAGACTGTCTGTGGGTGTAGCTGTAGGTTTGGTAGTGTTTCGTAGAGCTACTTTTCCTGAATATTTGGATCTGATGATGCTCATTTGACGAGCGAAACATGTCATACCTTAGTTATCTCTTTATTCAATAATCCATAACAACATACTGTAGCCTATATATTTTAATCACAAGTATTTTATTTCAAGTTGATTTTTCACATATTCCAATAATTGGAATTATTTTGTGTTGACCGACTAAAAGTTAAAATATCAATTGATTAGAATTGGTTTATGTGCATAGAGGGCAGCTTGCATGGCGAATGTTGTTGTTCCTTGGAGCGCTATGATAGTCAAGGTGGTTAGATATCTAAGCTCCTTGACACTATAGCACTTTCTAGTAGAGAATGGTTGGCGGGAAATCCCGAGATTAATTTTGCCATTATGAACACGGCCTACTGAATTCAAATGGGTTCTTTAACATGCCAACATCGTATGACATGCACGCCGTGACTTTTGTCGCCTTTCAAAAATCAGTTACCACGGCCAGGAGTGAACCTGCAAGCTTGGGGTTGGTAGTCCGATACGATAACTACTAACCCAACGTGACAAGCAGTTTTTCGTGAAAGGGATTACTAACATATTATACAGTAGTTGTGGTTTGTGAAGAGAGTGATTAGAATTGTTTGGGTTAACGAAAATTATGCAATTATCGGTACGTACCGTTTCGTGAAAAAAGTAATCCGAAAATCGAATAGCGAAGGGAATATTACACACTGACTCTTTTTATTGAGACCCCTCGAGGTGTAGTGGCTAACATTATAATATGCCACCTCGGAGGCCCGGGTTTCATTCCCAGGTTTTGCAAAGGGATTTAATTCTGGTCTGACGGCTGAAGCGGGGTACAGAAGACAGAATTGAGAAGGGGTGGGTTTGTTACCTCCCTCAGCCATCCTGGAAGTGGTATTCCGTGGTTTCCCACTTCTACTCCAGGCAAATGCCGGGATGGTACCTAACTTAAGGCCACGGACGCTTCCTACCGAAATCTCACTTCAATTACAAATACAAACACTAGTACCGACATCACAGTGACGCAGCTTAACGGACTTATTCTACACACACCCAAGTACACGCGCATACATGACCACGACGAATCTGGGTACAAGTATTCATGTGCTTTTCCCTTAATGTTAGAATGGTCACTAGATGTAATTCAATAGGGAGCGCTCAAAGAGAGATTTCTCATCACAGTTCAGAGAATGGTTTACTTTATCACTAGTTACTAAGAATCACACTTAGAAACCTGTATTAACATTGTATTCCACAATTAAATCAATATTTATTTCTTTTGGCATTCAAGGTGTTGCAAAATTTGTATGTCATTTTTTGCCTATTTTCATTTTATAAAAATAAATAGGCTTATGAGATCACCTTTTGTCCGTGTGTGTGTGTGTGCTTATGTGTGTCTGCGTGTGTCTCCCCCTCTAATAACATCTAAACGGCTAGGTCTATTTCAATGAAACTCGGTGATGTCATAGCATAATATTGGCCGACCCCGATCGTGCCCTTCAAATTTTATTATGTCTCACCAATTAAACATGGCGGCTGTGCGTATTATTTCACCAGCATTCAATATCTCCGAAACTATTACCGATATCACCCTGACATTTTGTACGGAGATAAAGGGCACTACTAGACGTTCACTTATGATACATTCAAAAACCTGGTACCGGTAAGTTAACTATAAAAACAACATGGCGGCCAAGTGAATTTGGGACTTTTAAATAGACTTCTCTCGCAATTTAACCATCCAAACGCAATAAAACATGGTACAGCAAATGTCCATACATATTGCAGTGCACTGGCTTCTAATTTAGTTCAATTGTTTACATAACCTCAAGATAGCGGATGTGCGAAATATTTCACTGGCATTCTATATCTCCGAAACTATTACTGATATCACCCTGAAACTTTGGACGGTGATAAAGGACACTACTTCAAGTTTATCTATGTACGGTAACTTACAAAACCCTGTAAGGTACAAAACAAACATGGCGGCAAAGAGAATTTGAAACATTTCAATAGACTTTTCTCGCGATTTACCATCTGAGCGCAGTGAAATATGGTACAGTAAATTATTATATATATTGTAATGCATTGGCATCTACTGTAGTTCAGTTCAATTGTTTACATAACCTCAAGATGGGAGCTAGGCGAATTCTTAAAATTAAGTTTTCATTTCTTGTGTCGTAATCATGCGATCGAAGTGAAAGTATGAATAATGAATCTACGCAATAATTTTCCTTTAATGGTACATAACCCTACATATAACAACCCAAAATGGCGACGATCCGAAATATTTAGACGGTTTTCAATATCTACGATTCTTGTACAGCAATCAAACTGAATTTTTTATGTTCATAGAGGTTATGAACATAAGTTCACCTATAGGACTGTCAATAATCTGATGAGCACAAATTCAACATGGCGGCGACGCGAAATTTAAATATTTAATTGGACGTTTCTCAGGATTTAACCATCCGAGTGCAGTGAAACTTGGTACTAGGTAAATGCTGATACAAATATTATGAACACGGCCTACTGAATTCAAATGGGTTCTTTAACATGCCAACAACGTATGACATGCGTGTCGTGATTTTTGTCGTATTTCAAAAAAATCACTTACTATGGCCAGGAGCGAACCTGAAAGCTTGGCCCAGATGTATCTCTCAGTACATTTATGATTCATCTTTCTGATCTTCCATATAGCTCTCATTCTCTCTCCAATGTCCATCTTGTATTGTTTCTTTCGTGGGTGAACAGATCGTGTTAATTTGTTAGTGTTTATATACACAATTAATGAGCTTTACTCATTGTTGGTATACAAAATGAGTAAAAGCAAAGTATATTGCTCAGTTTACGGCTGCAAGCCAATGTACTGTATACGAGGGCCACAGATATAAGTTTTCATAGTTTGGAGCAGGTGGCAAGTGTTTGACTGATTTAGAAGTGTTTTTATAAAGGTTACGCATTTGCATGGTCACTGCTGAATAACCGATGAGATAGGAAGCCAAACTGGGCTGTAAATTGTATAATGAACTAGCTGTACCCGGCATGCTTTGCAATGCCAATCAAAGAAAGTGTTGGCGTTGTAACTTTGGTTGTTGAAGTGCTTTTGGATACACAATATTTATTTTCTTTTTCCGTTAACTGCCTCTAAACTATTGTAAAATGGATGTACTATCTCAGAAACATTCGTGGGAGCGTGCTTAACAACTCACCAAAGTTTCATTGCAATCGGATGGATGGTAGGCTATGTGAAAGCATACGGGATTTCGTTGAAACGATTCGCGCGCTGTCACTCATTTGTTGATTCTACTCGTGCGCTAACTATTGTGAAATGGATTCACTAAACCAGAAACGTTCGTTGGAGTGTACACAGCAACTCACCCAAGATTCATCGCAATTGGAGGAATGGTATATGAACGAATATGGGTATTTGTTGAAACAATTCACGCGCCGTCGCCCATTTGTTGAATCTACTCGTGCTCTACCTATTGTGAAAACCTTTCCTGGAGTGTGCACAACGTAGATATTTCTCACCGTTAATTTAGAAATGTTATTATACTTTGTAATTAAGTCGTTGATTCCTTCCATCATTTAGCGCCGTGCGCAGTAAATTCGGACTGTGTTTGAATAATGGAGAAAAGCAGAAATTTCTTCAAGTAATGTTGCAGTTGTTAATGCTCTGCTGGATGAAGGAAGATTTGCTTGAGTCTAATTATTTGCACCAGATCTGTTGTTGTAGCATTAGTAGGAAGTTCATTTCATTATCTTCTTCTTCTTCTTCCTCTTCTAGCCTTCGTCCCGCAGAGCAGGGTCAGCTCTTCTGCCCAATTGACTCCATCTTGCACGGTCTGCAGCGTCTTTCTCCTCAACATTGGCTGCTCTCATGTCCTCCTTTATTTGATCAAACCCCCGCTTCTAGGGCCTTCGTTGTGGTCGCTTGCCTACTACATCTACTACAACCTTTTTGCCACTATGTCCTCGCAACATGTCCGTACCAAACGCAGGCGAGCTTCCAGCATCTTGTCAGGGGTCGATGCGACACCAAGGGTGCCTCTCACATGGACATTGGTGACATGATCCAGTCTTGTTAGGCCAATGGACCAGCGTAACATTCTCATCTCCATGGAATGCAGCACTTGCTCACATCTGTTGGTTACTGGCCAACACTCAGTTCCATACAATGCTACAGGTCTGATCACAGTGCGATATACTTTTGACTTCAGCTGTACAGGAATCGACGATCACATAAAACAACTGTCACCTGTCGCCATTTAGCCCATGCTATAATTGTTCGCGTTTGTACTTCTTACAATGTGTTTCCATCTGATGTTATGTATGAGCCCAAATATCCAAATCCAGTGACCTTGTTGAGTTGTTTTCCATCCATGGATATACAGCCATCTGTTTGCTCTCCGCACTCCATGTATTTCATTCATTTAATTTTATAATCATATCTTGATTTCACCCATATCATTAGGGGCCGATAACCTAGATGTTAGGCACCTTAAAATAACAATTATCATAATTATTATAATTTCCTATTCTGCGAGAAGAGATGGATACAATTCCCACCACAGATACCGGGTTAGTGTTTTCGAGGATTCCTTCTTGCTCTGCACACCCAATCTAAAGGCCACAGCCTCATCCTTCCTAATTCTGGTTGGTTGGTTCCTTAGTTTAGGGGCTGTGACAAGGCGGTCATGTAGCCCCGGGTACTTTGGGTGTGTGTAGAATCTGTCTGATAACCGGTGTTAATTGCGATGGCTGTATTAGTGTGTATTATCTGTTTATTAATTCAAGTAAGGACTGCAGACATTCAATTTTCAAGTAGTTCCTTCTTTTGCCACCAAACGCCACCGTCGATGACAAATAGTTATGAACGTGGTTACTGGATGTCACCGCAGTCGGCTCCTGCTAACGAACGTTGGAACCTAAGAGCGTTAGTCAAATCTAACCTATAATTTAGCTTCACACAAGTGTAATTAGTGGAAGGTTATTTTACATGCCATAAATCTATGACATGGGACGCCAGCTTTACTTCCCCTCCGAAGGAAGGCATACTGAGGGATTTTAACGCTCTTAAAAAATTCGATGACTTCGGCCGGATTTGTGACCATCTGGGTTGATGACCACAATGTATTAATAATGCTATGGGTTATACGTCCGTTTTAACTACTGGGGCTTTTAGAGACGCCGGGATGCCGGAATTTTGCCCCGAAGGGGATCTTTAACGTGCCAGTAAATCTAATGACACGGCTCCCACACATTTAATGATGATGTATGAACAGCAGCCAATGGCCATAAGCTGGGTATTTTGAATGAATGGCCGAGGGCTCCCAACAAGTTTAATTTCACGTAGTTCCAAATTGGGCTACCAGATGGTACTGTCACGAACACTAGAGGCGAACTTTGGAACTTTTAGAGCGTTTCTCAATCAGCCAAATATAACCTACAAATTTTACTACACACCACCAATTGCAGTGGTAGCTTCTTTTACATGCCACAAATCTATGACATGGGCCCGCTGGCTTTACTGCCCCTCCGAAGGAAGGCATACTGAATGAACTTAACGCAGATAAAAAATTTGACGACTACGGCTGGGTTTGACACCGCCATCTTGGGCATAGTAGTTCTGCATGCTGACCTGAAATTTAAGCACCCCCAAATGCTAACAGACTGCTTCGGTATTCGATCCCGCTATCTTGGGGTCACCAGGAGAGAACGTTACCTCTAATGAAGTGACATTAATTATGATTAATTTTTCGTTGGTTGTAGAGTATTCCCAGCGGCTTCGGTGGCGTAGTTGGTAGCACACTGAACTGCTGTGCCCAAGATTACGGGTTGAAACCCGGCTGAAGTCGTCGGATTTTTTAACAGCACTAAAATCCTTCAGTATGCCTTCCTTCGGAGGGCAAGTAAAGCCGGCGGTCCCATGTCATAGATGTATGGCCTGTAAAAGATCCTTCCACTAACTAAACTTGTGTGAAGCTATATTTCTAGGTTAGATTTCGTTGAAACGCTCTAACAAAGTTTCAACGTTCACCACCAAATGTCAGTGGCATCTGGTGGCGAAAGTTGGACCTACCTGAAATTGAACGGAACGTGTAGCTCACCCCACGGGTGTCCGCTTGAAGCAGCTACAGCATCTGGCTAGCCGAACATATCCTCGGACACTCAAGGCACTAAAAGCCATGCGCTAAATAAATGAATAGCTAATGTACGACAGTGTGTATCTAAGATACATTAGTAACACAATATAATGTTGTTATAGCAATCAATAATGCAGTGTCTGCGGCAGATAAGTGAGGACTATTCTACTGCCATTAGCTAATGCAAGAATATCATTCGCTTTTATCACTAACAATTGCGTGTTTTAACGGGAGAGATGATACTCGTTGATAATGACGACCACCGGGAAACGCTTCACCGATATGCCAGTAATGGCAGTGATTGCTGTGAGGACCTGCACATTGTACGTAGGTGTTTCATTCGAGGATTCAGTGTTAATCTTGGAGAGTTTCAGATTCAAAAAATAAATAAATTAACCTATCGGCGAAGACCACATCATACTTACAGACGCTTCATCCATGCTCTGATGAGTATTATCAATGGCTCGTCCAACTGAAGACAGTAATTTAGTTAACTGACGTCGCTGAGGGCGACCAGGAGCTAAGAGCATGCGATATTTCCGAACATGAAGTCAAAATGATCAGGAAGTAATAACTTTTCTGAGGCGAGCAGAAAGAAGAGCAGAAAGAAGTGATGAGACATCACTTCTTAGCATGACATTTTTGAAGGCAGCAGTGAGATGAAACATATCTACTTAACGTGACTTTGATGAAGATATAATAATTTCTCTGAGGCGAGCAGAGAGAAGATATATGACCAAATTATGTCACACACTTTTATTCTCCTTGACTTGGATTGGATGTTATCAATTTTGTAGCTGCCTTGTTGAAATCAGCACATTTATTCACCTATGTTGCTGTCCTGACTATTATGGGATACGAATGGATGTACTGGCAATATGGCAAACTTAGTGTTAGGCTATTTCCCACTAAAGGCTGTGTCAGCTTACGTGTGAAGACAGATGGTATCAAATGGATCAATAAGAGGATTGCATATCCCAATATATTCAAATAGCACACCAATGACTGGAGAGTGATCAATATTAGAATATCGACTATACATATTGTATATTACACTGGAATGAAGACAATGGATTCAGTGACTGGTATCCTGTTCTCTATCAGTCCACTCTACAGGATAGGACATATTATTGGACTTGCTCCCTTCGTACCAACTACAACTGTGGATTTGCAGGTGACTGCCGTTACGTTTAAAATAACAATGTCTGGCGTTATTATTTCCATCACAGCATTCTTGGTGATATTGTTTGGCATGTTATATCATCTCGTGTGCGAAGTGCATTTCTTGATAGGTTCCTCCATAAACATGTTATCCAAGGTGATCCTAATCGTGCTCTTTCTGCAAGCGTTCATCCATGCTCTCATTAACATAGTGGCGCATGCAACAGTTAACATAAGAAAGTTTGAGAACATGTACAATATGCTGTTAAAAATAGATAACATACTTCTGCTTCAACTGGAAGGCCGCTACGAGAAGCTCAGGCGAAGAGTAATTGGGCAATTAGTGGCATTATTCTCCTACTTAACATTTCTATATGCATGCACATTTACTGTGGCTAAGAGATACCGATATGTATTTTATATTGTTGCTCATTTCATTAATTGCCTAGTGCATATAACATTTGTGAATCTCATCATGTTCTTGAGAAGCCGTTTTCAAATATTGAACAATCGTCTAAGCTTGTATAATGGAGATTTTCAAGGGCGTTTATTCCAAGATATTTATAAAACTGACTCGACACCAGGTCCAACATTCACCGATTCGAAGCTCCTTCTGTTTCAAGATCGAAGGTGTCGATCGTTTCAGCAGGACAAAGCCTTCCGCAGGTTATCACTTAGAACAATGCGCATTGTTCATAAAAGTTTGTGTGAAGTTTCACGGCAACTGAATTCCTTGTATGGACTAGAAATACTTTTCCGTATAGCCTTTTATTTCTCATGTTTTCTATTTGATATCTACACTATTATTAATAATATCCATGAAAAGGCTATTGAGAATTCATTCGATTGTGTGAATAAGCTATTTTGGCAGTTTATGCATATTTCTCAGTTTGTATCTATCGCAGTATGTTGCTATCTGACAAGCGAAGAAGCGAACAGATCATCGTCAATAGTTATCAATTTACTCCTCTTGGGAACTCCAAACAAAGAGCTGAGCTCGTTCTTGATTCAGTTACAAAACTCCAAACTGAAGTTTACTGCATGTGGAATGTTCGAGTTAAATTTGACTACGATTTGTACTTTCTTTTGCACCGTTGTCACTTTCTTAGTCATTGTGATGGGCCAATGATTGGTTCTTTGATTTGTCATTGGCAGAATTTGATTGGAAGCGCATTGTTGTTGGTAAGGAGGTGACTAATATTGCTGTTTATTAGGACTATGAACCAAAGTACCAGGAGAGACAAGATAATAAATGAGGTACTCAGAGCATCAGCTGGCATCAGGATCCCTGTCTTATACTTTCTGGGGAAACGCAGATTTCAGTGGTACGGCTATGTAATGAGGAAGGATAGGTCTAGAACAGCTAAGAAGTACTTCAACCTGGATGTCAGAGGGAAGAAACCAAGATGAAGACCAAGGAGACGATAGATTCGATCAGAGGTGGTGAAGAATGTTTTTAACTGGGACGATGTCCAAGAACAAATGCTGTACCAAAATCGGGCAAGATGGAGAGCGCTTGTTTGCCACACCCGGGAAACTGGAGATGGAAAATGATGATGATGATCGTTCTGACTCGTCAAAACGTAACTAGAATAATAATTTGTTGTATGTGAAGTGAACGGTTAGAATAGCTTACATAATCTGAAAAGTTTTCAAGAGATAACTACTTTTCTGATAGGTTCCCTTCGGGCTCCCACAGCCACACTACATCGATGGCATGACTACTACAAGGAAATGTGTAATGGAGAGTTTCCACACACACCTGGAATACCCAGCGATCCAATTGCAGGACCTGTACCTCAAATAACAGAAGAAGAAATAAAGGCTGTAAGTAAAATGAAAAATGGCAGAGCGACAGGACCGGATGACATACCATCTGAAATCTGGAAGTTGCTTGGATATCCTGATGCTAACATTCTTACGTCAGATGAATCTCCACATCAGATGTTTCAACACAGTAATTATTGTAGACAAACAATGTTTCGTATGTTGTAGTTTTTTTTATCATCACAACTGAATACTTTCCGCATATTAGTTTACAATTCTACAGTAGTTTAGGGCTTATTGCTGAAGTGTTATAAATAAGGCCCGGAAGTTCATATAAAATCATATTTTTGCATACTTGTGCAATTGTGCATTTTTGGTTATTTTGGCTCAATGCATCATATTTTTAACCTTTACCTGTTTAAGTGCATATTTCTGCTTCAGAATGGCGTATATTCTAATTTGCTTTTGTTTTAGGCGCCTTCTGTTACTTAATGTCCTTAAAGTCATATATTTCAATTCGAAATCCGAGAGTCTATCACAGAATAATACTCAAATTAATTTGAAACCTACTACGTTTCAGTTCTTTAGCAAGTTAATATCAATTATTCTTATCCAGCATTTTCTATGTAAATATTGTAAAATTATTTTCATTTTAAATATTCCACTGGCTATAAAAAATGTGTATCAGTTATAATTAAAAATTAACATAATAAAATGATTATTGATTGTCAACACGGCTTGAATTTCCATTAAATAACATTTCCTAATATTTTGAACTGTTCCTTAGTTGAGATATTTTAAAAGAGGTGTAAATAAATGTACGTCTGTTCATATATTTTTATATTCAAAAGAGAAACGCTAAAGATAACGGAGTGATCGTGATTGCCGTAGTTATTTGATAGTAGCCTACATATTTTTGGAAACGTGATGCATATTTTATCAATGATTATTGCATTTTTGCATGAATATTTATTCATTTAATAGTGCATGAACTTCAGGTATAATATATTATCGTATGGCATCGGATGCCGAGTGAAAGCTTTCTTATTTGCGCCCAGAGGGCAGCTTGCATGTCGAAATTTATCGCTCCTTGGAGCGGTATGAAAGTCAAGTAGGTTATATTTCTAAGCTCCTTGACACTATAGCGCTTTCTAGTAGTGTGCCATTTTGAACCAAAAATACGTAAATCATAGTCCGCTAGCTCTCGGTTTTCGGGGCATGGTGCATTCTCCCACTGTATGATTCACGTATCTTGGATCAAAGCATAAGGATAACACTCAAATGAATATCAAATTCAAAATATAAAAATGATTTAATAAAAATCAAAATTAGGTGCTACATCACATAAATTTACAATGAAATTGTTCACACTTGCCCTTAAATGGACAAGGAATTATAAAACTGAACCACAAAAATCAATAATTAAGGTTCCAAACGAACCTGACAAAAATCAACATAAGTTTTACTTCCATATAGCATTTTCTTAAATCGCAATTACGAGCTCCATCTGGCTCTATGTTAACATTTACATACTTATAACATGATAAAAACACACTAATTAATCTCTCATTGGAGTATTGTTTTACAAGGATAATTGTTTATAACAATTTCTGTTTTAATTTGGGTCCACATAATGATTAAATCTATCGTCTTCCTTCATACAATTCTACTAACTTGGTGTTGTCGGGAAGAATTCGTGCATTCCGTGAGTTTAGGAAAATAGTGAATAATTCAATTTACCCAGACTATCTTAATATTTCCATTTACTCGGGAGCAATATTTCTGTTGTTATCAACAATGAGTGATTTTAGAATAGTCTTATAATCATGATTTTAGCGTATACGGTTTCTGAACGATTCTCAGCAAGAAATAATAATAGTTAGATCTCGGTGCTGATGACCGGTTTGTCTCAAACATTTATGACTTCCACACCGCATAAGGGCGGGCTTGTCCTGAACCTACCACAAGGCAATTAGTGGCGACCTTCACTGCTTGTCAAAGTGCTTCACGCTTATTTACGAGGGAGGATCGTATGGCCTCCCAGCTCCTCAGACGGGATATGCTTTCACTCCGAACAACTGCTTACTACAAGCTACCTTCTTTAAACTCGAAAAATACACACACTAGCTCCATTCATCATTAAATTATGCGGCCATATTTATCCACTTGTATTGGCACAGGTGAAATCATTGATTGCGAAATATCATCGTTGGTGGGTATGCCATTCAATAATAAAGGGGCTTTCGACGTAGAAGAACCTTGGTTCATAAGATGGGTCCACCTCCTAGGCTATATTCCATTTTTAGAGGTCTTACCGACACTGTTACAGGAGTGGGAACATTTAACACCAATCCTCCTAAATTAGCGACTTAAAGGAGGGCCACAATGCACTATATTTGCGCTTTATACAATATATACAGCACCCATTTCAAATTTGCTTCAATGCAAACACATTCACTTCCATATAAACACGCCCAACTACATTTGGCAATCAGTTATAACCTGGTATGAAATCACAGCTATCATTAGCGTGAAAAATCAAATAAGCTATTCTATCGCTTATTAAAACAGTATTTGTGTGATGTTTTCGAGCAAGATAGTTGCTAATTTAACTTCATTAGATCTCCGTCTTATTACATTATTTGCAATTATAATTTGCCTGGCATTTATTATTCATCTTTGACAATAGCACATTAGAACATATATTGTTCAACAATCATTTATTATTATTATTTATTCATGGAACCTTCACGGCTTCCAAATTCATTACTATTATTGTTAATTCAACAATTACTTCATTACTATTATTTTATATTTTATTTCTTGCTATAAAATGCATGTTATTTTACCTTATATCACCATTTGACGTGATTTCCAAAGAATACAAGTCCACTAAGTATTTATACATTTAACACTTATTAATCAGTTAATTCATGATTATGTTTCGTTCAGAAAACCGTATGCGTCCTTTTATACATTTCATTTCATTATCCCTGTTTTTATATGAGAACATTCTCATTTATTTATTTATTTGCACGAACTCTCCCCTCCAAAACACACATAATCAAATTGTTCCACTTATTCCTGAGCTGCTGGCTCCAGGCTCCCAATGAATTAGCATTACAGCCCACATCCTTGGGTTCCAAGCCATTATTTCACAATTCACATCACTCGTGATATACACTGATTGTTTTGTAATATCTAACATTTTTAATACACTGATATCCTCTACTCGAGGTATAAAAATCATATTTATATTTAACACTTTATAACACTAAACATTTATAAAACACTTGAAAATTATTATTAACACTTGACAAATATTTATATACAAAATTTCACTTTAGGCATACGACGATGCCTTTTTCACACAATGTGGTAACACTTCCTATTCCACACGTTTTCACAATTTCATTCTTCCCGGTTCCAAAGGGACAGACACTAGTTTCCTCCCCTAGATCTGACTCCTAGCTGGTTTGAATGAAAGTCTCGTTCGCGGCCTTTCCTGACTGGTACGGATGATTTTATCCTACGTCGGTTCCTTTGGTAGTCGGCACTCTGTCAGTCCATTACGCGATCCTGCAGTCGTTCAATTTGCAAGTTTATATCTTGCAGAAAGTCTCTACTTGATTCGGTCCTAGAGTCGCTTTTTATACTGTTACTATGCGCTCTAACAATGTCTTTGATTTCGCCCACGTTTGGACCTTACTTGTGAATACTTTCGTATTCTAAACGTGGAGCGATTTATTAAGTTCTCACTTTTCCCTAAGCAGTTACTGTCCTGCTTTGGATTCCTCTGACCTAACGTCACTTGTGCACTAATCTCCTAAGCACAGGAAGATTAGGTAATTTATCCTACGTTCCTGACCCTGATGCGGTTCTTTAACGCACTGGATATATTTAGAATTTCACTACTCCTTAAAGTCTCGTTTACTGTCGATATGTTTCGGTATTTTCTTCGAAAACTGATTCTAATACTGAGGCTTTACAATGCCTCCGTCAGCTGAGGATATATCTTGGCCAAAGTATAGCACTCTGCCAAAGTCCAAAGACTAATTATGATTGTTCGTAGATCGACGATAATTTCCTTCTAACGAGGATTATGAAGATTCGATGCACGGCGACACAGCATGCCCACTCATGGTCGGATAAAGACTGCATGATTACCCTAAGGCTGGCTTCTTATTTATTCATATCCACTAAAAATAAATTAGTTTTGCTTCTTCTCAAAACTATTTTCTAAAGTAAGCGTCGCACGTTTTTGAAAAAAATACCTCCATGTTCCTCGCGATCTAAATGTCTCAATTATACTAAATTTTCCGAAAATCGATCGTGGGAACGTTCTCATAAAAATTAAAATGCGCTCCAGGAGCATGCGGACGTCGATTCCTTTTTTCCCTCTCCCTGGGCTACTGACTATGTGAATCCCCATGACGTAGCGCTGACATTGAGTCTCATTACAGTTCAATTATTATACAATTTTATCATTCTTAAAATCCTAATTTCCAGGATCATTTACATTGCCGGTGAGATATTTAGTATTTTTGCATATTTCTAGCCAATTTGAGTATTTCACTACAGTTTCAGGCCCCGCCTTCCAAACAGCGTTGTCGTTTTATAGTTGAGTCAGGACTTTTGCGTGGATTTTCTTTCTCTCTCTTCTCAATGGAAAATTTTCTCTGGCGATTGCATCTGAAGACGCAGCATCTTCTACTCACGTAGGCTGGTGACTTCATGCACGGTTTGCATGGAGTTACACACGCTTACCTCATCGCCCATGCGTCACGCATAGGTGATTTCACTAACCCTCTAGCTAGCTTTAAAACTGTACTGAAATATTATAATAGTTTTTCCCTTCCTTACTTAAAAGATCATGGATTCGAATTTTGTGCACTCCACATGGGCACAGTAGAGAATGGAGGAACTTTTTTGTGTTGGCGGAAAATCCCGAGATTAATTTTTCCATTATGAACTCGGCCTACTGAATACAAATGGGTTCATTAACATGCCGACATCGATTGACATGCATGCCGTGATTTTTGTTGCCTTTCAAAAATCAGTTACCACGGTCAGGAGCGAACCTGCAAGCTTGGGGTTGGTGGTCCGACACGTTAACCACTCACTCACCGTTTATCGTGAAAGGGATGACTAACTTATTATTATATAGTAGTTATGGTTCGTGAAGAGAGTGATTAGAATTGTTTGGGTTCACGAAAATTATACAGATACCGGTACGTACCGTTTCGTGAAAAAAGTAATCCGAAAATAGAATACCGTAGGAAATGTTACACGTTGACTCTTTTTGTTAAGACCCCTCGTGGTGTAGATCTAGCATTATTAGCAGTCACCTCGGAGGCCCGGGTTTCATTCCCAGGTTTTACAAAGGATTTTAATTCTTGTATGAGGGCTGAAACGGGGTACACGCAGCCTCGTGAGACAGAATTGAGAAGGGGTGGGTTTGTTACTTGCCTCAGCAATCCTGGAAGTGGTATTCGGTGGTTTCCCACTTCTACTACAGGCGAACGCCGGGATGGTGACTCACGTAAGGCCACGGCCACTTCCTACCACAATCTTACTTCAAACACAAATACTCACACTAGTACAGGCATCACAGGTTACCAGATAAATTCTACACACACCCAAGTACACGTGGATACATGACCACGACAAATATGGGTACAGTAATCATGTGCTTTTCCCTTAATGTTAGATTGGTCACTTGATGTACTTCAATAGGGAGCAATCAAAGATAGATTTTTCATCACAGTTCAAAGAATGGTTTACTTTATCGCTAGTTATTAAGAATCACACTTAGAATCCTGTATTAACATTGTATTCCACAATTAAAATATTTATTTCTTTTGGCATTCCGTCAGTGAATTTTCAAGGTGTAGCAAAATGTGTATATCTTTTTAAGCCTAATTAGCCTACTTCTAAACGGCTGGAGCGATTTTAATGAAACTCGGTAAGATCATGGTACTATTTTGGCCGACACCAACCTTGCCCTTCAAATTTTGTTACGTCTCACCAATCCAACATGGCGGTTTTGCGAAATATTTCACTGGTATTCCATATCTCCGAAACTGTTGCTGATATCACCCTGACATTTTGTACGATGATAATGGGCACTACTAAGACTTTCAAAAACCTGGTAACTACAAAATCAACATGACGGCCAAGCGAAGTTAGGACGATTAAATATACTTTTCTCGCAATTTAACCATCTAACCGCAATGAAACTTGGTACAGCAATTAATGTTTATACACATTGTAATGCACTGGCATCTAATTTAGTTCAATTGTTTACAAAACCTCAAGATGGCTGATGTACGAAATATTTCACTGATAGTCTCTATCTCTGAAACTATTACTGTTATCACCCTGAAATTTTGTACGGAGATAAAGGGCACTACTATAATTTATCTGCGTAACTTTCAAAATCCTGTAAGGTACAAAACGAACATGGCGGCCAAGCGAAATTGAACCATTTTAATAGACTTTTCTCGCGATTTAACCATCTGAGCGCAGTGAAATATGGTACAGTTTTAATCTATGACAGTAACGACATTAGGTAGGCAGCATTATGGCAAGTCGTAAGCATTGATCACATGATTTGAAAGCATTTAATAAATAAAGATGATTTTTTGGCGGAGTCGGTAGCATGCTGAACTTCTATGCCCAAGATCGAGGTTCTAAACCCGGCTGAATTCGTCAGATTTTCAAAGAGCGTTAAAAATTCCTCAGTATGTCTTCCTTCGGAGGGGAAGTAAATTCGGCGGTCCCATGTCATTTATGGCCTGAAATCGAACCTACCACTTCAATTGGTAGCGTTAGCTCATCTACCTCTGTAGTAAGAAGTACAGATCTATTCAAATTATATTAGACACAGCACACAAATGTCCACCATTTTCAATATATATCAACAGCTGTTTATGAATGGGAATTTTGTTGTCAGATTGTTGGTATAATGCGCAATAGCAGTTGCCATTCGATTTATGGATTCATCCAAGATATTGGTAACTCTGCTTTGACCTTTATCTGTTTTGTTTTGAAGGGAGAGTCACTCGCTACTCTTGTTAACTTATTTTAGATGTGTACAATTACGCCACTGACGTTATGTCAAAATTTGACATGCGTTATTCATATCATGTCTTATTTCGGCAATGAATTAGCCACAAGTTATTATGTGTAGGTGTAGTCCAAACAATTTATTATTAATCACTTTATTTTAATTTTAAAACATTTAATTCTAATTAATTGATTAGGTTTTCTTATGGTATTAAGTTGACAGAAGACAGAGGCTGTTCTTTAGTAATTAGTTAGGGCTTGTGCATATTGGGTCATTACAATAGCTTAAGTCTTCTCCTAGAACAGCACGATGTGATGAAATACTTCACCCACGTACTCAACAAGAAAGCCATGAGACAAGCGCGCTGTACGAGAAAGGGTGCGCCGGGTGACAAGGGTGGGGGAAGTGGAAAGAGGAGGCCTGAAGAAAAGGTACGGTCGCAGAGGGACTTGGGACGAGACTCTTTTATGCTAGAGGAAAACTCAACCAGACTTTGTTCAAGACAGTCGTAAGAGAGAACAGTATTGCAGGAGATGAATTCAGGACATAATGTTAGTCCGATACATTATGGTGTTAGCAGTGTATTGCGCTAACATCATAAGAGTGGTTAAGGGACTGTCAATCCACCACTATTATTCATTCTGAGTAGTCTAAATACCTCAGAATTAATAGTAGCCTGGTATTCAAGATAAATTCCTCGTGTGAAGATGTACTTCTACCAACTACAAAAACAGCATTCTCTCGGGGAGAGACTCTTCAATAAAGCCGATTCTTCCTTTGGTAAGCTCATTGACTCTTATACACAAACTCTCTTACTGCACTCTTGAATAAATCAACGTACATTTTTAAATTAAATTCTAGATTAAATTAAATTCATTACGCCTCCGTTTTCTTGCAACTTGGTGCCTATCTTAAATTCTTTTGTTTTCTTTCTACGTAAAGCCATTAACTTATGCATTTTGCTAACTTGTTTGTTTTTGATGCCATTAAATTTTTATTTAAAGTAAATGCATTCTGTCTCCTTTCTAGATGATAGAAATAGATATAAGCCATCCTCTTTTCCCCGAAGCAAATGTTATTCATGTTAATGACTAAGTCATACCACGATTTGAGTCGATGGAGTCTGGTTAGTGTTCTACCTGAGCTAGGACTAAAAGTTATTATTGATTAATTGCGTTTTCGGTCTCAGATCGAACCCTTGGCGCCCAACAAACTTACACATTACCGGTACTTCAGATCTGGAGACCAGTGATGAATCATATCTTCAAATGGTAAGTCAGGTAAAAAATTATATTCAGATATAAATAACCAGTCAGTCTTTGCTGTTGTATATTGTTCCAAATAAACAAACACAACCAACGGCACCGTTACAATGTCGCCATAAACGTGGGACGGAAACCTGATAACATTTTTTTTGGGGAAAAGTGGCATATTTCTGTACCTGCATTTTGGGGGATTTTATAAATATCTACGTGAGTCTGAATGAGTGATTCATAAGAGGATATGTTACTACGTAATCAAAAACAGCTAGGGAGTAAGATGACGAAGGAGAAATGGGAAGAAATGCGCAGTAATTTAGTAGAGGAAGGTGAAAGCAGCACAGGGATGATGTCGGAGATATCTCCCAGTTATGATAGTGAGAAAGTCCGGGAGATATGAAGAGCATGTTTGCGATTCGTATGAAAAAAAATCCACAGCCTGCTTCCAGTCCCCGACCGGGTCAGGAATGGAATGAATGAAGCCCCATCTAGCAGCGATGATATGAACTGTGCCGGCTACCTAGGCCTGACGCACTCCTCTGGGTCAACGATTAAATGAATGACAGATGAAATGAAATGACAGTGGAGAGTGTTGCTGGAATGACATTTTGACAGGGAAAACCGGAGTACCTGGAGAAAAACCTGTCTGCCTCCGTTTTGTCCAGCACAGATCTCACATGGAGTAACCGGGATTTGAACCACGGATCCAGCGGTGAGAGGCCGGCGTACTGCCGCCTAAGCCACGGAGGCTTTGCGAGTCTTATACAGGTATTAAATACGAAATTCGATCAAAACAGTAAAGAAATTAGTAGTAAGCTATATGATAAATTAGAGGAAAACAGTAAGGAGATGGATAGGAGATTTGAGCAAATTAAGGGCGAAATCAGGGGTGTGATTGAAGAGAAGACGAAAGAAATCCTAGCTGACATGGAGAGTATGATGGGTAGGGTGCAAGATGAACTTGAGAGTAAAATAAGTAAGCAAGCAGAGGAATCTAAAGAATTAATACAGTTAGAGGCGAAGCAAATTAAGAAACAATTGGTAGGAGAAATTGAAAAAGTTCAGAGTTCAGCTATGGAGGTTAAAGAACAGCTGGGGGAGAAATTAAAAAGATTCAGGGAGTAACGAAGGAAATTAAATAACAGCTGGGGGGAAAAATCGATAATGTTCAAGCAGAAATTAGTAAAGAAGTTGAAAATTTGAAGAAACTGAGTAAGGAAAGTATAAGTAAAACTCAAGAAACACAGGATAGGCTGAATGATAAAGTTGAAGCAACAGATGGGAGCTTAAACGCAAACGTTAGTAATATAGAGAAACGAGCAGAGGAGAAAATTGCCGAGCTTCAAAATAAATTAAAGTCTAGAATAAGACAAGAAGCAGGTCAGAGTCGAACGACATATATGAATAGTACGCATAAAGAAATAGAGTTAGGGAAATTAAGCAATCGGCAAGGATGTCCCATGGAGTTTTTAAATACTATTGAAGTGAGGTTTAAAGAAAGATTGGTGGACGGAAACATCGAATGGTGTATTGTGGTTGAAATATTAGAACAGGCCTTCGTAGGGGAAACCAAAAACTGGTTTGCAGTTTATAGGGACGATTTTGAAGATACCACAGATTTCAGACATAAATTTTGTGATAAGATTTCGAGTGAGAGCATACAATCACGGTATCGTGAGGGAATCGTGTGCGGAATATACAACGCAAGGGCTAATCTCAATATGACAGAGTATTTCCTGGGGCAAGTGTTGGTTTGTAAATACTTGGATGGACTGAGAGAGGGAAAAATGTGGTAAGGCTCATGTTAAGGCATTTCCCTTACCGGATCAAAGAGGCGGCAGGCATAGATTATGTAGAAACTGTCACGCAAGTAGAGAACCTACTAGGTACCTTTGATGCGCTAAAGAAAGATTCAAGTGAGGAAACAGTCACTAGAAACCAGGGTAATTATGACAATCAGGCTCACGATGCAAGAAATCAAGGAACGCAGGGAAACAGTGGTGAAGGAGGCAATTATCAAAATAGGGGTCAAAGTGGAAACAATTACGAAAACCGGGGTAATAATTTTGTGACGCCCTATCAAAACAGGAATAATTCCTCTAAGGCAGGAATTATGATTCGAGAGGAAATCAAGTTAGGGGTAATGATGAACGCAACCGACACGGGCAGGTTAACTACGGTAATAACCCTAAGGTTAATCAGAACCGAGGATATGGGAGAGGTAATCCCGTAGGTAATGATGAAAATAGCAACCAACCGAATGTGTATAGTAATAGCCAGACCTGCGTTGCGACCACTAGTGAAGGTAGAGAAAATTATAATAATTTAAACGCGATACAGACTGCATTATAAGGTCAGGATCTCAGTCTGTAACGTACCCTGTTTAACCCTGATAGAGGAACACTATGACCTAAACGTAAGGAATGAATTGTTAAGAGAACTATGTGACGAAGCAATATTACCAGTGGCGGGTAATATAAGTCCGATCATTAAGTTACACGTGTCCGGGACGTGTACCAATGTGTTAATAGACAGTGGCTGTGTAAGGAGTTGCATAAGAAATGCTTATTATGATAAATTAAAGGGAACTGGGGTAAACTTTGAAGAATTGCCTATTAAGAGTACTTTTGTAATCACAGCCGTGGGTAGGAAGTCTAAAATTATATCAAAACAGTTGTTAATAGAGATCAATATAAACAGTCATGTAGAGAAAGAAGTGTGCCTTGTAATTCCAAATCTAATATACGACGTAATTATGGGATCTGATTGGCTGACTAGTGTGTCAGGAAATATATGTTATGAAGAGTGCTGTATTACATTAAAATTTGGTGGTGCTGAAGTGGTGATACCGTTCAATGAACAATGTGGAAGGAGTAGTTTAGTAGAAGTGATGTGTACGTTAAATGAGATGTATCAAGCTATAGAGCAAGAGTCAGTAACTTTTGTTGGCAGTGTGGTTACGAACGACAGTCTAGATGACTCGTTACGTGAAGCTGCGTTTCTTGGAGATGTAGAGGAAGATAAGTGTATGCTTCTCTACGATGTATTGTCAAATAATAGTAGGGTATTTGAAGATCGAATTGGTAGAGCCAATTGTTATGTCCACTCATTGAACGTTGTTGACAATTCGGTATTTACCGGTGACCGCTATCCTGTGCCTTTTGTCTATCAGAAAGCCGTAGAAAGTCAGATCAATCAGATGTTTCAGGATGGTATAATTGAGTATTCTAACAGTCCCTATGTACATTCACTTATAACAATACCAAAGGCAGATGGAAGTCAGGATATACCAATTTTTCAGGGTACACTATGGGATAAAGAGCAGTTCAGCAGCGCTGATAAAAGCACTGAACATAGCTTTAGGTGATAACACGGGCGATTATGTAACTATATATATTGATGATCTTTTAGTTAGTTCGCGTACTTTTGAAGAGCATATGGTTCACATGGACACGGTATTTAAGAGACTAGATAAAGCAGGGTTCACCCTGAAATTGTCAAAATCTACATTTTGTAAGTCACAAGTAACTTTCCTGGGTCATAGTGTGTCACGTTCAGGGGTAACTCCAGAAGAAAGTCGGATCAACAAAATCCTGGATGTAAGTGTGCCACAAAATGTAAAACAGCTGAAGACGTATTTAGGAATCTGTAATTTTGTGTTAAAATATTCTAAGCTAGTAGAACCATTCAGGGACCTCTTAAAGCAAGGAAGCAGATGGAGATGGGATGTGACTCATGGCGAGGCATTCCAAGCTCTGAAACAAGGTTTTGGACAAGCAGTTATTTTAAAATATCAAATAAGAGACCAGGAATATGTGGTCATGACAGATGCTTCACACATAGGTATAGCAGGAGTTTTGTGCCAGAGAGATACGGAGGGAAATTTACGGATTGTATCCTTAGCCTCACGTGGACTTTCTGCCGCTGAGAAACGCTACACTATCACAGAATTAGAGCTACTTGGAATTGTATTTAGTTTAGGGAAATTCTGCATGTATCTGCTTGGAAGTAAATTTGAGATCCACACAGACCACCACGCATTATTTTACATGAAAACATGCAAATTAAGTTCGAATAGAGTAAGCCGTTGGATTATAGCATTACAAGCGTATGACTTCACAGTTAAGCACATTAAGGGTAAAGAGAATATTCTAGCAGACATGCTATCACGTGACTCCAGTCTAAGCAGGGATAATTCTATTATTAAAGCAGAAAAAGGAATTTTATTGTGCGTATGTGTAGATCAAGGCAATAAGGCATCGTTACAGAAACTGAAAGATATGCTAGTGGAACAGCGTGATGATGTAATCTTGGGTGTGACACTCGCAAGGTTGGAAGGGGGCGACTCAGACATAGTGAAAGCGGGAAGGTTCGTATATAAACTGCAGGACGGCCTTCTCGCAAGAAAATGTAGGAAGGATCGCTGGGCAATATGCGTACCAGGCACTTTGAGGGAGGAATTAACATGGTTTATACATAAGGAGCTGGGACACTTTGGAGCCAGCAAGGTACTTTATGAAATTGTTGATGACTTTATCTGGGAGAAAATGGGAAGGGCCATTAGATAAACCATAGCTAAGTGTGACACCTGCCAGAGGAGCAAGTAGCCAGTTAGATATCTAGTTGGGGAAAGACAGGCAGTTCTCACAAGTAGTCCCGGCGAACTACTGTGTGTGGACCTATTTGGGCCAGTAATTCGACGTCAGTACGGCTACGAATATGTATCCATAGTTATTGATGCATTCAGTAAATACATCAAACTGCATGCGCTAAGGAAAGCCACGGGACTCGCATGTAGCCGACTGATCATTAACAAGTATATGCCGGAGTTTGGCGTTCCGCTCAGGATATTATCTGACAGTGGACCACAGTTCACTGCAAAGAAATGGAGAACCAGTTTGCAGGAAGCTGGAATCACACAGGTTCATTCCTCTGTAAGATATCCCCAAGAAAATTCTGCAGAGCGACCGTTAAGGGAAGTGGCTCGTCTTTTTCGCACTCTGGTGCATGACAAACATTCGGCTTGGGTTGGACATCTTCCCAAAGTCGAGACTTGGCTGAATTCTGTCCAGTAAGAGAGCACGAAGATGACACCGTACGAAATTCACTTCGGTAAAAGCCACAAAATGAACTAGCGAGAGTATTGGGCTTAAATGAGGGGAAACAACCAGGGATGGATTACATTGTCCAGTTGGCGAAACAGAATTTATCAAAGTCAGCTGCAAAAAGAATTCGCCAACAAAAGCATACAAAATCGACCTATTCAATTCGGGAGACAGAGTCCTGTTAAGAGTACCGAAGCAGTCGAATAAATTAGAGAAAGTAGTGAGCAAGTTCTTTTTTATATGAAGGCCCTTACACGGTTACCAAACGTATAGGAAATACTGCTTAAGTAATAGAAGACGATACGTCAACTCGATTGTACGGCACTTACAACATAAATAGCCTTAGGAAGTATATATCTTAAGTGACCCAGAAACAGGCAATATTGCAGATATTGTAGCTGTTGAGCAAGTAAATCAAAAATGGTAAATACCTAGGTATTAATGAGATATGAGATATGGTCAATATCATTAATCTGCGTGAGATTAACTGATAAAGAGGAGATGAAATCGAGATGAAGGGAGAACTGGTATGGACTATGGTACTTAAAGGAAGTTATAATTAAAGGGACAAACAGGACAGAAATATGATGGATTGTATGTATTTCTAGTGTTGTTCTTTTTCAGTGATATACACGTAATGACATATGAGAGAGAGTTTGGGCGATAGAGTCATGTAGCACAACCAAATTACTAGTGATCGTGTGTGCGTTTGACCTTACACAAAGCACTCAAATGTTAATTCCAAAATCAACAAACTTGCAATATAAGGTGGTTTGGGAAATCAAACTACAGATCACAAATTGCATTCATGTGATATGAAAGAAGAAAATGTGACAAAGGGCAAATAAGAGAACACATACAGTATATGTCGTTTTTTCTTACACATATAGGTAAAATAAACAATGAGCGGTAATGACCGCAGGAACAATAGAAATAAAAGAATAAGCTATATTCTATTGAGACATAATAGCCTAAACAAAAACATTGGTGTCGAACCAAAAGAAGAAATGTTGTATATATATATATATATATATATATGTGTGTGTGTGTGTGTGTGTGTGTGTGTCTATAAGGATAATTTATTACGTGTATTATGTTATATTAGGGATCTGTGTTAATTTACACGTGTCTTAGGAAGATCACGCAGAATATAGTAAACAATAGTCTGCGTGACTTTCCGGGACGAATGTAACATTAATTTAGATGTGTATAATTACGCCACTGACTTTATGTCAAAATTTGACATGTGTTATTCATATCATGTCTTATTTCGTCAATTAATTAGCCACAAGTTATTATGTGTAGATGTAGTCCATAGAATTTATTATCGTGTATTTTATTTTAATTTTAAAACATTCAATTCTAATTAATTGATTAGGTTTTCTTATGGTATTAAGTTGAGAGAAGACAGAGGATGCTCTTTTGTAATTAGATAGGGCTTGTGCACATTGGGTTATTACAAGAGCTTAAGTCTTCTCCTAGAACAGCACGATGTGATGAAATACGTCACCCACGTACTCAACAAGAAAGCCATGAGACAAGCGCGCTGTACGAGAAAGGGTGCGCCGGGTGACAAGGGTGGGGGAAGTGGAAAGAGGAGGCCTGAAGAAAAGGTACGGTCGCAGAGGGACTTGGGACGAGACTCTTTTATGCTAGAGGACAACTCAACCAGACTTTGTTCAAGACAGTCGTAAGAGAGAACAGTATTGCAGGAGATGAATTCAGGACATAATGTTAGTCCGATACATTATGGTGTTAGCAGTGTATTGCGCTAACATCATAAGAGTGGTTAAGGGACTTTCAATCCACCACTATTATTCATTCTGAGTAGTCTAAATACCTCAGAATTAATAGTAGCCTGATATTCAAGATAAATTCCTCGTGTGAAGATGTACTTCTACCAACTACAAAAGCAGCATTCTCTCGGGGAGAGACTCTTCAATAAAGCCGATTCTTCCTTTGGTAATCTCATTGACTCTTATACACAAACTCTCTTACTGCACTCTTGAATAAATCAACGTACATTTTTAAATTAAATTCTACATTAAATTAAATTCATTACGCCTCCGTTTTCTTGCAACTTGGTGCCTATATTAAATTCTTTTGTTTTCATTCTACGTAAAGCCATTAACTTATGCATTTTGCTAACTTGTTTGTTTTTGATGCCATTAAATTTTTATTTAAAGTAAATGCAGTCTGTCTCCTTTCTAGATTATAGAAATAGATATAAGCCATCCTCTTTTCCCCGAAGCAAATGTTACTCAGGATAATCACTTAGTCATACCACGACTTAAGTCGATGGAGTCAGGTTAGTGTTCTACCTGAGATAGGACTAAAAGTTATTATTGATTAATCGGGTTTTCGGTTTCAGATCGAACCCTTGGCGCCCAACAAACTTACATATTACTTCAGATCTGGTGACCAGTGATTGCTCATATCTTCAAATGGTAAGTCAGGTAAAAAAATATAGATTCAGAAATAAATAACCTCTCAGGTTTTGCTGTTATATATTGTTCCAAATAAACATACACAACCAACAGCACCGTTACACTCTGTGACTCAAAGTAACAGCTTAAGACAACAATGCATATTTGAGGTTATGGTCATTGCTGGTGCAATATATTGTTAATAGGGAGTTAGTTATTGATGTTTTGAAGGGCGGAACTACGAGGTCATCTGCCCCTTGTCAATATAGAGTTGCTAGGGAAGTGTAGCTAATTAGTTATCGTTGTTTTAAGGGGAGGAACAGCGAGATCATCTGTCCCTAAGTGTAGCTATTTCTCACCATTAATTTACTAATGTTATTATAAAATGTAATTAAGTCGTTGTTTCCTTCCATCATTTAGCGACGTGCACAGTAAAATTTGATTGTGTTTGAATAATGGAGAAAAACAAAGACATTTCTTCAAGTAATTTTGCAGTTTTAATGCTCTGCTCGATGAAGGAAGATTTGCTTGAATCTATTTATTTGCACCAGATCTGTATTGTAGCAGTAGTAGGAAGTTCATTTCATTATCATATTTTGATTTCACCCATATCATTAGGGGCCGATAACCTAGAGGTCAGGCCCCTTAAAATAACAATTATCATAATTATTATAATTTCCTGTTCTGCGAGAAGAGACGGGCACAATTCCCCCCACAGAGACTGGAATAGCGTATCCGAAGGTTCCTTCTTGCTCTGCACACCCAACTTAAGAGGCCACAGACTCATCCTTCCCAATTCTAGTCCTGAATACGAGTTCACACACTGTAGCCAATAGGGTTGATGACCGGAATGTAATAATAATGCTATGCGTTATACGTCCCTTTTAACTACTGTGGCTTTTAGGGACGCCGGGGTGCCATAATTTTGCACCGAAGGGAACTTTAACGTGCCAGTAAATAAACTGGCAAGGCTCTCGCACATTTAATGTTGATATATGAATCGCAGCCAATGGCCATAAGCTGGGTATTATGATTGAACGCCCGAGGGCTCCCAACAAATTCAATTTCAAGTAGTTCCAACTTAGGCTACCAGATGCTACTGCCACTATCACTAGCGGGGAACTTTAGAACTTATGGAGCGTTTCCCAATCGGTCAAATATAATCTACAAATGTTGCTACAAACCACCAATTGCAGTGGTAGCTTCTTTTACATGTTACAAATCTATGACATGGGCCCGCTGGCATTACTGCCCCTCCGAATGAAGGCATACTGATGGATTTTAAAGCGAAATAATGTAACGACCTCAGCTGGTTTTGACCCCGCCGTCTTAGGCATAGCAGTTCAGCATGCTGCCCTCACATTTAAGCACCCCCAAATGCCAACAGACTGCGTCGGTATTCAATCCTGCTATCTTGGGGTCAGAAGGAGAGAACGTTACTTGACATTAATTATAACTAATTTTCGTTTGTTGTGGAGTATTTCCAGCGGCTCAGTGGCGTAGTTGGTAGCATGCTGAACTGCTGTGTTAAAGATAGCGGGTTCAAACCTGGCCGAAGTTGTCGGATTTTATAAGAGCGCTAAAATCCTTCAGTATGCCTTCCTTCGGAGGGCAAATAAAGCCGCCGGTCCCATGTCATATATTTATGGCATGTAAAAGATCCTTCCACTAACTAAACTTGTGTGAAGCTAAATTTTTACATTAGATTTCGATGAAACACTCGATCAAAGTTTCAACATTCACAATTACGTGTCAGTGACATCTGGTGGCGAAAATTGGAACTACTTGAAATTAAACAGAACTTGTAGCTCACCCCATAGATGTCCGCTTGAAGCACTACAGCCTCTGGCGAGCCGAACATGGCCTCGGACACTCCTGGCACTAAAAGCCATACGCTTCTTCTTCTACTTCTACCTTATCCGATGCGGACGTTGGCTACCTCCATGGCTAACATCTTCTTATCCAGTGCAATCCTGAAGAGTTCCGTGGAAGACAGCCCAAACCACGTTCTTAAATTATCCATCCAATTTATTCGTCCCCTTCCCGGTCCACGCTGACCTTCAATTTTACCCTGAAGTATAACTTGGAGCAGACGGTATTTTGGATTCCTCATCATGTGTCCCAAGTATTCCAATTTCCTCTTCTTAATTGTGTTTAACAGCTCAGGTTGGCTGCTCACACACTGAAGAGCCTCGGCATTACTCACAAGTTCTGTCCACGAGATTTTAAGAATTCGCCGGTATATCCACATTTCAAAAGCTCGAATCTTCTTTTCTGTAGCTACGGACAAGATCCAGGCTTCAACACCATAAAGAAGGGTGGAAACAACATAACACTTCACAATTCTTTTCTTAAGCGTCATACTGAGATCTCGACAGCATAGTAGTTGTTTCATTGTCATAAAGATGGATCTAGCCTTCTCTATACGGCATCTTGTTTCAACCGAAGGATCCCAATTCTCATTAATATTCTGTCCTAAATAAACCAAACTCTTGACTCGCTCAATCTGATGTCCATCGACTAAAAGGACCTGTAACAAAGCTGGTTTTCGCGATATTATCATCTATTTTGTTTTCTTAATGTTGAGGTCAAGGCCATATTGTTTTCTCTTTTGATACACCATAGCAACAATCTCTTAAGTCCTTCGAAACTATTTGCAATCAATACAGTATCATCTGCCGACCGTATATTATTAATATAATTACCATTAACCTTAATACCTTGTTGAATGCCATCAAGTGCCTCTGAGAAAATCTGTTCTGCATAGATATTAAAAAGAAGTGGTGAAAGAATGCATCCCTGTCTCACACCACGCATTATTTCCACTGATCTCGTTACGTGTCCATCAATTCTGATACTAGCCTTTTGACCCCAGTATACATTAATGATGATCCGAATGTCTTTCCCATCCATTCCTGAGTTCTTGAGTGCATTACACAACGTATCATGCTGACAACGGTCGAAGGTTTTTGCATAGTCCAGAAAACATGCATACACATCCTCATTTACCTCACGGCATCTCTGGAAAAGAACTTGAACCACAAATAATGCCTCACGAGTTCCTAGACCGTTTCGGAACCCAAACTACGAGTCACGGATATTCATCTCGCATTTCCTGTATATGCGACTATGGATAACGTTGAGAAATATATTGTGCACATGACTCATAAAGACTGATTGTCCTAAAGTCACTACATGACTTAGCCATCGGTTTCTTCGGAAGAGCAATAAATGTAGACAAGAGCCAATAGCTAATGTACGACAGCGTGTATTTAAGATGCATTAGTAACACATGCTGTTATAGCAATCAATAAGTCACCGTCCGCGGAAGATAAGTGAGGACTATTATTATGCCATTAGCTAATGTAAGAATATCATTAGCTTTTAACTTTAGACTACTAATTGCGTGCTTTAACGGGATATATGATACTCGTTAATAATGACGACCACGCTTCACCCATATGCCAGTAATGGCAGCCATTGCTGTGAGGACCTGCTCATTGTTCGGAGGTGTTTCATTCCAGGATTCATTGTGACCTTGGAGAGATTAAGAATTAAACAAAAATATATTAATTATCTTATCGGCGAAGACCGTCATACCTACAGACGCTTCATCCAGGCTTTGATGAGTATTATCAATGGCTCCGTCAACTAAAGACTGTAATTAAGTTAACTGACGGCGCTGAGGCCGACCAGTTACAGTGTTGTAGGAGCTAAGAGCAAGTGACATTCCCGAACATGAAGTCAAAATGATCATGAAGTAATACCTTTTCTGAGGCGATTAAAAAGAAGAGATATGATTTCATAGCATGACGTCTCTGAGGCGCCCAGAGAGAAGACATATGACTTTATAGCACGACATATTTGAAGGCAGCAGAGAGATGAGACATCACTTCTTAGCATGACATTTTTGAAGGCAGCAGAGAGATGAGACATGACTACTTAACGTGACATTGATCAAGATATAATAACTTCTCTGAGGCGAGCAGAGAGAAGATATATGACCAAATGATGTCACACCCTTTAATTCTCCTTGACTTGGACTGGATGTTATCAATTTTATAGCTGCCTGAATGAAATCAGCACATTTATTCACTTCTATTGCTGTCCTGACTATTACGGGATACGAATGGATGTACTGGCAATATGGCAAACTTAATGATAAGGCTATTTCCCACTGAGGGCTACGTCAGCTCACGTGTGAAGACAGATGGTATCAAATGGATCAATAAGAGGATAGCATATCCCAATATATTCAAATAGCACACCAATGACTGGAGAGTGATCAATATTAGAATATCGACTATACATATTGTATATCACACTGGAATGAAGACAATGGATTCAGTGACTGATATCCTGTACTCTATCAGTCCACTCTACAGGATAGGACATTTTATTGGACTTGCTCCCTTCATACCAACTACAACTGTGGATTTGCAGGTGTCTGCCGTTACATTTAAAAGAACAATGTCTGGCGTTATTATTTCCATCACAGCATTCTTGGTGATATGGTTTGGCATGTTATATCATCTCGTGTGCGAAGTGGATTTCTTGATAGGTTCTTCAATTAATATGTTATCCAAGGCGATCCTAATCGTGCTGTTTCTTCAAGCGTTCATCCATGCTCTCATTAACATAGTGGCGCATGCAACAGTTAACATAAGAAAGTTTGAGAACATGTACAATAAGCTGTTAAAAATAGATAACATACTTCTGCTTCAACTGGAAGACCGCTACAAGAAGCTCAGGCGAAGAGTAATTTGGCAGTTAGTGGCATTATTCTCCTACTTAACATTTCTATATGCATGCACATTTACTGTGGGAAAGAGATACCGATATACATTTTATTTTGTTGCTCATTTCATTAATTGCCTAGTCCATATAACATTTGTGAATCTCATCATGTTCTTGAGAAGCCGTTTTCAAATATTGAACAATCGTCTAAGCTTGTATAATGGAGATTCTCAAGGGCGTTTATTCCAAGATATTTATAAAACTGACTCGACACCAGAACCAAAATTCACCGATTCGAAACTCCTACTGTTTCAAGATCTATGGAGTCCATCATCTCAGCAGGACAAAGCCTTCCGCATGTTATCACTTAGAACAATGCGCATTGTTCATAAATGTTTGTGTGAAGTTTCACGGCAACTGAATTCCTTGTATGGACTAGAATTACTTTGTCGTATATCATTTTATTTCTTATGTTTTCTATTTGATACCTACACTATTATTAATAATATCCGTGAAAACGCCGCTATTGAGAATTCATTGGATAGTGTGAATAAGCTATTTTGGCAGATTATGCACATTTCTCAGTTTGTATCTATCGCTGTATGCTGCTATCTGACAAGCAAAGAAGCGAATGGATCATCGTCAATAGTTATCAATTTACTCCTCTTGGGAACACCAAACAAAGAGCTGAGCTCGTTCTTGATACAATTACAAAACTCCAAACTCAAGTTTACTGCATGTGGAATGTTCGAGTTAAATTTGACTACGATTTGTACTTTCTTTTGCACCGTTGTCACTTTCTTAGTCATTGTGGTGGACCAATGATTGGTTCTTTGATTTGTCATTGGTAGAATTTGATTGGAAGCGCTTTGTTGTTGGTAAGGAAGTGACTAATATTTATGTTTATTAGGACTATGAACCAAAGTACCAGGAGAGACAAGATCAAAATTGAGGTACACAGAACAGTTGCCGGCATCAGGGTCCCTGTCATCAACTTTCTGGGGACACGCAGACTTCAGTGGTACGGCCATGTAATGAGAAAGGATAGCTCTAGAACAGCTAAGAAGTACTTCAACCTGGATGTCAGAGGGAAGAAACCAAGAGGAAGACCAAGGAGACGCTGGATAGAGACAGTTCGATCAGAGGTGGAGAAGAATAGTTTTAACTGGCACGATGTCCAAGAACAAATGATATACTAAGAGGGCAAGATGGAGAGCGATTGTTTGCTACACCCGGGAAACTGGAGATGGAAAATGATGATGATGATGATGATGATCGTTCTGACTCGTCAAAACGTAACTACAATAGTAATTGGTTGTATGTGAAGTGAATGGTTAGAATAGCTGACATAATCTGAGAAGTTTTCATGAGATATGTACTCAAATTCGAAGAATTTATCTTCAGTCTAATAATTTAGAAGTGTTTCTGCATATAGATTAAATTTGCACCAAAAGTGGTTGTCTGTGCAGCCTGTCGATATTCCACATTTTCAGATAAGTGCCCACATCAGATGTTTCAACACAGTAATTGTGTGTTGTATGTTGTATTGTATGTTGTATGTTGAAGTTGTAGCTCTTTACCGTCATCACAACTGAATACTTTCCGCGTATTAGTTTACAATTCTTCAGTAGTTTAGGGCTTTTTGCTTAAGTGTTATAAATAAGGCCCGGAAGTTCATGCAAAATCATATTTTTGCATACTTGTGCATATTTGGCTATTTTAGCACAGTGCATCATATTTTTCTCCTTTTCCTGTTCAAGTGCATATTGCTGCTTCAGAATGGCGTGTATTCTAATTTCCTTTTGTTTTAAGCGCCTTTTGTCACTTAATGTTCTTAAAGTCGTAGATTTCAATTCGAAATCCGAGTCTATCACAGAATAATACTCAAATTATTTTAAAACTTAGTACGGTTCAGTTCTTTAGCAAGTTAATATCAATTATTTTTATTCACCATTTACTGTGTAAATACGGTATTGTAAAATTATTTTCATTTAAAAAAATTCACTGGCTATAATAATTGAATATCAGTTATAATTAAAAATTAACATAACAAGTAGTTCCGTGAAGAACTAAAGCCTATTTCCATATATCCTACTTATGTTAATTGTCTCTATCAACATACAAAATTTCAGTTTGATTGTAATATATTCGTAGAAATTGAGAACCGTCTAATATTTCGGAAGGTCGCCATGTTGGATTTTTATATGTAGATCATAGACTAATGTACTATTGCATGAAAATCATTGTGTAGGTATACTATTCAAACTTCAATCGCATAATTAGTACACAAGAAGTAAAAACGAGATTTTTAAATTTCGCACAGTTGCCATCTTGTGGTTACGGAAACTGTGGAAATAAATTATATGCCAGTGGATTAATATTTATATAGCCTAAGCATTTACCGTTCCAAGATTCACTGAGCTCGGATGGTAAAATCTCGAGAAACGTTCATTTAAATATTTATACTTCGTGACGCCGCCATGTTATATTAGTGCTCAACAGGTTATTGAAATTCCTATAGGTGAACTTATGTTCATAGCCTCTATGAACATAAAGAATTTCAGTTTGATTGCTGTAAAAGATTCGTATATATTGAGAACGGTCTTAATATTTCGGATGGTCGCCATGTTGGATTGTTATATGTATAGGCCATAGTGTTATGTACCATTAAAAAAAATATTGCGTAGGTTCATTATTCAAACTTTTACTTCCATCGCATGATCGCCACACAATAAATAAAAACTTAATTTTAAAATTTCGGACAGCCACGATCTTGATGTTATGTAAACAATTGAACTAAATTAGATGCCAGTGCATTACAATATGTATAAACATTTAATGTGCCATATTTCACTCCGCTCAGATGGTTAAATTGCGAGAAAAGTCTATTAAAATGATTCAACTCCGCTTGGCCGCCATGTTTGTTTTGTACTCTACAGGTTATTGAAACCTACAAATATAAACTTATAGAATGGCTTGTATCATCGTACAAAATTTCAGGGTGATATCAGTAATAGTTTCGAGGATATAGAATGCCGGTAAAATATTTCGCTCAGCCGTCATCTTGAGGTTATGTAAACAATTGAAGCAAATTAGATTACAATGTGTATAAACTTTTGCTGCACCAACTTTCATTGCCTTTGGATGGTTAAATCGCGAGAAAAGACTATTTAAAAGTCTCAACTTCGCATGGCCGCCATGTTGGTTTTATAGTTACCAGGTTCTTGAAAGTCTCATAGGCGAACTTTTATTAGTGTCCTTTATCACCGTACAAAATTTCAGGGTGATATGAGTAATAGATTCGGAGATATTGAATGCTGGTGAATTATTACGCACAGCCACCATGTTATATTGGTGAGACATAATAAAATTTGAAGGGCACGGTCGGGATCGACCAAAATGATGCTATGGCCTTACCGAGTTTCATTGAAATCACCCCAGTCGTTTAAACGTTATTAAGGGGACACCCACACACACACACACACACACACACACAGCTAGACAGACAGACACACAAACATACAGTACGCACACACACACATGGACAAAAGGTAATATCAAAATCCTATTTTTTTTTTCATAAAATGAAATTAGGCTAATAAAATGATTATTGATTGTCAACACGGCTTGAAGTTCCATAAAATAACATTTCCTACTATTTTGAACTGTTTCTTACTTGAGATATTTTAAAAGAGGTGTAAATAAATTACCTCTGTTCATATGTTTTTAAATATCCAAAATAGAGACGCTAAAGAAAACGGAGTGATCGTAATTGCCGTGTTATTTGATACTAGGCTACATATTTTTTGAAACGTTATGCATATTTTATCAATAATAAGTGAATGTTTGCATCCATATTCATTCATTTAATAGTGCATGAACCTCCGGGCCTTAGTTATAAACCATAGATTAGTTGGGGGAGGAAGGCTTATGTTGATGGTATCGTCATTTCTGAGTTAGGCCGGTATTACACTATCAAAGAAATTTGTCAAAAATCTTTGATAAAAGATCTTTTATAAAAGATTTGACAGTGTAATGGGGAAATCTTTTATAAAAGGTGGTTTTATAAAATTTCTTTTATAAAATGTATGAGGTCGCCTCCGTAGCGTAGCGGTCAGCATGGTTAGCTGCCGCCCCGGAGGTCCTGGGATCGATTCCCGGCTCTGCCACGAAATTTGAAAAGTGGTATGCGGACAGGAACGGGGTCTACTCAGCCTCGGGTGGTCCAAATGAGTAGAGGGGGTTCGATTCCCACCTCAGCCATCCTCGAAGTGGTTTTCCGTGGTTTCCCACTTCGTCTTCGGGCAAATGCCGGGATGGTACTGCCCCCGGAATTTGAATTATATTGAGACCACGATGGCTGTATTGGCATATGTGAGTAAAGTTATGAATGTCATAGTTATGACGTGGATATTCATGACATAGGCACGGATGACGTAGACTTCATTGTGCTGAGATTCTTGGTGACGTCATTATTTTGTTCGAGAAAGTTCTTAGATTTACGACGCAGTCGCAGGAAACAAGGTATTGTGCTAAGGAAGAAGCTACGCTATTGGAGGAGAGACTCGAACCAATGAACGATAGTTTGGAAGGAAGACGGAGATTGCTGAAACTACGATATTTGATTACTTTTGGCATGCAGATTTTTGGAAATCTATTTTCAGTTATGGCATTGATTTGGAATTTTGAAGAAATTAATTTTGAGTTTTTGAAATTTGAAAATCCGGCAAGTATAGCCAAAGTTAAAACTTCTAGCAATGACGCAGCAACAGGCTATGGAAGGGATGGATACGCCCCTTAAGAAGTTGATAAAAGGTCGTGCACAGGAGGGAGGAGCTCTCAGATCTCATATGTCAGATCGCATATATATTTCTGGTGATATATAGTTATTTTCAAGTGATTCAGTGAAGTAAGTTGTCTTTAGCGTGGTTAAAGCCCGGCGCATCGAACGAACACGGAGCAGTTCCATTTTACGCTGCTCAAAACTAGGTGAAGTTGAAACGCTCACATTAACGTTTCCACCAGTCAAGATATCAAGCGCTAACTTCAGCCTTTATTATAGTTCTATTGGGCAGTATAACATTGAGGTGTATAGAAGATTTGAACGATTTCACAGTTATACTTCGAAAGATATTGAAACTTTAAGGCTGCCAACAAAAGTGATTTTCTCGCCACATGAGAAACACTTTTAAAATTCCACATTATACACTACGGCTGACACGTGGAGTGCAACAGTGATATTGGAGAATACGTTTGGTATTACAACGATGCATTCGACTATGGAACATTATAATCTTGCAGTGCTTTCGATGATTATAACAGTAGTTGAGATGGAAGGCTAAGGCTTTAATGCAATTGGGACATATATCGTTGGAGTAAAGTAACAGCATGGAACTTCGTTAATCGTCTTTCTACAAAAGCGAGCATGAAGTGAACATCCAACTACACTCATGCATCGTGAATCCATCGCTGAATTATACCAGATGACCGTGGAAATATTTTCATACTCCACAACTATGAATATTTCTGCGGAAATAACTACAATAAACTTCATGGCGAATTCCTGCAAGAACTTCAGGGAACTTTCAAGAGAGGCCAGGGTTGTCCCGGCGCACAAAGAAGAGTTTTGCCAGAAGGATGTTTTTCGTATCCACGGAGCAGTGCAATTTCGGAGGAGGAAGCAGTTCGATTCTCCGAGGACGCTGATTCCAGGTTCGAGGACGGAGCACATCTTTACGCTGGTGAAATGGAACCAACAGCAGTTTTCTTTGAAAACTTTCCTCTGGAACTTCAATCAACAGATAAGGTAGTCGTGAACGTTTCTTGTATTATTTGAGTCTTGTAGCGATATCTGAGCAACCATTCTTCCCATATTTTCTGTCCTATCTTTTGCCCCATTTTCTTGATTGATATTTCTGTACTCAGTACACTTCGATGATTTATGCCTTTTTCTTCGATTTTTGAGACATTGTTATGTCATTGGCATACTTAATAATTTTGGATCAGTTGAGACTGATGATTTAGATTCTTTCAGTAATTTGCATATTTTTGTAGTCACGATTTGACTGTAAAGTTAACGATTTGCTATGGCAGAGTTGAATTCAGACAGCGTGTCATTTTATTAAAGTAATTCTATTCAGTAAATTACTTTGACCAATTTTCTGTCATCCTCAAGAAAGAAGAATAATTAAATGATTTTAGAGCGTTAAAATCTATTACGATATCGATGATCTTTGAAATACTAGTCGTCTTATGAACATGATTGCAACATAGACATTTATTATTGCATCATAGACAATTTCATGAAATATGAACGTTGATTACAATTTATTGAATACACTATAGTAATGAACATTTGATAGGAGTTTTTCTCAATTCTAGATTGGAACAATAATGTTTGCATTCCACAGTCTAATTGTATTCTATTCGACTATTTTGCAGTTTAGATGAACTTTGTTTGAAGATAGTATTTTTATACTGCGTTACTTTGAAGATGTTAATCTCAATTTTGATAGACCAGGCAGGAGTGTCTAATCGTATTTGCTATTAAATTTATTTGTGATTGGCAGATTTTTACTTCATATCGATTCATGAATGAAACCCACGAAGGTTAAATAATAACAGTCATTATTACAATTGATGAATATAAGAATTTTTAAAGAGGAACAATGGATGTATAATCGTTAGTTCAGTGGACGTGTAAAAGTCGCTGTTGAGTAATGCCCTTGAATAATGAAGGAGGTTCCCACAATAATTAATGAAGTTGATGAATTAATAAGTGGAGGTTTTTGTATGTAGTTTGGAGGATTTTTATGCCATATATATGAAGATATATGATGAATTTTGGGCCAATTGTTGTGCAATTTTGTGCGTTATAAGCGAAGTATTTTCCCGCTGATTGTATTGTTCTTGTTCGTTGAAAGATTATTCATATGAAGACACTGTTAAAATTAACAAGAGTGTTAAATAATTTGAGATAAAGATTTTGAATGGAGGTTACCGTCACAAATATTAATAATTATTATTAAACCTTATTAAACCTGAATTTGACAGTTAAATATAACTAACCTTCATTGGTCGATTATATCACCACGATTTGAGTAATTATCAACCGGATAAACGTGTGGTTTAATGTATTTCTTGTATAAATAATATAAACAATATAACATTGTAAAATAATTTTGTAAATATCTTTGTTAAATAATTTAAAATGATAGTGATTAATACAGGCGTGTATAAAATTTTCAATGGTCATTTGACATTGTTATAAACAATTTTATTATTGTTATAAATAATTAATGAACTTTTGTTATTAACATTTAGAGTTTTGTTTTTATACTCTAAACAACGCTAATTAAACAAGTGGTTTAAACAATTAATCATGATTTGGGATTATTGGAGGAATCCACTGTTGTTTGAATGAAGCATGTAAGACATTTGCGTGATAATATTTCAGTTGAGATGTGAACATTTACGTGTTTGAAAAAGGAGAGCCAAGCTCTGAGGTAACACGCTTATGCTAGGGTTGAACGAACGGGAGTCCACTTTGACGATACAGGTGCATTGCAGCTGGCCCGGACAACTGTGTTACAGAGGCCAAGGACGTTCCATAATAGCCTTGTGGCTATAAATAAAATGTGAAGTATATAAACACGCAAAACAATTGATATATGTGTCTCATCCCAAATCCCGTTTCCATTCCATGTGCATTATTATTTTACGTTGCTATGAGCTTGAGAAAGCTGAAACATTATATGTAGAGAATACAGGTCCTACAGGAGGACATGGTTATGTGGTCGATGGCTTCTGATTGCCACGTTGATTTTGTTGTTTCATTTTTGTTGAAATCATTCTTTTTGTGAAATAAATTATTGTGCAGTTTAAAGTTTCTCGTCTCCGTTCTGGTTCATTTTAAATATCATGGTGGAGGTTATTGTGTGGGCATACTTTAAGTGATCCAGTTGACAACCCAGTCCCCGAGATAAATTTAAGAGGTAAGTAAAGGTAAGTATGAACCCCCGTATATTTTGGTGTGTTCCACAATAATTTTCTTGTTAACTATTGTGCTCTAATCTCGATAGTATCTGTCAGTGCCATTTTCATTGATGTAGCTGTGCCGGTGCGTTTGATTATTGGCAATCCGATTGAGGGGGCGGATATCTGACAGCCTACTATCCGGATATCGGGTACAGTAGGATTGGCGACCCTCTAACGTGGGGCACGATAAGCAAAACATTGGATTACCAAGTTATTGCAGTAGAATTGACACCGCAATTTTTGTGGAGTGTTCGAATAACATTGGATTACCAAGTTATCGATGTCGAAGGGATTGTGAAGAATCAAATAAAGAGGTTGATTCTTTGTTAGATGTCTTAGCCAATTGTAGAATTTGAGAGTGTGATTATATAGGAATAAATGTTGTGTTGTATTAGGAAAATTACACTCAGAAAAGATCAGATCTTATACGACTTGAAAGAGGTTAAATAGGCTGGAAACTTAGAAAAATCGCCTATGATCTGGAATCTTATTTTATTTGACCGGCTTATGACATGTATAGTCATATTAAAGATAAAATTAAACTATTTGGATTATAAATGTAAATTATTTGTGTTAGGATATTTTAAAATGAACCAAAGAAACTTGAACATGTGCTTGAGTTTATTTCAACATGAAGTGTCTACGAAGGTTAATTATAAGGTAATTATAAGTTAGATTTAAGACAGAAAATTGCTCAAATTTATATATGGTGAAAAATGTTGCTCAGATGTTGTTATTTTGCTCTGTTTGATGTATGTCCCTAAAGCAGTTTATTATTGAAATATTATTGAAATGGCAGACGAAAGTATTAAGAAAATGTTGGAGGAGGTATCCAACAATATGAGGGAGATGGAAGCTAGGAATACTAGCAATATGAAGCAGATGATGGAGGAGAATTCTAGTAATATGTCTATTAGGCTGGATGAAAGTGTGAGGGAAATGGAAGCTAGGAATACTAGTCGAATGGAGGAGAATGCTAGTAGAATGGATGAAAGTTTGAAAGTTCATCAGACCAGTTCTGCAAACTTAGAAAATAATATGTCGCGTTTACAGATCAATACCCAGGGAATCGAGAATGCTGTAACTGACATGCGCACAGACGTGTCCAATGTGCATAAAGATGTGTCTGTTGTTAAAATTGATGTGTCTAAGGTACAAAAAGATCTTACCATGTTGAATCTTGATGTTGCTAATGTCCGGGGTGATATTTCATGTGCTAGAGCTGAAGTAATTGTTGTTAGGAATGATGTTGCTACTGTACAAGACAAAGTAGAAGAAGTTCAAAGAGAGGTTAGTAATGTTCGAACTGATGTGTCAAATGTTCAAGTAGACACCAATAATATTCATTCAGATGTTAACGATATGCAAAGCGATATCAATAAAATACAAGTAGAAGTCAATACTGTTTTTGTAGACATTGCTAAAGTTCAGACTGATGTTAACAAAGTTAGGGAGGAAATTGAAACTTCAAAAACACTTTGTACTCGTAACATTAGTGCATTAACAACTCGGTTAGTTGACGAGTCTGTTAGGACAACGGCTTCTTTAGCTGGTTTAAAATACGATGTAGAGGTCATGAGAACCCAAGTATTAGATCACAATCGTTTACTTAAGGAGGACATCGAAGTAGATATTGCAGAAATGTTAACTGCAAATGTAACAGTGTGGAAAGATGAATGGAACAGGTCAAGTGGGGAACATGTAGATCAGATTCAGGAACGAATTGAAAGAAAACTTGCCAGTACACAAGTAGACATTAATAATGAAGTAGTTAAGATTAGGAAAGACTTGAATGTAAGGATGGATTCGCTATCCGAAAAGCAGGTAGAGGATAGAACTCAAATAGGTCAGGACGTGCAAGCATTAAAAACTGCGTTAGAGGAACAGATTCATAAGGTTGTCTCTGATGTTAATGAAACTACGAGCAAACTGCAGAATTTGAAACTAGGAGAAGCTAGCATGATGGAAACCTATAAGGAAGAGTTGATTAGGAAAGTCATCACGGAAATCACAGACAAGGATACCGAAGGATTGACTGGTGAAGAGGAGAGAAATTACGTGAGAAGAGGTAATCTTACTACAGAAGAGAGAGATATTAGTCCTGAGGAACGTATAACCAGATTCAGGGAAGAAGAAGAGGATCGGAATATTGAACCCGAATGGAAGTATCGTGATAGTGGGAGGAATTATATGGATTCATATCCGAGAAATGTGACAGTCATCCGGAATTTTGAAGACAAACCTCAAACATTTTGCAACACTGATAGTCTCACACCGATCGAATATATCAGGAATCTTAAAGACTACTTCATAGAAGCCCACATTCCTAGAGAGAGAGAGATGAGAATCGTAGAAAGATTTCTAGCTGGAGGACCCCTTGAATGGTTTAGAGCATTTCGGTACACTTTCAGCAATTTTGACGAATTTGCAGAGGCACTGATTAAACGATTCTGGTCAATAGAAGCTCAGAATTCACTAAGAGCTGAGGTATACTCGAGGAAGTATTCAGGTACTCTTCCAACACGGTACGCTGATTTCTTCACGAGCCAACTATCACGCTTGAGATTTTTGCAACCCCCATTGTCAACAGAGCAGTTGATAGATGCGATTTCACGTATGCTGCCTGTGGAGGTAAGAAGACTGATCATATCGTCAAATATCAGAGATTTGACAAGTATGGACGAATTGTTGAGAAGGCTTGACTACACGAGTCCAATGCCAAATTTGGTACAAAAAGGTCAGAGGCACGAATTCAAAGACGTTAATACGGTCTATATGGATCAAGTGCAGCAAACTGATAAGCCTGAGGAAGGAAAAACTGAAAATGTAGGTCCTCACAGGAATAATTATTTCCGCAACCACAGATCCCAAGGTTACCGTCCATATCAGCAAAGACGAGGCTGGAATAATAATAGAGGGAATTACAACAGAAGAGGTAGATACTACAACAATGGTTATAATCGAAATTATAACAGAAATAACCAGTACCAGAATCAGAATCAGAATTCTCAAGGTCAGGTTATGACACCCGACAAGTATCAAGAAAGAGAGAAAGAAAGTCAGCAGTATCTGAAGGAATTACGAGAAAAGGAAGCTGAAAACCAAAAGAAAAGACAGGATGTAGTGATCGATCCTGGTCCTTCCACAAGTCAGCAGAACTTGGTAAACAGGTATTCAGGACAGAAGAGACAGTAGAGAGGAGAGAATACATTAGCCACACACAAACCAGAGAAGAAGAGACTTATGATTAAGGAACATAGAAGAAATATCATACAAGAGTAGAATATAATTCAATTTCGTGTTCAAGTGAATTGAGATATTTATAACACAGAGTTTAAAAACAATTTGCAACTGTTTTTAAAACGTGGTGAAGGGAGAATGCCCCCGAAATTTGAATTATATTGAGACCACGATGGCTGTATTGGCATATGTGAGTAAAGTTATGAATGTCATAGTTATGACGTGGATATTCATGACATAGGCACGGATGACGTAGACTTCATTGTGCTGAGATTCTTGGTGACGTCATGATTTTGTTCGAGAAAGATCTTAGATTTACGACGCAGTCGCAGGAAACAAGGTATTGTGCTAAGGAAGAAGCTACGCTATTGGAGGAGAGACTCGAACCAATGAACGATAGTTTGGAAGGAAGACGGAGATTGCTGAAACTACGATATTTGATTACTTTTGGCATGCAGATTTTTGGAAATCTATTTTCAGTTATGGCATTGATTTGGAATTTTGAAGAAATTAATTTTGAGTTTTTGAAATTTGAAAATCCGGCAAGTATAGCCAAAGTTAAAACTTCTAGCAATGACGCAGCAACAGGCTATGGAAGGGATGGATACGCCCCTTAAGAAGTGGATAAAAGGTCGTGCACAGGAGGGAGGAGCTCTCAGATCTCATATGTCAGATCGCATATATATTTCTGGTGATATATAGTTATTTTCAAGTGATTCAGTGAAGTAAGTTGTCTTTAGCGTGGTTAAAGCCCGGCGCATCGAACGAACACGGAGCAGTTCCATTTTACGCTGCTCAAAACTAGGTGAAGTTGAAACGCTCACATTAACGTTTCCACCAGTCAAGATATCAAGCGCTAACTTCAGCCTTTATTATAGTTCTATTGGGCAGTATAACATTGAGGTGTATAGAAGATTTGAACAATTTCAAAGTTATACTTCGAAAGATATTGAAACTTTAAGGCTGCCAACAAAAGTGATTTTCTCGCCACATGAGAAACACTTTTAAAATTCCACATTATACACTACGGCTGACACGTGGAGTGCAACAGTGATATTGGAGAATACGTTTGGTATTAAAACGATACATTCGACTATGGAACATTATAATCTTGCAGTGCTTTCGATGATTATAACAGTAGTTGAGATGGAAGGCTAAGGCTTTAATGCAATTGGGACATATATCGTTGGAGTAAAGTAACAGCATGGAACTTCGTTAATCGTCTTTCTACAAAAGCGAGCATGTAGTGAACATCCAACTACACTCATGCATCGTGAATCCATCGCTGAAATATACCAGATGGCAGTGGAAATATTTTCATACTCCACAACTATGAATATTTCTGCGGAAATAACTACGATAAACTTCATTGCGAATTCCTGCAAGAACTTCAGGGAACTTTCAAGAGAGGCCAGGGTTGTCCCGGCGCACAAAGAAGAGTTTTGCCAGAAGGATGTTTTTCGTATCCACGGAGCAGTGCAATTTCGGAGGAGGAAGCAGTTCGATTCTCCGAGGACGCTGATTCCAGGTTCGAGGACGGAGCACATCTTTACGCTGGTGAAATGGAACCAACAGCAGTTTTCTTTGAAAACTTTCCTCTGGAACTTCAATCAACAGATAAGGTAGTCGTGAACGTTTCTAGTATTATTTGAGTCTTGTAGCGATATCTGAGCAACCATTCTTCCCATATTTTCTGTCCTATCTTTTGCCCCATTTTCTTGATTGATATTTCTGTACTCAGTACACTTCGATGATTTATGCCTTTTTCTTCGATTTTTGAGACATTGTTATGTCATTGGCATACTTAATAATTTTGGATCAGTTGAGACTGATGATTTAGATTCTTTCAGTAATTTGCATATTTTTGTAGTCACGATTTGACTGTAAAGTTAACGATTTGCTATGGCAGATTTGAATTCAGACAGCGTGTCATTTTATTAAAGTAATTCTATTCAGTAAATTACTTTGACCAATTTTCTGTCATCCTCAAGAAGGAAGAATAATTAAAAGATTTTAGAGCGTTAAAATCTATTTCGATATCGACGATCTTTGAAATACTAGTCGTCTTATGAACATGATTGCAACATAGACATTTACCATTGCATTATAGACAATTTTATGAAATATGAACTTTTATTTCGATTTATTGAATACACTATAGTAATGAACATTTGATAGGAGTTTTTCTCAATTATAGATTGGAACAATAATGTTTGCATTCCACAGTCTAATTGTATTCTATTCGACTATTCATGCAGTTTAGTTGAACTTTGTTTGAAGATAGTATTTTTATACTGCGTTACTTTGAAGATATTAATCTCAATTTTGATAGACCAGGCAGGAGTGTCTAATCGTATTTGCTATTAAATTTATTTGTGATTGGCAGATTTTTACTTCATCTCGATTCATGAATGAAACCCACGAAGGTTAAATAATAACAGTCATTATTACAATTGATGAATATAAGAATTTTTAAAGAGGAACAATGGATGTATAATCGTTAGTTCAGTGGACGTGTAAAAGTCGCTGTTGAATAATGCCCTTGAATAATGAAGGAGGTTCCCACAATAATGGATGAAGTTGATGAATTTATAAGTGGAGGATTTTTGTGTGTAGTTTGGAAGATTTTTATGCCATATATATGAAGATATATGATGAAATTTGGGCCAATTGTTGTGTAATTTTGTGCGTTATAAGCGAAGTATTTTCCCGCTGAATGTATTGTTCTTGTTCTTTGAAAGATTATTCATATGAAGATACTGTTAAAATTAACAAGAGTGTTAAATAATTTGGGATAAAGATTTTGAATGGAGGTTACCGTCACAAATATTAATAATTATTATTAAACCTTATTAAACCTGAATTTGACAGTTAAATATAACTAACCTTCATTGGTCGATTATATCATCACGATTTGAGTAGTTATCAACCGGATAAACGTGTGGTTTAATGTATTCCTTGTATAAATAATATTAACAATATAACATTGTAAAATATTTTTGTAAATATCTTTGTTAAATAATTTGAAATGATAGTGATTAATACAGGCGTGTATAAAATTTTCAATTGTCATTTGACATTGTTATAAACAATTTATTATTGTTATAAATAATTAATGAACTTTTGTTATTAACATTTAGAGTTTTTTTATACTCTAAACAACGCTAATTAAGCAAGTGGTTTGAACAATTAAACTTGATTTGGGATTATTGGAGGAATCCACTGGTGTTTGAATGAAGCATGTAAGACATTTGCGTGATAATATTTCAGTTGAGATGTGAACATTTACGTATTTGAAAAGGAGAGCCAAGCTCTGAGGTAACACGCTTATGCTAGGGTTGAACGAACGGGAGTCCACTTTGACAATGCAGGTGCATTGCAGCTGGCCCGGACAACTGTGTTACAGAGGCCAAGGACGGTCCATAATAGCCTTGTGGCTATAAATAAAATGTGCAGTATATAAACACGCAAAACAATTGATATATGTGTCTCATCCCAAATCCCGTTTCCATTCCATATGCATTATTATTTTTACGTTGCTATGAGCTTGAGAAAGCTGAAACATTATATGTAGAGAATACAAGTCCTACAGGAGGACATGGTTATGTGGTCGATGGCTTCTGATTGCCACGTTGATTTTTTTTTTGTTAAATCTTTCTTTATGTGAAATAAATTATTGTGCAGTTTAAAGTTTCTCGTCTTCGTTCTGGTTCATTTAAAATATCATGGTGGAGGTTATTGTGTGGGCATACTTTAAGTGATCCAGTTGACAACCCAGTCCCCGAGATAAATTTAAGAGGTAAGTAAAGGTAAGTATGAACCCCCGTATATTTTGGTGTGTTCCACAATAATTTTCTTGTTAACTATTGTGCTCTAATCTCGATAGTATCTGTCAGTGCCATTTTCATTGATGTAGCTGTGCCGGTGCGATTGATTATTGGCAATCCGATAGAGGGGGCGGATATCTGACAGCCTACTATCCGGATATCGGGTACAGTAGGATTGGCGCCCAACGTGGGGCACGATTGTCTCGATTGGCACGTTCGACTGAATAACATTGGATTACCAAGTTATTGCAGTAGAATTGACACCGCAATTTTTGTGGAGTGTTCGAATAACATTGGATTACCAAGTTATCGATGTCAAAGGGATTGTGAAGACTCAAATAAAGAGGTTGATTCTTTGTTAGATGTCTTGGCCAATTGTAGAATTTGAGAGTGTGATTATCTAGGGATTAAATGTTGTGTTGTATTAGGAAAATTACACTCAGAAAAGATCAGATCTTATACAACTTGAGAGAGGTTAAATAGGCTGGAAACTTAGAAAAATCGCCTATGATCTGGAATCGTATTTTATTTGACCGGCTTATGACTTGTATAGTCATATTAAAGATAAAATTAAACTATTTGGATTATAAATGTAAATTATTTGTGTTAGGATATTTTAAAATGAACCAAAGAAACTTGAACATGTGCTTGAGTTTATTTCAACATGAAGTGTCTACGAAGGTTAATTATAAGGTAATTATAAGTTAGATTTAAGACAGAAAATTGCTCAAATTTTATATATGGTGAAAAATGTTGCTCAGATGTTGTTATTTTGCTCTGTTTGATGTATGTCCCTAAAGCAGTTTATTATTGAAATATTATTGAAATGGCAGATGAAAGTCTGAGGAAGATGTTAGAGGAGATGTCCAACAGTTTGTCTGCTAACTTGAAAGCTAGCATGAATGAAAGTGTAAAGGAGATGGAAGCTAGGAATATTAGTCGAATGGAGGAGAATGCTAGTAATATGTCTATTAGGCTGGATGAAAGTGCGAGGGAGATGAATGTTAGCATGAATGAAAGTTTGAAAGTTCTTCAGACCAGTTCTGCAAACTTAGAAAATAATATGTCGCGTTTACAGATCAATACCCAGGGAATCGAGAATGCTGTAACTGACATGCGCACAGACGTGTCCAATGTGCATAAAGATGTGTCTGAGGTTAAAATTGATGTGTCTAAGGTACAAAAAGATCTTACTATGTTGAATCTTGATGTTGCTAATGTCCGGGGTGATATTTCATGTGCTAGAGCTGAAGTAATTGTTGTTAGGAATGATGTTGCTACTGTACAAGACAAAGTAGAAGAAGTTCAAAGAGAGGTTAGTAATGTTCGAACTGATGTGTCAAATGTTCAAGTAGACATCAATAATATTCATTCAGATGTTAACGATATGCAAAGCGATATCAATAAAATACAAGTAGAAGTCAATACTGTTTTTGTAGACATTGCTAAAGTTCAGACTGATGTTAACAAAGTTAGGGAGGAAATTGAAACTTCAAAAACACTTTGTACTCGTAACATTAGTGCATTAACAACTCGGTTAGTTGACGAGTCTGTTAGGACAACGGCTTCTTTAGCTGGTTTAAAATACGATGTAGAGGTCATGAGAACCCAAGTATTAGATCACAATCGTTTACTTAAGGAGGACATCGAAGTAGATATTGCGGAAATGTTAACTGCAAATGTAACAGTGTGGAAAGATGAATGGAACAGGTCAAGTGGGGAACATGTAGATCAGATTCAGGAACGAATTGAAAGAAAACTTGCCAGTACACAAGTAGACATTAATAACGAAGTAGTTCAGATTAGGAAAGACTTGAATGTAAGGATGGATTCGCTATCCGAAAAGCAGGTAGAGGATAGAACACAGATAGGTCAGGACGTGCAAGCATTAAAGGAACAAATTCATAAGATTGTCTCTGATGTTAATGAAACTACGAGCAAGCTGCAGCATTTGAAACTAGGAGAAGCTAGCATGATGGAAACCTATAAGGAAGAGTTGATTAGGAAAGTCATCACGGACATCACAGACAAGTATACCGAAGGATTGACTGGTGAAGAGGATAGAAATTACGTGAGAAGAGGTAACCTTACTACAGAAGATAGAGATATTAGTCCTGAGGAACGTATATCCAGATTCAGGGAAGAAGAAGAGGATCGGAATATTGAACCCGAATGGAAGTATCGTGATAGTGGGAGGAATTATATGGATTCATATCCGAGAAATGTGACAGTCATCCGGAATTTTGAAGACAAACCTCAAAAATTTAGTAACACTGATAGTCTCACACCGATCGAATATATCAGGAATCTTAAAGACTATTTCATAGAAGCCCACATTCCTAGAGAGAGAGAGATGAGAATCGTAGAAAGATTTCTAGCTGGAGGACCCCTCGAATGGTTTATAGCATTTCGGTACACTTTCAGCAATTTTGACATATTTGCAGAGGCACTGATTAAACGATTCTGGTCAATAGAAGCTCAGAATTCATTAAGAGCTGAGGTATACTCGAGGAAGTATTCAGGTACTCTTCCAACACGGTACGCTGATTTCTTCACGAGTCAACTATCACGCTTGAGATTTTTGCAACCCCCATTGTCAACAGAGCAGTTGATAGATGCGATTTCACGCATGCTGCCTGTGGAGGTAAGAAGACTGATCATATCGTCAAATATCAGAGATTTGACAAGTATGGACGAATTGTTGAGAAGGCTTGACTACACGAGTCCAATGCCAAATTTGGTACAAAAAGGTCAGAGGCACGAATTCAAAGACGTTAATACGGTCTACATGGATCAAGTGCAGCAAACTGACAAGCCTGAGGAAGGAAAAACTGAAAATGTAGGTCCTCACAGGAATAATTATTTCCGCAACCACAGATCGCAAGGTTACCGTCCATATCAGCAAAGACGAGGCTGGAATAATAATAGAGGGAATTACAACAACGGAAGAGGTAGATACTACAACAATGGTTATAATAGAAATTATAACAGAAATAACCAGTACCAGAATCAGAATCAGAGTTCTCAAGGTCAGGTTATGACACCCGACAAGTATCAAGAAAGAGAGAAGGAAAGTCAGCAGTATCTGAAGGAATTACGAGAAAAGGAAGCTGAAAATCAAAAGAAAAGACAGGATGTAGTGATCGATCCTGGTCCTTCTACAAGTCAGCAGAACTTGGAAAACAGATATTCAGGACAGAAGAGAAAGTAGAGAGGAGAGAATGCATTAGCCACACACAAACCCAGAGAAGAAGAGACTTATGATTAAGGAACATAGAAGAAATATTATCCAAGAGTAAGCCAATAATAATTCAATTTCGTGTTCAAGTGAATTCTGATACTTATAACACAGAGTTTAAAAACAATTTGCAACTGTTTTTAAAACGTGGTGAAGGGAGAATGCCCCCGTAATTTGAATTATATTGAGACCACGATGGCTGTATTGGCAAATATGAGTAAAGTTATGGATGTCATAGTTATGACGTGGATATTCATGACGTAGGCACGGATGACGCAGATTTCATGCCAGTAGGCTGATTGAGCTGAGATTCTTGGTGACGTCATGATTTTGTTCGAGAAAGATCTTAGATTTACGACGCAGTCGCAGGAAACAAGGTATTGTGCTAAGGAAGAAGTTACGCTATTGGAGGAGAGACTCGAACCAATGAACGATAGTTTGGAAGGAAGACGGAGATTGCTGAAACTACGATATTGAATTACTTTTGGCATGCAGATTTGTGGAAATCTATTTTCAGTTATGGCATTGATTTGGAATTTTGAAGAAATTAATTTTGAGTTTTTGAAATTTGAAAATCCGGCAAGTATAGCCAAAGTTAAAACTTCTAGCAATGACGCAGCAACAGGCTATGGAAGGGATGGATACGCCCCTTAAGAAGTGGATAAAAGGTCGTGCACAGGAGGGAGGAGCTCTCAGATCTCATATGTCAGATCGCATATATATTTCTGGTGATATATAGTTATTTTCAAGTGATTCAGTGAAGTAAGTTGTCTTTAGCGTGGTTAAAGCCCGGCGCATCGAACGAACTCGGAGCAGTTCCATTTTACGTTGCTCGAAACTAGGTGAAGTTGAAACGCTCACATTAACGTTTCCACCAGTCAAGATATCAAGCGCTAACTTCAGCCTGTATTATAATTCTATTGGGCAGTACAACATTGAGGTGTGTAGAGGATTTGAACAATTTCACAGTTATACTTCGAAAGATATTGGAACTTTAAGGCTGCCAACAAAAGTGATTTTCTCGCCACATGAGAAACACGTTTAAAATTCCACATTATACACTACGGCTGACACGTGGAGTGCAACAGTGATATTGGAGAATACGTTTGCTATTACAACGATACATTCGACTATGGAACATTATAATCTTGCAGTGCTTTCAATGATTATAACAGTAGTTGAGATGGAAGGCTAAGGCTTTAATGCAATTGGGACATATATCGTTGGAGTAAAGTAACAGCATGGAACTTCGTTAATCGTCTTTCTACAAAAGCGAGCATGTAGTGAACATCCAACTACACTCATGCATCGTGAATCCATCGCTGAATTATACCAGATGGCAGTGGAAATATTTTCATACTCCACAACTATGAATATTTCTGCGGAAATAACTACAATAAACTTCATGGCGAATTCCTGCAAGAACTTCAGGGAACTTTCAAGAGAGGCCAGGGTTGTTCCGGCGCACAAAGAAGAGTTTTGCCAGAGGGATGTTTTTCGTATCCACGGAGCAGTGCAATTTCGGAGGTGGAAGCAGTTCGATTCTCCGAGGACGCTGATTCCAGGTTCGAGGACGGAGCACATCTTTACGCTGGTGAAATGGAACCAACAGCAGTTTTCTTTGAAAACTTTCCTCTGGAACTTCAATCAACAGATAAGGTAGTCGTGAACGTTTCTTGTATTATTTGAGTCTTGTAGCGATATCTGAGCAACCATTCTTCCCATATTTTCTGTCCTATCTTTTGCCCCATTTTCTTGATTGATATTTCTGTACTCAGTACACTTCGATGATTTATGCCTTTTTGTTCGATTTTTGAGACATTGCTATGTCATTGGCATACTTAATAATTTTGGATCAGTTGAGACTGATGATTTAGATTCTTTCAGTAATTTGCATATGTTTGTAGTCACGATTTGACTGTAAAGTTAACGATTTGCTATGGCAGATTTGAATTCAGACTGCGTGTCATTTTATTAAAGTAATTCTATTCAGTAAATTACTTTGACTAATTTTTAGTCATCCTCAAGAAAGAAGAATAATTAAAAGATTTTAGAGCGTTAAAATCTATTTCGATATCGACGATCTTTGAAATACTAGTCGTCTTATGAACATGATTGCAACATAGACATTTAACATTGCATTATAGACAATTTTATGAAATATGAACTTTTATTTCGATTTATTGAATACACTATAGTAATGAACATTTGATAGGAGTTTTTCTCAATTATAGATTGGAACAATAATGTTTGCATTCCACAGTCTAATTGTATTCTATTCGACTATTCATGCTGTTTAGTTGAACTTTGTTTGAAGATAGTATTTTTATACTGCGTTACTTTGAAGATATTAATCTCAATTTTGATAGACCAGGCAGGAGTGTCTAATCGTATTTGCTATTAAATTTATTTGTGATTGGCAAATTTTTACTTCATATCGATTCATGAATGAAACCCACGAAGGTTAAATAATAACAGTCATTATTACAATTGATGAATATAAGAATTTTTAAAGAGGAACAATGGATGTATAATCGTTAGTTCAGTGGACGTGTAAAAGTCGCTGTTGAATAATGCCCTTGAATAATGAAGGAGGTTCCCACAATAATGGATGAAGTTGATGAATTTATAAGTGGAGGATTTTTGTGTGTAGTTTGGAAGATTTTTATGCCATATATATGAAGATATATGATGAATTTTGGGCCAATTGTTGTGTAATTTTGTGCGTTATAAGCGAAGTATTTTCCCGCTGAATGTATTGTTCTTGTTCTTTGAAAGATTATTCATATGAAGATACTGTTAAAATTAACAAGAGTGTTAAATAATTTGAGATAAAGATTTTGAATGGAGGTTACCGTCACAAATATTAATAATAATTATTAAACCTTATTAAACCTGAATTTGACAGTTAAATATAACTAACCTTCATTGGTCGATTATATCATCACGATTTGAGTAGTTATCAACCGGATAAACGTGTGGTTTAATGTATTCCTTGTATAAATAATATTAACAATATAACATTGTAAAATAATTTTGTAAATATCTTTGTTAAATAATTTGAAATGATAGTGATTAATACAGGCGTGTATAAAATTTTCAATTGTCATTTGACATTGTTATAAACAATTTATTATTGTTATAAATAATTAATGAACTTTTGTTATTAACATTTAGATTTTTATACTCTAAACAACGCTAATTAAGCAAGTGGTTTGAACAATTAAACATGATTTGGGATTATTGGAGGAATCCACTGGTGTTTGAATGAAGCATGTAAGACATTTGCGTGATAATATTTCAGTTGAGATGTGAACATTTACGTATTTGAAAAGGAGAGCCAAGCTCTGAGGTAACACGCTTATGCTAGGGTTGAACGAACGGGAGTCCACTTTGACAATGCAGGTGCATTGCAGCTGGCCCGGACAACTGTGTTACAGAGGCCAAGGACGGTCCATAATAGCCTTGTGGCTATAAATAAAATGTGCAGTATATAAACACGCAAAACAATTGATATATGTGTCTCATCCCAAATCCCGTTTCCATTCCATATGCATTATTATTTTTACGTTGCTATGAGCTTGAGAAAGCTGAAACATTATATGTAGAGAATACAAGTCCTACAGGAGGACATGGTTATGTGGTCGATGGCTTCTGATTGCCACGTTGATTTTGTTGTTTTTTTTTTTTTTTTTGTTAAATCATTCTTTATGTGAAATAAATTATTGTGCAGTTTAAAGTTTCTCGTCTTCGTTCTGGTTCATTTAAAATATCATGGTGGAGGTTATTGTGTGGGCATACTTTAAGTGATCCAGTTGACAACCCAGTCCCCGAGATAAATTTAAGAGGTAAGTAAAGGTAAGTATGAACCCCCGTATATTTTGGTGTGTTCCACAATAATTTTCTTGTTAACTATTGTGCTCTAATCTCGATAGTATCTGTCAGTGCCATTTTCATTGATGTAGCTGTGCCGGTGCGATTGATTATTGGCAATCCGATTGAGGGGGCGGATATCTGACAGCCTACTATCCGGATATCGGGTACAGTACCTACTCTAAGGCCAGGGCCGCCTCTTTCCCTCTTCCTAGCCTATCCATCCCAATCTGCCCCTCCCTTCCCATCCCTCATGAGGCCCCTGTTCGCTTTGCAGGTGAGCCAGCCTGGGCGAAGTGCTGATTACACCTCCCCAGTTGTATCCATCCCGACCAGATGTTCCAAGCTCCAGGACACTGCCCATAGAGGCGGTAGTGGTGAGTTCCCTCGCTGAGTCCGGGGGCAACCACCAACCTAGAGGGTAAATTGACTAAATAAAAAAAAAATGTATGAGCATCATGGTATCTTTGATAAAAGATTCAAACCAAAATGGCGGATCAAAACAGCTGGGATATTACCACAACAAAGATGCTCATATCAGAGAGTGAAATGCATTAAATGTTACATAATATGTTACATAATGAATGATATACAATGTAAGACATAAATAGCAGATAGAAAGTGTAGGTAAAAATAGCCGAGACTATAAGCGTTGCACATAGAGGGCGCACATTTCAGGACATAAAGAGGAATAAGCCGTGAATAGTAGTGTGTTTTATGTTACAATACAATTCGTTAATTTCACTTATGGTATTACAAGCGAATGTAAATAAGCACTTTATCTTGACCAGTAGGCTACGTATTACATGTAACCAACCTCCATTAGAAAGTGCGTTGTTGGCCGAACGAGTAGAGGGCTCGACTCCGGACGGAAAACACCCGGGATCGCATCTCACTTAATGCATATTTTTTACTTCGTATGTTTCAGTTTTATTTGCTCGAGCAGTGGTTGTTTCGAACGTCACCATCATTAATTAAATCATAATTATTAATAATTAAATAGTAATGTAATTTTTCAAGTCTTCGTACTGCAGCTTGTTCACCAACATTTTACTCGTATAAATATCTTTCCTGTCACATGGCGACCCATGGTTTAACCCATAGGCGTTTAGTTCATCTTTCCGTTTCTTTTACATACCGGCATTGCCACTACAGAATTTCAACTACCGTAAGAAAGTCAAGTGAACAAGGAATATGATACAATATTTGATGTAGTGTAATGGTGTGAATATTTCTTGGTATAACTTTTATAAAAGTTCAGTTTTATAAAATATTTTATAAAATTTATTTGACAAACTTCTTTGATAGTGTAATAACGGCCTTATAGCAATGTTAAAATAAATAGTCCTTTTTTTCAGGTATGATATAACTAGCTTTACTTGTCGCGCCTTCCCCCCCCCCGAATATTGTAGTTGAAAAGAGTACACTTAGCATCGTCTCAATCATGAATGCTATGACCGATTTATTGTGTAATTTTGAATAAAAATGATAATAATTTGGTAAATACCGTAAACAATCACACAATAAAGACATTATAGCACAACAATGGCATATAAATACCATGTGTCCACAAAGTCTCTCCGCAGTGCGTGTCTCGCCTTGCGGGACGTGTTGGGTTGGCAATACATTCATGTTATGGTGTTACAAGGAAATCGATTACATTAAATATATTCAATACTCACCACTATCACAATGTGCTCCGTAAAGTTTCCACCGCGGCTTCGGTGGCGTAGTCGGTAGCATGCTGAGCTTCTATGCCCAAGATCGCGGGTTCAAACTCGGCCGAAGCCGTCGGATTTTTAAGAGCGTTAAAAATCCCTCAGTATGCCTTCCTTCGGAGGGGAAGTAAAGCCGGCGGTCCCATGTCATAGATTTATGGCATGTTAAAGAACCTTCCACTAATTGCACCTGTGTGAAGCTAAATTGGATAGGTTAAGAATGTAAACAACGCTCTTAGGTTTCTACGTTCGTTGCCAAGAGCCGACAGCGGTGGCGTCTAGTAGCTAAGTTCTGAACTTGGCCTAGTAGTCGTTAACGGTGGCGCTTGGCGGCAAAAGTAGGAACTATTTGAAAAATTCTAAGTTGCAGTACTTAAATTAAAAAACAAATAACACACACTAATACAGTCATCACAATTAACACCGATTATCAGACAGATTCTACACACACCCAAAGTACACGGGGCTACATGACCACGTTGTCGCAGCCCCTAAACTTAAGAACCAACCAACCAAAGTTTCCACCATCACGGAAAACATCTTCCACTAAAAACACACGCTCTTCAGCAGTAGCCCTTGCGGAGAGACTTTGCGGACACACTGTATCAAAATCTGCCCAACGTCACGTCGGATCGCATGTATAAAATTTTACTCAAAATCATAACTCGGTTTACGACCACAAACGTAGATAGGAAATAAATGAGATACCGTATATTAAACACATTGACTAAACACAAAATCCATTTACCTAAATTCCTATGAAAAACAGTACACATCATAAAATTACATACGTAAGTAAGAAACATCTACGCCCGCATTTCCCCCTTCTTCTTAAGTATTCAATCCATGGATTGGTCTGCGGCAGTTCTCCAATCGGCTCTATTTATAGCTTTCCTCTTCATCTCTTCATAGTTTCTGCATCCTACATCAGACATGATTTGCTGTACATATTGTAGGCGTGGTCTTCCTCGACATCGTTTGCCTTCAACCATTCCCTCCAATACCGTTTTCAGCAGGCTATCGTGTCCCAAAATATGTCCTATCAGTCTAGTCCTCCTCCTTTTTATGCTTTTCCATAAGGTATAATTTTCCTCCACCTTTTTAAATACTTCAGCATTCGTTATTTTTTCTGTCCAGCTAAGTTTTAGCATTCTTCTATAACACCATTGTTGAAAAGAATTTATCCTCCTTTTTTCTTCTTTTCCAATTGTCCACGTTTCGCAACCATAAAGGGCAATACTCCAAACATACGCTTTTAATAATCGTTTTCTGGTTTTAAGATTAATAGAATTTGTAGTGAATAAACGTTTCTTTTTGTGAAATGCTAATTTGGCTTGTAAAATTCTACACTTGATTTCTTTCTTGCTTCTTCCATCTTTGATAATTTTGCTTCCGAGATATTTAAATTCTTGAACATTTTCTAGTGTTTTGTTGCCCACCACTAATTTCATACTTGAGTCTGCCTTTTTATCGCAGACCATAACTTTCGTCTTTGACTAATTTATTTTCATCTTGTATTCATTACCCATGATTTCCTCCATTTTTACTATTATTTGTTTGAGATGTTGTTCACTATCTGCAACTATGGCAATGTCATCTGCAAATCTAATCATATTTATTTGTTCACCTTGTATCCTTATTCCTAAATTCAAATCCTCTCGAACCTTATTCAATGCATCCTGGATGTAGGCATTAAAAATCATGGGAGACAAAGCACAGCCTTGTCTAACTCCTTTCCCTATTTTTGCTTCCTCTTTTTCATTTCCAATTTTAATTACTGCAATTTCATTTTTGTACAAATTCCAGATTATTCTTCTATCTCTATATGGGACTCCTATGTTTTCGAGAATTTCAAACATTTTTATCCAATGTACATTATCAAAAGCCTTTTCAATATCCACAAAGCATAAATTAGTTCTTTGGTCTTTTTCCAATCTTTTTTCAAGTAAAAGTCTCAATGCCAATATAGCTTCTCTAGTCCCCTTACCTTTAACAAACCCAAATTGGTCTTCAGTCAGAAATTCTTCAATTGGCTTTTCAATTCGTCTTAATATTATGTTGGTGATAATTTTTGATGCATGTACGACTAAACTGATAGTGCGATATTGTTCACAATGTTTTGCTGCCATTTTCTTTGGTATAGGGATTATTATACTTTTTTCAAAATCAGCCGGTATTTTTCCGTCCATGTAGATGTTTTGTACAAGTTGGAGCAATCTCTCCTTCATACGAGGTCCGCTTTTCTTGAGGAGTTCATCTTTGAGATTATCAATGCCTGGCGCCTTATTATCCTTCAGTGATCGTAGAGCTAATTCAAATTCCTCTCTCAGTACTTGGAAACCTAAATTATCTTCTGTTACTTCATCTTCTTCCTCAAGAACTTCATTTTCCTGTAAATGTACACCTTCGTATAGGGTTTCAATATAATTTTTCCACCTTTTTGCAATATCGTTATGATCATCGAGAATTACTCCCTCTGCATTACTTATGGCATTACTCTTGTTACATTTCTTACCAAAGAAAATCTTTACCATCTGATAAGCAGAATCTACATTTCCTTTTGTAGTTTTTTCTTCTATCATTGTGCATATACCCTCGTAATAATTTTCTCTTGCTATTCTTGCTTTTCTGTTTATAGCATTGCGCAATCTTCTATATTCTTCTTTGTCTTCCAATCTTGTTGAGCTCTTGAGTAACCGTCTTTTATCTATCATATCTAGAATTTCTTTAGTGATCCATTCCTTTCTAGGAGGTATTTCTGTTCTCCCCAAAATTTCATCAATTGCCTCCGTCAGATCTTTTTTAATTTGAGTACATGAATCTTCTATAGTATTCCCTATGTCTGTGTTAGTTAACTCATCAGTTTTCTGCTGGTATGCCACAGAAATATTCTCATCTTTCAATTTACTTATTAGCCAAGATTTGTTATTTCTTTTCTGTATTCTTTTAAATTTCAGCCTGCTCTTCATCATAACGAGATTATGATCTGTTTCCACATCAGCACCCGGATAGCTTCTGCTATGTTTGACTTGATTCATAAATCTCTTCTTAATTATTTTATAAACAATTTGATATCTGTTGATATCACCTGGTGCTTTCCAAGAGTGCCTTCTTCTTTTATGATGATTAAACAATGTATTGGTGATTACAAGTTCATATTTAGCACAAAATTCTAATAGTCTTTCGCCTCTTCCATTCCTCGTCCCCATTCCATATTTTCCTACTATGTTATCTGCCGCTCCTTCTCCGACTACAGCATTCATATCACCTAGTATGATGAGGTTTTCCTCACCCTTTACTCTACTAATAGCTTTTTCTATTTCTTCATACATGTGATCTATTTCCTGGTCGTCATGACCAGTTGTTGGCATGTAAACTTGTACTATTATAGTGTCCCTTGGTTCTGTTTCTAGTCTAAGCATTATTAATCTTTCACTGAATTGGACATATCCTTTCCCTCTTATGCCCATTTATTTATTTAAGACTATTCCTACTCCTGCTTGACCTGTTTTGTCAGATGATGTTCCTGAATAAATTATTCTGATATCGCCACTCCAAATGTCTCCTGCGTCTGGCCACCTCACCTCTGATACTCCTAAAATATCAATCTTCATTCTTTTCATCTCTTGTTTCAAATCTTCCAATTTTCCACATTTCGTCATCGATTCCACATTCCATGTTGCTATTCTTTTCTCTCTTCCACTATATTTCCCACGTTTCATCTCTTCAGTTGTCCTCGCCCGGAGATCCGAATGGAGGACTATTCCGAAATAATTTACTAAAGAGCCTTCCGTTATACTGCCGATTCTTGGGAAATCATCAATGGAGTAGTTTCCCGTTGCTTTCTCCATTCTATGCCGTTGACCAGCACTTTACATTCCTCCCTATCACTACATAATAATATCCACATCAAAAAACCCTTAGACACGTGCCTGCTTATTTTTTTAATCATTAGTTAATATGCCGAGTATCACATCCCCAAATGAAACCACTCGTGAGACATTGTTATTCAATGAAATGCAGGTTAACCCCCTCAACACCCCTTTAGAACCTGAATATCAAAAATGTCATGTTTCTAACTGTAATAGTTCCGGCTGGTCGATGATGAGTGAATATCCAAAAATCCCTCCTTAGTGGACGTCTTTCTTCTAGAATTTCACCCCTCCCCATTTATGAAAAACGGTCGAACACCTATTTACTAACTTTAAGCTGTTTTTTTCCCTGAGTTTGATGAATGAGTGAGTCAGTCAGTTCGGTCACTTTCTGTGCTTTTTTTTTCAGAATTTCTCCCCCTCCTCCCCTCCCCATGTGCCCCTTAAATTGGATTTATATAAAAACCGTTGATCACCTATTTACTTATTTTTAAGCTCATTTCTATCCCCTTAGTTTCAAACTTCTCGCCTATGTCGTTTAAGAGATACACGCTCCGTTAAAAATTCTTCAACCCCCACTTTTCACCCCTTTCACCTCATAATATACACCACGTGGAAAAAACTTTGACACGTGTCTGTTATTCTTTTAAACATTAGTTAATATGCCGAGTATCACATCCCCAAATGAAACCACATTGTTAATCAATGAAATGCCGGTTTAACACCCTTAACAGCCCTTTAGAACCTGAATATCCAAAAATCCTTCCCTAGTGGACGTTCTCGACATACAACGAACATATCCCCAAAATTTCATGTTTCTACCTTCAATAGTTTTGGCTGGGCGATGATGAGTGAGTGAGACAGTCAGGACATTTTTTTTCTTCTTCTAGAATTTCACCCTTCCCCATGTGCCCCTTAAATTGGATTTATGAAAAAACAGTCGAATACATATTTACTTATTTTAAGCTGTTTTTTTCCTCTGAATTTGATGAGTAAGTTAGTCAGTCAGTTTGGACACTTTCTTTCATTTTTTTCAAGAATTTCACCCCTCCCCATGGGCCTCTTAAATTGAAGACATGAAAAAGCGGTCGAACACCTATTTACTAATTTTTAAGCTGATTTATTCCGCTGACTTTCAAACTTCTTGCCTATGTCGTTTAAGAGATACACGCTCCGTTTAAAATCCTTCAACCCCAACTTTTCACCCCTTTCATCTCGTAATATACACCACTTCGAAAAACCGTTAGACACATGTCTTCTTATTTTTAATTATGAGTTTATATGCCGAGTATCACATCCCCCAATGAAACAAATCGGGAGATATTGTTATTCAATGAAATGCAGGTCTACCCCTTTAGAACCTGAATATCCAAAAATCCTTCTTTAGTGGACGTTTTCGACATACAGCGAACATATCCCCAAAATGTCATGTTTCTAACTTCAATAGTTTTGGCTGGGCGATGATCAGTGAGTGGGACAGTCAGGACATTTTTTTCCAGTACTTCACCCCTCCCTATGGGCCTCTTAAATTTGATTTATGAAAAAACAGTCCAACACCTATTCGCGTATTTTTAAGGTATTTTTTCCCCCTGAGTTGGATGAGTGAGTAAGTCGGTCTGTCAGTTAGGATACTTTCTTTCCTTTTTTTTTCATTCCAGAATTTCACCCCTCCCCTTTGACCCCTTAAATTGAATTTATGAAAAATAAACACCTATTCGCTTATTTTTAAGGTATTTTTTCCCCTGAGTTGGATGAGTGAGTAAGTCGGTCTGTCAGTTAGGATACTTCCTTTCCTTTTTTTTCGAACACCTATTTACTTATTTTTTAGCTGATTTTTTCCCGTTGACTTTCAAACTTCTCGCCTATGTCGTTTAAGAGATACACGCTCCATTAAGAATCCTTCAAACCCCACTTTTCTCCCCGTTCACCTCATAATATACACCACATCGAAAAACCGGTAGACACGTATTTACTTATTTTTAAGCATTTTCCACCTGAGTTTGATGACTGAGTGAGTCAGTCAATCAGTTAGGATACTTTCTTTACTTTTTTCCCCCCAGAATTTCACCCCTCCCCATGGGCCCCTTATATTGGATTTATGAAAAAACGGTCGAACACCTATTTACTTATTTTTAAGCTGATTTTATTTTCCGCTGACTTTCAAACTTCTCGCCTATGTCGTTTAAGAGATACACGCTCCGTTAATAATCCTTCAACCCCCACTTTTTACCCCTTTCACCTCATAATATACACCACATTGAAAAACCCTTAGAGATGTGTCTTCTTATTTTTAATGATGAGTTTATATGCCGAGTATCACATTCCCCAATGAAACCAATCGGGATATATTGTTATTCAATGAAATTCAGGTCTACCCCCTTAACACCCCTTTAGAACCTGAATATCAAAAAATCCTTCCTTAATGGGCGTTGTCGACTTACAGCGAACACATCTCCAAAATTTCATGTTTCTTACTTTAATAGCTTTGGCTGGGCGATGATGAGTCAGTGAGTCAGTCAGTCAGCACACATAATATCGTATGGCATCGTGCAAGCTTTGCTATTTGCGCCCAGAGGGCAGCTTGCATGTCATCGCTCCTTGGAGCGCTATGAAAGTCATGGAGGTTATATAACTAAGCTCCTTGACACTCCAGCGCTTTCTAGTAGATGATCGAGGAACTTTTTTGTGTTGGCGGAAAATACCGAGATTAATTTTGCCATTATGAACACGGCCTACTGAATACAAATGGGTTCTTTATCATGCCAACATCGTATGACATGCATGCCGTGATTTTTGTCGCCTTTCAAAAATCAGTTACCACGGCCAGGAGCGAACCTGCAAGCTTGGGATTGGTGGTTCGACACGATAACCACTCACCCACCGTGGCAAGCAGTTTATCTTGAAAGGGATGACTAACTTATTATTATACTAGCAACGATCCCCAGCTTCGCCCGGGAACAGTTATGAATGCAAGGCGATAGGCTACTTTTAACCGAGGTCTTATAAGATTTCCTTGTATACGACATCAGTCGTTTTCCCTCCAGCAGTGAGCACGAAAAGATTTCGGTTTGATGTAACACGCGATAGAGCCACCACGTAAAGCTGTCCATGAGATAAACATTCTCCACTGAGATCAACTCCAGTCACGCTAAGTGTCTGACCCTGTGCTTTGTTTATAATCATGCCAAAGCAGACTCTTACTGGTAATTGTCCTCGCTTGAAATGATAAGGCAAATCTGAAGGAATCATAGGTATTCTGGGTACTAAGACCGTTTCTCCTTTTAGCAAATATGATATATTTAATATTTCCCCACCAAAGAACGACAAATTGAAGATGATTTATTGTAGGAATATCTGTAATGGGGCCTCCAGTACTACAGCCAGTTAAGATAGTTGCTTCAATGAAACAGTTTTTCAAAGTTTTCACAACCAATCGCGCCCCATTGCATAACTTTGGTGGGTGTGAATTATGTAGCAATATAATAGGCACTCCCACTTTTAAAATAAGCTTGCGTGGTGGCAAGCCAGAAGGAAGTAAAGAATTTACGAAATCTGTAGGGCAATGAACAGCTTCTTCACTATCGACTACTGCATCTACTGAGTAATATACTTGAGCCTGGGCAGTGAATTTGGAGAACACCAAGTCATTAATTTTCACAACTTTTCGTTTGTCGGTGATAATATTGCTCTTTTTTTAAACCATGAATGAGACTTGTTAGATAGGTCATGGATTTGAGGATAAACGCTATCAATCAATTCTTGAAAGCTGCTTACTAAAACACAGAAATCGTGATTGAGGGTAATTTTCCCGTCAATGACCGGTGAATCTCCATTTCCGACTCTAAGTAACGAATTAGCACAGACTATTATCTTCTGAAGATGAGTTCTCTCATATTAGTTTTGAGTGCTAATTTTGTTATATCCGGCTAGATGTAAGATCTTTTTAATGAAGCGTTCACTTCGTCGGCTCTCTTTCCTCTGGTATCAACTGGTAAGATTTGACGAAAATCTCCGGCGAACAAAACTGTGCAGCCACCCTTAGGTGTGTTCCGATTCCTTAGATCACGTAAGGCCTGTCTACAGCTTCAAGGGACGTTTTGTGCGACATTGTAGCCTCATCCCATACTACTAAAGATCAATTTTGGATTAAACTGACAGTGTTAATTTGTTTTGAAATATTACATACGCTTCCATCAATACTGCTGACTTTCAAAGGAAGTTTAAATGTTGCATGTGCTGTTCTTCCCCCTTCCTAAAGAGTGCCTGCAATTCCAGATGATGCGATGGCAAGAGCAATATTACCACCAGACTTCACTTTGGCGAGCAACAAATTAATCAAGAACGTTTTGCCTGTGCTTCCAGGGGTATCGAGAAAAAATATCTTACCTCTATAGATTTGTTAGCAATGGATTGCACTATTTTGTTAACTTCAGTCAGCCCTTCATCGAACACTCGTATGTCATAGTTTAATTCTGGTAATGGTGCCTCTTTTCGCTTTCTGATCATTATGTCTTCTGACATGCTCTCCCGGTGATTATTCCAAAGACCTAATAGATCCGGAACTTGGCAAAAGACGATAATGATGGAAAACAAATATCTAAGTGAACTTGCCGAACTACACAGAGCAGCTTCTGATAATGTGTTTTCCCAGTGAGAACCATCATCCAACAATCCCTTGACTCTGCATGCTTCCTGAAATGAGTCGTAAGTTATTCCTTCTACAGTCCTTAAATATTGAAAAGAAGTAGGACCTTTAACAATATGAAGTAACAACCTTAGATGAAAACATTCACTGTTGTTGGGATGGACTACATACACTCGTCCAAGTGCATCAGTTCTTTTAATGTCATCGTAACCATCAACCGACCCTGTTTCCTCCGTTGAAAGTTCCTGTTAGTTTGATTCCAAGTGTAATAACTTGGAACTTCGTCATAAGTAAGAGCCTTTGCAAAATCGTCACCTGCACATAACTTATAGAATGCTGTTAGCGTTGTATCACGAGGAATATTGGCAATATCAGAGGCAGTATTTTCAGTGAAATATACGCGTTGCCCATTTCCTAAATGGACTGCAAGGTGAGTGATTGCAGGTGCTCCTTCATGTACACTGAACGATAAAATTCGCCACACTGCCTCGGAGGTGCAAATATAGTATATCTTCCAGATTGATATTGTTGAACCCCATGTGTAGTTTGAATGCTGAAAGTAGCCTGGTCGCTGGCTTTATTTATGTACTTTCATACATATTTAATGGATTTGACGGAATTACATAATTTAACGTTGATGTGCGAGTCAAAAATTTTAGGAGCACCGGATTATAGGGAACCACCCATCGGTTATCTATGTCATTGTTCCTGAGAGTTGCAGTTTCTCCGCCGGCATCAGGTGACAACCTACGGTACTTGGGATAGCCATCATTACCAGTAGATGTGCAGTTTTGAAAATGTTTTGGATACCTTTTGGTGCAAACTCCTTCACACATGCAAGGCGAATTTGCATTTAAAGCACCACATGGACCATGAATCATGTGCTTTGACATGATATCATGTAATGTCGAATCGGAATGTATATGGGGCAACTTTGCAAAAATTACACTGTCTATCTGTTCTGATCTAATCTTATTATGCAACCATCGTAGAAGATAGATCTGAGACAAGCCACGTTTCTGCCATTCGACAGTGTATTTGCAGCAGCGAGTTTGGACAATAATTCTCTCTTTATTAATTAGGAACATTAGTTTTTGAATTTTCAAGTGAAATACCCTGTTCACTATATCGTATCTGTTTTGTGGTGATGTATTTTCGGGCAGATTGTCTTTGATTGCAATCCAGTTAGAATTATAGGTAAGTGTAATGAACAAATCAGGTTTACTATATTTTCGGAAATAAGTCATCGCATCTTGTGTTCTTTCATGAAGATACCTTGGCCCTCCTGTAAATGAAGACGTCAATATGAGCAACTGGCCGATATTTCCAACATGATCATTTTCCCGCAAAGCATCTTGCAAATGGATGTAGTTTTCCGCTCGTAGTTTGGTCTGATTATTCCGTATGTAGGCTAAACGTTCCGAGTCAATTTTAGCATACATATCTACCAAATACTGGTTTAGTAGCATTCCAAATCTAAGTATTGTATTGAAATCATTAAGTCTCGTCATTATTCTGTAACGGTAATAATTCATGCATGACACCGTTTTACGTATCGGTTGTCCATTGATCGGGTCATGTTGCGAAATATTAATGGAATAGCCGTCTTCGCATCTACATAATATTAAAGGATATTGCAAGCTATCATACGATCTGTGAATTTCAGGAATTTTCTGAAGGTTGTTATCTCGACTACGTAATACTATCTCCCTTCTGTCAAACTGTTGCCCAGCTATTACAACAGCCACTTTACTCGTAGTAGGTGCATTAAAGCGGCCGCGATGTTCACCGACAGGAATTTTATCGGCGTGGATAACAATATCGAAATCCATTACGTTAGGGGGGGGGGGGGGGGTGGACACTATCAATCGCTGCTTTGAAAGATTGAAGGTATTTATAATGGCATTGTAACATTTCTTGCAAAGACCTCACTAAGCCATTATTAAGGGGTTGTGTAATGATGCTACATCTAGTAGAAGCTTGTATTTATGGGTCCGCTATGAAATAAATCTGTAGGAACTTGTGATCAATGGGTTCAGGAGGATACAGACTGCCGGCCAAATGGTACACTTGTCCTTGTACCTTAAATGTCAGCATGAAGCCACGTTCGATTACTTGAGTACTCATGAAGGAGGTCATTTGAAATGCATTATTATAATGACGTATGTGCTTCATGAATTCTTTACTCTTATGGTAGTTTCCTGTCAGAAGGGAATGCAAAGGTTCGGGAGGGGGAAGGATTCCTTCTAGTTTTACTTTTCCCTGCAAACAACTATACCTTTTGATTCCTCTTTCCATTTTTGAGCTGAACAGTATTGGCAGACAACAGACATTGTACCAAAGATACTGAAGCATCATTTATAAAATGTATGGAGGAATCATATTTCATAGCAGAATTCTCTTTATCGGACCACAAACCATGAACATTTCTTCCCTGTGTCAAAGGAACTTGTGCGAATTACTCCCTTTGTCTTTGTGAAGTCTTTCCTTCCCTCTCTGGTGATAATCAAGAAATTCTTTGTTGCTCTGTTTCATTGCTACGTGATAAGCGCAATTTTTATGTCAATGAACCTATATCCGTTTTACGTCTCAGCATGATGGCTCAAAATCTCTGACTGGACTATTAATTATAACGAATTCTTGTCAGATGTAATTTAAGAATGGCGAGGTACATGAAACACAAATTCCCCTTCCTATAATACAAATACATTTGCCACTGATAGCACAAATGTTTGTAGATATCCGAACTGATTATATTACCTAGGTAAGCTATATTATATTAAATTATACGCCAATCAGTATAATTTAATATAATATAATCCCCCTTCCGTCCAATCTTAAATTGACCGTGAATTTTGCGCAACGAAAAGTTCACAGGCGAAATGAGAGATGCACTTCTAGGGAATGGCGAGGTGAAACTCAAATCCCCCTTCCATACAATCTTAACTTGACTGTGTTTTACAGACGAAATTAAGAAAACCCGAGTTGCACTTCCCGGGAAACTCCAAACACAACCACCATTCTCAGAAATCTTAACTCAACACGACTCAACGGTTTGCTGCTGGCTGTATCTGGGGCAATAGGTCCGCCCGCTAGCTAGGCTGTAACAGGGATTATAGACTCGCCCTTAGATAGCTCGTAAACTGTCACCTCAGTAGTTGAATTGACATGGTTGGAAGAAATTAAAACGTTAAATCACTTATAGTGGGCGATGTATTGAAGATAGAGATATGCTCTCGCGGACCTTTTTGTAACACTTGTCATTCTGAACTATACTTACACTCATAGTATTCAGATATTTTTAACGGTTTGCCCAGCGTAAGCTTACAAAACGCTCGGACGCCAGGTTTTTTTCGACTTTTCCACTGAAATCGTTACTGCTCGGCTTCCTTTGATCATAAATAAATAATTTTCTACATAAGTCATCCTCGAGATATCCTTCACAGAATGGTGAAAACCGCATCAAAATCCATCCAGTGGTTCTCGAGTCTACCCGTAACATCCAAGAATCAGGGACTTGGTTTTATACTAAGTAGAGATATTAGTTATAGTTCGTGAAGAGAGTGATTAGAATTGTTTGGGTTCACGAAAATTATACAGATACCGGTACGTACCGTTTTCGTGAAAAAAGTTATCCGAAAATAGAATAGCGTAGGAAATGTTACACGCTGACTCCTTTTGTTGAGACCCTTCGTGGTGTAGTGGCTAGCATTATTAGCCGGAGGCCCGGGTTTCATTCCCAGGTTTTCCACAGGAATTTAATACTGGTCTGAGGGCTTAAACGGGGTACACGCAGCCTTGTGAGACAGAATTGAGAAGGGGTGGGTTTGTTACTTGCCTCAGCAATCCTGGAAGTGGTATTCCGTGGTTTCCCACTTCTACTCCAGGCGAATGCCAGGATGGTACCTAACTTAAGACCACGGCCGCTTCCTACCGAAATCTTACTTCAATTACAAATACACACATTAGTACAGACATCAGAGTGAAAAAGGTTATTAGATAAATTCTACACACACCCAAGTACACGCGGATACATGATCGCGTCGAAATTGGGTACAGTATTCATGTGTTTTTCCCTTAATGTTAGAATGGTCATTTGACGTACTTCAATAGAGAGCGAACAAAGAGAGATTTTCATCACAGTTCAAAGAATGGTTTACCTTATCACTAGTTACTAAGAATCACACTTAGAATCCTGTATTAACATTGTATTCCACAATTAAAATATTTCTCTCTTTTGGCATTCCGACAGTGAATTTTCAAGGTGTTGTGTAATATGTATGTCTTTTTAGCCTAATTACTTCTAAACGGCTGGAGCGATTTCAATGAAACTCGGTAAGACCGTGGTACTATTTCGGCCGACCCCGACCTTGCCCTTTAAATTTTGTTACGTCTCACCAATCCAACATAGCGGCTGTACGAAATATTTCACTGTCATTCTATATCTCCGAAACTATAACTGATATCACCCTGAAATTGTGTACGGAGATAAAGGGCACTACTACAAGTTTATCTATGTAACTTTCAAAAATCTGTCAGGTACAAAACGAACATGGTGGCTAAGCGACGTTGAAACATTTTAATAGATTTTTCTCGCGATTTAACAATCTGAGCGCAGTGAAATATAGTACAGTTTTAATCTACGACAGTAACGACATTAGGCAGGCAGCATTACGGCAAGCCGTAAGCATTGATCACATGATTTGAAAGCATTAAATAAAATAAAGCGCCTTTGGTGGCGTAGTCGGTAGCATGCTGAACTTCTTTGCCCAAGATCGTGGGTTCTAACCCGGCCGAAGTCACGAGATTTTTTAAGAGCGTTAAAAATCCCTCAGTATGCCTTCCTTCGGAAGGGAAGTAAAGCCGGTGGTCCCATGTCATTTATGGCATGAAAACGAACCTACCACAACAATTGGTAGCGTTAGGTCATCTACCTCTGTAGTAAGAATTACAGATCTGTTCAGATTATATTAGACTCAACACACAAATTCCCACCATTTTTTTATATACTGTATTTCAACATAGTTGTTTTTGAAAGGGAATTTTCTTGTCAGATTGTTGGTATAATGCGCAATAGGAGTTCCCATTCGATTTATGGATTCATCCAAGAAGTTGGCAACTCTGTTTTGACCTTCATCTCTTTGTTTTGAAGGGAGAGTCACTCGCTGCTTTGTGACTGAAAGTAACAGCTTAAGACAACAATGAATATTTGATGTTATGGTCATTGTTGGTGCAATATGTTGTTAATAGAGAGTTAGTTATTGTTGTTTTAAGGGGCGGAACTACGAGGTCTTCTGCACCTTGTTAATAGAGAGTTGCTAGGGAAGTGTAGCTAGTTAGTTATTGTTAATTTAAGGGGATGAATAGCGAGATCATCTGCCCCTAAATGTAGCTATTGATCCCGTATAGCTCATGCCAGTGGTAACTTTTACGAGAGCAAAGGAATTTATTATGTCAGACAGTTGTAAACGCATCCCAGAAGCATGTCACCGCTTCAGATGTAATTTTGTCCCTGTTAAAATGTTCCGGATAATTTTCTCTTCATGATTAAAGCATATTTTCTATAATGTGCAACCTGAACTCATAATTTACAGTCATGCAGCATAATTTGCCACATTTTATGGGCTTTTATCTAATTTATGGTATTTGAGACAACAGGTATGCCATCGCGTGGAACGGATTTATTTACTAAATCACTAGGGAAGTGATCCAGCTTGAACGCTTGCTTACGGGAGGAAATCAATCCCTATGGTGCGATTGACCCACACGCACGTCAATTTTGGAGGTCTAAGTAGACCGGGATTTGGAAACGTCGTGATCAGTACAATCTGATAAGTATCCGACATCATCAAAGTATTATTTTGGCAAGAAGTGTGCTGGTGAGTTGCGTGTTACCAGTGAAGTAACTAAACTAGTGATATTTTGGAAGAAAATCATATTTTCCAAGTTTTCAGTGAATCAGCACATGGTCTTATTTGAATGCCACATGGCCGACCATTGTGATACTCAGCAGTTGTAAAACACGTGCAACGACAGTGAAATCCAGTGATTAGTGATATCACGTGTAAAATATTCTGTTTAACCGAACTGTGGAAAAGCCGGAATTTTTGCCACAAAGATTAAGCCGATATCGGCAGATTCATTCTGTGTCTCATTGCTTCAGTGTAAAAGCAGACAGAAAGATTTTAGAATATCTTATGCAAAGTATAAGTGTAGATGCAGTGAATTTATTAATGCACGCTAAAAGCAGTGAATTTTCATCATCCTACGATTTGTTCTACAAGATGTCAGAATAACGCCACGTGCGGGTCCATAACTCTCCTGTCCTGACCACGAAGATGATGAGAGCTTAAACCATTCCTATGGGAGAAACACCGAACATCTGAGCTTCACTACACCTATGGAGGAAAGATTGTGGATAGCCATGCTCATTGCGAAGCAGAAAAGAGATCCCTGGATACCATGGAGAAAGGAAGTACCCCTCAATCCTTCCCTTTTGTGTGAGGTGATCATCGGTAAGCTGTGAGTCATGATCCAAATTCTATTCTGTACGGTGAATGGTCATGGGTGGATTTAGTTAGTAGCAACCGTAACTTTGATATCAGTCATCAGGTAGGATTTTTCTCTCTTTAGCCACAAACTATGGTGATTTTTCACGTTTCCAACACGCCAATTTTATGTGGTTACACACAGTGCAATACTGGTAATAATTGTAATTCCGCATCACGGAACATGAATTTCGTCATATTTGACGGGAGCGATATCTTAAATTCAGCACAAGCTGAAGTTTATGTAATGTTTTTCTAAAGCTCCCTTTTGTAATTATCTTGTACGCCACTGATTATCAGGCGTATCGTTTGGTATGGGAGGTCCCCAGCCTACATTGTTATTGTAAATACATTTTTATTAGAGTGAGCAATACGCCACTTGATTCAAGACGAATCAATATGGTTGTAAATGAGACAAGTCATGTGTTACCTTGCTCATAAATCCCGATTACACGATAATCGTATCATTTCTACAATCACACCAGAGGTTAAGGTGTGGAGAACATTATTAACAGTCATTTAGACGTGCCTTATGAGCACGAGCACTGCCAACGTAATGTACAGGCCGTAAGGCTCCTACTGTGACGTCACGCCTAGGGTCGTTATAGTCGCAGCAGCAAGTCATATAGCTCCCTTCACACGCAGTCTCTTCAAACCTAATATATATTACGCTCCCGCTTCAAGACGTAGAAAAATAGCAATGCTATTTAGAGCTGATTGGCACTTCCATCCGTTATCTCTACATACGCCTAATTATCGCTCCGCTTGTTGGAATCCGGCCGATGTAGTTGGTATTTTGAGAGTGAAAAAAAAATGGTAAATTGCCGGGACATAAACAGGGCTAAATTGCAGTATTTTGACGTCGAGAATAAGATCTATTATTGGTCATTTTCTCGTTGTTCCACCCCCCCCCCCTTTGAAAAGGTTTATGGTAAATGCCTGAGAAAACCCAACATCACTCTTGGCTATTCAACAGATCACGCCCTAAACTGCTCGTGGATGATAAAGCACAATTTAACCTATATCTAACTGTAATTAATGCACAGGCCACCCTCAAGGTGACTTAAACAGGGCCTATCCTAAAAGCACTTATTTTCTATGACTCAATCTAACTTGTTTCTTGCATCAGGAATTTACAATGGGTTGTAATTTTGAAATCAGGTATCAATAACCTACAGTACATACACCAGGTGCTAACAATCCCATTAATGTAAATACAGTAGTCTACACAAATGCTACCACGAAAACATTACCATATTCACTTGAGCTTGATCGAGAAACCATTCTCACAAATAATGTAACTTGGACTGACTTCAGTAGATACTGAATACTGGATATCGCTCCTCTGATTTACATACGGTAAGTAACTTAACCTCAGCATTATCATAATAGAAATGTTTCCAGTCCCATTGGCTGAAGTTTGGGAACTTCTTACAATAATTCAAACCATATTAACTAACAACCTACCATCAAGGCGATTAGCCCTTCTCTCACGAAGAATGGTATCTTACTTTCAAGGAAATGTTAACACACACTCTTGTATTTCCCGTAATGTACAAATAATTTCTAGGAATGTTGTGTATGCATTGCTTCCTTAAATTGTCGTGGTGGGGAAGGAGAAGCAAGCCATATTATCATTTCTTTCATAATACCGGTAGTTGCTATAAACAAACTTTTGACATACCTGCGACCTGGGAAGGAGGTTTCCTGAACTAACAACATTTTATTGCCAATAACTTAAAAGAATAATAAAATTTCCGCCTTTCAATACTATTTATTGCTAATTACTTACAATAAATAGTATTGAAAGGCGGAAATTGTATTATTCTTTCAAAGTTATAGTTACGTCAATACGGACCAGAATAATCGACATTATTTTATTACCATCCAAAAAAACTTGTATGAGTCGAAATAATAAGTGATATAGAGGTGCTAACTAAAACATAACCTTCTGTGTGATGACATACATGCAACGCAAAATTTGCGTAGATACAATAACCTACCTACAAAATGAACATTTGTTTCAGAAAAAAAATCCTCATTCTAGATGGCGTAAGTAGAAGCGTTCACAAGTATCACTTTTCACGCGGATACGCATTCTTAAAAGATATAAACAACACAGCACAAAGCAAAATGGTCACCATCTCTACCCCCTACCGATCAGCTGATCAATCGTTAAGAGTCGCTGCATGATGGCCTGTACATTACGATGGCAGTGGCACGAGTGTATTTTTGTAACCGACATTGGTGTTACATCTTTTTTCAAAGACTTTAAGCAGGAGAGACATCTCTTTCCGTTAGGCTTCTTTGGTTTGCCAAGCCAAACGCATCATTATTGTATTTTAATTGTCTAGAACAACATTATATTCCTTACTAAGTGTGTCATATTCTACAGAGTGTATACAAGGGTCACTCGTGGACATTATTTTGAACCCAGTGTTATTTGAAACAGTGAAAGACTTTTGTTTTGAGCATAATTCACATACACGCAGTATAGCGATTATCACAGCGCACCTAGCAGCAAATGACAGATGCTTGCCTGTTATATTTCCCAAGCTACCTTTCGATCTCGATTGCGAGACAGATGACAAATGACAAACATTCCTCTAGACAAACTGCAATGAATGTTCCATAACGAGCAAGGTCTCGTGAATGCTCGTACTATAACCTTGATCAAGTATTGATTATTTTTAAGGAATGTCGCAGTACAGGGATACTGTAAAGTCATTCAATATTTTGAATATCCTCGCAGATATTTGTAAGCGAGCACTATGTTACTATCATGAATTGTATTAATATGAGTAACCATTTGATAGGTCTGACGCTTTAAGGCCATTGTTATTCTCACTTGAAAGATAATATTTTCCCCTGTTTTGATACACGATGGAGGGTTGGTTACCGTATTTGTTATTGCGCAGGCCGGCAGACCTATGTTTTGGGAACACGGCGGACCGAGGAGTTTTCTCATGAGCTATACCGCCATGTAGACTTCTTTAGAATGGTAACGGTGTCTCTAATGAGCTCCGATGTGTTATTGCTGACGTGCTGTGTAACGTGAACTTTGTTGAGGTGTACCACGAGATAGTAACACACTTGTTAGAAGCCTTGCATTTTGGTCAACCATCATAAATAATGAACTTATAAATCTACAACATTAACTTAGAACTAAATCATGAATGTCAATTTGTTTACTAAACCGATGATGCTAAAATATCGTTAATCGTTAATCAACGATAAATCTTGATCTTGTTTAGTCTAGGAGACCAATGCACTGAGCTTAGGTGATCTATTCCTGCGGGAATGCCTAGTAGCTGACATGGATAGACTTTTCGACAGAGATCTTAAGCGAGCCAAGAGTTCAGAAATCGTGGGCCGCGACTCGATTCAGAGAATACCGTTGATGAGCAGTTTCATTCTCACACTTAGATGCACACTGATAGATGAAGGTGAATAACAAACACTTGTTCATCTGGTTGTAGGCAGGAATAATAAGATTCTTGTTGAGTGTTTTATTTATTTCATTGTATGTAATCCCAATGTTTACCCTACTTTTACTTCTACTATTGTAAACCTTGTTCTTGTACAGATTTGTCAACTTGTATTGTAAAAGATGACTGATAATCACTAGATCTTTGTTTAGTTTGTTATCACCGACGCCTAACGCCGTTGATTATTTAATGCAGGATTAGTTCGAATTAAATAACTGTAAATGTAAATACTGGATGGTACCAGTCTGTTAGCTTTTCTGTCATGTTTGACAGTTTTTTCTGACATGATGTCTTCTCTCCAGAAGCACTTTGTTTTCACTTTGTTTTTGTACCACTTCCCATGCTCTTATCTATTGTTTGTTGTATTTAGGACCTGTCGAGAGGGTTCTTCGTTAAACTTAGGGGTTGTTTGTCTTGTTACTTTTATTTAGCTTACGGATTAGCCGTTTTACCAAACCCTCCGACTGCAGGATAGGGGTTTGGTGTTGACAATAAACATCCCACGAATATTTCTTAAGCCTGGATGTTATTATTTAGTAGTTTGAACTTTTGGGGGTGCATTTCTTTGGGTGACTGTGACAATCACTGTGATGGGAACCTGATCCTTAGGGATGCAGTGTCTTGTGCCGGCTAATCCCACGAGGAATGCATTCCGATCCTCTCCGGCGAAGTGTCTTGGGGGAATGGATCATCTGGGAGGCCACATACGGTCGGTGGTGACCAGATAACCTCCTCCAACGGGCACACTATTTCTAAACGTTAATTTAGTAATGTTATTATACAATGTAATTAAGTCGTTGATTCCTTCCACCATTTAGCGCCGTGTACAGTAAAATCGGATTGTGTTTGAATAATGGTGAAAAGCAAATACATTTCTTCAAGTAATGTAGCAGTTGTTAATGCTCTGCGGGATGAAGAAAGATTTGCTTGAGTCTAATAATTTGCACCAGATCTGTAGTTGTAGCAGTGGTAGGAAGTTCATTTCATTATCATATTTTGATTTCACCCATATCATTAGTGGCCGATAACCTAGAGGTTAGGCTCCTTAAAAAAACAATTATTTATAATTATTATAATTCCCTGTTCTGCGAGAAGATAAGGACACAATTCCTACCACAGATACCAGAATAGCGTTTCCGACGGTACCTTCTTGCTCTGCACACCCAACTTAGAGGCCACAGCCTCATCCTCCCCAATTCTAGGTCTAAATACGAGTACACACCCTGTAGTCAACAGGGTTGATGGCCGGAATGTAATAATAATGCGTTATACGTCCCTTTTAACTACTGTGACTTTTAGAGACGCTGGGGTGCCCCATTATTTTGCCCCGAAGGGGATCTATAACGTGCCAGTTAATCAACTGACAAGGCTCCCACACATTTAATGTTGATATACGAATCGCAGCCAATGGCCATAAGCTGGGCATTTTGATTGAACGCTCGAGGGCTCCCAACAAATTCAATTTCAAGTAGTTCCAACTTATGGTACTGTCACTATCACTAGCGGGGAACTTTGGAAATTATGGAGCGTTTCCCAATCGGCCAAATATAATCTACACATTTTTCTACACATCACCAATTGCAGTGGTAGCTTCTTTTACATGCCACAAATCTATGACATGGGCCCGGTGGCATTACTGCCCCTCCGAAGTAAGGCATACTGAAGGATTTTAAAGCTAAAAAATCTAACGACTTCAGCTGGTTTTGACCCCGCCATCTTGGGCTTAGCAGTTCAGCATGCCCTCACATTTCAGCACCCCTAAATGCCAACAGACTGCGCCAGTATTCATTCCCGCTATCTTGGTATCATCAGGATAGAACGTTACCTCTAATGAAGTGACATTAATTATAATTAATTTTTCGTTTGTTGAGGAGTATTTCCAGCTGCCTCGGTGGCGTAGTTGGTAGCATGCTGAACTGCTGTGCTCAAAATGGCGAGGTCAAAACCAGCTGAAGTCGTTAGATTTTTTAAGAGCGCTATAATCCTTCAGTATGCCTTCTTTGGGGGGCAAGTAAAGCCGGCGGTCCCATGTTATAGATTTAAGGCATTTAAAAGACCCTTCCACTAAAAAACATGTGTGAAGCTAAATTATAGGTTAGATTTTGTTGAAACGCTCTATCAAAGTTTCAACGTTCATCACTACGGGTTAGTGACATCTGGTGGTGAAAGTTGGAACTACTAGAATTTGAACGGAAGTTGTAGCTCACCCCATGGGTGTCCACTTGAAACAGCTACAGCTTCTGGCGAGCCCAACATGTCCTCGGACACTCCCGGCACTAAGAGCCATACGCTAAATAAATAAATAAATAAATAAATAATTAAATAAATAAATAAATAAATAGCTAATGTACGTCAGTAAAACATTATAATGTTATTGCAATCAATAACTCAGCGTCCGCGGCAGATAAGTGAGGACTATTATCCTGAGCTAATGTCGGAATATCATTCGCTTTTAACACTACCAATTGCGTGTTTTAACGGGATAGATGATAGTGATAGTTGATAGTGACGACCTCCGGGACACGCTTCACCGATATGAAAGTAATGGCAGCGATTGCTGTGAGGTCCTGCTCATTGTTCGGAGGTGTTTCATTCAAGGATTCAGTGTTGATCTAGGAGAGTTTCAGAATTAAACAAAAATACGAGTATATTAATTAACCTATCGGCTAAGACCACATCATACTTACAGACGCTTCATCCATGCTCTGATGGGTATTATCAATGGCTCCCTCAACTGAAGACAGTAATTAAGATAATTGACGTAGCTGAGGGTGACCAGTTTTGGTGTTGTAGGAGATAAGGGCAAACGACATTTCCGAACATGAAGTCAAAATGATCAGGAAGTAATAACTTTACTGATGCGAGCAGAAAGAAAAGATATGACTTCATAGCAAGACATTTTTGAAGGCAGCAGAGAGATGAGACATGGCTACTTAATGCGACATTGATCAAGATAATAATACATTCTCTGAGGCAAGCAGGGAGAAGATATATGACCAAATGATGTCACACCCTTTTATTCACCTTGAATTGGACTGGATGTTATCAATTTTGTAGCTGCCTTGATGAAATCAGCACATTTATTCACTTCTATTGTTGTCGTGACTATTATGGGATACGAATGGATGTACTGGCAATATGGCAAACTTTGTGATATGGCTATTTCCCACTAAGGGCTACGTCAGCTTACGTGTGAAAACAGATAGTATCAAATGGATCAATAAGTGAATTGCATATCCCAATATATTCAAATAGCACACCAATTACTGGAGAGTGGTCAATATTAGAATATCGACTATACATATTGTATATTACGCTGGAATGAAGACAATGGATTCAGTGACTGATATTCTGTACGCTATCAGTCCACTCTACAGGATAGGACATTTTATTGGACTTGCTCCCTTCATACCAACTACAACTGTGGATTTGCAGGTGTCTGCCGTTACATTTAAAAGAACAATGTCTGGCGTTATTATTTCCACCACAGTATTCTTGGTGATATTGTTTGGCATGTTATATAATCTCGTGTTCGAAGCTCATTTCTTGATAGGTTCCTCCATTAACATGTTATCCAAGGTGATCCGAATCGTTCTGTTTCTTCAAGCTTTCATCCATGCTCTCATTAACATAGTGGCGCATGGAACAGTTAACATAAGAAAGTTTGAGAACATGTACAATAAGCTGTTAAAAATAGATAACATACTTCTGCTTCAACTGGAAGGCCGCTACGAGAAGCTCAGGCGAAGAGTAATTGGGCAATTAGTGGCATTATTCTCCTACTTAACATTTCTTTATACATGCACATTTTGTGTGGAGAAGAGATACCAATATGTATTTTATATTTTTGCACATTTCATTAATTGCCTAGTCCATATAACATTTGTGAATCTCATCATGTTCTTGAGAAGCCGTTTTCAAATATTGAACAATCGTCTAAGCTCGTATAATGGAGATTTTCAAGGGCGTTTATTCCAAGATATTTATGAAACTGACTCGACACCAGGACCAACATTCACCGATTCGAAACTCCTACTGTTTCAAGATCGAAGGTGTCGATCGTCTCAGCAGGTCAAAGCCTTCAACATGTTATCACTTAGAACAATGCGCATTGTTCACAAAAGTTTGTGTGAAGTTTCACGGCAACTGAATTCCTTGTATGGACTAGAATTACTTTGTCGTATAGCATTTTATTTCTCATGTTTTCTATTTGATATCTACACTATTATTAATAATATCCGTGAAAACTCTACTGAGAATTCATTCGTTAGTATGACTAAGCTATTTTGGCAGATAATGCACATTTCTCAGTTTGTATCTATCGCAGTATGTTTCTATCTGACAAGCAAGGAAGCGAACAGATCACCATCAATAGTTATCAATTTACTCCTCTTGGGAACACCAAACAAAGAGCTGAGCTCGTTCTTGATACAGTTACAAAACTCCAAACTTAAGTTTACTGCATGTGGAATGTTCGAGTTAAATTTGACTACGATTTGTACTTTCTTTTGCACCACTGCCACTTTCTTAGTCATTGTGGTGGACCAATGATTGGTTCTTTGATTTGTCATTGGCAGAATTTGATTGGAAGCGCATTGTTGTTGGTAAAGCGGTGACTAATATTGCTGTTTATTAGGACTATGAACCAAAGTACCATGAGAGACAAGATAATGAATGAGGTACACAGAGCATCAGCTGGCATCAGGGTCCCTGTCATTAACTTTCTGGGGACACGCAGACTTCAGTGGTACGGCCATGTAATGAGAAAGGATAGCTCTAGAACAGCTAAGATGTACTTCAACCTGGATGTCAGAGGGAAGAAACCAAGAGGAAGACCAAGGAGACGATGGATAGAGACAGTTCGATCAGAGGTGGAGAAGAATGGTTTTAACTTGGATGATGTACCAATATCGGAGAAGACGGATGGCACTTGTTTGGCACACCCGGGAAACTGGAGATGGAAAATGATGATGATGATGATCGTTCTGACTCGTCAAAACGTAACTACAATAGTAATTTGTTGTATGTGAAGTGAATGGTTAGAATAGCTTACATAATCTGAAAAGTTTTCATAAGATAGGTACTCAAATTTGAAGAATTAATCTTCAGACTAATAATTTAGAAGTGTTTCTGCATATAGATTCTATTTACACCAAAAGTGGTTGTCTGTGCAGCCTGTCGATATTCTACATTTTCAGATAAGTGCCCACACTAGATGTTTCAACACAGTAATTGTAGACAAACACAATTTTTCGTATGTTTTTTTTTGTAGTTGTAGCTCTTTACCGTCATCACAACAGACTACTTTCCACATATTAGTTTACAATTCTACAGTAGTTTAGGGATTATTGCTGAAGTGTTATAAATAAGGCCCGGAAGTTCATGCAAAATCATATTTTTGCATACTTGTGCATATTTTGGTTATTTTGGCACAGTGCGTCATATTTTTCTCCTTTGCCTGTTCAAGTGAATATTGCTGCTTCAGAATGGCATGTATTCTAATTTCCTTTTGTTACTTAATGTTCTTAAAGTCGTATATTTCAATTCGGAATCCGAAAGTCTATCACAGGTTAATACTCAAATTATTTTAGAACCTAGTACGTTTCAGTTCTTTAGCAAATTAATATCAATTATTTTTATTCACCAATTACTATGTAAATATTGTAAAATTATTTTCATTTTAAACAAGTAGTTCCGTGAAGAACTAAAGCCTATTTTCGTATATATTACTTATCGCAATTGTCTCTCTCAACATACAAAAGTTTGGTTTGATTGCTGTAATTATTATGAAAACACCAAGGGTAAAAACATGGAAATTGGAAGATTCTCAACTAAAGGAAGAATATAAACTAAGAATTCAACAGAATATGCCAAAGGGTGAAGTAATCAACGTTAATGAAGAGTGGAAGACATTCAAAGACACCTTTGTGGGAGAGGCCAAACCCCTATGCGGAGTTACAAGTTCCATCAAAAGAAAGAAATGGAATGATAGAGTTAGAACAGCTGTGAAAGAAAGAAACCAAATAAAGAAGGCAATAGACAAGGAAAAACAAAATCAGGGGCAAGAACGCATTGAACAAGAAATACTAAGACTCCAAGGAACGTACAGGAACAAGAACATTGCAGTTAAGAGCATTGTAAGAGAAGAAAAGGGAAGAAATGGAATGAGTTTGCAGACAAACTGAAAGAGGATAGCAGAGGAGATATGAAACTGCTATACAGAGTAGTGAAAAACAAGAGAAGGAATCAAGAGACCATAAAAGCAATAGAACGTGATGATGGAACTCGGGCATAAGAAGAGGGAGAAATCAAACAAGAACTCAAGATCTTCTTTGAAAAGCTGCTGAATGGACATAAAGAAAACATAACAAACAGAGAAGAGTCAAGTCGAACAACCACGACTGAACCACCAATCACATGGCTGGAGGTTGAAAAGGCGCTCAAGAGCATGAAGAAAGGAAAGGCAGTGGGCATAGACGAAGTGAGTGCGGATATTCTGAAAACGGCGGGAATTCCAGCCATCCAATGGTTGTACAGAACGCTCAACAGGATATGGGCGGAAAATACTATCCCAGAGGACTGGAAGATGGGCATCATTGTCCCTCTGTTCAAGAAAGGAAGCCGACGTAAATGCACTAACTATCGGGGTATTACAAAACTGTCTCATGCTCTGAAAATATTGGAAAAAATAATAGAGAACAGAATGAGAGATATTGTTGAATCAATTTTGGAGGAAGTACAGTATGGTTTCAGACCAGGAAGGTCAACTACAGACCTGATCTTTGCACCGAGGATGCTAATGGAAAAACAATTGGAGAAGAACAAACCTTTATTTCTAATATTTTTGGACCTTGAGAAAGCATATGATAGTGTACCAAGGGAAACACTTTGGCAATGCATGAAAGAACTTCAAGTGAGAGACAGCCTCATAGACAAAGTGAAAATGTTGTACAATGTGAATGAAGTTGTATTCAAGTAGGACGTGGTTTGTCGGACTGCTTAGAAACAAAGAAAGGAGTGCAGTGGGGAAGCTCATTGTCACCGCTTCTATTCATCATTGTGATGGATGTGGTAATGAAATCTATTAAAAGGAAAGAACATGGAAATATTAGAGCCTTCACATTTGCAGATGATGTTACGATCTGGAGTGAATCGGAGGAGGAACTAGGCGAGAGGCTGCAAAGCTGGAATGAGGAGTGTAATAAATATGGTTTAAACATCAGCGAGACAAAACGGTGGCAATGAAAGTGTATGAGGAAGGAGCAGAACCAATAGTCATGCTAAATGAAGTCAAATTGGACAGCGTGCCAGTTTTCATGTACTTGGGTAGCATTCTATCAAGTGACAACTTAGCAAAACATGAGGTAAACAATCGAATTAATAAGGCAACACAATTTTACCACCAGGTAAGACACCTGCAGTGGAATGAGCAAATGCCCATGAAAACAAAGATGACATTGTACAAGTCCTATTATACACCGATTCTTACATACAGTCTCGAAACCACAACACTAACCAATAGAGATAACTCTAAACTCCAGGCAGCCGAAATGAAATTCCTACGTACCATAATTCAGAAAACCTGGAAAGACAAGATCAGGAATGAGAAGATTAGAGAAGAAGTAGGAATAGATGATTCTCTCCTCAATAAGATCCAGATCTCAAGACTGAAGTAGTTTGGTCACATGAAGAGGATGCCACCAAACAGAACTACACGGAAGGAATTTGAGAGAAAAGTAGAAGGAAAACGACCCGTGGGAAGGCCACGAAAGAAGTGGATAGATACAGTGAAGAACGATGTACTGCAGAGAGGTCATGATTGGAACAAGTTGGTGGAGTGCAAGTACAGGATGAAATGGAGGGGGCTCATATACCACACACGGGCAACTGGAGTTGGTTCAAGATGATGATGATGATGTTTATGATGATGCTGTAATAGATTCGTAGATATTGAAAACCGGCTAAATATTTCGGATGGTCACCATGTTGCATTTTTATAAATGTAGGTCTTAGAGTAATATACTCTTACATGAGAATTATTGTGTAGGTGTGCTATTCAAACTCCAATCCCATGATTAGGAAACACGAAATAAAATCGAGAATTTAAAATTTCGCACGGCTGCCATCTTGTGGTTATGAAAACATTGAAATAAATTAGATGCCAGTGGATTAAAACTTGTATAAGGATTTAACGTACCAAGTTTCACTGCACTCGGATGATTAAATCGCGAGAAACGTCCATTTAAATATGTATACTTCGCGTCGCCGCCTTGTTGGATTTTTGCTCAGGTTACTGAAAGTCCCATAGGTGAACTTACGTTCCTAGCCTCTATGAACATTAAAAAATTCAGTTTGTTTGCTGTAATAGATTCGTAGATATTGAGATCCATCTAAATACTTCGGATGGGCGCCTTGTTGGATTTTTATACTTATAGGCCATAGAGTTGTGTACTAAAATGAAGATTGTTGCATGGGTTCATTATTCAAACTTTCATTTTGATCGCATGATTACGACACAAGAAATAAAAATTTCATTTTAAAATTTCGCACAGCCGCCATCTTGAGGTTATGTAATGAACTAAATTATATGCCAGTGCATTACAATATGTATATACATTTGATGTACCAAGTTTCATTGCGTTTTGATGGATAAATCGCGAGAAAAGTCTATTTAAGAGTTTCAAATTCGCTTGGCCACCTTGTTGGTTTTGTAGTTGACAGGTTTTTGAAAACCTCATAGGTGAACTTCTAGTGGTGCTCTTTATCTCCGAACAAACTTTCAGCGTGATATCGGTAATAGTATCGTAGATATAGTATGCTGTTGAAATATTTCGCACATGTTGGATTGGTGAGACGTAATAAAATTTGAAGGGCACGGTCGGGGTCGGCTGAAATAGTTCTATGACCTTACAGAGTTTCATTGAAATCGCTCCAGCTGTTGAGAAGTTATTAGGGCGAACACACACACACACCCACACACACACATCGGCACACACGGACAAAAGGTGATCTCATAAGCTTATGTTTTTATAAATTAAAATAGGCTAAAAATTCACTGGCTATAAACATTGTATATCAGTTATAATTAAAAATTAGCATAATAAAAGGATTATTGATTGTCAACACGGCTTGGAGTTCCATAAGATAACATTTCCTACTATTTTGAACTGCTTCCTAGTTGAGGTATTTTAAAAGTGGTGTAAATAAATGTCCGTCTGTTCATAGTTTTTTACATTGAAAATAGAAACGCTAAAGAAAACGGAGTGATCGTAATTGCCGTAGTTATTTGATACTAGGCTACATATTTTTTGAATCGTGATGCAAGATTTATCAATAATTAGTGCATTTTTGCATGCATATTATTCATTTAATAGTGCATGAACTTCAGGTATAATATAATAATATCGTATGGCATCGGATGCCGGGTGCAAGTTTTGTTATTTGCGCCCAGAGGGCAGCTTTCATGTTGAATTTTATCGCTCCTATGAGCGCTACGAATGTCAATGAGGTTAGATATCTAAGCTCCTTGACACTACAGCGTTTTATTGGCGGCTTCGGTGGCGTAGTCGGTAGCATGCTGAGCTTCTATGCCCAAGATCGCGGGTTCAATCCGGCCGAAGTCGTCGGATTTTTTAAGAGCGTTAAAAATCCCTCAGTATGCCTTCCTCCGGATGGGGAAGTAAAGCCGGTGGTCCCATGTCATAGATTTATGGCAAGTTAAAGAACCTTCCTCTAACTACACCTGTGTGAAGCTAAAGTGTATGGCTTAAGAATATAAACAACGCTCTTAGGTTCCTACGTTCGTTGCCAAGAGTCGACTGCGGTGGCGTCTGGTAGCTAAGTCCTGAGCTATTAGTCGATGACGGTGGCGTTTGGCGGAAAAAGTAGGAACTATTTGAAAAAATTCATAAGTCTGCAGTCCTTGCTTGAATTAAAAAACAGATAACACACACTAATACAGATATCAAAATTGACACCGGTTATCAGACAGATTCTACACACTCCCAAAGAACACGGGGCTACATGACCGCGTTGTCGCAGCCCCTAAACTTAAGAACCAACCAACCACTACAGCGTTTTCTAGTAGAGAATGGATGAACTTTTTAGTGTTGTCGGAAAATCCCGAGATTAATTTTGCCATTATGAGCACGGCCTACTGAATACAAATGGGTTCTTTAACATGCCAACATCGTATGGCATGCATGCCGTGTTTTTTGTCGCCTTTCAAAATCAGTTACCACGGCCAGGAGCGAACCTGCAAGCTTGGGGTTGGTGGTCCGACACGATAACCACTCACCCACCGTGGCAAGCAGTTTATCGTGAAAGGGATATTCATTCATTCATTCATTCAGTCATTTATTTGCAATGGGGGGTGTGTCCCCCGGTGGCAAATTGTAGTCTATATACATAACAAATAAATAATTATACATAACAATTCAATAACAATTATACAATAATTAAACTGGAGTATTTACACAAATAGTCAGTCTTTTCTTAAACACACCTATATGTTTGGGAAAAGGCTCTAAGACTGCGGCAGGTAGAGAGTTCCAGTTATCAATGGCACAGTTTACAAAAGAATATTTACCATAATTTGTTCGCTGTGGTCGGCCCTTAACTTTGAAAGGATGATCGCTCCTACCCATGTAAGTGGGCTTTCCCAATCGTTTGCTAAGCTCACCCATGCTGGTTGATTTTTATACGTGTTGTACATAGCGCAGAGTCTAGATTTCATCCTCCTAGCCTCCAGTGATTCCCACCCAAGTTTCTTTAACATACGGCTCGCACTGCTCCTGGGATTAAAGTCACTGAGCACAAATCTAGCGGCCTTTCTTTGTACCATTTCCAACTCATTGATGAGCCCTACTTGATATGGATCCCAAACCGCCGAGACATATTCCAGAATAGGTCTTACAAGTGACAAATAGCCTAATTCTTTACCCGAGGTACTACTTCCTTTTAATACCCTCAGTTATGGTTATGGTTCGGGAAGAGAGTGATTAGAATTTGTTTGGGCTCACGAAAATTATAGACTACAGATACCGGTACGTACCGTTTCGTGAAAAAAGTAATCCGTAAATCGAATAGCGTAGGAAATGTTACACGCTGACTCTTTTTGTTGAGACTCCTCGTGGTGTAGTAGCTAGCATTATTAGCTGTCACCTCGGAGGCCCGGGTTTCATTCCCAGGTTTTGCAAAGGAATTTAATTCCTGCCTGAGGGCAGAAACGGGGTACACGCAGCCTCGTGAGACAGAATTGAGAAGGGGTGGGTTTGTTACTTGCCTCAGCAATCCTGGAAGTGGTATTCCGTGGTTTACCACTTCTACTCCAGGCGAATGCCAGGATGGTACCTAATTTAAGGCAACGGCCGCTTCCTACCGAAATCTTACTTCAATTACAAATACACACACTAGTACAGACATCACAGTGACACAGGTTATCAGATAAATTCTACCCACACCCAAGTAGACGCGGATACATGACCACGACGAATATGGGTACAGTATTCATGTGCTTTTGCCTTAATGTTAGAATGGTCACTTGATGAACTTCAATAGGGAGCAAACAAAGAGAGATTTTCCATCACAGTTCAAAGAATGGTTTACTTTATCGCTAGTTACTAAGAATCACACTTTTAGAATCCTGTATTAACATTGTATTCCACAATTAAAATATTTATTTCTTTGGCATTCCGTCTGTGAATTTTCAAGGTGTTGCAAAATTTATGTATCATTTTCCCTTGTCATTTTTGTCATGTGAGTATATTTCTTGTTACCACCAAGTTCATCTTATCTTTATGTATTTTTTCGAAAGTATAGTCATATACTCATGCAATTATTTTTCTTAGTTTATGTTACATTAAAGCCGGCCCCGTGGTGTTGGGATTGCTCACCTGCATCGCACCCGGAGGCCCCGGGTTCAATTCCCAGTTCCGTCAGGGATTTAAGATACTGACGTGAGGCCTGGAACGAGGTGCATTCAGCCTTGTGAGGACAATTGAGTAGCTGTCTGACAGCGAGGCAGCGCCCCGGTCACGGAGACGAAGATTAACGGCCAAGGGGACCCGACGTGGTGATCACACGTCACCCCATCATCTGCAGGCCAAATGGCTGGACAGCGGTCGCTTGGTAGGCCTAGGCCACAGGTGTTTTGTTACAATATTATATTAACTAGCAGTAGTGTCCGGCTTCGCCCGGTGGATTTATTTGTTTTATGGATGATAATGAATGGGCTACTACCACAGAACTGGCACATGGTACTTAAACTAACAGAAAAAATAATTTAAAAATATAACATTTTGTGGTGGTGGTGGTGGTGGTGGTGGTAGTGGTGGTTGTAGTGGGGGTGATAAGTAGTATAGTATAATGGACCTAAGATTCAGGTCATTTTCCCGTAATGATAATAATTATAATAATGAATGGAGAAACGGCTATTTTCTAACTACAGTACTGACACATGTTATTAACAAACAATTTTTTAAAAAATTATTAGAAAGATGAATAAGTGACATAAAAGACAATGCCTAGGGCCTATATCTCATTGGCTGTTAGAAATGTAGAGACCAATAGTGTCGGCTTTTGTCGCATAGCGCCGTAGGATAATAATCAGAACACTTTGAAAACTTCGGCTGTCCCGAGCTACTGAGGTAGCAATAGTATCATTTATCGCCACATAGCGCTCAACGATAAGGTTCGGAATAATTGAAGGTAAATTTGAAAGCACCATTGCACTTATACCGAGGCATAATATTGTCATGATGGTAACTGTTTTAAGGGACCTAAGAGATCTTTTTGCACTAATCGCTCTCCGTGACTGCAATTTATAAACAGCGCAAGATGCAACTATTTTCGCAATTCTGCACCAGAATACTGATAGAGGAGACGTGATGCAGCCCGAACTGTCCGTCAACAATATACTTATTAAAATTACAGTTACACTACTACGGTCATGAATGGTTCTAGGGCCTTAATACGTGGTTTTCAAGTTTATTTTGTCTGTTATTCTAAATGAAGGGAATGGAGAGCGTTGTCCAAAATATCAAGTGGATAGTGTTACCAGCAAGGTTTCAAAGTGTATGTAGAATTTGGTTCAATTATAGAGAAACTGTGTAGATTTGTAATAAAGGGCATAAATGCAGGGAATGTAGTGGTCTGTCCTAAATTTAAAGTGGACAGTGTCACCCGCAGGGTTCCAAAGGGTAAGTATACAAATTTTGGTTCAGATCGGTGAAATGGTGTGGATCTGTGCCAAAGGGCCTAAATGCAGGGAATAGAGTGGTCTGTCCAAAATTTCAAGCAGACAGTGTTACTCTTAGGGTTCCAAAGGGTAAGTATGCAAATGTTGGTTCAGATTGGTGAAACGGTGTAGATTTGTGACAAAGGGCCTAAATGCAGGGAATGGAATGGTATGTCCGAAATTTCATGCAGACTGTGTTACTCGCAGGGTTCCAAAGGGTATGTATACAAATCTTGGTTCAGATCGGTGAAACGGTGTACGTATCACTAACCATAACGCCAGCGCATGCGGATAGAGCAGTTCGGGAAGCGCTTGTTCTACCGAATTACTGAACAAAAATCAATCTTTTAGGTTATCTGAGAGGTGTAGCCTAATACTACATAGCCTAAACTATTCCTCTTGAATCTGGCCACCATATAAAAAAAGAAATTTTTCGAATCGCACTGGTAGTTCCAGAGATTAGGGCGTTTAAACACACAAACACACAACTCTTCAGCTTTATTATATTATATTATATTATATTATATTATATTATATTATTTATTTATTTATTTATTTATTTATTTACATATGTTACGCCCTCATTGGAGCACTTAACCAAAACAAGTATATACATATCTCAAAAACAATATTAAAGACTCAGCTTCTTCTTTTTCTTCTTTTCCCAAAACATTTTCATTCTAGTCGACCTTGCCGCTCTCTCTGCATCGCTTATGGTGTAAGTTTTGCGAGTAAAGGTTTTTAAGGGAAGTCGGATGTTCTTGTTTTTCAAGATATTCTTCTCATCTTTGTTAGCAATTTGGGACATTGTCAAGCCGAGTTCATCCAGATCATTTTGAATTTCCATAAACCAAGAGTTCTTTGTTTTACTTTTGAAAAAATAATTAAATAATACTTTTAATTGTCTGGTATCCGGCAGGCGTGAGATATGACCAAAAAAAAGCAATTCGCCTTTTTCGCATAGTATCGACTATAGACTCAGTTTCTTTATAAACCACTTCATTTGGTAATAGACGCCATTGACCATCCACCTGATGTTTTTTATTAATTATAGTTCTGAGAATTCTTCTATCAATCTTCTGTAATGTGTCAGTAACTGATCGAGTGTTTAACTTGAAAAGTGTTTCACAAGCATATATTGCTTCCGGTTTAATAACTGATTCGTAATGTCGTAATTTGGCATTTATGGAGAGTGATTTTTTTTTGTAACTAGACCAAGTAATATATTGCGCTTGTCTTAACTTTGTTGTTCTATTTTCGATTGACGCTTTCTCATTCAAATTCCATGTTATAAACTCCCCTAAATATTTAAATTTATGTAGCCTACAACTTTAATTTCTTTATTGTTGATCAATGTAATAGCTCGTGTTTCCACATCAAAGGATGCCATGATTTCAGTCTTTTCAAATGAAATTTGAAGTCCTACTTTTGCTGCAATAGACCCAAGTTCTTCCATTTGGTGTTTAGCCTCATCTATACTGGTTGCAAGCAGTGCAAGGTCATCCGCAAAGGCCAAGCAATTCAGTTTTATATTAGTACCAATCTTTACATTTGGAGGACAAGTTTTGTTCCACTCACGCATGATCTTTTCAAGAACACAATTAAATAATAATGGTGATAGACCATCTCCCTGTCGAAGTCCAGTCCGGATATCAAATGGTTCAGACAAGACGCCTCGAAATTTAACCTTTGATTTAGTATCTTTCAAAGTAACGCCGATGAGGTTGATAAGCTTTTGATGTAACCCAAATTCCCTAAGGATGTTAAGTAATGACCCTCGATGGATACTGTCATAAGCTTTCTTAAAATCCACAAAAGTAATGACCAAATCCTTTTGTCTCATTCTATGATATTTCATTATCCATTTCAGACTGATGATCTGATCCGGACAGCTGCGACCTGGTCGGAACCCTCCTTGATATTCTCCTAGTTCTTGATCGAGTTGTTGTTGAATTCTTGTCAAGATAATTCTAGATAGAATCTTGTATGTTACATCAAGCAAAGAAATCCCACGGTAGTTGTTCGGGTCTGATCTATCACCCTTTTTATGAATTGGGTGGATTACAGCCATTCTCCATTCCTCTGGTATTTGTTTCGAATTCCATACATCGATGAGGCGTTTATGGAGGTTGGAGATGGTTTGTTCATTTGCATATTTCCATAGTTCTGCTACCAATGAATTCTCTTATATTATATTATATTATTTACGCCCACATTGGAGCACTTAAATCAATACATTTGAGTAAATCTCTTCTTTTTCTCCTCCCTGAACTTTCTCATCCTCTCTGACCTGGAAGCCCTTTGTGTGTCCGATATAGTATATTGTTTCCGTTCAAGATTAACGGCGCTGATCACGCGTCACCCCAATATCTGCAGGCCAAATGGCTGGGCAGCGGTCGCTTGGTCGGCCTTGGCCCGTCATGGGCTGGATAGTGCCAGGGGTTGCATTTTTTCAACTGTTTTTAGTTTGAGACTTATGCTTTTGTTATTCAAAATCCTCTTCTCTTCTCTGTCTTTGATTTGTTGCCGAGTTATACCCAATTCTTCCAAATAATCCTGAACTTCTTTGAACCAATTATTATTGATTTATTTTTTCAAAAAGTAATCAAATAGTTGTTTCTATATCCTGGTTTCTGGCAGTCTTGATATATGACAGGAAAAGGAAATTCTTCTTTTAGGCATTGTAGGCCCTAGTTATTATTGATTCACATTCACGATAGACTGTGTTGTTAGGCAACAATCTCCACTGTCCATCAACTTGGTGTTTTTTGTTAATAATTGTTCTAATAATTCTTCTGTCAGTTTTCTGTAATTTGTCTGTTGTAGATTTTACATTCAATTTGAATAAAATTTCACTAACATAATTTGCCACTGGTTTAACTATGGAATTATAGTGTTTCAGCTTAGCGTTTATCGAAAGAGATTTCTTATTATAGGTTGGCCAGGTAAGTCTTTGTGCTTGTTTAAATTTAGTTGTTCTGTATTCTATTGCTTCTTTTTAATTTGAGTTCCATGTTATTATTTCCCCAAGATATTTGAATTCTGAACAATTTTAATCTCTTTATTATTGTTCAGTTGAACGACTGGTAGATCAACTTTAAAAGTTGGCATCATTTCCGTTTTTTCAAATGAAATTTGTAATCCCATTTGAAATTTAGCCTCTTCTATTGCATTTGCAAAAGCAAGACAGTTGAGTTTAATATTTCTACCAATCTTGATAGTTGGTTGACATTTCTTGTTCCATTCACGCATAACCTTCTCCAATGCACAATTAAACAACAATGGTGAAAGTCCGTCTCCTTGTCGGAGTCCAGTTCTTATAGTGAATGATTCTGATAATTTACCTCTAAATTTAAATTTTGCCTTCGTATTTTTAAAAGTCATACTAATGAGGTTAACGAGTTTTTGGCGTGAGACAAATTCTTTAAGGCTTCTCAGTGATTATTCACGATGGATACTGTCGTATGCTTTCTTAAAATCTCGTCGTCGGCTTTAACTCGTTTCCGAGTATACATCTTCTTCCAAAACAGTCTAAAATAATCTAAGGTTGAGGTCTGTGGGCATGTTTGCGGTGACTGAACAGCCCAATGCGTGCATGAAACAAACGTCTACACAGATCACACAGAACTGTTGGTGGAGGGCGTGGCTGTGCTGCACGGAGCTTTCGTGCTTGTCGCTTGGCCTTAACAATTCTACGACGTTCTTCTTCAAACATTTTGACAGCAGCCGGGATGGTCTGGCGCCAAGTTGAACGGTCTTTAACAAGCTGGTCCCAGGTTTGTGGATTGAGTCCTGTCAACTTCATATTCTGCTTAAATTGGTCCTTGTATCGTCTCTTAGGGCCTCCATGAGGTCTGGTGCCGGAGGTGAGTTCACCATACAGAACCTGGCGTGGTAGTCTCGTATCATCCATCCGATGGACATATCCAATCGATCTAGGTTGATGACCAATGATGGATGATTCTATACTATTAGCAAGCGCTTTCTTAAGAACATCAAGATTGGTGATGTGATCTTCCCACTTTATCTTAAGGATGGATCGAAGTTTCTGTTGATGGAAGCGCTCAAGCTTTCGGAAGTCATGTCTTAAAATCTACAAACGTGATGACTAGACCCTTATTTCGAGCTCTTTGGTGCTTCTTTATCAATTTTAAACTAATGATTTTATCCGGACAGCCTCTACCTGGTCGAAATCCTCCCCGATATTCTCCAAGTTCTTGGTCGAGTTGTTCTTGGATTCTTGTGTATATACTCTTAGATAAAATCTTGTATGTAATATAGCAAGGATATCCCCGATAATTATTTGGATCGGAGCGATCACCTTTCTGATGCAGCGGATGAATTATCGCTGTATTCCAATCATTGGGAAGCTTCTCCGTGTTCCAAATATCAATGATGTATTTATGTAGGTTTTGAATAATCTGATCATTAGCATTCTTCCATATTTCGGGTACTATTTGATTCTCTCCTGCTGCTTTGTAATTTTTAAGTGCATTAATTGCTGTTTTCACTTCATTGTAAACTGGTGGTATAATCTTTTGTAATGGAGTTTTATTTTTTGGGTTATGGTTAAATTCTAGATGTTCCACAGGGTCCTCACAATTGAGTAACTCTTTGAAGTATTCTGCGAGGATGTTAGCATTATCTTGATTATTGTGTGCCATTTTTCCATTTTTATTTCTTAACATAAGTGTGGGAGGGGTAAACTTAGATTGATATTGCTTGAATGTTTTGTAATAGTCTCTTGTTTTATGCTGATTGAATGTGTCCTCTATAGTTCTCAGCATTTCCTCTTGATAATTTCTTTTAATTCTCCTAATTTCTTTAGCAGTTTGTCTTCCGGCGTTAATTAGTTCTTCTCGAGATTTTTATGTTTTCCTCTGTTGATCATTTAACCATGCTTTGTGTCTTGTTTGAATTGTTTTGTCACATTCCCCGTTCCACCTCGCATGCTTCTTTCTTCTGTTAATTGGAGCGATTTCTTCAGCTATGGTTTTAAATTTGTGGATCATTGTCTCTAATTTGTCATTTATAAGTGTTTTGGATCTCTCTAAATATATTTTATTATTAAGTAACTGGGATCATAATTTCTCCTTATTTTGAGACGATTACGTTTTGTGTTTCCTTTTTGGGGTTAACTTGATTTTTATTTTTGAGATATAATGATCCGAGTCAATGTCAATGTCTACCCCACGGAGGACTCTGACTTTATACATTTCTTTATGATAATCTTTATCCATACCAACATGATCGGGAGCATGCTGAGCTTCTATGCCCAAGATGGAGGGTTCAAACCCGGCCGAAGCCGTCGGATTTTTAAGAGCGTTAAAATTCCTCAGTACGCCTTCCTTCGGAGGGGAAGTAAAGCCGGCGGTCCCATGTCATAGATTTATGGCATGTTAAAGAACCTTCCACTAATTGCACCTGTGTGAAGCTAAATTGGATAGGTTAAGAATGTAAAAAACGCTCTTAGGTCTCTACGTTCGTTGCCAAGAGCCGACTACGGTGGCGTCTGGTATCTAAGTTCTGAACTTGGCCTAGTAGTCGTTGACGGTGGCGCTTGGCGGCAAAAGTAGGAACTACTTGAAAAATTCTAAGTTGCAGTACTTAAATTAAAAACAGATAACACATACTAATACAGTCATCACAATTAACACCGCTTATCAGACACATTCTACACACTCCCAAAGTACACGGGGCTACATGACCGCGTTGTCGCAGCCCCTAAACTGAAGATCCAAACAACCAATTTGAAACTCTCCCAATTTTACGTTAGGGCATTTCCAGATCATAAGTTTATGTGGTCGCCTCATAAATCGAGTGGTTTCCTAAATGAGTCCATGATCTGCACAAAATTCAATTAATCTTCGGCCATTTTTGTTCGTTAATTTATGAGCTGGCCATTTTCCTACAACTGTACGATACTTCTTTTCTGTGCCTATTTTAGCATTGAAATCTCCAAGTAACATTTTTATATGTTCATCAGGGACCTTCGATAATAGTTGATCAAGTTCTTCCCAAAAGTTTTCAAACTCCTTCTCTAGCTTTACTGTTTTTGTCATATGTTGGTGCATGGACATTTATTAAAGTATAAGTATTATTCCCTAGTTTAACTGTTATATTATATTATATTATATTATATTATATTATATTATATTATATTATATTATATTATATTATATTATATTATATTATATTATATTATATTATATTATATTATATTATATTATATTATATTATATTATATTATATTATATTATATAGCTTTCCACGGTGGGTGAGTGGATAGCGTATCGGTCTACTAACCCCAAGATTGCAGGTTCGCTCCTGGCCGTGGTAAGTGATTTATGAAAGGCGGCAAAAGTACGACACGCATGTCATGCGATGTTGGCATGTCAAAGAACCCATTTGAATTCAGTAGGCCGTGTTCTTAATAGCAAAATTAATCTCGGGCGTTTCCGCCAACACAAAGTTCCTCATTTCTCTACTAGAAAGCGCTATAGTGTTCAAGGAGCTTATATATCTAACCTCCGTGTCTTTCATAGTGATTAAAGGAACAACGAAATTCGACATGCAACCTACCCTCTGGGTGTCAAATTACAAAGCTTGCACCTGGCACCCGAGGCCATACGATATTATTATTATTATTATTATTATTATTATTATTATTATTACCGACAGTAGTGGCTACGCTGGCTAAAGCACAGCATTAGGTCATAGGGCCAAGCTCTCTGCTGACTCGGTAGATGCGTGGGTTCGAGCCCCACCGTCGGCCGTCCTTGAAATGGTTTTCCGTGGTTTCCCCATTTTCAACACCAGGCAAATGCTGGGACGGTACCTTCTGACAGGCCACGGCCACTTCCTTCCACATCCTTGCCCAGTTTCATTCACCGTCATTCATTTCATCTCTCATTAACTCCTCTCATGAGGTGGGCGTCAGGAAGGGCATCCGGCTGTAAAAACCATCGCCACAAAGTCTTCCATCCCATCTCATCCCCGACCCCGTTGGAAAACGGGAATAATAAGGGTAGACATATAATAATAATAATAATAATTATTATTATTGTTATTATTATTATATTATAAACTATCAACAGTAGTAGATATGCCTATGGTATTTAATCACTTCTGTTATAAATTTAATTCGCACTTTATTTTTGAAATAAAAAATTATAACACTATCATTTGCTTCTAGTGACGGTTGTAATAATAACAGTTTGCATTTTAACCAATCGCTGGGTGTTTAAATGTTTCTCTAGCTATTTGATCAATATTAGCCTACTTTCTATTTTTGCAAAAATGAAAGTAGACTTATGTGATCTACACGGACCAAGGTTTTCAGTCTGGGTTTGTGTGAGTGCGTATTCTGTCCCTCCCCCCTATCAATTCAAATACGTGGAAACCGAATTGAAAGAAATTTGGTACAAAGGTAGCACTAACAAAGAGCACCTCAGTGAAATTTTTATATTGCCGCCATCTTTACCAAACCTTAATGGCGGCCACTCAAATGGTCAAAACTTAAACAAAATAAATTACGACCAAATTAATCATCTAATCTTTACCAAATTTGGTAAAAACATAACTTTATATGGGAAGCGTTATGCGCTTGAACTACAAGGTCATCAGCCATACCATTTCAGGTTGACGGCCGTGTTAATTATGCAATCTTTATAATCCATAACTTGGTAACCACCAGTTCCGATTATCGAACCGAGAATGGGATAAACTGTTCTAAAGGACGTGGCCCGTTCAAAATTAAAAGTAACTTATATATTGCAGAAGTGACTTTAAAAAGCTGAGCCGTTTCGGTTACAAGACAAGATGGCAGCTGATCCTTCGTTCTGACCTATATTTCACTAAATTGATTATGTTGCATGCAATGTAGCCTACTGATAGAAATAATATAAACCTTGTATTGAACCCGAGGGGGTCATGCTGACTGGTATCGAACGTGGATCTTGGAGATAAGTTCAGCTCAGAATGAAGGTTCCACCAGGGAACGAACCCGAGATCTGTTGAGGGAGTTTCGTTGTAAAAACCCCTAGAGGAAAGTATATATTTAATCACTGGTGTGATATCAGTTGATAATGACATTATTTATTGAAATAATGCAGGGAAAATGAGTGGAATATAGCATTATTGGACTACATGAAGTAGGCTATGCTGGACTTGGAACACAGAAGTGGAGAGTTTGACAGTTTACTAATAGCCCCAGAATTGTGGGAGGAGACTCATGGAGCCATGTCCATCTCGTTGACCTACTTAAGTCGTCTGCAAGGGGTCGGGGGGGGGGGGGTTGAATAATGACTCGGTTCTTCCCCGTTTGAGAATAAAACCGAGAAGGGAGGGGAGAGATCCCAAGGAAAATCATTGATTACTCGTGATTGGAGCAACGCAATGACATGAGAGTTGCACACAGGTGAATCTTTAGCCAGGAGGCTAATTTTAGAGCCAATAAACTGCGAAATCTAGGCATATTTAATGGAGTGCGCATGAACACAGGACCATGGGTGTTCACGGCTTGACCTGACTAGGTCGCAGGGGATTTTTAAGTGACGCCGCTTACCCACGCCATGGCAAAGGCAATTAATATTAATTAATTGGCCGATCGATCCTCGAGCACGCATGCATTTTTGTGACCAGCGAAGAAAAAGGAACAATATGAATATTATTCCAAGACCAGAATCATCCTGGAACAGAAGATGACATTGCGAGGGAATCTGCGACCTACTTTTTCTTGTGAAACGGATATAAGGGAGTAGACCCTTGGCAGAGCACAGTTGTTGTTGTCAGTTATCGGTCAGCAGTTGTGTTTGGAAGTTGTAACAGAATCTAGTGCGGAGCGCCCAGGCGCGCACACAAAGACTTAAACATTTTACTGATAATCAGTATATTAGCCGTGGAGTGTAATGCATCTGTGATAATATAATCATGCATGGTCATGAAGTAAGAATGAGTACGGTAATCAATAAACATGATTATGCGAAATGCATATTACCGAAGTTAAGATAGGAGGCTCGGACTTCAGTTTGGGAAGCCGTGCAGTAAGACTGTTATAATTATACTGTTTATTAAGGACAGTCGTGCCGTATGTGTCGTCGGCAGTACGAGCAATTGGTAGTGTTCACATAGGAAGTACCGTGTGATATACTAGGCAGAACTGTTGAAAGTAATAATTTGTGTAAATACAATGTACAATGTTGAGCGCAGTGAAAAAGTGATTGGTTATACATATCTTAAGTATGCCAATAATTAACGTTCACGACGTTATGTAGGCATATTAATGCCAGATCAGGAAGGTTATCGAGGGATAATCGATAGACTGTTGGTGAATCCGTAGTCAGATGATCGAGATGTTCAATCAGGAGGTAGTAGGAGCGGGAGAAGAGGCCGTCCGCACCTGCAATTCTGATATCTTGCCAGGAAATTTCAACCAGTCAGGAATATAAATTGTGACGTGTGTTGTGTAGTGATCTTATGTAAAATATATTTTAAATTAATAATATAACAAGTGTTATAAAGTGTCATGTGTTTTGGAAGCATTAGCTTCATCATAAAAATGAAAAGTGTCGTGTGTTTTATGAATCAAATGTCATATAAGATGTGTATTAGCAGTATGGAAATGTGTCGCTAATTAAGCAAATGGCAGGCGGCACTGGAGGATATGGGTGGTTGGAGCCACCTGGATAAGCCTATGTAAGTACCCCACAAATCATGTTGTTATAGGAGTTATAGCTACTGCATGTAATGTGATTTCGGAATTATAAAATATGGCAGTAAGAATCAATATTAGGAGGTATACCCTCTAGTGTTTATGGTTGTTTGATTTCAGTAGAGTTAAGATGTTTTTATACATCAGAGAGTGGATTAATCGTTACCACTATTAATAAAATGGCAATTCAGTTATGTAAAACTTAACGTAACGAACACGGATGTTCGATTATTGAAACGGTTACGTTGTGTCGGGTTAAGGTAATTTATGTCAGTAATAATAATTATAATAATGATAAAAGGTATAATTGAAGACATCAGGAAAAATGTTGTAAGCAAGAAATATTTACGCTAATTGGAATATTTATCTAGCCAAGCAGTAGATTATACGTTAAGGGATGAGAAAAGAGTTAATATTAGAATATATTGTGTTAATGGGAATATAATTATGCAAGGAAATGGAAGAGCTTAACAGTGAATTGAATTTGTGGCTTGTGAATAAGCTTGTAGAGTAACGGAGAGAGTTCTCTTAATAATTAAAGGGCGAGATCAGAGCAGCGGGTTATGGAAGCCAGGTAATCTATTCGACGTGTGAAGTCTCGTACAGCCTTGGGCGTACAGAGATATTAATTTATGCCGGAGTGTATTTAGTGTGATACCCTAACTCCGATGATGGATATGGAATGTTCCGGGTTCGAATCCTGTGGTAGGTGAGGGGAGAACATTGGAAACCTCTGCACCGTACCTGATCGCCCGAGAACTAGTTATTGAATGATTCGGCTCTTGTGAAGCGAATCTTATTGACGGCAGCGGTGGACTGACCGTAGCATTTATAAAGATACTGGCTACCAACTAGACCTGTGTTTGATGAATCTCGTGCCTTCACATATGATACGGACCTGTTGAGGCCGTTGTTAATATCCTAAGGTTAGGAATAAATATTTAAGCTCATCCAGAACCTATTGCATAATATTCAGTTTAAATCATATGGGATCACGTGGATCATTGTGACCACAATATTGTATTCAGAATCGTTATACTGCTTGGGAAGATGAAAGCCAGGAGTCAGGAAGACGAGGGACGGTTTACTGCGGTAACCACCCCACTCCAGTCCATTGTATACAGGCAGCTCTAAAAGGGGCTGAGTTGTAAGACGAACCGTGAAGGCTAGCGTTTGGAAAGGACAGATTTGAGACCTTGCTTGCAATGAAAGGAAGCATTGTTATATTGTGTAATGAATGTGTGTGGTTTAAAAACACATTGCTAATCATAGATCACCCTGATGATATAAAATTTTAGCAATCTTACGAATGGTTGGAAGTTGTATTTTGTACTGACACTGACACGAGTTTATGAAGTTGGGCACTTGACGCCACAGGCTACGCTCGCAAGGGTAGCTTAATAATACCATCCGACACAGCGATAACTGAAGTTAGAATTGAAATCACAATGGCATCCAGTGGAACTATAAAAATAGGGAAATGGAGGGGTAAATTTACATAATTGTGGAGTTGCAAGTAGACTTGTAGTGCAACCCATGAGTTGGCTAATGCATGATAAAGCATTTGGTGGGGAGAGAGAGATATAACACAAACAGTACACATGATGTAAATTAAGATGTGTTGTAAGAAACAAGTAATTTTGTGAATTTAAAGAAGTCACACTAGGTGATATGAGTGTAAAAGTACAGTTTTTGTGAAACGTTACATGTGCATCAGCGCACTTGAGTGAAGTTTAAAGTCCACCTAATGGTAAAGGATTGAATAATGATATGGATTTAATTTGTTAAACTATGTGAATAATTAGTGGATTGTGGGAGTAACTTTGTTTGTGTATTATATTTGTTGGGATTATGTTCTTATATGTTTGAAGCCATGATTTGTATACTGAATTAAAGTCTTTAGAGTAGAGTTGTGCCTTATCATTGTAGAGTTGATACCTTTTAGTCTCAAATCAAAAATATGCAACTGCTCTGTGGGAGAACGGTACATGCCAAGACCTGAAGCTAACTGGAGGCAGAAGCATGTTTTCCATGGAAATTACTCACATGGGTACAGTATGAAATGGATTATAATGAATATATACTCCAATGAAGAAGTCATTTAGTCCAAGTCATTATTTACTAACAAGGGAAGTCTCTGAACCGGGGAATCGCAGATCCTGCTGGAACTTTGCAGATACGTTGCGTGAGCCCAAATAGGCAGAACCGTGTAGAGAAATCTGTAGGAAATTAACTTCCCCTTGTACTAGATGAAAAATTAAGATTTACACGTTTAAATTGGCGCGCCAGTGGCGTGAGCTTCATTGGCTGCGTCAGAGGTTGCTTCCCGGCCTACGGCGTACAGTCACCGAATGAGAGGCGACAGACCCGGCACACGCTTATATCCGTATACGGAGAGTGTCCCCTTGCATTGCATGATGAATATTAACATTGCAAAAGCTATATGTTGTCTGGAGGAAAAATATGGAAAATGTATGGAAAGGCCTCTCAGCATTCAAGAACAGGACCTGTTGGACAGTTTGGATGGTAGGCTATAGGCTATTGATGGTTTTGTGCCTATCTGACTTTCTGGCGTTCGTCTCTTGTAACAAGTGTGTTTATTTGTTGTGCTTATTGATATTTACAGGTATCATAACTGGTTGTATAGAGAACAGCACTATGAAAGTGGACTCCTTTTCTACTCTTACTGTCGCCACACATGAGCTACCGGTTGACAGTAACACCAGTAACACCAACAACACTGATGAAGATAATATTTGGACTGTCACCGATAGGTCACCCAGGAAAGTGTCAGATGAAGCTGTAGGTATGGAATACAAACAAAATGCTGTTGATTATTGGAAAAGCGGTAAGAGGCGCCCGCTTTCCTTTTCGTCGGTAAAAAGTAAGTTTCACAGTTTAAAAAGCAAGAAAGATTTATATTTGTGGGCAGAGCAAGTGAAAAGGGGAGGCACCCGCCGCGACAAATTGAGGAGAATAACATGTGTCGTAAAAGCCCAATTTGACATTGCCCATCAGAATAATGAAGTAATACATGACGTGACAATTCAGCAATGGGCTATGCTAGCTGCACAGGACGTAAAATGTACGGGGTTTAAAGCCAGCCATTCCTGGGTGCAGCACTTTAAGGATCGCTATAATATCATTTCGAGAAAAATAACAACTGTGACGACATCAAAGAATGCCCATCGAGAAATGGATATTATATCAGCAGCAGAAATATTCGTAGAAGAGGTTACATCGGTTCTTGATTCTCTCGGCCCTGGGAACGTATGTAATAGTGATCAAAGTGGGTTCAATTTAGAGATGTGTTCGGGTAGGACACTGGCTATAAAAGGGTCGAAAACGGTTTGCTCCAAAGTGCAATCAGTGGGGGCCACAACGCACAGTTATACAATAATGCCAACAATAACAGCAGCCGGCAAGCTACTAGGACCTCTCTTCATAACTCTGAAAGAACCAAAAGGTGTGTTTGGAAAAAGGGTGAAAGAAACTATGTTTGCACATGACAATATTTACGTTGTTCCTACAAAATCTGGCAAAATGGGATCCGCACAATTGAAGGATTGGTTTCACAATGTTTTGAAACAGCATGTACCGTCCGGCAATGCGGCACTCCTTCTGGATTCCTTTTCTGGACATAAATCGTTAGAAAGTGAAGAGCGCATACTACTGATGATGATACCTCCTGGAGCCACAGCCTATTGTCAACCATTGGATGTTTACGGCTTTAGGGTCTGGAAAAGCTTTGTCCGTAGATTTTCGAACACCGTTCGGTTATTGAATTTTGACATCAATTTGGCCCAGAGAAATACAATCTTGAAAATGCAGTCTCTGACATATCACCAATTGTCGTCCCCTCGTTTTACTTCAATGTGGCAATACGCATGGTACCGAAGTCAGTACCTGTCCGACAATCCCGGTGGGTTTGAACACCCTGTGCCATATTGTTTCGATATCAGTGCAATACAATGTAGTACTTGCACTCGCCCGTGTTTCATACGGTGTGGATGGTGTAAGACCAGTTTGTGTTTCCAACATTATTACCACGAACATCACTGTTGTCAGAACTATGTGAAGTAGCTAGGTCACTTACTCACTTGTTTGACTATTGGTTCAGTTTACTCTGTGTTGTGTTGTAATGATATGTATTTGTGATACCTTACATTGCATGATTAATAATAAAGCACGACGTGCAGAACATTGTAAAGATGCAGCATCAATGTCCACGCCGCAGCGCAGGTTGTGAGTGCGAGTACGGGAGGGCAGTCGTTTGGAGCATGACCTTTTGAGCCACCAATCAGGCGCGAGGCACACCCGCGCTTGACCAGCGCGCACAGTTCAAAATTGTTGTACTTATTGCCATCTACGGAGGGCAGGAGTTAATTTCCGAAAGATTTTTCTTCATGGTTCTGCTTAGTTGGGCTCAAGCAACATATTTGCTAAGTTTCAGCAGGATCCGCGATTCCCCGGTTCAGAGACTTCCCTTGTAAGACAGTGTATGTTGGTTGGTTCCTTAGTTTAGGGGCTTTGACAACGTGGTCATTTAGCCACGTGTACTTAGGGTGGGTGTAGAATCTGTCTGATAATCGGTGTTAATTGTGATGACTGTATTAGTGTGTGCATCTGTTTCTTAATTCAAGTAAGGACTGCAACTTAGAATTTTTCAAATAGTTCCTACTTTTGCTGCCAAACGGCACCGTCAACGACTACTAGGCCTAGTTCAGAACTTTGCTACTAGACGCCAGTGGGCTCTTGGTAACGAACGTAGTAACCTAAGAGCATTATTTACATTCTTAATCTATACAATTAAGCTTCACACAGGTGTAATTAGTGGAAGGTTCTTTAACATGCCATCAATCTATGACATGGGACCGCCGGCTTTACTTCCCCTCCGAAGGAAGGCATACTGAGGGATTTTAACGCTCTTAAAAAATACGACGGCTTCGGCCGAGTTTGAACCCGCTATCTTAGCTTAGAAGCTCAGCATGCTACCGAGTACGCCACCGAAGCCGCCTAACAGTGTATGTACATCGATTTATAACGTGATATTTCGTTGGACACGTTTGGCTGTGTGGATAGAGAAATGAGGAGCTTTCTTCCAAAATGCCGTAAGTCCATCGAAGACAAAACATTGATTACTGATGGTAGCACATAATTTGTCATGGCAGCTGGTGGAGAGAACGTAGTTAGTTTCGTTGATACAGGGCTTCCAAAACAAGGTTATGTTTCAAACTGCAGTTAGTGCAATGTATAGGTAGTTTTCCATTCAAAATGGCGTCAGTCCAATTCATTTTGCTTTTGAATTCAAAGTGCTGTTAAGTCCTGTGTGTATATTGATAAACTATTCGGTTTCAATCAAAATGCATTAATTGAAGAGGCATTAATTTCAATCATTATTTTGGAGTTTAATTGCTTGAAGTACTGACTACGGAAAGAATATAGTATATTAGATAACGTGAATGCACATAATGATATTACGTAAACTGGCGGGATTCGCTATAAAGGCTTCCAAAAAGATGGTATAGGAAGGTGAAAGGCTGCTTGAGCTTTTAGCTCTCACAGTTAAGAAACTCACGTGCGTTTCATAAGAAGGGAGGTAGTGCATAGTTCGCTACTCCTGTGGGCGTCCGGGCGTGGACACCAAGAGCCTGCTAATGATCCAGCTTGGTGTTCCTAGGCGAAACCCTAGGAAAATTGCTGAGTTTCAACTTCATATATGTTAGGCAGTCAGCCCGGAGGTTGGTTGGATTCGTTATGCGGTAGAAGTCAAATTCCCCCCAACTGAGCTGTCACCACGGCACTGCGGACAGTCGCCTTACATTCGGGTACTTCTCAACGCTGTTCATTACACAATAATGTGTAGGCCTATACGGTGCCTCACACATGTACCAAAGGAAATCCATTCGCATGTGCGTTTATAGAGTGTGCGTACTCGCTGCAGCGTGTCATGTAGGCTGTAGTTACGTAACTACAAATGGGGAAAATTTTAATGTGGCAAAGGGTTTATATCAGTGCTGTACTGGATTTTAAACTTCCGCTCTCAACCCTGCCACACCTTATTTTATAATGTCATCATAATTGTACTTGGAAAAGGGCCATGAAGTGCCGCTCTCAATAACGGATCATTTCTGACGCTAATAATAATAATATAATAATAATAATATCGTATGACCTCGGGTGCCGGGTGAAAGCTTTGTAATTTGACACCCAGAGGGTAGCTTGCATGTCGAATTTCATTGTTCCTTGAATCACTATGAAAGTCGAGGAGGTTAGATATCTAAGCTCCTTGAACACTATAGCGCTTTCTAGTAGAGAAATGAGGAACTTTGTGTTGGCGGAAACTCCCGAGATTAATTTTGCCATTATGAACACGGCCTACTGAGTTCAAATGGGTTCTATGACAAGCCAACATCGTATGACATGCGTGTCATATTTTTGACGCCTTTCAAAAATCACTTACCACGGCCAGGAGCGAACCTGCAATCTTGGGGTTAGTGGACCGACACGCTATCCACTCACCCACCATGGCAAGCTATATCTGACGCTATTTCACCGCTATGCGCATGGACATAACACTCTGCCAGTTCAGCTCAATCCCACAGATGGAAATTCCATTGCTATATCACGTGATATGAAGTATTTGTCAGTTGAGTTAATTTCATAGGAAAATACTCTATAAATCTTTGCATGACATTAAAGGTGTTGGTTGATTAAATGGAATTAGAACACAAGACTTTTTTTTACAGAACCCGTTTCATTGATCTTGATATTAAGTTAAGGAGGTTGACCGTTGCTTTACCGACAGTAGTGGCTACGCGGGCTAAAGCGCTGCGTTAGGTCAAGGGGCCAAGCTCTCTGCTGACTCGGTAGACGCGTGGGTTCGAGCCCCACCGTCGGCTGTCATTGAAATGGTTTTCCGTGGTTTCCCATTTTCAACACCAGGCAAATGCTGGGACAGTACCTTCTGACAGGCCACGGCCGCTTCCTTCCATTTCCTTGCCCAGTTTCATTCATCTTCATCCATTCCATTTCTCATCCCGACGCGCAGGTCGCCCACGGGCGTCGACTAGAAAGACCTGCACTCGGCCTCTCAGGAGGCTACACGAAAAAAAAAAACGTTGCTTTAATGAGGGGGAGGATTTCTAGATGGGTTTACGTTCACTGTATGCTTTTCTTTTGATACTCTCTTCTCGCAGTCATAGACTGTGTTGCATCTGATTATGTTCATTTGTTTTTTTATGTTATATTATTCCTTGGTGTTGCGACGACCATTGTACTGTGAATGCTAGTAATGAATAAATGTGTTGTGTTCGAGTAAAAATGATTCTATGTATTATTGGTTAATACATGTGTGATGCATTCTTAACAGTGGCGACGAGGATAAACTCGTAGTGTGTGTTGATATTCTTACCATCCTGTGTGTGTGAGTTGAGAATTTTCCAATTGGGTGTGAGATCGGCGCCAAAAGTTCAACATGGCGTCCGTCCAAGAAACTCTCACTAGCGGTGAAAGTAGCGGAGATGAAGATAAGGATAACTTAAATAAAAACATTCGAGTGTCGGTAAATAACCCAGGAGCAATTTCAATGCCAGAATTCACCCAACAAGTAAAATGAGATGTACATACATCCATCATGAAAAATACGTTTGTAGTACACAACATTCCCGAATCACTTCACACAAACCACTTGATGAGTCTCGTTGGATTTGAGTATGCTGCTCTCATTACGGATTTGGCGTATCCCGTAAGACCAGAAACTCATAATTTTGATTTCCTAGTGCAATTAGTAAAAAAAAAAACATTTAGAGCCAACGCCATCTGTGATCCGAGAGCGGTATAAATTTTATACCAGAAACCAGTCGCCTAATGAGACAATTCCTCAATATATTTCTAAGCTGAAATCCTCAGCTCAATATTGTGGGTTTAAAGACAACCTCGATGAAGCTCTAAGAGACAGATTAATATGTGGTTTGAACAAGCTATACGGAAGAAGTTGTTTGGTGAGAAGAAGTTGACTTTCACAAAATGCCAGGATATAGCACTGAATATTGAGACTGCTGCTGCGGATACAGCTATGGTGGGAGGTGACCGAAGTGATGCCTCAACAAGTCGAGTGCATCAAGTAAATCTCCAACCTGGGGACAGGCGTTGCTATTGCTGTGGGAAGGCAGGACACTTAAAACCACAGTGCCATCTGCGGGATAACATCTGTAGAACATGTGGAGCCCAAGGACATGTTCCCATTATGTGCCATCGAGGAGGTAGCACTTCAAAAGATCCATATTCGAGTAAGAAGTCCAACCAGCCAAGTAAGAAAACACATTCAGGGCGCTTCAACTCCAAGGCAAAAGGGCGGAGGGTTTACAAGCTAGTGCTAGATGAGTCCGAAGATGAAGCAGAGCAGTCGGCTGATGAAAACAGTGAGGAAGATGAGGTGTCATTAAAAACATTATGGTCAGAAAATTGTGTCTTCGACATAGTGCGTATAAAGAGTGTGTCAGTGTTTCAAGTGATCCTAAAGTACGTGTAGGAAGTGGTAATGTGTCTGAGTGTTCTACTGCCATAAGGGAGTCTCCAGTGCACAAAATAGGTGTTATTGAAAGTGTTGGCAATGACGCCTGGTTTGTTCAGGTAATAGTGGATGGAAAAAAGGTTCCTTTCGAGGTAGATACAGGTGCACATGCTACTTGTATGACATATGAAGAATGGTGTAAACATTTCCCTAAAGACAAACTGCGTAAAGTGAAAACAAATATTATTCAATATGACAACACACCTGTAAAGGGTTCTGTGTATTTAGTGAATGTTGTATCTGAGGTTGAAAATGTAAAGCATTTATTGCCTTTGTATGTCGTGTAATCCTCAGCTAGCTCCACTGTGCTTGGTAGGAATTGGCTTAGATTCCTTCCATTAAACTGGGGAAATGTGGTAAAAGTGCATCAGGTGAAACAACTGGAAGTCTTTCACCCTGAAATCAACTCAGTGGAGAAATTAGTAAAGGCTTATCGTGAGGTTTTCACTAAACAACCAGGGACCTTAAAAGGGGCCAAGGGGACCCTAGTACTTAAAGAGAGGGCTCAACCCGTAGCTCTTCAAGCTAGATCTATCCCACTAGCTCGCCAATCTCTGGTAAAAAGGAAAATACAGGATATGGTGGATGAAGGATCACTTGTCAAGTTAACAGATGAGAAGTTGGCTCGAACAAGGTGGGCTACACCCATTGTCCCTATCATAGATCAAGCTAAGATTGTGGCACCGAAGGTGAGAATATGTGGATATTTTAAGGTAACCGTCAACCCTAACCTTGTTGGGTAGTTTATTGGCTGAGGAATAACCCACCCACCAAGGGAAGATGATTAAGAGAAGGAAGTAGATTTTGGATTGGAAAAGAAGGATAGAAAAATAGGAGGAGAGTCCCACAAAATTAATAAGTTTAGTTTTAAACACACTTAAAGGTGGTTGCCACCGAAAATCCTCTTTCGGATACCTAAAATGAGTAAGGACTTGGTCTAAGCTGACGAGAAACACAGATAGAACTTGGGCTGTTTGCAAGAGAGTGGCTTTCGTATAATCCCTCTCAAGCATATATAAAACTACTATGGGGAAGAGTGCTGGTCTGGCAAGACTGAGAGGAACAAATTTACTGTATGTCTTCTCAAAGAAATTAGGTTTTACAAAGTAATTCGAAGAATGCCAATGATTTAACTCAAGCTTGGTATTTTCAATTTCCAAAATTATGGAGTTCCTGTAAGGGCGACCAAGTGTCTCTAAAAAGGAAAATGATAAAAGATTATGCCTTATTGGGTAATCTTGGTAAATGAACCAATGGTTGCATTGGAAAATGGCTAAGCTTTTACTCAGCGAGGAGCCGGCTAAAAGTTTAGACAAAAAGAAACACTTATTTTTTTGAAAATTGACCATAAGTTTTCGGAGAGGGTCTCCACAAGCAGGTAGCTGGCTTAGCGAGCTTTACTTGCCTTACTGGCCAATTAGAATTAGCTATTAACGCTAAGAAGAACTTTAGTGAGGTGAAAATTAAGAGTTCTTGCTCAAATGCAACAAATGGTGAAAGCTCTATTAATGATTTTAATATCATTGAGTGAGGAGAGTCAAGGAAGACAGGATTTTGCCTAAACTTTATATTCGTAAATGAAAAAGCGAAGGGAAAAGATTTGTTTATTTTACAATTAGAAAAAGTTTGAGGAAATTAACAATTATGCAATATAATTTTAATAAACATAGTTCATTTGAACTTTTTAACAAATAGGGTCGCAGACCTCTCAACATTAAACGGTTGCTCCAGGCAATTGACAATTTACAAGGTTTTAAACCTTACATGTTTCTAAAATCTTTATAAGATTTAAACAAATGAGCAATGAAATAATTAAAGCTTGAACGTGAATTGGAGTACAAAAAGTGCACCTTAAGAAATTCTGGAGAGAATGTTCTAGAGAAAGTGACAACTTTGAAAATAACAATGATAACAACATGAAAAATAAGATAGAAGTTCCTACAACTTCTTATATTTATACAGAATTAATATATGAGAATTATACAAAGAGGGCAGGTCACTTACTGTGAAACCTGAAGAAAGTGAAAGGGAAAGTTCTAGACTTCCCAAGTTTGAGCCGGAATCACTCGCCAAATGGGACAGTTTCCATTTCGTGAAACCTGAACATGACTCGCTCAAGAGTTTAGAGAATTGTTTTCCCTGATTATGGGAAAGGAACAACGTGAATTTAAAACTTGTATCACACAAGCAATTATGCAGAATTTAATTAATGTTAAACTAGCAAAGTTGGAAGGGCACCTCGTGAGTGACACCTTATAGAAAAGTTTCCATTTTATTAATAATGGTTGTTAGTAGAAGGTTGAGTAAAGATCATTGGGATATAGGATCAATGTTCATGGCCGTATTTAATATAACCGGACGATCGCGACGCGGTAGAAACGTGGAGCAAGCACTGTTTATCACTGTAGTCTATGAAGATGGATGCAAAGTTCACTGTAGAAACACTAAAGTTTATGAAAAAAATAGTTATTGCAATTATGGAAATAACTGATTGCACTATATAGGTGAGAGTCTATTTCTTGAAAAAGTTGTGATTTACAATTAAATGCGCCATAGAATGTTCCAGAGGTTCCAGCGGTGGAGGAAAGTTAGCTATTGCAAAAATTTGTAAGGAAGATTCCTCATTTTAACTAGCATTTTCACAAGTGCTTGAACAATACTTGACGGCAAGACTCGCAGATAGAGAACAAGATCTCGAAGGTTCCAGAACGACCTTAGCAGAAAATGGGGTTGAGAAAATCCAACGGAGGAACTAGCTTTATAATTATAGACAGCGGGTATTAGATAATATCCCACGTAGCGAGAGGATTTCTCGTTTGAATAGCTTAAGAAAAGCTCTTTTTAGTAAGGTTGGCTTATACAAGCAAAAGCTCAACATGGCAAATCCCACGAAGAATGATTATTGCCCCAAAGTAAATAATTTCACACTGTCTATAAATTATAATTAAAAGCACGTGGAAGTTAAAACCATGAAGATGAGGTTAAAACTTTTAAAATGGTACTTATCTTGATTTCATGTTGAAGTCGAAATTTCCGTTGATGATTACTTAGCCAACATGGCGTAGAAGAGGGTGAGCCTCTTGGTTTGAGGAGGCAAGCTCGAGCGGAGCTTTGACTGAACGAGTCAACTGCAGACTGAGAAGTGAGAGCAGCTCAACGGAGCACGGAGGGACCAAGAAAGGGGGAAAGAGTGGGGGGGGGGTAGGAGACAAAAGGAGAACATAAACATTGCCAACTTGAAAACAAAAAATTTATCTTCTCTTGCTGAGCCGGTCTTCTAAGAGTTGATAACAGTTGATACTAGCGCAGCATGGTGAGTAAAGAAGTGGACGTATCCTCTTGCTCCAAGAGAAAATAGCTGACGATGGTAACAGGATCTGGTGGCCAAATGGATAAGTAAGTCCTCTAGCACCAGGAAGAGTTGAGGAGCTTCAGAGATTCTCTGCGAGGTGACGCTAGGTGGGTCACAGAAGTTATATATCTAGAACAGACTTATGAAGACATGAGAGACTTGCTTATCAAGGAGAAAACAAAAGATCACTGTTGGTGTTTGACAAAGAGAAAGGAAGAAATGAACATGCAAAGAGCAATAAAAATTATATCTCAGGTACCGTGTATTCAAAGAATACACCATACTGGGGGGGAGAAACACCAACAGAGAGCAAATAAACAGTTACACATTTATTGGAAGAGGAGCGATCAAAGACAAGGGTCTTGTAATCGAACCGTTAATGGTCAAGACTCTGACCACCCTGACTCTCCCATCTCTTCCAGGGTAACACCTAGTCACTCTACCGGAAGTCCAGACTAGAGGGGGAGAAACATCCCTAACCAAGACCAAGTCCCCCACTTTAATGTCGGGACTGGAAAGAAACCACTTCTGCCTCCGTTGCAAGGAAGTTAAATATTCCAAGTTCCATCTCTTCCAAAAAGAATTACGGAGGGCTTCAAGTTTACGCCAAACAATAGGTAAATTAAAATCCCGGTAAGAATTGGGAAGAGGAGGAAGGGCAGAAAGAGAAGTGCCGATAAGGAAGTGACCAGGGGTGAGTGGAAGTAGGTCATCAGGGTCATTGGAAAGTGGAGTTAAAGGGCGAGAGTTAACAACACCTTCAATCAAAACAGACAGTGAATTGAATTCTTCGTAAGTCAGAATTCGATTACCTAAGACTTTTCTTAAATGACGTTTAGTGAGCTTTACGCAAGATTCCCACCTACCACCATGATGCGGAGCGTAAGGAGGTATGAAGCGCCATTTGAAACCTTTTGAATAAGAAAAATTAGAGATTTGTTCCATGGCAGGAGAGGAAGTGAGAGCTTTCTTCCACAGGGAAGCTGCGCCCTGAAAGGTGGAAGCGTTATCAGAGAACATCTCAGAAGGAACACCACGCCTAGCGGTGAAACGAGAGACAGCTGATAAAAAATAAGATGTAGAAGCATTCGTTACTAGTTCCAAGTGGATTGCGCCGGTAACCATGCAAACCAAGAGAGAAACATAAAGCTTACCAAACAATTTGCGTTTAGCTTCAGGAGAGTTTCGTTGATATTGGAACGGACCCATATAGTCCACGCCAGTTAAAGCAAATGGGCGTATAGGAGAAGAACGAAAAGAGGGCAGATCGCTCATTAATTGAGTGTTGATTTTAGGTTTCGCGTTGAAACAAGGAATGCACTTATGAATTACAGAAGAAACTTCATGAATTCCATTTATAATCCAGTACTTTTCCCTTAAGAGGCAAAGCAGAGTACGTGTACCAACATGAAGATTACGGTAATGAAAGTCACGTATAATTAAGGAAGTTACGTGATGTTTGGAAGGCAAAATAACAGGATGCTTTTTGTCTTCAGAGAGTAAAGATTGCGAGAGCCTTCCACCTACCCTGAGTAACCCATGGTCATCAAGAAACGGGGCTAAAGCACGAAGACGGCTGGATTTGGGAAGATCTCTTTTAGAAGAAAGCAATGACAATTCAGAAGAAAAGGCTTCTTGCTGTGTCAGTTGTAAAATCTTAATGGTAGCGAGATTCAATTCATGATTGGTAAGGTGTGGTTTAGGGAGAAGAGGTTGGTCAACCACAAGATATTTCCATCTAAGGAGATAGGCGACAATCCGTAGTAATTTATGAAAAGAAGAATAGCGGGACAACAAAGGATGAGAAGCGTTGGAAACAAGACACGAAGCAATGGGTAGAGGTACTTTAGCGTCAGGCAAGTTGGAGTTTGTAGCTGGGGGTTTAGAAGGCCATGAGGAAGATTCTTCGATTAGCCACGAGGGCCCATGCCAGTACAATTGGGAAGCTGCCAATTGAGAGGGTAAACAACCACGAGAGATAATATCAGCTGGATTATCCGCACTGGGAACATGCCTCCATTGACATCCAGAAGAAAGAGTTTGAATTTTGGAAACCCTGTTTGCAACGAAAGTTTGCCAGTGAGAGGGGTTCTTGGCGATCCAAGAAAGGGCGATCATGGAATCGCTCCAGAGATAGATTTGCGAGAATTCGACCTTTAATACTTCCCGTAATTTCTTGACAAGTTCTGCAGCCATGAGTGCAGCGCACAGTTCGAGCCTAGGCAAAGTGATAGTTTTAAGAGGAGCGACCTTCGATTTGGCACAAACAAGGTTGGAAACTAGAGAACCATAGAGTGAATCGTGATAAACTAAATATGCACAGCAACCATAAGCTTTTTCGGAACTGTCCGCGAACACATGAAGGAAAAAAGATGCATTAGAATGAGAGCTGATTAAATTCCTGGGAATTTCAATGAGGGAAAGATCCAGCAAATTGCTGCGAAACGAGAGCCAACGATTAAGAAAAGAAAGAGGGACAGCGTCATCCCATTCACATTTAAGTGACCACAGCTCTTGCATGAAGAGTTTGGCTATAACGATAACTGGGGCAAGGAATTGAAGCGGATCAAAAATTTTTGCAATTTCAGAGAGAATTTGTCTTTTTGTATTAGGAAGCTCTTCTGCGAGCGAAACTTTATAGATAAGAGTGTCAGTGCTAGTGCACCAGTGAACTCCTAGAGTTTTTATAGATTCGGAGTTACCACAAATTTCGACAGAAGAAGGATCTACGTCTTCGATGGGAAACTGAGCGAGAAACTCAGGGGAGTTGGAGTTCCACTTATGGAGTGGGAAACCTCCATTCCTTAGTAATGCCTGAAGTTCTAAAGATACAAAAGAAGCTTCCTCCAAAGAGGGGAAGGATTGCAAATAATCGTCAACATAGAATGACGTAGTTAGTGCTTCAGAGGCTTTGGGATTAAATAAATGACCATCTTGAGAGGCTAGCAAGTGTAGGGATCGGATAGCAAGGAAAGCAGAGGGTTTTAAGCCATAAGTAACCGTTTTCAAGCGAAATACCTTAATGGGCTTACTGGTTTCATCACGCCACAAGATTCTTTGAAGATCTCGTTGTTCTGGTTGAATTAACACTTGACGGTACATCTGTTTTATGTCGGCTATGACAGCTATGGGAAATAATCGAAAGTTTAAGAGTATAGCAGATAAATCTGATTGAATAGCAGGACCAGAATAAAGAGTGTCGTTAAGGCTGTTGCCATTAACGTCGGGTGATGAACCATTGAAAACAACTCGAATTTTATCTTTTACAAGAGGGTTTTTCCACACGGGATGATGATTTAAATAAACCGTTTCAATTGGGGGTTGCAATTCATCATTAGATTTGTTAACAACTTCCATATGATCTAAGCTTTCATACTCATCCATGAAATCAGTGTACTGTTGTTTAACAAGAGGTTCCTTTTTGAATTTGCTCTCGATGGCGAAAAGAGCTTTTCGAGCTTTAGGCTGAGAGTTGATAAGTTTAGGAGGATTATGTAATCTTGGCATTTGAACGACGAACCGGCCATCAGAAGAACGAGTGGTGGTGTTCAAAAAAAGTTGCTCACAGAATTCATTTTCTGAAGAGGTTACATTAGGAGAATCGACATTTTCAAGCCTCCAGAACTGTTCCAGGTCAGTATTGGAGAAGTAACATTGCGATGCGGGTTGAGGAGAATAATGGGGAAGTTGCCCTGTGACGATCCATCCAAAATTAGTGTCTCTGGCGACCACGTTTGAGGATAACTTGCGAACCTGTTTACGTAGGCAATTCCAGAAAACATTGGCACTAAAGAGTATGTCAATAGGGTTCTGCATATTAAAACAAGGATCGGCTAGCCTTAAATGCGAGGGAATGTTTAACCCTGAAATATCCACAGAGTGACTTGGAGTGTCTTCTCCAATGCTATTAAGAATTAGACAATTAAGTTTAAGAAAGTTGTTTCTATGACAAGTATCTCTTATAGTTAGCTTTGAGAATTGTAAAGCTTGCGATTTTGAGCTGTTGATGCCCGACACGTTGATAGAAGTGGGGTTTACAGGTAGGCCTAGTTTTCTAATCAAGGAATTGGACACAAAATCATGAGTTGCCGCTGAGTCTAGAAGACCGCGTGCACGGACCCAGTTGCCAAAGTTATCCTGAACGTCAATTTGGACAGTAGACAACAATACTTGCGCACTGCGAATGGACTTAGCATTTTGAATATAAGATGAAGCATTAGAATTGTTAGCACTATCATTTTTCGGCGAAGTAGATGCTGTCGATGACCTTGCCTGATCATGACGATGTAGCAGAGTATGATGAGCCTTTTCACAATGGTAGCAAAGTCTTGTGGACTTACAGTTAGAAGCAGAATGCGTGGGCGCTAGGCAGTTGAAACAATGTTTGTTTTGAGCGACTAATTTTCGTCTGTCATCGACTGACATTTCTTTAAAAGATTTGCATAGGTATAGGGCATGGGGATCTTTACAAAGTATGCACTTTACAGGTTCGTTTAAACTTTTGCGAGGTTCACTTTGCGTGTTTAAAACAATAGAGCTAGCGACACGACGTTCACTAGACCTAGTTGGGTAACCAGTGGAGTTTGATTTGAATTTGGATGAGCTGGACCCGGGTTTTTGGGTATTGGACGCTGAGCGTTCACTTTTGGATTTGATGGACATTAATTCGAATTTGGAACTAGGAGATGAAGGTTCACTTTGATTAGCTAGAGCGGTTAAAAGTTGGCATCTAGCGTTTATGAAAGTGACTAAATGCTCGTAAGAGTAGTCGTCTTCCTTAGAAAGTTCAATTTCCCAAGCTTTGAGGGTAGCAGCATCAACTTTAGAAACTACTAAATGTATTAGGAAAGTATCGCAATGTTCAGTAGGTTGATCTAATTGGGACAAAGCTTTAACGTGGAGTTGGGTAGTGTCAATTAAAGTACGCAAACTAGTGACGTCATTGTGCTGTGACGCAGGTAGGTTAAATAGAGCCTTAATATGGCGTTGAATACGTAAACGTGAATTTCCATATCTTTCTTTTAATAAGTTAAAGGCAATGGGGTAATTTTCGGCACGCAGAGGAAGTGCTTCAACTAACTGCAAAGCTTGACCTCGAAGGATAGATCTCAAGTAATGAAACTTGTAAATGACTTGAATGTCTTCATTGTCATGAACAAGGGAGCAAAATAATTCATAGAAAGAATCCCAAGTGGATTCATCTCCAGAAAAATGGGGTAAATCAATTTTCGGTAAAGTAGGTTTGGGCTTGTGAGTGCCCTCACGGAAAGAAGTTTGGGGTTCGTGAAGGGAACCAAGAACAGAAGCGTCCTTTTTCTGCTCCTCTTCGAGTTGGCGTATTATTTTGAAAGCAGAACCTATGCCTTCGTAATATAAGTTTTCTACTTCGACACGATCTTCTGTTTGATTGAGCATGCAAGTTTCAATTTCAGTTTAAATGTTACAGTAGTTTTCATAAGAACGTTCAAAATCCTTTACACGATGTTTCAACAAATCTAATTGCGCGTCTGAGGGATCTAATTCTTTTATGTACCTTCTGAATCGGGTAATTTGCCCTTTATAGGATGCTCGTTTAGAAGTAAGTTTTTCATCCTTATCCTTATCAGTGGGAGCCATATTAAAGAAGGTAAATGAAAATGTAACTCACGAAACTGTGGAACCTTGGAAATGCTGTCAAGCTGGCAGCAGCGAATGAGTAGAAAGAATGGGACACACCATAGGAGACAGGAGCGGCCTCTTTCCCGTTCACAGGCTTTGCACGATGTGGTTATAGCTGAAATATTCAACACAGATATTAGAAATATGCAAAGTATTGTCAAATGACACTATTTTAAAAAGAGAAAAGAAAAAATGGGCTCTCCCGGGTTTCTGGGACCAAATTTTGGGTAGTTTATTGGCTGAGGAATAACCCACCCACCAAGGGAAGATGATTAAGAGAAGGAAGTAGATTTTGGATTGGAAAAGGATAGAAAAATAGGAGGAGAGTCCCACAAAATTAATAAGTTTAGTTTTAAACACACTTAAAGGTGGTTGCCACCGAAAATCCTCTTTCGGATACCTAAAATGAGTAAGGACTTGGTCTAAGCTGACGAGAAACACAGATAGAACTTGGGCTGTTTGCAAGAGAGTGGCTTTCGTATAATCCCTCTCAAGCATATATAAAACTACTATGGGGAAGAGTGCTGGTCTGGCAAGACTGAGAGGAACAAATTTACTGTATGTCTTCTCAAAGAAATTAGGTTTTACAAAGTAATTCGAAGAATGCCAATGATTTAACTCAAGCTTGGTATTTTCAATTTCCAAAATTATGGAGTTCCTGTAAGGGCGACCAAGTGTCTCTAAAAAGGAAAATGATAAAAGATTATGCCTTATTGGGTAATCTTGGTAAATGAACCAATGGTTGCATTGGAAAATGGCTAAGCTTTTACTCAGCGAGGAGCCGGCTAAAAGTTTAGACAAAAAGAAACACTTATTTTTTAGAAAATTGACCATAAGTTTTCGGAGAGGGTCTCCACAAGCAGGTAGCTGGCTTAGCGAGCTTTACTTGCCTTACTGGCCAATTAGAATTAGCTATTAACGCTAAGAAGAACTTTAGTGAGGTGAAAATTAAAAGTTCTTGCTCAAATGCAACAAATGGTGAAAGCTCTATTAATGATTTTAATATCATTGAGTGAGGAGAGTCAAGGAAGACAGGATTTTGCCTAAACTTTATATTCGTAAATGAAAAAGCGAAGGGAAAAGATTTGTTTATTTTACAATTAGAAAAAGTTTGAGGAAATTAACAATTATGCAATATAATTTTAATAAACATAGTTCATTTGAACTTTTTAACAAATAGGGTCGCAGACCTCTCAACATTAAACGGTTGCTCCAGGCAATTGACAATTTACAAGGTTTCAAACCTTACATGTTTCTAAAATCTTTATAAGATTTAAACAAATGAGCAATGAAATAATTAAAGCTTGAACGTGAATTGGAGTACAAAAAGTGCACCTTAAGAAATTCTGGAGAGAATGTTCTAGAGAAAGTGACAACTTTGAAAATAACAATGATAACAACATGAAAAATAAGATAGAAGTTCCTACAACTTCTTATATTTATACAGAATTAATATATGAGAATTATACAAAGAGGGCAGGTCACTTACTGTGAAACCTGAAGAAAGTGAAAGGGAAAGTTCTAGACTTCCCAAGTTTGAGCCGGAATCACTCGCCAAATGGGACAGTTTCCATTTCGTGAAACCTGAACATGACTCGCTCAAGAGTTTAGAGAATTGTTTTCCCTGATTATGGGAAAGGAACAACGTGAATTTAAAACTTGTATCACACAAGCAATTATGCAGAATTTAATTAATGTTAAACTAGCAAAGTTGGAAGGGCACCTCGTGAGTGACACCTTATAGAAAAGTTTCAATTTTATTAATAATGGTTGTTAGTAGAAGGTTGAGGAAAGATCATTGGGATATAGGATCAATGTTCATGGCCGTATTTAATATAACCGGACGATCGCGACGCGGTAGAAACGTGGAGCAAGCACTGTTTATCACTGTAGTCTATGAAGATGGGTGCAAAGTTCACTGTAGAAACACTAAAGTTTATGAAAAAAAAAGTTATTGCAATTATGGAAATAACTGATTGCACTATATAGGTGAGAGTCTATTTCTTGAAAAAGTTGTGATTTACAATTAAATGCGCCATAGAATGTTCCAGAGGTTCCAGCGGTGGAGGAAAGTTAGGTATTGCAAAAATTTGTAAGGAAGATTCCTCATTTTAACTAGCATTTTCACAAGTGCTTGAACAATACTTGACGGCAAGACTCGCAGATAGAGAACAAGATCTCGAAGGTTCCAGAACGACCTTAGCAGAAAATGGGGTTGAGAAAATCCAACGGAGGAACTAGCTTTATAATTATAGACAGCGGGTATTAGATAATATCCCACGTAGCGAGAGGATTTCTCGTTTGAATAGCTTAAGAAAAGCTCTTTTTTAGTAAGGTTGGCTTATACAAGCAAAAGCTCAACATGGCAAATCCCACGAAGAATGATTATTGCCCCAAAGTAAATAATTTCACACTGTCTATAAATTATAATTAAAAGCACGTGGAAGTTAAAACCATGAAGATGAGGTTAAAACTTTTAAAATGGTACTTATCTTGATTTCATGTTGAAGTCGAAGTTTCCGTTGATGATTACTTAGCCAACATGGCGTAGAAGAGGGTGAGCCTCTTGGTTTGAGGAGGCAAGCTCGAGCGGAGCTTTGACTGAACGAGTCAACTGCAGACTGAGAAGTGAGAGCAGCTCAACGGAGCACGGAGGGACCAAGAAAGGGGGAAAGAGTGGGGGGTAGGAGACAAAAGGAGAACATATAAACATTGCCAACTTTAAAACAAAAAAATTATCTTCTCTTGCTGAGCCGGTCTTCTAAGAGTTGATAACAGTTGATACTAGCGCAGCTTGGTGAGTAAAGAAGTGGACGTAGTCCTCTTGCTCCAAGAGAAAATAGCTGACGATGGTAACAGGATCTGGTGGCCAAATGGATAAGTAAGTCCTCTAGCACCAGGAAGAGTTGAGGAGCTTCAGAGATTCGCTGCGAGGTGACGCTAGGTGGGTCACAGAAGTTATATATCTAGAACAGACTTATGAAGACATGAGAGATTTGCTTATCAAGGAGAAAACAAAAGATCACTGTTGGTGTTTGACAAAGAGAAAGGAAGAAATGAACATGCAAAGAGCAATAAAAATTATATCTCAGGTACCGTGTATTAGAAGAATACACCACTTGTAGTGCCCCAATACCCCTTTCCAAAGATTTATGAAATTTTTGCAAAGCTAGGAGGGGGCGAGAAATTTACCAAACTCGATCTAATTTGTGCCTACTTACAACTAGAAATGGATGAGCAATCTCAAAACTTGCAGACGATTGTTACCCCTTGGGGGCTGTTCAAGTTTACGAGGCTTGCTTTTGGTATTGCTTCAGCTCCGGCTATTTGGCAGGCCAAGATGGACAATATTCATTCAGTTCTTAAGAAAACCTTCTGTTATCTTGATGATACTATCATCACTGTGTCATCCCCTGCAGAACACTGGTTCCATTTAATAGTATTGACTGAAAGATATAAAACAGCAGGACTGACTGTCAACATAGAGAAGAGTATATTTTTTAAAGATGAGGTTGAGTATTGTGGGCACATTATCAATAGGAATGGATTGGACAATACTAACGAGAAAGTAGAGGCTGTTCAAAAAGCACCTAAACCTGTTACTCAGACCCAGATTTTGTCATTTTGTGGGTTGATGAATTATTATGCTAACATTTTATCAAACCTGTCTAGCGTTTTAGGTCCCCTGTACCAGTGTGCAAATCAACCAAAGTTTAAATGGAATGCCAACTGTGATAAGGCTTTTGAACAGGCTAAATCTATGTTCTTGTCTCATAAGGTTTTGTGTCATTATAATCCAGCAATGCCTTTAGTTTTAGCTTGTGATGCATCTGAAACAGGTATGGGAGCTTGTCTATCTCACATATTCTCAGATGGGACAGAAAGACCCTTATTGTTTGCTAGTTCTACATTGAGTAAAGCAGAAAAACACTATTGTATTTTGGATAAGGAAGCCAGGGCTATTATTTGGGGCGTGAAGAAATGTGACTTGTATCTAAGAGGGCGTCAATTTACGTTGGTGACAGACCACAAACCACTTATCTATAATTTTAGTCCTAAAACTTCACTATCCTCAATATGTGACAAAAGGCGCCAAAGGTGGGCTGAACTCTTGTCTCAATATGACTATGACACTATCTATCGCAAAACGGATGAGAACTGTAATGCTGATTGCCTATCTAGATTGCCATTGCCTGCACAGACTAAACCTAATGAAACTGTTTTGCATATAAATTTTCTCATGCTAGATAGTGCCCCTGTTACAGCAAAGGAAGTTGCTAATGAAACGGTCAAAGACAAAATACTATCTGTTGACCTGAATTGTGTCAAAAATGATCAATGGCCTGCTGTATTACCAAATTTCCTGAAAGAGTATTCCCAGCATAAAAATGAATACTCTATTGACCATAATTGCATTGTAAAAGGGGGGAGAGTTGTCATTCCTGCTAGTTTAAGACCCCAGATTTTGAAAGAACTCCACTCAGGTCATTTAGGGATTACAAAAATGAAGGCTCTTGCCAGTAGCCTCGTGTGGTGGCCTGGATTAGATAAAGAAATAGGCTTAATTACTGATGATTGTAATGGATGTTCCAGGGTTAGTAAATCACCAGCTAAAGCTCCCTACCACCCATGGGAATGGCCGAGGGAGGCTTGGGAAAGACTCCATATCGACTTTGCAGAATATTCCAAAGCCATGTACTTGATTGTAGTCGTTGCCTATAGTAAATGGCCAGAAGTTATCAAAATGTCATCTACTACAACATCAGCCTTGGTTCATGCTTTGATTCCTTTGTTTGCTCAATTTGGGTTGCCTAGAGTTATTGTGTCTGATAATGGAACCCAATTAATCAGTGATGATTTTAAATTTTTGTGCCAAAAATGGTATTAGGCATATGACAATTGCTCCTTACCACCCAAACTCTAATGGGCAGGCAGAGAGAGATGTCCAAAGTTTCAAACAACCACCATAGATAAACTGTATACTTGGTTGCTTGCTTATCGTAATTCTGAACATGCTTCCTCATGTCAAAGCCCAGCTATGCTTATGTTTGGTAGAGGTCTGAGGACTAGATTAAGTTTGGTTAAGCTCTTTGATGTCCAACCTAAAAGTAGACCTAAGCTATTGATGGACAAAACACGCTCATTCCAGATAGGAGACCTGGTACGTATGAGAATTGGTAATAACACTGATTACTGGGAGAACGGTATAATAAATGAACGGGAAGGAAACGTTATGTATGTTGTGAGAGACGCTAACGGTATCACTCACAGGAAACAAGTAGATCAACTCCTGCCATTTAGATCTGCTAATAATTGTGCCATTCCTGGAACTAGTGCAATGTCTGCACCAATAACTGATGATGCATTTGATTTATGGTCTGATCCTGATGATGATAACACTCCTGAGATTTTGTTTCCACTAACTCCTCCAAAAGATAAAATAAGTGCAGTAGTCCTACCCGAACCGCATGTTGAACCCGTCCACCCTGCTAATCAGGAAGTTCCTGAGTTACGTCGTAGTTCTAGAGTTGGAAAGAAACCTTAATCTCAAATTGGCTCTAGCTTAGACGGGGGAGTTGTTGCATCTGATTATGTTCACTTGTTTTTTATGTTATATTATTCCTTGGTGTTGCGACGACCATTTTACTGTGAATGCTAGTAATGAATAAATGTGTTGTGTTCGAGTAAAAATGATTCTATGTATTATTGGTTAATACATGTGTGATGCATTCTTAACAGACTGGGGAGATATTACAACATGCAGTGGCTCAGGACCAGAATAGCGTATCCACAATGGTCATCGTCGTCGTCATCGTCGTCGTCGGCTTTAACTCGTTTCCGAGTATAGATCTTCTTCCAAAACAGTCTAATATAATCTAAGGTTGAGGTCTGTGGGCATGTTTGCGGTGACTGAACAGCCCAATACGTGCATGAAACAAACGTCCACACAGATCGCACAGAACTGTTGGTGGAGGGCGTGGCTGTGCTGCACGGAGCTTTCGTGCTTGTCGCTTGGCCTTAACAAGTTTACGACGTTCTTCTTAAAACATTTTGACAGCAGCCGGGATGGTCTAGCGCCAAGTTGAACGGTCTTTAGCAAGCTCGTCCCAGGTTTGTGGATTGAGACCTGTCAATTTCATATTCTGTTTAAATTGGTCCTTGTAACGTCTCTTAGGGCCTCCATGAGGTCTGGTGCCGGAGGTGAGTTCACCATACAGAACCTGGCGTGGTAGTCTCGTATCATCCATCCGATGGACATGTCCAATCGATCTAAGTTGATGACGAATGATGGATGATTCAATACTATTAGCAGGCGCTTTCTCAAGAACATCAAGGTTGGTGATGTGGTCTTCTCACTTTATCTTAAGGCTGGATCGAAATTTCTGTTGATGGAAGCGTTCAAGCTTTCGGAAGTCATGTCGATAAAGGGTCCAGGTTTCACAGCCATACAATAATGTTGAGATGACAACAGCTTGATACACCATGAGCTTTGTCTTCACGGTCAGATCTTTATTCAAGAAGATCCGGTGCGATAGTCGCCCAAATGCCGCATGGGCAGCACCGATTCTCTTCTCAACATCCTGCCCACAATTACCATGTACAGATACTTGACTGTCCAGATACGATGGTAATCCTATTAAGAAACGCTATTCTGGGCCTAAGTCAGCGGGGGTGCTATAGCGAGCTGGAAAAGTTCAGAAGTCTAAAATGGAACAACTCAATCTATATATATAAAAATCAATGTTACTTGATAGTATGTATGTGGGTGTGAGGGTGTGTATGTCTCCTATGCGTTCATACACCACCCATCCGATTGCGCTGAAACTTGGGTGAGATGTTGATTACTCTCCAAGGAAGGTTTCTGGCTTAGTAAATCCATTTTACAATAGGCAGCGCACGAGTAGATTCAACAAATGAGCGACGACGCGCGAAGCATTTCGACACAGTCCCGTATTTGTTCGTAAACCTTTCATCCGATTGCGATGGAACTTGGCTGAGAAGTTGTTTCCACTCCAAGGAAGGTTTCTAGTTTAGTAAATACATTTCACAGTAGAAAGCGCACGAGTAGATTCAACAAATGAGTGACGACACGCAAAGCGTTTCAACAAAGTCCCGTATGCATTCATATACCATTCGTCCGATAGCTATGAATCTTGGGTTAGATGTTGTGTACACTTCAGGGAAGGTTTCTGGCTTAGTAAATCCACTTTACAATAGGCATCACGCGGATTCAACAAATGAGCTACGACGCACGAAGCGTTTCAACAAAGTCACGTATGCGCTCATATACCATTAGTCCGATAGGGTTGAAACTTGGGTGAGATGTTGTGTACACTCCAGGAAAGGTGACTGGCTTAGTAAATCTACTTTACAATAGGCAGCGCACGGTTAGATTCAACAAATGAGCTACGACGCGCGAAACGTTTCAACAAAGTCCCGTATGCGTTCATATACCATTCGTCCGATTGCGATTACACTTGGGTGAGATGTTGTGTACACTCGAGGAAAGGTGTCTGGTTTAGTAAATCTACTTTACAATAGGCAGCGCACAATAATTAGATTCAACAAATGAGCTACGACGCGCGAAGCGTTTCAACAAAGTTCCATATGCGTTCATATACCATTCGTCCAATAGCGATGAAACTTTGGTGAGATGTTGTGTACACTCCAGGAAAGGTTTCTGGCTCAGTAAATCCATTTAACAATTGATAGCGCATGAGTAAATGCAACAAATGAGCGACGACGCGCGAAGCGTTTCAACAAAGTTCCGTATGCGTTCATATACCATTCGGCCGATAGCGATGAAACTTGGGTGAGATATTGAGTATATTCTAAAGTAGGATTCTGGCTTAGTATATCCACTTTACAATTGGTAGCGCACGAGTAGATGCAACAAATGAGCGACGACGCGCGAAGCGTTTCAACAAGGTCCCGTATGTGTTCAAATACCATTCGTACGATAGCAATGAAACTTGGGTGAGATATTGAGTACACTCTAAGGAAGGATTCTGGCTTAGTTTATCCACATTACAATAGGTAGCGCACGAGTAGATTCAACAAATGAGCGACGACACGCGAAGCGTTTCAACAAAGTACGGTACGCGTTCATATAGGCCTACCATTCGTCCGATAGCGTTGAAACTTGGCTGAGATGTGGTGTACAGTCCAGGGAAGGTTTTTGACTTAGAAAATCCATTGCACAATAGGTAGCGCACGAGTAGATTCAACTAATGAGCGAAGGCACGCGAATCGCTTCAACAAAGTCCCGTATGCGTTCATATAGGCCTACTATTCATCCAATTGCGATGAAACTTGGGTGAGTTGTTGTGCACACTGCAGGGAACGTTTACGATTTAGTAAGTCCATTGTATAATGGGTTGCGCACGAGTAGTTTCAACAAATGAGTGACGGCGCACAAAACGTTTCAACAAAGTTCCATCTGCGTTCATATACCATTCATCCGATTGTGATGAAACTAGGGTGAGTTGTTGTGCACACTGCAGGGAAGGTTTCTGACTTAGTAAATCCATTGTACAATTGGTAGCGCGCGAGTTGATTCAAAAAATGAGTGACGGCGCGCGAATCGTTTAAACAAAATCCCGTAAGCGTTCATATGCCATTCATCCGATTGCGATGAAACTTTGATGATTTGTTGTGTATACGCCAGGGAAGGTTTTCGGCTTAGTAAATCCATTTTACAATAGGTAGCGCACGAGTAGATGCAACAAATTAGTGACGACGCGTGAAGTGTTTCAGCCAAGTTCCATCTGCGTTCATATACCATTCATCCGATTGCGATGAAACTTTGGTGAGTTGTTGCGCACTCTCCCACAAATGTTTCAAAATTTGTAAATCCATTTTACGATAGCTTAGAGGCAGTTAACGGAAATTGAAGAAAAAATTGTGTATCCAAAAGCACTTCAAGAAACCAAATTACAATGCCAACACTTTCTTTGATTGGCATTGCAACGCATGCCGGGTACAGCTTGTGATCAATAAAATTATAACCTTCCCATTGAAATGTTTGATGTTTGGTGCTTTCGATATTTATTTTAAACTGTAGGTACCTATTAGAACTAAATACTGAATTAAAATAAATAAAACATGTCAGCTATTATTTAATTTCTTATTGTAATTGGAACAGAGAGTCTTTTCTAGACTTAACTATCTTAATCCCTGAATTTATAATTCATTTTAGGGTCTTGCAACATCAGGGTCATCATCACCGTTCACTTTCTCGGGGGGGGGGGGGGGGGGGCGTGGTGGCTCAGCGGTCTAGCTGTATGCCTCTCACCAAGGCGGTCCGGGTTCGATTCCCGGTCAATGCATGTGAGATTTTCGAAGTGAAATGCCATGTCCTGTGGTTCGGATTCCACGTAAAATGGAGGTCCCGTGGCTCAAGATCTCGAGATTAACGGTCACGTTAAACTACAAGCTTGCTTTTTCACTTTCTCGGCGTTAAATTTGTCTGATAACTTGTGTTTCTCTGATGACTAGATCCTAACTTGACCAGCCGAAGTTGATGATCGAAGGAGAAGGATATACTATACTGTATATCTACTTACAGTGCCATATTACCGACAGTAGTGGCTACGCTGACTAAAGCGCAGCATTAGGCCAAGGGGCCAAGCTCTCTGCTGACTCGGTAGACGCATGGGTTCGAGCCCCACCGTCGGCCGTCCTTGAAATGGTTTTCCGTGGTTTCCCATTTTCAACACCAGGCAAATGCTGGGACGGTACCTACTGACAGGCCACGGCCGCTTCCTTCCACATCCTTGCCCAATTTCATTCATCTTCATCAATTCCATCTCTCATCCCGACGCGACGCGCAGGTCGCCCACGGGCGTCGCCTAGAAAGACCTGCACTCGGCCTCTCAGGAGGCCACACGAAAAAGAAAATAAGTGCCATATTATTAAGAAAAGTACCAGCTAGAAGAATATCCAGGTGATGGGTCTTATTATCAGTGCGAGGCGGACCATGAGGATCTTCGGGATCACCACTGATGAGCACATAGACTGGGGTATCAAAGCTCTTAGAGGATCTATCTTTACTCGACCATTAACAGGCCGTAAGAATATTTTATGAACCTTGTTCTTTTGAGTTCTTTTTTGCTTCAGATTGTATTTTTGTAAATTACGTAGATACTGTACTTTTAAAAAAATATTTACAGTAGACTATGTAGACTGAATTCAGAAATTAGTTTATGTTCGACGATGTCGAAATATAAATATTATATGTCAGAAAACTGTATCATAATGAGGGTCATTATAACACTACTTTTCATTATGAAACAGTTTCTCCCACCAATCAGAGCTCAAGTAATAGTTGTGTGACCAATTTGGTAAGGATAACATCGCACCTGCGCTGACTTCCACGGCCTTCTATTTTAAATGTAACTGCGTGGCTTCTAGTGTCATAGTGGGGTATTCCAGGAGGCCATGGTATTCTCTGCGTCCCATGCGGCCTGTTCAGTACATTAAACTGGTGAAATATCGACAGATTTATGAATATTTATGTTCGAACATAAAATAGTTATAATTATCGTCGAACATAAACAGTCGTATGCAACTCGCCTATATTGGTAATTAACACACTCGTATGGAAATAATAAAACTCGCTTCGCTCGTTTTATAAACATACTTGTGTCTTAATTATTGCCATTATAGGCTCGTTGTATAATGTAATATTTAGAATTTTAATATTTGTTAACGGTTTAATTTCACAAATTGTTTTCTGAGTCTCCCCAGGGGTTCACATCTGGTGGGACGTGGGTTGGCGACCACGGGGTCCCAGCTGAGTCCGGCATTGCTTCCACTTACTTGTGCCGTCTCCTCTGCGTCTTCTTTCCTGTCGACCTCACATGGTCAACTCTTGTTCTCTCCCGACCCCGACGATATTAGGGTATCCGAGGCCTAGGGAGTCTCTTCATTTCCCGCCTTAATTGGCCCTTGTCTCATCTTTTCTGATGCCCTCCTTCTGCGAGGGGTCAGCCTTCTTTTTCTTTTCATGTTATCTCCTGCCATCTGCTAAAGGCCCTCAAGGAGGCAGGGTGTATGTAGCCCCACCACTTCTGGTGCACCCTAGATAATGCTACACCCTCAGGGGCTCACGGCTGGTGAGTTCGGGAGTTGGCGAACCGGAGGGATTCCTGAGCTGGGTCCGGTTTCCCCCTTGTGTCCCTTACCGGTGGGGAGGACTCTCTCCTCTTTCACTTTCCTATCTGCCTTTCATGGCTCTCCTTCCTTCCAAGTCCCTCAATCCACATTCTTCTAGGGTTGAGGGCATTTCTTTTCGCCCTGTCCTTTATTTGCCTTATTCTCCTTTTGTTTTCCATTTCTTCTTCTAGTATATAAGTTAGTAGTTAGTTTTAGTTAAAAGTTTACATTTTATTTTCATCTTCACGGTCACCCAAACGATTAGGGGCCGATAACCTACATGTTAGGCCCCTTACAACAACAATTATCATCATCATCATCATCATCATGTTTTCTGAGTTTGAAATTATTCCTCAAGCAGCCTCTAGGTAGGTGCCCTGGGACTGGAAATAACGTACTATCCCTGCAATTGCCTGCAGGGAGTGTGGATAACCCCGGGGAAATCGACACTCAGGATAGCTTCTGTCTTGCTGCAGTTTCCCATCGCGGTCATGGTAAGCAATCTAACGCGCACGGCTACGCCGCGGGGTTGAAATACCTTTTCATGCTAGTCATACTAGGAAGCTGGAAGGAAAAAAAGGGGTATACAGTAAGCTCTCTAATTGGCGGACCTCGATTCAACGGTCAGAATTAGACCGGTTGGTTGGTTGGTTCCTTAGTTTAGGGGCTGCTACAACGCGGCCATGTAGCCACGTGTACTTTGGGTGTGTGTAGAATTTGCCTGATAACCTATGTTAATTGTGATGACTATATTAGTGTGTGTTATCTGTGATTCAGGTAGAAGGACTGCAGGCGATTAATTTTTTCACGTAGTTCCTACTTTAGCTACCAAATGCTACCGTCCACGACATCTATATGCGGACGTAGCTACTAAATGTCGTCGCTATCACTGTCTGGTGGCGAACGTTGGAACTAATAAAGCATTATCAAACTAACCTACAAATTTCGGCTTCCACAAGTGTAGTTAGTGGAAGGTTCTTTTTCATCCCATAAATCTATGACATGAGACCGCCGGCTTTACTTCCCCTCCGAAGGAAGGCATACCGAGGAATTTAACGCTCTTAAAAAATCCGATGACTTTGGTCGGGTCTGAACCCGCCATCTTGGGCATAGAAGCTCAGCATACTACCAACTATGTCACCGATGCCGCTGGAATTATCCCAGAGTTTTTTTTTAAGTTTCGCGTGCCCACGTAAGCACGTTCACAAGGAAACGGAAGTGTTATCTACTGCATGTGCGTTCCAAACTGTTCTTATTTAAAAGTACAGTAATTACAAATAACAGTAAAACCTCGTGATTTAGGGGGCGGACATAACCTTGCTGCTCTTACTGGAAAAGGAATGAATAAAACCGCGTATAACAATCCTGTTTATAGCGCAACCAAATGAAACTAAGAAATATTTCCCCCTAAACATCGTCTTATTGGCCATAATCGTGGATGCAAGAACAACAATCGTTCAATAATTCACAAATATCGAGTATTCGTTAGCACAAGGTCGATATTTGTATCGCTGGAGAGCTGCGCAAATGAGGACGCGTATCTCAAAGTGCGGGCCGATTAATTTTGTAAGATGGATCGGTTTGTTATTAAAGATTATTTTAAATATTTCCAATTAAAAGATCTAATTTCTAAATTTGCGATTTAACGGACGAGCGTCCGCCCCAAATAGTCAGCTAAAACGAGGGTTTACTGTGTACTAAACTATACAGTGTTAGGACTCAAAAGGGCCTTGGTGACATTTCCCCTAGATGTATTGCTTAGATGATTTAAAAAAAAATGACCTCTCGAGAAACGCGGGACAAAACTACTAGTAGAAAATAAATTAAGAATTAATAAGTAAATAAATGAGTAAATAAATGAGTAAATCCTTACCTTGGCCGATGTAATTTGACGGCAACGTTTAGAGCTTTCGTTGTTTCTGACTCCTCGCTTGGTATCGTGGGTGGTGAGCTGAAAAGACACATTTAACTTGCATATCAAGTACGAATTACTACACACAATTTGCGATGAGGTTCAAATATTTCCCTAACTTGCCTTTGTGTATACCACAAAACATTATAAAACATTTTAAACAATAGTGGGCAATCATATTTACTCTTTTCTGGACGAACACAGTATACTTGTGCTTACCGTATTAACATACAGGGCGCCAGGAAATGTTCTCCGCAGTGCCTACATGAGTCTGCGTGAGCTAGCATCTGTAGTTACGTTGGCAGCACTGCTGTCGCTTGTATAAAAACAAACAAACATTAAACTTTGTACTCACCACAGCCATTCATAACTGATGCTTGAAGTGCTGATGACACACACGCTCGCTTATTGCAATACACACTGACGATTTCGACAGCCTACAGCCCACACGTGTGGGATTCACCCCATCAAGGACACCGTGCTGCCAACTAAACTGTTGAAGCTAGCTCTGGCAGAAGCCGTCAGTCACTGCGGAGAAAATTTCCTGGTGCCCTGTACAAGTTGATTAAATTAACATCAAAACTAAACTCTGAACACAAGTGATTGATCAAAACAAAAACTAATTAAGACCCTTAATTAATATATTTGCCATTGCTACATTGTTTAGTACATATAGAAGTAGGCCTACATAGAAATTAGCCTCATATATGACAGCATACTTTAAGTAGTAATAATGGTGCATGAACACCTGAGAGGCATGGTGCAGGTGTTGATTTGCTTGTTGAGATGAGGATGAAACAATAATGAAGAAGTCACCAACACCCAGTTCCCGAACTATTAGAATAATTCGGGTTGTTTCTCCAGCTAGAACGGCTGACATTTTCAAATAATTGTTCTGAACAGTTTGAACTGACGCTTCTATGAGGTTTATATCGTCTACTGGGCTTAGTTCTACTGTACTTACTGTACACGTGGCACAGTGAACGCGTGGGAAGGTAAGAAAGACTATAATCTGATTTACAAACCATAACCGGTTTTAAAAATGGTTCCAGGAACAATTGTTACCCAACATCCCTGAACACAGTGTCATTGTAATGGGCAATGATTCGTACCACACAGTGCAGATAGACAAAGCTCCAACAACGTCAAGTACGAAGCAGCGAATGTTGGAATGGCTCGGCCGCCATAATGTACCACGCGACAGCTCCATGACGAAGGGAATCCTTCTCAACCTTATACGGCAGCACAAGCCTAAACCCATGTACCACGTGGATGAACTAACAAGGAAGCATGGCCATGAAATCATCAGGCTGCCCCCATATCATTGCCACTTCAATCCTATAGAAATGATATGGGGTCAAGTGAAGGGTTACGTAGCATGGCATAATAAAAATGTCACACTCCGTGAGGTTGAGAAGCTTACCGTTGAGGCTATTAGGGCAGTGACTTAAGAAAACTGGAAGCGTGTAGTGTTAAAAGTGCAACGAGAACTGGATGAGGCCACTAAACGTGAATGTACCGTACCTAACTCGTTGATGGGGTAGATCGGTTCATCATTTCCCTGGGAAGCAATTCCGGATCTGATTCAGACACAAGTGACGAAAAGGAGGCTATGAAAGGAATATAACCCATAATTAGTAGCAGCGAGAGCGATTAGTTAAGTTTCATTATTTATTATTATTTTTAATTTTTATTTTTATATTATTTTTATTTATTTATTTCATTATGATTATAATTATTATCATTGTGTTCTCATTTTGTTGCATCGATTGTGCCCTTTCACTCAAATACGGCTGACACACCACAGATCCCAGTATTTATGTCTAACTGAAAGCCTCTTGGAATGTTATGAGTCATGATCTGCCTCAGTGGCAACGCAGCAATCACATGGGCTGAAAATATTGGAGAAAGTCATAGACAAAAGACTGAGGGATATAAGAGAAACGCAGTTAGAGGAAGAACAATATGGTCTTAGACCGAAGAGATCAACAGTAAATTTGATATTTACAGTACGTATGATATTAGAAAAACATCTGGAAAGAAACAAGGAAATCATTTTCGTATTTTTAGATTGGAAAAGGCCTTTGATACAGTTAAGAGAAAACATGTATGGGTGTACCTACTGGAAAGGAATGTATCGAAATCATTGATTAATATGATAAAAATGTTGTACCATGAGAGTAAAAGCAGTGCACAAGTCCGGAGGCCTCAAGCAAGGAAGTGCATTATCACCATTATTATTTATTATACTGATGGATGAAATTATAAAACGTGTAAAACAGAGTATCAGTAATGATGAAGTGAATGATTTGGTATTTGCAGATGATGTGGTTATTTGGGGAAAGGGAGAAAAGGAAGTACAAAAGAGACTGGACATTTGGAATGAAAATTTGAAGGAGTTTGGAATGGTAATTAGTAAAACGAAAACTGTAGTACGTACTGTGGAAAAGAGAAAACGAAAAGTCAAGTGAAGATAGATGGGGTACGGTCAGAGAATGTAGAACAGTTTCCATATCTAGGTAGCACTATAAATGGAAGTAACGACATCAACATTGAAATTAATAACAGACTAAGTAAAGGAACAACATTTTATCACCAAGTCAGAGAACTTTTATGGGATGACAAAGTACCCAAAAGAACGAAATTAATATTATATAAACATTATTTCATACCAATTGTAACATATGGACTGGAAACACTGGTAACGAATAAAAGGCAAAATAGTAAGATACAGGCAGTAGAAATGAAATTTTTAAGAACTTCAGCTAAAAGGACAAGAAGGGATAGAATTCAGAATATTAAAATCAGAGAAGAGTTAAATATGGAACCGTTAAATCAGAAGATACAGAAAGCAAGGTTACGTTGGTTCGGACATGTAAAAAGAATGGGTAAAGAAAGAGTAGCAAGAAGGGAATTAGAAAGAGAAGTCAAGGGAAAGAGACCAGTTGGAAGACCGAGAAGAAGGTGGTTGGACCAAATTTTGAAGGACATTGGAGAAGCTGGATTGGATGTGGCAGAAGTGATGGAACAGGAAAAATGGAAGGACCGAAAAGAGTGGAGGAGGCTTGTAAACCACACCCGGGTGACTGGAGTGGGACTTAGATGATGATGATGATGATGATGATGATGATGATGATGAATAACTTGTGTTTGCTCTTCCCTCGCAGGATGGCTGCACTTTGTTGGAAACATAACCTCGACGAAGTACCCAGATGATGACCACTCATCACCATATACTCCAGTATATACGGTGCTTTTAATTCTCCCCTATAAGGCACTGTCCCTTTTTCTTGCTACTTACTTTCTTCGTTCCTCTTCGTACTTCTCTATGGTGTCGGACCAGTCCGTCGGAACATCGGACAACGTGTTGTCCAATGGGTGTTCCAGACGGAATTTCTCCTGCCCGACGCGTTTTCTAGCCCTTGTGGTCCTGGAAAGAATTAGGACATGAAAATAAGATAAATCAGAATTAGGCAGTTCAACGAAACCCAATTATTTTGGTGTCTGGTGCTGAATTACCGGCTGGCTGGGAGCCCGAGGTGGCGAAATCGAATCCCGGTACATTCAGTTGGCCTCTGAGGGTGCTTAGATGCCGTCTTAGTGTAGATATACTGGCATATTACAGTAAATATCACCTTCAGGCCAACTTACTGACACCCCGGGGTTTGTAAAGCCGCATGTAGTAGTTACGACCACACTGTAAATCGCATAGTGCACAATGAGTACAAACGATATAGATTTTAAGTAAAGAATTAAATTGTTATGTTGTGATCGAACTCGCAACCTTTGTTTCTTGTCTCCAATGCTCAATCACTGAGCTATATTGTATACCTATCTGGCTCATACTCCTCTGTGATCACCGCAAACCCTTGTTTTGCTTTCTTAAAAATGTATTTATGGCTATTGTCTAATAAAGAGAAAACTAAAAATCTAGTGAAAGCTAATGTAAATACAGAGAAAAATAAAAAGCCACAGTTTGGGTTTACTAATAGGACGCACGCTTGTGGAAAGTACAAGGAAAGTAGTCTTCTAAATGAGCCATGAAGAAAATAACTGTACCGTTAGACAGCCAAAGGCCCGTAGCTTAATATTGTTATGTCCCGGTGTCGGTTCAAGGCGAAACCGTACCGGACATTCAACCTCAGTTCAATCTGGTCAGCAACAACGGTGCTGCCTTATTATAAAAAGCTGCGAACTCAGGTGTGAGGGGTCAGTCAGGCACTGCAGAGACGGAAATCTGAGAGTGAGAGGTCGTTTGCCTGCCGATCGGGAGATCGGGCAAGTTGGGTCGTCGAACTCTCGTTGACCAAGGTCAACGGAGCTGAGCCGGTACTTGAGAGCACCAGCTGAGAAATCAGGTGAGAACCAATATTTTTTAAATTTCCTTTCAGGATTGAATTATCAATTCAATCCTTGCATCCATGTGGCGGATTCCTTTACTCCCTTAAATGAATAAACAGGGGGTTAAGGCTTCAATTTCTTTTATTGGGGAGCATTCCCTGATTCCTGTATCTCCTCCCACTCCCATTTCCTTGTATAATAGGTGTGTGCTGTAATCGCTCTCAGAAGCTATCGGAAGGACACGGTAAAGATCCTGGTACTTGATCTTGGAGAACCCCTGTTCGGCCTATGGCTTAAGTCCATGCCATCAGGTGGGGACACAACAATATGACTTGAAAATGACAATGAAGAATTTGAGGATTTTAACATCCCGGAGTCCCTTAAAGTAGGAAATTTTGGATATTCACTAATTTATTTTTATCAGCCTATTTAAAATGTACTCGATTTCACTTAGCGCTCTTTTTAATTACCGTAATTGGTTTTGGAATTTAATGGTGGGGTCATTAATTGCGTTTGTCTTCAAGAATCCTAATGTTTTGTTTAAGTATGCATTACTACTGCTGTGTTGCCTGTATCTGCTTTTGTCAGAATTAGGTCCTGGTCGCTTATTTTTTGTTTCAATGACTTTACCATATTTCCATGTGTTTTATTAAGTTTCAGCTTTCACAGCCCCTGGAATCACTCAGCACTACCCACACTTTAGTTGCTTCCATATAATCACAGCCGTGATTAAGATCGATAAGCTTATATCGGAGAAAACCCATATTTTATTTTAGCCTGTGGAAACAGGCAAATCCAGAAAATGAGGCATTCATCAAGAGTGTTGTCTAGGAAGTTAATTTTTCGTGCGCCCCAACAGCTTGTCGCCAAGTGTTTAATCCTGTGATTGTCTGGTATAGGTATTCTATATTATACGGATCATAGGACTATACCTAGATAAAATTGAGCATTACTTACCTACGCCTTTCCTTCTCCTTTAAACCAAATGAGGGTCTGGACTTGCGACACCTGCGTGATACTGTACTACTTGCCAAGCTACTCGATCCTGACCTGAAATAAAGTCCACACTCATAAACATCAAGTTTGGCCTTATGATGTAACATGCAGGGCACATCTATGCATGGGAGAGAAAGGCCATACCGAGATGAACTCACAAAAAAAAAAAAAGATCACAAAAGGAATTCAATTATAAATATTCTCAATCTCTGTAGCCTATATAAAAATGAATGTTACGTGATAGCTTGTCTGTATGTGTATGTCTCCAATGCGTTCATATACCATTCATCCGATTGCGATAAAACTTAGGTGTGTTGTTGTGTGTACACTCCAGGGAAGGTTTCTGGCTCAGTAAATCCCCTTTAGAATAGGTATCGTATGAGTAGATTTAACAAATGAGTGACGGCACGCGAATCGTTTCAGCAAAGTCCTATATACTGTACGTTCGTATACCAATCATCCGATTGCGATGAAACATTGGTGAGTTATTGTGTACACTCCCGTGAAGGTTTATGAATTAGTAAATCTATTTACCGTTGGTAGCGCACACGTAGATTCAACATTTGAGTGACGACACGCGATTCGTTTAAAGAAATTCGCGTATACGATCATATAACATTCATCCGATTGCGATGAAACTTTGGTGAATTGTCGTGTACACTCCTGCGAAGGTTTCTGGCTTAGTAAATCCACTTTTGAATAGGTAGCGCACGAGTAGATTCAAAAAATGAGTGACGACGCGCGAATTGTTTCAACAAAATCCCATATGCGTGCATATCCATTTCATCGATTGCGATGAAACTTTGATGAGTTGTTGTGTACACTCCCGTGAAGGTTCCTGACTTAGTAAATCCACTTCACAGATGGTAGCGCACGAGCAGATTAAACAAATGAGTGACAGCGCACGAATCATTTCAACAAAATACCGTATGCGTTCATATGCCATTCATCCGATTGCGATGAATCTTCGTTGAGTTGTCGTGACGCTCCCACGAATGTTTCTGAGTTAGTAAATCTATTTTTCCATAGTTTAGAGGCAGTTAACGGAAATTGAAAAAAGAAAATATATTGTGTATGCAAAAGCACTTCAACAAATAAAATTACAACGCCAACACTTTCTTTGATTGGTATTGAAACGCATATCGGATACAGCTTGTTTATATATAAATACGAACAATAGTTAATATTAGTTTGGCCTGAATCCCTTCAGATATCAAGAACTTAAGATTTCAGCTTAATATGGCCCATTGACTTGAAAGACCATTTATAGTCTATAGAGAAGGAACAGCAACAACAGGTAGCAAGAGCACGCACTAGCTTTGATGAATCCACGAAGTGCTGTCAATATCATAAGATCATTTACTAAATACAATTTACAGAAATATAAATTGATGTTCATAACGTTGATGATGTATGTGGAATTAATAATCAGGATTAAAGGGAGTTGAAATGCAACCTCGAGACAGCAATGGCATTATTTAAAAATAAAATAATGCCAATATTGACATACGGAATATAAATCATATGGCCTTTCCTCACTGAAAAGAATCTATCATCACTTGAAAGTGTTAAAGCATTATACATTATAAAAGCTATTGGAGTTTCCAAGACGACCAAATCTCAGCTAGTCTACCTCCTCGCGCGAGAAACATTCCTAATTGAAGACTTTAGAACGCTTCTAGTATTACCTAGCACAATAGGTGCGGAAAACCTATTAACGACTCTCAGAAGGAAGAGAGAAGAAATCCCACTGGAATTTTATGGAACGGGGGCCATGGTTGACCGGGCGTGGACATCTGCTAGCTTTGAGATGAGGCACATGTTCACACGCCTGGCAGTTCATGGTTTTCACCATTTGATTTGTACAAACAAAGCATACCATGATCCGGATGACACATGTGTATGTCAACTATGCGGACACACATGTGAACGCTACCATATTGAAAAATGCAGCAAAAGGATAAAGTCCATAAAAGACTATGCTACCCAAGGCGCAGGTGCGCAAACATAGTGTATTTAAATGTATTTAATGGCTGTTTAGCTGCAATAAAAGTATTATTAAATGCAAGTAAAAGTATAGTTCTTTTAGGCTAACTGAATCCAGTGGGGGTGGGGTGCCGTAGAACAGGCCAGTCAAAAAATTAGAAAATTAGTTAATTAGTTAGTTATTGTTTTTTAAGGGGCAGAACTACGAGGTCATCTGCCACTGGTCAGAAAATTAAGCAGGAGCACTATTGTATATTCACAAGTAGGCTGTGAGAAATCATCTTTTGTTGTGCCTAAGGTTGAAGGATCCAACCTCTGCGCAGTCAGTTGGCATTTCAGGGTGCGTAAATGCGAGGGAGTCGTTTAAATAGATTTACTGGCATGTTAAAGATCCACTTCGAGGCAAAACTTGGGACCCCGGTGCCATTAATAGCTGCAGAAGTTAAAAGAGACGTAAAACATTATTATTATTATTATTATTATTATTATTATTATTATTATTACTATTATTATTATTACCAGGTTACAAAAAAATAATAGCTTAAGTCAATAAAATTATTATTAATATAATACAATGCACCTCTAAAAGTATTAGGTAGCAAAATGTAATTCATAAGAAAATAAGTTGCAAGTCTGTGTGATACTTACATTTATAAAAAGGTTATGTTTAAAACTATTTCTAAGAAAATAAAAATATTAACTATCTAAATTATTAAAAAATATACTAAAAATTAAAAACATGATCCATTACAATTTTGATTAATGTTGTGCCCGTTTGGACCGAGATCCAACGACCACATTTTGTAAAATACCGAAATCAGATTAGCACAAGGAAATCTATCTCAGGGTCTATCTAGGTGAATATTAGGTCTATATCTGGCATCCCTGATCTCGGTAATTCACAAGTAAGGTAAGGAAAGAAATTATTTTGAAAATAGCACACTTCTTAAAAATCTCAATTTATTTATAGTTAAAATATTAAACTGACTGGCAATAACCTCAAAACACAAAGAAAACAATCACACATAAAAAATCAACAGTCCCTAAAAATGCCTTTGAACTCCGCAAAATTGATATTCAGAAAATTAGTAGTCCATTCTGATATCAAAAACGAAAATTTCTAATTATTTACACTGGTGTAATCACTATTCAATGAAGAGTTCGAGTGATCCCTCTATTTACAGATTTGTAGTTTCACTTCACGAAGAATTGCTTTGATTGTTCAAGTACACGTTGTAAAGATAATTCGAAAAATTATCACTTGCTTAATTCGATGATATTCCAAAAAATATATATATTTGAAAAATTATTTCACTGTTTCATTGAAGTATATAATAACAACCTCATATCAATATTCGGCTAACATAAAGTCGAATGTTAATATTTTTGTGTTTGTAAAACTTTTGTTTCCAAAATCAAAAATTGTTTATAAATTTTTCATTATCATAATAATTTGAAAAATAAATCTTTTTCCTTTTTCATAATCATTTGTTTCAATGTAAAAAAATAAAAATTCACTCACTTCAAAATTTGTTATGAACATTAGCATAAATAGTTGTTAACAATACAAATTGTTGTTATCCACTATCAGTGGATTAAATCATTACCTCTTTCATCAAAACTTTTCACATTCAGAAAATTTACGTAATATCTCTAACAAAATAAATGTTAATCATAGAATTTATTATCATTATTATTATTAATTTAAAATCTCTCATCAATTTATTTACATTAAATTTTCTCACCCTCTCATATTGTGAATATTTAATGCTCATTTCCACTGTTACTATTAATCTATTATTATTCCAAGCACAAAATAAAAATATCTTCAATTATTTATTTTATTTTTGCATTTGCAACTATTCATATGATATTTTTTTCTCGGTCAGGTTCATCACATCTAAACTCATGTTCTTCAATTATTTAGGGATACTATTTGAAATTCAAGTTGATCCTGAAAAAATATTAAATATTAGAACTGGCAGTTAAATGGAATTTGACTAGAATATGGGGCGGTCTATTTGCCTAACCCTTCTTTTACAATTGAGCCCACATGTTCTTCTAACGACACACGCACAATCATGTGTGCCCATAACTACGGGAACGAATGCCCTCTTGGAAGACCGCTAAGTCTCCACACAACTTTAAGTGTCACCAATTCGCACACTAAACTCATCATATTATTTGACTTCAAATATTCTTCTCCACAAAACATTATATTTTTTATTATATTTTTTTCTGATTGTAATATTCTGTCTTATCACTGTACTGTGTGTTCTTCAATTTTATATTTCCAATGAAAAGATGTATTTAATTCTGGTCAATTTCTCCTTGCCTCCCATTTACATAATCTCAACCTAAATTATATATTTAATACCTGCCGCTTTCATTTTCTTCATCTAAATAGTTTTAGTGCTTTTGGAAAATTATACTGAGCTCAAAATCTTACTATTTCACTTCATTCATAAACTCATTTAAATTTATTTATAAATTCAAACTTCTATTCCACAAATAAACAAAGTTATTTTATTCAAATTCTTCCAATTATTTAAATTTTTCCACAACTTATTATTATTATTATTACTGGAAAAAAATACTTAGGCTTCGTTGCTTCATTACAACCTCATAATGATTATTATCGCCCTATTTCATTCATAAATAAATAAATGTTTAAATCCTCTTTGTAAATGATTATTAATAACATCTCACTTTCTGATTATTAATGCAGTAACGATTTAATCACAATTAACAATTCAATTTAATTCCTAAATTGGTGCTATCATCTCCCTAAATAAATTATTTATAACTTTAAATGTTGTAGTTACATTTTTAATATTATTAACTTATTTATTTCACAGTCATTTATTGTTATAAAATAAATCAAATTATTTAAATAATCCAAGTTATAATCGAGCCTCTTCTCATAATAAGAGTTAAAGAAAAAATATTCCTATCCCCTGGAAATAACTTAAACATTTCATGTTGAAACACATGAACTGACTGTTGTCCTGACAAAAATAGTAAAATAGAATAATAAATTGTCGGACTACCAGCTCCATTTGTCATCCTGGACAAATATAATAGACGTTCTCATTACGATGATAATTATGTTGATTTCTTATAGTGATAGTATAAAAATGGAATTCTCAAATACTACTATAGGCTAGTTGATAGTACATGAATAGTTGTCTTACTCCATTCTTGCTGTGTATGTAGAGCGTGTCCTTCGGTGTTCACTATTCCAATAGTGTCCTCCCATGGACATCTGCTGTTCCATATCACTTCGTTCGTCTCCATATCTCACCTATCCTCGAGTAGTTTAACGGCACATGTTGATATTTAATGTAACTCGTTCAAAAAAACTCCCGTTATTCCCGGTACAGTATAACATGTTGAATTGTTGTACAGTCTTATACTGATATAGTACTCTTGAAAGACTGAGAACAAGTCCCATATCCGAACAATGCGGTTTCGTTCGTCTGCTATTACAGGAACACCTGTTAGCTGCGTAGAACGAACTGTAAGATTAAATTCTTCCTGATATTATTATAAATGCCTAATGTACCGTTTCACCACAAGAAACACATCATTTTTTAGGTTAACTTCCGTGAATGGCTTTACAAAACTACCATCACCTGACTGGTTAGAATAATTGACCATAAAGTTAGTCGATATTCTAAGTCCTTCGTTGATATTATATATGTTCATTCACCTGAACAAAAACTAAGTCCACTGACTGCTCGTCCAGCGACTAAGTTCTTCGGCGGTCAGAATCACGGCGTAAACACTCGTACTTGATGTATCGTAGATGCGCACATGAGCAAGTGCTCTGATGGAATACAATACTGTCTTGATTCTCTGGCTCCTTATATAGTCCAAGTGGTCTTCCTTCTAGAAGCTTCCATTCCGTGTCTCGGCTTCTACTGAACGGTTTTTCATGCTTGATAGCTCAAATTTCTTCTCATTCAATTGCCAGTAAACTGTACTACTTTTCTAGGTTCCATTCCTTCTCCTAGATGAAATTCTAGAAAACTTATTTTCATTACGTAGGCAAGCTCCCACGTCACAGTTCTACGTCACTCGCTCCTACGTTGCATACTTCCCTCAACACTCGGGGTCTCCTAGCGCGCTATTCGAAATATCAGCCGCTCCATCTCTCAAATCAATCAACCTCTCTCCTTTATAATAATGACGTCAACATGTCACGGACGTGTGAACGATCCGGGTACATCCACCCCTCACGCCAATAAAGAAAATATATGACACATCATATTTTTTCTTACTACTATTGTCTGGTTCTTGAGTGATAAATCTTCAAACTTGCCCCGTGGAATTTTCCCACGACGTTACCAGGTTCTTCTTCAAACAGTTTGTAACTTCCGTTATCAAAACTTTCTGTAATCATGAACGGCCCGTAGTATAAACTGGCAAATTTTGAATATACTTTATTCATGACGTCAGACGGAACAGGTTTCCTTACAAGTACAAGAGTTCCAACATTCAGAGGTCGTCTGAATTTCTTCCCTCGGACTCTCCTTTCCCTCTTGTCAGCTTGCTTGTGAATTTTTTCCAGCGCTTGCACTTCTCTGAGTTGTCTGCTAGGCTCTAATTCTGGTGGTATGGAAATGATCCTATCCCATGGTCTAATGGGTTTATTTCCATGATGCAATAACATCGGTATCTGATTCGTACTCTCATGTATAGTAGAGTTAATGGAGTGTGATGCAATGGGTAACACATCCATCCACTTCCAATGTTCAGCAGAACAAAACAAACGTCAAAATTTTGCTATTTCTGACATAAACCTTCCAGCTGGGTTGCTTTCAGGATGGCGTATTGAACATAGGATCTGCTTAATATCCAATACTTCCATAGCATTTCTAAATTCGTAAGATGTGAATTGCGATCCATGATTGGTTAAGAGGTATTCAGGTTTCCCTGCTTCAGAAATCACACTATCTCTAATCCTCTTCAGGATGTAACGTGTATTCGCTTTTTGGATGGGGTGTAACATTGTGAATTTGGTAAAAACATCAATGGTTACCAAAATGTATCTATTTCCCCTCTTCGACTTCGGTAAAGGTCCATAAATATCCATAGCGAATAATTCCCGTAGTTTCAGCGGAATAATAGGACGAGGCGCTTCTCTCAACAGCTTACAATTGTGCTTGCTTCGTTGACACAAGTCACATGTCCTAATCGTCTCTCTGACTGTAGTCCTCATCTTCTCCCACGAAAATTTCTCTTGCACAAGTTGTACTGTCTTATCTAATCCAGCGTGTCCCGAAATCCTGTATGCTAACCATATAATCCGTTTCTGAAGTATGGGTGGTATCGCTACTCTCAATTTGGTATGGTCTGCATCAATGAACCGATACACAATATCATTCATGACCACATAATTCCTCGAAATTCTCTCTGTTTCCTGATAATCTGCGGCAGTATTATCCATGTTCCCTTTTAGAAATCGATATATCTTCCTCAAAGGTGTGTTCCTCTTCTGAGTAACAGATATCCTTTCCAAACGTTCTAGAGTGTCTTCATCTTCTTGCATCAAAGTAATAGGCATCACCTTAAAAGTTGGTTCAACCGCGCAACTTAACAAGTCGGCTCCTACATTCGCTTTTCCAGGTTTGTGCTCTATCGGGATGTGCAATTGCTGTACAAACAAAGCCCAACGTGTGATCCTCTCACTCGCAAAATTCGTTTTCAAAATAAACTCAAGTGCATGATGGTCTGTTCGAATAATGAAAGAATGGCCTATCAGCATCTTTTTCCAAGTTTCTAGAGCGTGAACAATAGCTAAAACTTCAAGTTCAGTCGTGTAATAGTTTCGCTCCGAAGGTCTCAGCTTTCTACTTATAAAAGATAAATAATGCCTAGTGTGATCTTCGTCTTCTTGTAATAGGATAGCTCCTATACCCACATTTGAAGCATCTAATTCGATAATAAAATTCTTCTGAGAATCAGGATATTCCAGCTTTACACTACTCATCAACAATTCTTTTGCTTGTCTGAAGGATTCCTCGTGTTCTTCACTCCACATCCATCTGTTTCCTTTCCTCAAAAGATTTTGCAAAGGCGCAACAATGTTGGTGTAGTTATGACAATGTCCAGCCAAAAATTGGCAAGTTCCCAAAAAACTACGGACATGCTTTATCCTCGTGAGTCTTGGAATGTTGGCAATTGCTTGGATCTTAGCCTCATTTGGACGATATCCCTGTCCATCTAGGATATGCCCTAAGAATTTAATCTCTTCCTTAAAAATTGGCATTTATTCAAATTCACCTTGAAATTTGACTTCCTCAAGTCATTGAATAAATTCCTTAGGTGTAACAGATGTTGTTCTTCATCCTCAGACGCAACCAGTATGTCATAGATGTAACATATAACTGAGTTCTTCACTTCTGGTCTAAGATTCTTGTCTAATGCTCTAATTAGAACGGATCCTGGTGTTTTCATTCCAAACGGTAACCTTTTGAAAACATATGTTTCTTGGTCAAATACGAATCCCGTGAATTTGTTTGACTCTTCACTTAATTTCACATGATGGTTGGATGACATAAGATCAATAGTGGAAAACCATCTCTTGCCATTAAATTTCCTCAACAATTCTTTAATAACAGGGGGTCGGTCATATTCTGGCATAATTTTGGAATTTAGAGATCTTACGTCTAAACAAATACGAAGACTTCCATCTGGTTTTGGCACATCCGCTAATGGATTTACATAAGCTGTGGTATATTTTTCTATTATGTCATCCTTCTCCAAATCTGCAATAACGACTTTCACCTGCTCTCGATACTTCTCTGCAATAGAGTAAAGTCTACAATGATATGGGGCTTCATCACTGACTTGGATGTGATATTCAAAATCCTTAATCTCCCCAGGTTTCATATCGAATATGTCCTCAAATTCCAATGACATAGTTTTAAATTTAGGTGCTTCCTCCACTTTAACCACTTCTTCTTCTTATCCTTCAATATTATGAATAACTTGTGACCATCGGATATTTCCCTCGGTGAATTTCTCTTCGTCACCTTCAGAATCTTCCTCTCCAGTTTGGTGAAAACGTATGGTCTCTGACTTCATATCGACAATAGCCTTGTACTTTGTTATAAAATCATTTCCTATGATCAAGTCATGGATAATGTCCTTCATAACCACGAAAATATGCTCAAAATAGCAATCTACAATTTTCAGCCTTAAATACAACTGTACTTTGCATGTAGTCACCTTGTTAGGGATAATTCCTTGTAGCTTGATGCCTGATACAGGAATTTCCTCTAAGCTTTCTGTGAGCTTCCATAAATCATAGAGCTTCTCACTAACGACACAAAGCATAGCTCCAGTATCTATCAGTGTATGAATTGTAGTGCCATAGACTTCACATCCTATAATAGGTAATTTAGATCTTTTCTCTAGTCCAATTCTCTCTTCCTTCAAATCTATCAAATCTTCGTCCTCTACTTGCCATTCAACAATGTTCGAAATGTAATTACTTATTGACTTTTTTACGTTTTTTATCATCAACACCTGTCGACTTCTGTAACCCGGAAGTACTAGGTTTGTTGTGCTGCTCATCTAGAAATTGCTTGCTATCTTGATATCTTCTGTCAAGATCCTCCGTAGCCTGTTGCTTGAAATTCTCCTTCCCTCGTTGTTCCTCTCTTTTGTTCTGTGATTGATTAACATGATAAAATATCTGTCGTTGTTGATTTCCATACTGTTGTTGGGGCCTACTATATGGTTTCGATTGAAAACCGGGTTTTCTCCATTGATTCCACCTGTTTTGGTATTTGTTTGGCCTTACATATGGTCTATTTTGATATGGAGTGTCCCTAGTGTTGCTCCATTCCTTATTTTCAACATGGTCCTTAGGGTTGTTCCAGTGTTGATTCGTCTGACTTTGACGATCAGTCACTAAAGCATTTATCGTATGATTTTCGGTTTTGCTACCTCTTCAGTGAAAGAAATGTGCATTGGCATGATCAAACCTCTGCAGTACCTCATAAAATTCTTCCATATTTCCTATATTAGCTGCAATCAGTGTCCGTTGCATCTCTATTGGAAATTGTCGAATTAGCGCAGATATCATTTCAAAATCTGGCATTGGTGGTTCGAGAAATTGCAGTTTTGATAATTGTTGTGAGAAATAAGCCGAATACTTCGTTGGCTGTGATGTCGAATATCTCTTGGCATACAACTCGGCCCTTATCTGTTGCTGAGTTTCCGGCGAACAAAATTTTCTCATCAGCCCCCTGGAAAATTCTTCGAAATTATGGAAACTCGACCTAAACGCCCTGAACCAAACCAGTGCAGGTCCATCCATAAATCTGCTCACAACTCTAATCTCTCTCTCCTTCGAAAATTTCGAATCCCGGATGTAATCCTAGACTTCCCTTAGAAATTCTGCCGGTGACACTTCCAGTTCCGGTAAATTTCCCTGGTTTATCATCCTTGTCCTTATATATGGCAATAAGAATAGAATTTGTCATAATTTCCTGATCTTCGAATTCTTTGGAAATCTCTTTCTTCTTATTTAGCTCGAAAGTTGGGATCTCTTCGAATTCTCTTTGCTCCAGTTGAGATTCGTACAAAGCAAGTTTCTCTGCTAACGTTCCTACTGTCTTTCTCAGTTCAGAATCATCTGTCTTCCTTTCCATTTCTCCTCTGATTTCTTCTATTGTCCTCTGGACATACTCTTTAGTTACAGGATCAATTTCTTTCTATCTCCCGTTCTTATTCGTTTCCTGAACATCTTAAACTAACTTCTCGATTATTGTCTCGTGATTTTTCACAAGATTATTCACTTGAGACACATCTTTTTGAATTTTTCCCACATCTTCAGATATTACCTTGATATGTGTGGAAAAAGAACTTCTCACTTCTTGGACATCCTCTTTTGCTTCCTCCAGCATTGAACTTCTGACCTCAGTATGTGCTATTTCTTTTACATTCTTACTAAGATCTTGGATCACCTTATCTTCTTTCAGTTGTTCTAAAGTAGTCTCCTGAAAATCGGTTGCCACTTTCTGCATCACCTGCTTTGCAGTAATATTAAACTCTTCTGTAATTTTGATTTCCAAGTTTACCAAGTCTTCAGCGACTCTTCTGGAATGCTTTTCAAAATTTTCCTCCATGCCCTTCAATTTATCACGCGACTTTCCTAATTTCTTCCTTTAAACTTTTCACACTTTCATAAATATTGGTCTCAAGTTAAACTCTGTTTTCCTCTAACCTTGTTTCTAAATTCTTGGATTTTTCAAATAATTCACCAAGTTTTTCCCCAAAAATTTTAGATTTTTCCGCGAATTGTTTCCCCAGACTTCCTGACAATCGGTGTTCCAACAGTTTAGAATTATTAGCTAAATCTAACCTTAGAGTTTCTGAATTACCAATGACTTTTAAATCCATGAGGCGTGAACTTTCGGTTAATCTATCAAGAGCTTTGGAATGTTCGGAAATCTTTTCTTCTAAAGTTTCTCTCAAAGATTCTGTGCTAATACTTAATCTGTCCTCAAAACGCTTAGAGTTTTCTGAAAGTTTACTGTCAATATCTGATTTAAGTGAAATAGAATGCCCTGACAACTTTTCAGATAATTTAGATTCAAATGATTCATATAATGTTTTAGAATTTTCATTTAATCTGGATTCTAGTGAGTCTGATTTTTCGTTTAATTTATCTTCTAATGATTTAGAATTTTCTGATAACTTTTCAGATAATTTGATTTCTATTCTACTTTCCAAATATTGAGAATTTTCTTGGATTTGTTTTTCCAAATTTTTGGAATTTTCCAATAACATGTTCTCCAATTGAGTAGCCTTCTCGATGCTCTGCTTATTGTTTGAATCCATTCGAGTCACCGCCCCCAAAACTTTATCCATTATTTTTCCAAAGAGAAATACACGATAGGTATTCTATGGATGATCGAAGCCTTAATACTAAACATATGCTAGCCTAATAGTATTTGAGAATTCACAATAAATTGAGATATACCCTACGTCGATGTCTAATGGAAAAAAAATATCTATTCATTTAAATTTACTTTCAACCAACAACAAATATTATGCAAAATTCAAAAATGCTCCATCTGGATACTATAAATGTGCTTTTTTCATCTAACCAAAAACAAACTCCCAGTTCTAACATTTATATCAAAATATTTATTTTAATAAAATTCCCTTAAGAATACTAGACTCCCATACGAAACAAAGTCGTTACAAAAAACAAAATTCAAAATACTTATTCCAAAATGCAAATTTTACTATGTCCTCAAACATGGACTTAACTTAACAATTTCCCATAATTAAAAAAAACTGGATTCTTGTCAATTGTCGAAACAATTGGCAAAATTCACAAGTCTACTCGAATGCCTCTTCGAAAACAAATTCGAAAGACCCATTCGGTAGCCCCTTAGTACCGGCGCCAAACTTCTTAACCTCTACCTTATGTGCCCGTTTGGGCCGAGATCCAAAGACCACGTTTTGTAAAATATCGAAATCAGATTAGCACGAGAAAATCTATCTCAGGGTCTATCTAGGTGAATATTAGGTCTATATCTGGCATCCCTGATCTCGGTAATTCACAAGTAAAGTAAGGAATGAAATTATTTTGAAAATAGCACACTTTTTAAAAATCCCGTTTGGACCGAGATCCAAAGACCACATTTTGTAAAATATCGAAATCAGATTAGCACAAGGAAATCTATCTAAGGGTCTATCTAGGTGAATATTAGGTCTATATCTGGCATCCCTGATATCGGTAATTCACAAGTAAGGTAAGGAAAGAAATTATTTTGAAAATAGCACACTTCTTAAAAATCTCAATTTATTTGTAGTTAAAATATTAAATTGACTGGCAATAACCTCAAAACACAAAGAAAACAATCACACATAAAAAAATCAACAGTCCCTAAAAATACCTTTGAACTCCTCAAAATTTATATTCTGATATCAAAAACGAAAATTTCTAATTATTTACACTGGGGTAATCACTATTCAATGAAGAGTTCGAGTGATCTCTCTATTTACAGATTTGTAGTTTCACTTCACGAAGAATTCCTTTGATTGTTCAAGTACACGTTGTAAAGATAATTCGAAAAATTATCACTTGCTTAATTCGATGATATTCCAAAAAATATATATATTTGAAAAATTATTTCACTGTTTCATTGAACTATAATAACAACCTCATATCAATATTCGGCCAAAATAAAGTCGAATGTTAATATTTTTGTGTTTGTAAAATGTTTGTTTCCAAAAACAAAAATTGTTTATACATTTTTCATTATCGTAATAATTTGAAAAATAAATCTTTTTCTTTTCAAATAATCATTTGTTTCAATGTAAACAAAATTTAAATTCACTCACTTCAAAATTTGTTATGAACATTAGCATAAATAGTTGTTAACAATACAAATTGTTGTTATCCACTATCAGTGGATTAAATCATTATCTCTTTCATCAAAACTTTTCTCATTCAGAAAATTTACATAATATCTCACACAAAATAAATGTTAATCATAGAATTTATTATTATTACTATTAATTTCAAAATTTCTCATCAATTTATTTACAATACATTTTCTCACCCTCTCATATTGTGAATATGTAATGCTCATTTCCACTGTTACTATTATTATTATTATTCCAAGTACAAAATAAAAATATCTTCAATTATTTATTTTATCTTTGCATTTGCAACTATTCATTTGATTTTTTTTTCTCAGTCAGGTTCATCAAATCTAAACTCATCTTCTTCAATTATTTAGGCATACTATTTGAAACTCAAGTTGATCCAGAAAAAATATTAAATATTTGAACTGACAGTTAAATGGAATTTGACTAGAATTTGGGGCGGTCTACTTGCCTAACCCTTCTTTTACAATTGAGCCCACATGCTCTTCTAATGACACACGCACAAACATGTGTGCCCATAACTACGGGAACAAATGCCCTCTTGGATGAACCCTAGGTCTCCACACAACTTTAAGTGTCGCCAATTCGCACACTAAACTCATCATATTATTTGTCTTCAAAAATTCTTCTCCACAAAACATTATATTTTTATTATATTTTTTCTGTTTGTAATATTCTGTCTTATCAATGTATTGTGTTTCTTCAATTTTATTTTTCCAATGAAAAGATGTGTTTAATTCGGGTCAATTTCTCCTTGCATCCCATTTACATAATCTCACCCTAATTTATGCATTTAATACCTGCCGCTTTCTTTTTCTTCATCTAAATATTTTTAGTGCATTTGGAATATGTTACTGAGGTCAAAATCTTACTATTTCACTTCATAAACTCATTTAAATTTATTTATAAATCCAAACTTCTATTCCACAAATAAACTAAATTTTATTCAAATTCTTCCAATTATTTAAATTCTTCCACAAATTATTATTATTATTATTATTATTATTACTGGAAAAAAATATTTAGGCATCGTTGCTTCATTACCACCTCATAATGATTATTATCGCCCAATTTCATCCATAAATAAATAAATGTTTAAATCCTCTTTGTAAATGATTATTAATAACATCTCACTTTCTGATTATTAATGCAGTAACTATTTAATCACAATTAACAATTCAATTTAATTCCTAAATTGGTGCTATCATCTCCCTAAATAAATTATTTAAAACTTTAAAATGGTGTAGTTATATTTTTAATATTATTAACTTATTTATTTCACAGTCATTTATTATTATTAAATAAATCAAATTATTCAAATAATCCAAGTTATAATCGAGCCTCTTCTCATAATAAGAGTTAAAGAAAAAATGTTCCTATCCCTTGGAAATAACTTAAACATTTCATGTCGTAACACATGAACTGACTGTTGTCCTACCAAAAATAGTCAAATAGAATAATAAATTGTCGGACTATAAGCTCCATTTGTCATCCTGGACAAATATAATAGACGTTCTCATTACTATGATAATTATGTTGATTTCTTATGGTGACAGTATGAAAATGGAATTCTCTAATACCGTACTACTATCGGCCAGTGGATAGTACATGAATAGTTGTCTTACTTCATTCTTGCTGTGTAGGTAGAGCATGTCCTTCGGTGTTCACTATTCCAATAGTGTCCTTCCACGGTCATCTGCTGTTCCATATCACTTCGTTCGTATACATATCTCACCTATCCTCGAGTAGTTTAACGGCGCATGTTGATGTTTAAAGTAACTCGTTAAACGAAACTCCCGTTATTCTCGGTACAGTCTAACATGTTGAAATGGTGTACAGTGTTATACTGATGTAGTACTCTTGAAAGACTGAGAAAAATCCCCATATCCGAACAATGCGGTTTCGTTCGCCTGCTATTACAGGAACACCTGTTAGCTGCGTAAAGCGAACTGTAAGAATAAATTCTTCCTGATATTATTTGAAGTGCCTGATGTACCGTTTCACCACAAGAAACACATAATTTTGTAGGCTAACTTCCGTGAATGGCTTTACAAAACTACCATCACCTGACTGGTTAGAATAATTGACCATAAAGTCAGTCGATATTCTAAGTCCTTCGTTGATATGCTCATTCACCTGAACAAAAACTAAGTCCACTGACTGCTCGTCCTGCGACAAAGTTCTTCAGAGGTCTGAATCACGGCGTAAACACTTGTACTTGATGTATCGTAGATGCGCACATGAGCAAGTGCTCTGATGGAATACAATACTGTCTTGATTCTCTGGCTCCTTATATAGTCCTAGCGGTCTTCCTTCTAGAAGCTTCCATTCCGTATCTCGGCTTCTACTGAACGGATTTTCATGCTTGATGGCTCAAATTTCTTCTCATTCAATTGCCAGTAAACTGTACTACTTTCCTAGGTTCCATTCCTTCTCCTAGAGGAAATTCTAGAAAACTTATTTTCATTACGTTTGCAAGCTCCCACGTCACAGTTCCACGTCACTCGCTCCTACGTTGCATACTTCCCTCAAGACTCGGGAGTCTCCTAGCGCGCTATTCGAAATATCAGCCGCTCCATCTCTCAAATCAATCGACCTCTCTGCTTTATAATAACGACGTCAACATTTCACGAACGTGTGAACGATCCGGGTACAATGTGAAAATGATATTTTTTGAAAACTAACCTGTTTATAAATATAAATATCAGGCTTAAGGCAGTGCTTTTCAAACAGGGTATTGCGACACACCGGGGTGTTGCGTGCTACCATCAAAGGTATCGTGAGATTTGTCGTACTTATAAATTCGGGATAGGAACCGAATAAAGAACCTGTGAGAAAATAGTAAACCTGCTTTCCTCCGTTCGGCGTATTAGCCGCGTGATCGAAATTTCGATTGCTACTAACATCCAAAAATGGCACTGTATGTCTCTGTTCTCAATGATATATGTTGTCGATATCTATCGAGTTATATATTAACTCTTCACTCGTCAACTTCAACTTATCGAAGAGGAGGAACTGCCTGTCTAATTCTGACTCTTGGTTTAAAACTCTGGTTAGAAACAACCAAACTTTTAAACTTAAGTACCAAGAGTCAGAATTTGACAGCTTCTGGGTTTCTATTCAACAAGATTTTCCCTCACCATTTTCTTGCAGTTTTCTACGACATATGCGCGTTAAAGTGCGTTTTGTGTAATGTATAATACAAAAAACAGTTAAACGTGGAAGTTTGAGAATGTTAGATGAGGAAATACGTGTGAGTTTGTCCTGCATCCGACCCAACATAAAGCAGATTTGTAATGATCGCCAAGCCCACAGCAGTCATTGAATTGGAATATCAAGGTGCAAGTTTTGTATCTATGAGAAAGGTGTTTAATATAGCCTATTACACTTGGAAAACATATTGTTATATCCCCAACCCTTCTACAAAGGGCTGTGTCTACATTAACATTACAAGAAAGAGATATAGAACTACGGACATGTGGGCAGGATCACAGCTAGCACGATAGCCCCAAGAATGCCAGCTAGCAGGTATAACGAGGCCTCAGAGGACTTTACACTCCACATTCCGCTGACAAGGGATGACTCCACGTAATGAACCTTTAAATAGGAGGGACACACACGCGCCCGGCCTCTCTTTTCTTTTTGTGAACTCTCAGTGCTCAAATGCTACGTAAACGCCCGTGGTCTCCACAACGCCACCACATGGACAACTGGACGCGGTAGGGTAAGTGTGTCTGCTTTCTTATTCCCTCTATTTTATTTCTTCCCTCTACCTTTATTAGTACGAATAAACCCCTAGTTCACAGTCAAGGGATCTCTTTCATTTCACGCAGTTAAGAAACCCTTCCCCTTAGCCTGTAGCTAAGTTAAGATCCATCTTGCATGCTGGCTGAGCGATAGTGTGAAGACCGCACGGACGCACGCCTGTTGCTGAACTAGTAGGAGCTTAGCGTGCTAAGGCCCCTAAGGTAAGCATGGTGAGTATACCCCCTGTAACCCGTCTTCACTCCCTTCACATTAACTCCTCCCTAGATGTCTCCGCAGAGCTCCCTCATCCAAGCTGTTAGGTTCTCCAATGCCTAAACAAGGGTGAAGGTACCACGTAGTTCGAGTACCACCCCAAACAGCTAAAGCAATATATAGCCTATACTATGAAAAATTTGAATTTCTTTGAAATGAATCTCCTTTGTTAAAATAGCCTATGTTTATAATTAAAATAATTAAATGGGTAACATGTAGAATTATAAGTGCTATTAGGGTGTCACCATGATAAATAGTTTGGAAATCTCTGACTTAAGGTGTTAGTGTTTCGTAATCTATTAAACTTTTTCAATAAGGATCACATTGGGTAGACATGGCTATTTTCATGTCTCTTCGTATTATTATTATTATTATTATTAGACATCAGTTTGAATGGTGCGCCTCGTGTTCGCTGAGCAGACGTCAGGCAGGCAGAGGCAGAGATTGCCTGAGGCAGGTGAGCAAGAGCACCTCTCATAAGTTGCTCTTCTATTCAGCCCTGTTTTACATTGACATTATCGTTCAGACCTATATATTTTCCCCTTTAAATCGACAATCACCTTTCCATACCGCCTCCATTGCGTACGATACGGCGTAGTTACATTGGAAATAACAACTGTTAGGAAATATATTTTGTAACTTTTGAAATCCCATTTTCTCCCTTCCTCCACAAACAGTAGTTTTCAAACTCAACTACAGTATTTTGCAGGAAGTAGTAGATAGCAACTGGATAAAGACTGGATGTAGACCATGTTCGTACAAGAGGAAAATTGAACGTCGCGTGTAACAGTACTATTTGTGACTCATGTGTCCAAACCACTTAGTTTGTGCATTTCTCGTTATCACTATGTAACCTGTTTGGATCTCAGCACTGAATGTTGACTTATTGCGTGTTGTCCCGGAATCATGGTATCATGGATGTTTGTATTCGTATTGTTACCATGCTAACAAGGTGTTGGAAATTTATCGATGCAACACGCTTCAACGGAGGGGTGCTAAGTGCGCCGCAATTGTTACCATGGTAACACTCGGGGTAACAAATCTATTTCAGTTAGATCCTCCAGCCAAAAAAATATGCATGTTAAAAAGTAAGAAAGAAAGAAAGAAAGAAAGAAAGAAAGAAAGAAAGAATGAAAGAAAAAAAGAGAGAAAGAAAGAGTATTGTATAATGCAGATAATCAATCTACAGAATATGTTGGGAATGCTGTCCCTCGTTTATGGTTTTTTGGATGAAGTAAAGACTTTAGCCGATCGTGTACAATTTTTTCTTAAAAATAAGAACCCCATGAACCTAGCGACGGAGGAGAGGTATCGGAATCATAGTGCAACCACTTGTCATATTTGCGAACGACCCATTCTATGTACACAGGATATTGTGAGATATCACGATAATTTCATAGGAAGCTTTTCAGGTGCCACTCATACGGTGTGTAATGTTAACTACTCGCTCATTTTTTATCTCCGTATTTTTTCATAACCTTTCACATTATGATGCAAATTTCTTCATCGGTGAGTTTGCCCATGTGGATAATGGTAAATTTACTATTCTACCTCAAAATCATGAAAGGTTCATTATATTTTCATTGCGGAGAGATAAAATCTGTATTCGCTTACTGGGCTCGTTTAAATTTCATTTTAATCTCCGAACAGCCCTCCCTGTTGATACTACCACAGCAACCAAGCTCCACATAGTACGTTTCTGTACTGGATTCTGCATATTCACGTGAGGCTGCTTTAAGATGTGTCCAGCCCTACTTCTAGAGCAGATGTGATATGCGGACTCCTAGGCTCTGCTTTTATATACCACAGTCAATGCCATTCACTTTCTAATGTTTGCGTCTTGATGAAGAGTGGCGTGCCAGCTGATGAGGTCATTTGTTCACTTGGATATAATTCTGCCACGTCAAATACATGTTTGAAATACATATCCTACAGTCGAGGCCAGACACTTCCTTACGAACCTGGAACGCTTTGTATGTACTGGGATGAACATAGCAGTATTCATTCGATATCAGCACTTCGCATAAAACAGTACATAATTAATTTTTAGCAGGCATGGCTCTCATTCACGGACTTATAATATCATTTCCCGCGAATTCTCCTATGCATATTATCGATATTCTGGGATTTAAGATCTGGGGTAACAGTATATAATCACTCTTTAACAAGTATGGCGCTCATTAACAGATTTAAGTATTTTCCGCGAATTCTCCTATTTGTATCATCGATATGCTGCGATGTAAGATCTGGGATAACAAATTTGTTTTCAAAGAGGTTGCATTCATCCGGGTGTCATTTCCGAGAGTTCAATCACAAACTCTACTAATACAACCGCCATTGGCAAAACGATGCCTGTGTAATGAGGATCACAGACGGGTGCGGTGCAATACGGCTATGTTATTGGTAGATATTGTTTTAGGGATGACATTACCTATCATGTTGAAAGGCGGCGTCAATAGCTATGTTTGAATCTGTAGTCTATAATGTTAAAATTGATGGTTTTGGAAATATCGATTTTTCAACTTAAGGGTGGTTCTCACCCCTACACTATTTTTTGTCAAAAACTATCTTAGGATTATCATTTTGAAGGGATTAAGACCTATTTTCACCTGTGTTATTGGTAGATATGGTTTTACGTTTGAAATTACCTATTATGTTGGACGGCGGTTTCAGTTGCAAATTTTATCATCATTTTATGATGATTTGTTTCAGTGATATCGGTATTTCAGTTTAGGGGTGGTTGTTATCAAATAGTTTCACCAAATGATTGCATCTCATTCAAACCAGTCACAATGTTGGACTACCCTACCATGTTTCAAGTCGTCGACCATGGGTTCGTCAAAACGTTGGGAAAACCCAATAGGTGAGAGATAGGGCCATAGCTTGGAGATTGTCATAACGTTACGGCTTACGCCGTCTCAAACCAAGTCTGAACTTGTTTGTTAAACAACGTGTCTCTTCTCAAATACAGACGTTGTATTACCATCTACATCTTAGGGCCCTTACACACGAGCGATTTTCTTTGTCGCAGCCCCGACCACTTCTGTAGTTTAGAATGGCAACATTTTGAGGATAGGCTAGCGTCAAAATGGGTCCGGCCAGCTTCATCGCGGATGGAGTAATAAAATGTGGTTTGATAATGTCGTTCGGCAAGTGGAACTTCGGTCATTCACAATATGGATTCTCAAGAGGAGGCTGTATTTCTCAAATACATTGTATTACCATCTACATCTTAGGGCCCTTACACACGAGCGATTTTCTGTCGACTGCAAAAATACGCTTCTTTGTCGCCGCCCCGACCACTTCTCATGCGAAGACGCAAAGTTAGTTATTTAGTTATTGTTGTTTTAAGGGGTGGAACTGCGGGGTCGTCTGCCCCTCTTAACACAGATTAAAGATTATAAATTTGGAATTGGATTTAAAATTTAGAGGTGGACACCTAAATTTGAAAAGACTTAAAATAAATAAAACAAAAAATTAAATAAAAATAATAATTATAAAAATAAACAAAATATACGGGGGAAAAATTATCATTCAAAACCGAACAAGTCGTTGAAACATCGCTCACTGGAAAATTTAGATCTTTGGCCCTAACCCACTCTCACTTATAAAGCGGATAACGCGATCAGCAGCCACCGCGTCATCGGCTAATATAAGTTTGAGCGTCAGCTGCAAACCAAGGTTTCTTCTTAAGTCAGCAATATCCACACACTTACTTAAAATGTGGGCCACGGTGAAAACGGCTCCACAGGTACAAAGTGGGGGGTCTCCCCTTCTCATTAGGTACGAGGCGATGGATCTTGTATGATCTATCCTTAGCCTACACAAAATGACGGACTCTCTCCGTGACCGGAAAGAGCTCCGCCACACGCGAGTAGTTCCCTTGATCGCTCTCAGTTTACTGGGCAGTGGGTCAGCTAGCCACTGACTCTCCCAAAATGCCAGAACTTGTAGGCGCAACTGAGAGCGAATATCTCTAGCGGGTACCTCCATTGGTCGAGGTGGTAGTGATAGCGCCTCTTCTGTAGCTTGATCCGCTAACTCATTTCCCGCAATTCCCATGTGGCTTGGAAGCGTGTCAGCGTGGCACAGCCCGGCTAGTAGGTCGTGGATTCGCTGCACTAGGGGGTGTTGCGGGAAACATGTAGCAATTGACTGCAACGAACTCAAAGAGTCGGTACACACGAGAAAGTGGATCCATGCATCCTGTAATGGGTCAGTCCAGGCCAAGTGGTCCAGCACTAGTTGCTTGACCATCTCAGAAAAATTTGATACTTGCTGGGTTTGTTCCTTATCATGTAGTGAGTTTAAAAATATTTTTTGAACTTTTTTTGAACTACCGTTTTTAAATGGCGGCCGTTTTATTATAGGCCGATCGTGGTTTTTTCGTGTTTGTAAGCATCTGCGGTTTTTTTAATATCTCGGCAATGGGTTGCTCTAGGCCTATCAAATCAAAAGCATTGAATTCAGTACACTTTGGCCTACACATTGATCCCATTATCACTAGGGTTCATGTGTCTTTTTACAGATTTTTAATTAATCAAAATTTTTGTTTTAAAATTCAAAAATCTGAATTTTCAATCATTAATTTTTCTAAGAAAGGACAGATTCTCATCCCTAACATTTTTTGTGCTTCTACACTTCATAGTAGTTTGTTTATCAAGTTTCAGTGGTGAGAAGTTACCCCTTAAAAAGTTACAGGCTTTTAAAAAACTGATTTTTGAAATATTTTCAATTTTTGACCTGCAATATTTTGGTTGGGGGACCAGATAAAAATCTGAAAATTTCACATTTTAAAGATCTTTATAGCAGTAAACTTCAGTATAAATATCAAGTTTGAGATTTAATTGGAAGTCAGTTAAAAAAATATCAGTAAAATTACGTTCGCAATTACTCTACTTTTGAGGCACAAAATGTAGGGTGAATAAAATACACAAGTTGCATAGTAATGAATTTGTATTTAATTGTTAGAACTAATTAAATAAAGAATTTTAAGTAAAAAATTGGCTAGACCATTCTTATTTCCAGTTATGCAATGATGTGTATGTGTCGTTTAAACGAAATAATGAAGTATACAAATTGTAAAATAAAAACAATCAAGACTTTGAATCTCAATTCTTAAGTTTAAACCTTTTTAAAAGAAATTGAACAACATTTATAGGTTTATAAATAGCTAAACTGACAGTTAATTTTTATTTACTTAGTAGCTCGTTGAATATCTGGGAGATTTCTTCACACACTTTGGGAGTTAAGTTAAATGTTCGCCCTGTCCCAGTAGTAAACTCCAGAGGAGACAGCTTCCTTAGTACTTTTTAACAGGCATCCAAACTAGATCTTTTTTTTATGAAGTTCTTTGTCCTGGAGGGTGATAAAATATGACGTGCAAATCTTGGTTTTGGTTATGAACATTGTCGACTTCTGCAATCCACCACTGACCATCATAGACACAAGCCACTTTGTCTTTATTTTGAATTGTCAGTGGCACAGCTTTGCCAGTTTTGTGGAGTACACTGTCCGGAGATGTTGATGTTAACTGACACTTCAGCAGGTTGTCTGACTGTGGTATAAAACAATGAAAAGATCGAGTACCTTTTATCTTTTTGCAGGTGTTGAACCTTTCCTCCGACGTTGACATACATTTCTTGGACTTCCTCTGACCTAACAAAAACATAAGTAACACCTTTGATCTTTTCTTTACAGAATTCAAACATTTGTTGAGGAGTCAGAATCTGGTTTTCATATGCTCGCTGAAGACTTGCTTTTGTGACAGCTCGCTTTGTTGTACCACCGACACCCGTCACACGCATTCTTTCCATGGCATGATGCAAAAAAATGTCACTCTACATTCATACCAAAGTCTTCTTGGTGGTAGCATACGTTAACAAAATTTTTTGTTTGTTTTTATACTGACATGAAGCCCCGTCAGAAAAATAAATCAGTTTTTTAATGGACGGGTGGTGTTCTTTAATGCATTTAACTAACTGAACTTGGAAGGCATGTACTGTTGAAGTGTTGTGCTCAAGGTGGTCACTTATGACACACAAACTGTGACTTTTAAGGCAGTCTATTTCATCCACAAAGGGATGAACTGTGGCTTGTTTGTTTACACAGTGGTGTCCTTGCACTTCATCTTGCACAACAAACGAGACGTTTTCTGAAAAGTCCGCAAGAACTAAGCATTCATGAATTGTCAAAGACTGCTTTTTATCTTTCATATATTTACCTTGAGCTTTTGCAATAAAATTATGAGTAGGTGGGTGATGAGAGTTCCAAATAGTGTCATGGCCGCCGCGTGAGTCCAAGCCAATATCTCGCGAACTCATGGTCGGATGTTGACAAATGAGGTGTCGTTGGACTCGAGCTGACGTCCTCTTTCCTACGGACCATATATAATATTTTTCAAAAAAATTTGAATTTTTTTGTTTTAGAAAATAGGCGATAGCATGAAAACCAAACAGGATAGAACGTTGTGCCATGGTTCAAACAAATTGTCTTTATGACCTTTATTTTTTTTAATAAAACTTTTTTATTTTTTATGTTTTTTTGAAAGAAACTCGAATTTTGAAAAGCCTATATTTTACAAACTGTGAATTATACAAAAACGTTTATTTGACGTAAATGCAAGGTCCCTATGCCCCCTACCCCTAAAATAAATTTCAAGTCTCTAGGATGAAAACCTGACAGTAGTGTGGTAACACGGGTTCTGCCCCACTTCTTTTTGATCCCTCCTCGTATTTGCCCCGAACCTGATATCTCGCTAACCAAACATGGGATTAGAACCTACAGGGTGTCTTAGCACTCGTAGTGACAACCCCTACTTTCCTATAGGCTCTTTATTTAAGTAAAAGACCAAAACTAAAAGGTCATCCGCTTTTAATATCTCTCGAACCAATCATGCTATAGGTGTGTACGACGGGTCCAAGGACTCGGGATGACGTCCTCTTTGCTATGGACCACTTGTTATAATTTAAAAAAAAATGGAAACTCTATTTTGGGGTAAACACGTGTTTTTTGTGATTTTCGCCGATATATCACGAACCAATAAAGCTAGAGACGTGTACGAGGTGTCCTAGGACTCGGGCTAACGCCCCCTTTCAAATGTGGTAGATATTTTTTCCAAAAAATAATTCACAAGGGGCCTAACACCATACATGTTGAAAAAACTTTTTCTTTTTCTTTACCTGTTTATAATGTTTATGAAGCGTGGTGGTTGAGAGAGACGATACTGATGTGTGTGTTTCAACGAACCTGTCGCTAACCACAAGGACCTTGCTTAATAGAACAATCGCTATTTCGGCGGGTCGGTGTATGACAGAGCGAGCGTGCGTTTTTCTGAGATTTTACCTTTAACGTGTAAACGGTGATGAGAACTTGGTTCTATGTTGGTCGAAGCGAGTACAGAAAACAAACTTGCAGTCGAGCAGGAGGTGAATGTCATTTGAGCTTATTGGAAGGCGTTGATCTGACTTGACAACAGATGCAATGGAAAAATGACAATGACGCTTGAAGGTGAAATAATCTGACCATCGTGGTGGCAGGGAAGAGCGAAAGGCATGTGAACACATGTGAAACCAAATGAGGGCTAAACAAGTTACATCCTGTTTGCTTCGTACGTGACAAAATGCAAGTTCATGTGAAATTTGATCTGCCACAGGTGTTCACCTTGGGTGTTAGCTGTCCACGTGCACGATAACTGTTAACAAGTCGCATCCTGTTTTGCTTTGTACGTGACAAAATGCAAGTTGACGTGAAATTTGATCTGCCACAGGTGTTCACCTTAGACGTTAGCTGTCCACGTGCATGATAACAGAATCTTCAAAGCGTGGGAAAAAAAAGATTATACATGCAACGTAACATATATAAAGACATGTCGTTATCATTTCCACTCTCACTTAGGTGACTACCTTTGAACACACTGCGTTGCATGAAACCCCTGGTCTTGTTTAACAGTTTTGGTGTTGGTGGAAAATACTTTACCTTGTTGTGGGGTAGGTATATATTTATTCATTTATATATTTATTGATTTTTATATAAATACATCCAATTATTTATTGATTAGGTAATTAATGATTTTATTTATTTATGTGTTTGTTTGCAGATAACGTGTATAGCCTACTTGTCGTGTGTCGGTGGGAAATATATTAAAGAAAGAGAAAGACAGACAGCTAGAAAAGAAAACCATTTCCACACTAGCCCACGAGACGGGAATATAGCAAAGCATTACACGTCAAGGTGAGATTTGTTTTTTTATATATAACTTGTTTGATTTTGTTTTGTTTATGAAATGCATAAACTATATGGAATGGATATACTTACGGTGTTTTTTTAGAGTGTTGGAAAACGCTTGACTTCTGTTGATAACTAGGAACGCGTGTGTTTGAGGTCATTGTTCAGCAGTCTACAGCTGAAAACTAAGGTGAGAGTGTTCTTTCAAATTAATGTCTTTTACTGCAGCGGATACGTTAACTTGGGAGCCCCTTGAGTCTTGTTTCAAATCGCGTTTGTGCTCTGGTCGTGTGGTCAATGTTAGAAAAAGTTTGATTCCCAAAGAATTTTTACAATCTTGTTTTGAAATTTTTAAAATTGAAATTTGTACAGCGCAAAGGTTGCATACGGCTTTAAAGGTGAATACCGAACTGGTGTGCGATTTCATATATAAAAAGAAGGACGTAGAGCATAAAGAGACATTTTATATTTGCAGTAAAATGCAAGAGCTATTCATAGCCCATAATTTGGAACAGTGGTATGAAACCCACGTGGTGAATGCCTTGCTATCAAAATTTGATAAACTGCAACAAGGACCGAGTGGTCTAGCCTTAGACAAAATTCATCATTTACAAATCAACATTTGTCAATTCAACCCGTTGAATGCTGGGTCTAGCTATATTAAAACACCACCAACAATAGCTTCGAAAAATGCTGTGGTCAATATAAAGAATCGTGACAATGATTGCTTTCTGTGGTCTGTGGCTGCGTATTTGCAGCCGGTACAACAAAATGGTTGTCGGCCGGGAAAGTACAAGGCCAAGTTTGAAGAATTAAAACAAACTTTAAATTTAACTCGAGTATCGTTCCCTATGGACTTATTCGAGATCCATAGTTTTGAGCAAGATAACCAGGACTTTTCGTTCATGGTCTATGGCCTTAATGGTGATGAGATTGTGGGTCCTCTTTATGCCACAAAAGAACCGAAACGACACCACATTCATCTTTTATATTTATCTGTAGGAGAGGTGAATCACTATTGCCTCATTAAAAGCTTAAGTAGATTGCTAAGCAGGCAAGTGTCCAAGCATAATGATAAGAAGTACATTTGTGACCGTTGCTTGCAATATTTTACAACCCCTACGCTCTTATAACGGCATAGAGTAGATTGTGTTACTCAGGAAGCGGTGAGATTGATATTGCCACAAGGGGACAAGGCTGTGCTGTGTTAAAGTTTAAGGACATTCACAAGCGTGACACTGTCCCCTATGTGGTATATGCAGATTTCGAAGCACTCACCACACCCCTGGCGGGATGTGAACCAGATCCCTCCCTGAGCTCAACCACACCCATTCAAAAACATGAGCCCTTTGCCATTGGATTTAATGTGGTGTGTGCCTATGACCCCACACAATCCGTTTACAAATACCGTGAGGGGCCAGATTGTGCCAGATGGTTCTTGGATGAACTTGTCAAGTTGACTCATGATGTACAGGAATTACTGGACCACCCAGTACCCATGAGCCTATCTCCAGAACAGCAGCAGCAGTATGAGCATGCCACGACATGCCATATTTGCGAAAAGCCTATTTTAAGTGGAGAGGAAAAAGTCAGAGACCACTCGCACTTTACAGGGGAGTTTCGTGGAGCTGCGCATAGTAAATGCAACTTGAACTTTCCAGCTCCTCGTTTTATCAGTGTCTTTTTCCACAATCTGGCGAATTATGACATTCAGTTTTTGATTCGTGAATTGGGCCATGTCAACAAGGGCTCGTTTACCATTATTCCCCAAAACCATGAGCGTTTTACGGCCCTGACATGGAGGTTGGGCGACTTTAGCATTCGATTTTTGGATTCCTTTAAATTTATGGCATCCTCGCTAGACAGCCTTGTGAATGGCTTGAATGAGGAGGAATTAAAAAAATACTAGAATGCATTTCAATGATCCTGAGCAATTTCAATTGTGAATTCGGAAAGGTATATTCCCGTATGATTTCTGCAACAGCTGGGACGTGTTAAAGCAAAGAAAACTCCCACCACAAGATACATTTTACTCGAAACTAACACGCAGTACCGTTTCCGATGAAGACTATGCACATGCATGCCAATTTTGGCGAGTGTTTGGCATTAAGACGCTAAGTGAATATGCTTTGCATTACCTAAAACTGGATGTATTGCTGCTCACTGATGTGTTTGAAAAATTCCGTAACACTTGTCAACACATTTACGGTCTTGACCCGGCTCACAATTATACGAGTCCTGGGCTCTCGTTTGATGCCGCTTTCAAATACACTCAAATGGAATTGGATTTACTCATTGACGTAGACATGGTTCTATTTTTTGAAAAGGGCATTCGTGGCGGCTTTGTGTCACTTAACCAGCGCCATGCCGAAGCGAACAATGTCTACATGCCTGATTATTCACCAGACAAACCAGAATCGTACTTAATGTACAATGACGTGAATAATTTGTACGGTTACGCCATGAGTCAGCCTTTGCCCTATGGGAAGTTTGCTTGGCTGACAGACAAACAAGTGTCAGAATTTGATGTGAACATGGCTAGCCAAGAAACAGGCCGTGGATATGTGCTAGAAGTGGATATTGAATATCCCTCATCCTTGTATGATGAACATGCCGATTTCCCACTCTGCCTTGAGCAAATGGTTCCCCCTGACAGTAAAGTGAAAACTGAAAAACTCATGGGCACACTTTACAACAAAAATCGGTATGTGCTACATATCCAAATGTTGGTGCAATGCCTCGCCCAAGGCTTGGTGTTGAAGAAAGTCCACAGGGGTATTTCTTTTGCTCGAAAAGCATGGCTTGAGCCATACATGCGACTCAACACAGAGCACCGACAAATGGCAACACAGCAGTTTGAAATTAATTTTTTTAAATTAATGAACAAATGCATCTATGGCAAGTCTATGGAGAAAGTCCGCAAATACCGTGACATTAAATTGGTGAATGTGTGGGAGGGGCAGTGGGGTGCCCGGCGGTACATTGCCAAGCCAAATTTCAAATCGATCAAAATTATCGATGAGGATTTGGCTACTATTGAAATGAGTAAGACCAGCGTGACCATGGATAAGCCCATTTACTTGGGTCAAGTCATTTTAGACTTTTCTAAATCGGTCATGTATCGATTCCACTATGAGTTTGCGAAACGCCATTTTGAGGACGTCTCTCTTTTGTATATGGATACGGACTCATGCATTTACCACATTCGCCACTGCAACCCCTATGACGTCATGAGGCAACATAGTGACTGGTTCGACACCTCTTGCTATAGTGCTGACAACGTGTTTCAGCTGCCCATAAAAACAAGAAGGAAATGGGTGTTTTAAAAGATGAATGCGGTGATTCCATTATGACGGAATTCGTAGGTTTGGCCTCAAAAATATATGCTTATCGCACACTCGAATGTAAGGAAGCCAAAAGAGCAAAATGTGTAGGTAGGGCAGTGGTAAAATCGCTACGTGTTGATGACTATCTAGCGGTTTTACGCACTGGCAAAGCTACGTCTCATACACAGTGCAGGATACAATCCAGCAACCATCATTTGTATCTTGTGGAACAGAGAAAACGCACCCTCGCCTCCATGGATAACAAGCGTGTGTGGGCTGATGACCTGCTCACCAGCCTGCCCTGGGGTTATGATCGCAAGGAGGAGGAGGTGTGATTTCATTGTTTAATCGTTTATGGGACATAGCTTTATGTAACTTGTAGATTTAGTATTTTGTAAATATTGGTTTCTGTCATTGTAAATAGTAGATTTTGTAAATAGTGGCAACCCACATGGACCATTTGCTCTTTAAAACAGTTCTATGCAACCTTATTTTTAAAATTTTTTTGATTGGTAAATAGTGTGATTATTTTAACGCTGTACAAAGTTGTTTTTTTTTGTAAATATGAAATAAGTAAGATTTTAGTAGTTATTTTTTTCTTTTTTTTAATGGTAAAATGGTAAACTAAAAAAAGTTCTTTTAGGATGAGTGTGCATGTCGAGAATGTGCTTTTGGGAATAAATAAAGTGGTTGTGTTTGTTCCCAAAGGCAGGTGTGAATGTATGAGTGGAGAGAGAAAGCTGGGGTATGGTTGACCAGAGCAAACACGGTGAGGTAGGGTGGGGAGGGGGTAAATGGTCACTTATATACTCATTCTGTTTTCAATGGTTTAGTTTTCTTTGAAATGGGGCAGACAATAGACATTATTTTTGTAAAAACAGTCTTACCTGCAGTAGTCGTAGACCTCGACGTTTCTCCAAACACCCATAAACACATTGCAGCATCGCCATGATCAAGCAGTTGCATCATCATTGTCAAATCTCAACTTTCGACATACACCAAATGGAAAAATGTGAAAACAGCAAAATGGAAATTCCATGTTTCCATATCACCAAAAAAAAACGCAAAACTTAAAACGGACATTTTTAAAAACTGGAAATGGCCATATGTGAAATTTTAAAATTCAAAAAACTGCAAACGGACATTGTTTAAAAAGTGTCATCAGCAAAATGGAAAAATCCATATCTTCAAAAACGCAAAACTTAAAACGAACGTTTTCAAAAACTGTAAATTGCAAATTGGCAAAATGGCAATGTGTGAAATGTGAAAATGAGAAATCAGCCATTAACATCATGATTTTTAAAAATAATAAAAACACAAAACATCGTGCTCTGGCAAACCTTTGTTTTTATTTCATAACCATAAGGGGATTGACAAATGAAAAATAGAATACAAACACATCCCAATTCCTCACTCCTCAATGTCTATGTCCATGCATCATCAACTTTCCTTTCATAGCACACATGACAATCAGGGCTGCCATCCTTTCATCCACTGAGGCATCACTGGATGTGAAACGTTGTTTAGCTTTCTTCAATAACAATTTATCTGCCACATGTCTTAAACCAGGATGACTATGGCGATAAGAAAGGTCATGTTCCTTGCATGCTTGATCCAAAAGATTAATGGGTACATCACCACGTTGTAAACGTTTTTCGAGATGAGTTCCAGGGCCGCAAAAACGATAACCTGGAAGATGGATTTCGAAAGGTAAGTATTGAATCACTTTGTCAATGACGCCATTGCCAGTACAGGTTCGGTATATCCTTTTCCATCGATGGTAAAAACGTTAGGTCTTCCTCCTCCTCTGTGGACGATGTTTGTGTTTGTTGTTGTTGTTGATTTGTCTCGCCATGAAACCCGTGGAATGATTCAACAAAGTCTTTACATGGATTTTTATGACCGTGATACAGTTTCACTAGCTGGCAAGTCGCACACTGACGCATAGACGGTATTTTTGCCATGGCCACTTGCTTATGGTGATCGTAATCCGTACAGGGTTGCAATTCACTCAACACAGGGTCTTGAGTCCATGATTTTGGTACATGTTGCCAGATTTCTTTGACCGCGTTGGCTGCCACATAATAAATGAACGACTAGGGCAGCGCCAAGAGTTCCTCTTTGGTAAATCTGTCTAGTTTCTTTTTGCACACAAAGAACTTGCCGATGGCTTTGTCCGTAGCATTGCCTTTCTCCATGGTATCACGTGCTGTAGATGTTTACACGTCGCTTGTAGAAATCTCACTGGCGTCATTCACAGGTAAATCTTGAGTTATAATTTTGTTCAACAACTCCCAGCAGGTATGGGTGGTTAACCAATGAAAGAGATGCCACGCATGCGATAGGGCTGTATGGGTAATGTTGCCACAGGAACAAGTATTCATGAGCGTTTGCAGGGAGGGGCAGCCCAACTCCATGAGATCAATACATTGGCAGTAAGACGCCTAAAATGGTTGCAACCATTGACGTTTTTCATTACCTTTCACAAATACCACATTGGCCGAGGACAAGTGTGCTTTCATGACCACGTCCAAATATTTATAGGAAATTGTTCCCTGATTCCAGTCTAGTTGCCTATGATTTTCAATCCACTGGGTTTGTTTACGGTCTTTTTCACACAACAAATCAAAAGCATGGGGTGGTTTAAATAGCAAATGCGTAGTTTGCGATATCCAAAACGTGGTACAATCGATAATGGCCACTTGTTTAAATATAACTTTGTTGTCACCAATTTTAAACCCTTGGCAATCCACAATGAGTGTGCGCAACATGTTGACGCTTGCCTGGACCAAGTTCAACTGACGACTGACTGACGATCGACCACTAAAGTGTGATCATGTCATGGACTTACCTGCCATGCTAGTTTCAAATTGAGGTTAGGGTAGGACAGGGGGACATGCAAAAATAAGAATTTAAGAATTACATCATTTTATTATCATAACACGTCTTACAGGCTTTTCTTGTTTTTGGATAAGGACGATAGCAACTTATACAACAATATAGTCTCTTGTGTTTGTAACGTCCATAACACCGATGATGTCCCAATGCCTCTAAACTAGGCGTTTTTGATGGTGAGCTGCTCACCGAAGCACCATGGATACCATACGGTCCACACGTATCGTAACTTGTTTTTTTTCATCACCCAGAGACACAAGTGAGGGATAGCTTGAATGACAGGGTATATTTCCCAATTCCATTCTACACAGGTAGGGGCAGGTGGGTGACCAGCGCTGATGCTCCTGCATGGGTTCATCGCCCTCTTGGCATTGGTCTAGGATGATGGGACAAAAGGCACATTTCACTTCATCTCTTGTTTTTAAATAGTAGTATCCAGCGGCCGCCAAGGTTTGAGGGTTTATGAAAGGCACCGGCCACGTGGCAAAATCTTGAAACGTTGTTCCTCAGAGTTTAAATTCATGGATGTAACGTCTCTTGAGGCTTTAAAGCAAGACATTACTGAGCGGCTTGACGTGGGTTGAGCTGTTATTTATACACTCGTCACTTGGTTGGACAGTGGATAATAGTTGACTTGTTTGTGATGAATAATCAAACAGTAGGCCGTCGTATTGGCTGGTACATTGTCATGCGTTTCAAAATCTAGTCGAATGTCGATATTGGATGGCTTGACAGACTCTTCCAGGTAAGAACAGTCAAAAACAATCAGTGGTGCTCTTGCCTTAAACGCTTGGGGTAGTAGCATGGGGCCGTTCTCTTTTTGATAATACGACCATCGAAATTTAGAAAACAAGTCGTACAGGGGGCCAAACTTATTTTTTGAAAAATCCAAATCCAGTCCTTCATAGGGAAACACAGCTCCGTTGACGAAAAGACGTACATTTCTCAATTGCAGGTGATCAAATTGCGTGGCATCTTTGGTTTGTTGATACTTGCGATTCGTTTGAAAACCCACGATCAGGTAGAGAGGTCTCTCTGTATAGCGAGCTGTTTTTACAGACCAACTGTGTGTGTTGTTGGTGGGCAATAGCGGATACTCATGGAGTGCCCAGCTTCTAAATTCCATGGGTAGAGGCATATCTCTCTTTACCATTTGGAGTATGTCCAGTTTTTTGCTATCTTCAAGGGTCACATGGGGGACTTTCCATAGCAAGCGTTGTAGTTGAATTTTTGAATCTATGGGGGCATTGTCGGCTCCCTTGAGTGCATTATTATCACTCCTGTCTCTCATTAGGTAAAGCACTTGCCTTGCGTTGACCACAATGCGTTGGTGATCTTCGGCAAAGCCTAAAATCAGTTTAGGAGGTAAATATCCAGTAAAGGTCCCATCGGTGTGTACCATCCAGTCATTGGTCGAGTCAGGACACCATCCTGCCATGCAAAGTGTTTTACCTTCTTCCTCACTGTAAGAGGGGTATAGTTTCATGACACTGGAAATGCCCACATTTCGAGTGCTATCCACCACGATATCGTTAATGACATACCGCACTTCAGAAAACAGAAAGGCCAAACCATGGTTGGCCAACTTGGATGTGGTGGGTGTAGAGCCATCGGCTTTGGTGAGCCGACCTTCAATCTGAATGACACTTTCATGCGGTAGGGTGTAAATATCTTGGTTGTAGATAACAAATTGAATTTCATCATTGTTATTGAGTCCAGGTGTTTGAGCTTGATAGGAATGGAGATCAATTCTTACCACTCCTGGTTGCTCCTCGATGCGGTTCGCTATCTCTAGGGTAGAATTCATTATGAGGGTTGACGTGGTAACCCAAATGCTGTAAAATCTGCTTGCCTTGAGATGTTAACGTGTATTCACGTGGCAAACAACTAACACCATTCCTAGACGGTGTTGTTGCTTTATACACAAACTTCATAGTGGCTTTAGCACCAACTTGTAAGTCACTGGTGTGAAAGAATCTAGATCAATGAGTTGTTGATCTCTATTGATCGGTCTTAATGTTATATTACTAATACTATCGACAGCCACAGAATGAAAAAGCACCACTGGAGAGTTTTCACGAATAATATACACATTGGGCGATGTCACAATAAAGTCATGAAGCGAATGCAATGGTTCTTGATTGGTGTACACTTGGCTAATAATATTACACGTCACCGACACATGATGGTCCTCAATGAATTTCACTTCATGGTCCGAATCATGTTTTTTGTTGGGCTCCAACACACGTGGTTTAAATCCTAGTAATGGGCCAATGTTATCGGGGCGTGTTTTAAAGTCAATGTTGAATGTGGAGAAAATACTGCAGCGATGAGTGTTGGTATTTCCTACAAGTTCAAACTTGCGCGTTCCATCGAGAAATTACTTTAAACCATATTGATTGATCAACACCACATAAATGTGTTCATAAATATCATCGATCGTGTATCCACCAGAGTTCAGAGTGAGCACAGAATCATCATAGAAAAACTTGTTGTTCACATTTTCACGTATGTTGTATATTCGATTGTACGTTTCAAGAGAAACAAGTCCTAAACCATAGGGTTTTTCACTCAATTCGATAGGCGGGTAAAAGTCTAGGCTGACTTCAGGTCCACGTCCATGCAGTGTAAACGTTTTACTTTCTGCCGACATACTGGTGGCGTTTTTGTTTATGCTGCGTCTTATATAAAAAAATTAAACACAAACGTCCACACTGTTGGCTGTTAAACGTTTGCTCTCGTTTCACATTATAATATATCTTGATCCTGTTTCCAAAATAGGTCACTAGTTCCATGGGCGGAGGCAAATTCCCAAAACTGTCAAAGTACCATACAATGGATCCCTCTTTGACATAAGCTACATAATGTGTTCCTGGTCCTCGGTGATCATCCAAATTGACAACAGCACATTCCTGTTTCCAGGGTCATGGGGGTAATTGGTTCCGCATAAACACACCTCGAAAATGAGAAAGCTTTAGTTGTTTAGCATAGCTTTCCACTTGTTGATGCGTCAGGGCATGTCTTGCTATGGCTGAGGTTAATTTTTTTTAATACTTTGAAATGGTGAAATCCCAAATCCTTGTTGATAAAAGGCTGGCTTTAAATTGGCATTTCTAGCCCCCATGGCAATAGCTTCCATCGTTTCATTGTGTCGCTGACTTTCTTTGAGTTGTTGCTTGCCCTGCTGCGCGGCTTTAATGGTTTTCGCCGCTGCACTGGCACCGCTCAAAAGTGAACCCAGAGCAGCCAGACCAGCAAATAAAGCAGGTAATTATCCCGCTCGTTTGGGGACGGGAATCACTCGCCCTTGGTTTGAAACCTGTCGCCGACGTTTTGGAATAACATGTCTCTGTGCTGCTCGAAAGGCTTTCCTTAGCGTCAATATATTATTTTTACTTTTTTTCTTTCGCAAGGGCTTGTCCACGAATGTCTTAAGCCCAGGCTTCGCCAAGGACAAAGTCCTTTTTTTAGTATTTCTCACTGCATACCTTTGTTTCACCATGATGATAATGACCAACAACCTTTCACAAGAAAGTTTAAATCACAACTAACGTCAGATTGTTATTTCAGGGCTGTATATTCCAATTCCACATAAAGTGGGAAATCGTTTATGGGTTTTCCCGCTTGCTTTTCATCCCATGTCAACATAAGATGAAAGGATAATTCGTCACCTGCATTGACCATTTCAAGGTTATGGATCAACATACTATGATCATTTATCTTTATTTGTAAATGGTTCTCATCAGGTATGGCATATTTGATGTGAATGGTTCCATCATAGTGTAATCGATAGTGGCTTAAACCCGAAGCAAGCACATAGGTCAAGTGCTGATCATGGACTAGCGGTAAATGGTTTCTGTCATTCACAGGTTTTTCATTTGTCAGATACACTAAAAATACAGATGGGATAAATTTATAAAGCCTTTTCATTTCATAGGTCATGTAACGCTTGGTACAAACATCGTCTTCGTCTTGTGGGTCTTCCACGTGTATAATCCGATGGTGATTAGCGCTATAGCCATTCACCGTAAGCTGGGGCACTTTGTCATAAAACTCATACACTTTGTTATCCACATACTTTTTCGTAGTAACGTCTGTAGACACTTGAGGATGTTTTACATGGGTTAACCGCTTTCCCTTAAAGTCATAATCTCCCTGTTTTGTGCGTGGCTCTACTGACGTATCCACATAGTGTTTATTAGCAGGATCTGTTTCTTGTTTAGGATCATGTATGGGGACAGGCCTTGCTTTGGCCATCAACGCACGTCCAAAGACATCCATCGTCAACCTGTAGTACCAGTCTACTGTTTCTATGACAAGGTTCGGTGTCCTGTATATAGACAGCCTGCTAGCCTGTCTAAGCCTTAGTTGAAATGAAGATTATTAAGCAGCAAGAGTCATTCCCCGTGGGGGACATGGTTTCCCATCTCTGTCCTACATCACGTGAACAACGCCATGGTTCACTGTTTCCATCTTCCATTCGCTGCATCATTGTGGGGCCTTCCGGCTGTGGAAATACTAATCTTTTGCTAACGCTCATTACAGCGCCCAATGGTCTGCGATTTCAAAATATTTATATTTTTGCAAAATCTCTCTACCAACCCCTCTAAGTGTTTCTGGATCAAGTCATGTCTGGATTACAAAAAGAGAATATGGGTTATTTTACATTTTCCATGCAAGATTTCACCGGATGAGGTAAAGCCTGATTCACTCATGATTTTCGATTATGTATCCACTGAACGTCAAGGCATCATTCAAAGCTATTTCAGCATGGGTCGTCACAAACATATCGATTGCTTCTATCTTGGACAAACGTATTCTAAAATGTCCAAAGAGTTGATTCGTGACAATGCCAATGTCATTGTTTTATTTCGTCAGGACGAGAGGAACAGTCGTCACATTTATAATGAACATGTGAATCCTGATATGACCTTTCAAATGTTTACAGAATTGTGTGTCAAGAGCTGGAACACTCAACGTCATGCCTGTTTAGTGATTGACAAACAAAGTGAACTCAACCAAGGACGGTATCGCTTAGGGTTTGATCATTTTATTGCTATTTAAGGCCCTGTCTCATTCCCCGGCAAGTCATTTGTCAAGACACCATGGCGTTAGCAGAGAGTCAATTGAAAAAGCATATTATTAGAGCAAAAAATACTATTCGCCAAAAGTTTCGTCAATTGAAACAATCACGTGCAAATCATGCTTTGTTTATTCAACAACATTTAGCACTTCCACTTAAAGCTATGTTGAAACCCTCTTTCAAGCCATCTGAAACGCTACCCACCGTTTCACAAGCCACGCAGACGCTGCACGAGGACCCTGAGGAAGAGGAAGAGGAACAGGAAGATTTGGCTAGTGTTAGTGAAGTTGAGGATTAGGAGGAACAAGTGTTTACGCCTCAAAAAATGGCCGCACCCCTTGCAGAGTTTTTGAGAAAAAAGAAATCCTTGGCCATGGTCGAAACACCTTGCCCTTCCAGAGCGTCTCCGTTTTCACAACTCTTGGCCACCCCTCAACATAAAGCTCAACTGAAAACCATTTTAATAAAATATTATGGATCAACATTGGAACCCTATTTCACCGATCTATTTATTGGAAACACAGATACCACGTATGGTGTTCGCTATGAGGATGATAGTTTTAAAATTGGCGATTCATCCATTAAATTTGCTCGTACTAATGCTGTCATTAAAAACATCAACTATAAATTAACTCCAGGACTGTTAAAGCTGCTCTTTTCTCGGACCCCCTCTTCCCATGATTATACACCAGAGGATCTTGACAAATATAAATCCATTTTATTGGATACCCATGCCCACAAAAGACAGTATGATTCCGCTCAACAAGTGAATGCCAATATACCTCAAAAATATAAAACCATCATTGCAAAAATGTTTCCCGCCAGTCAAAGTACTCGTCGTAAAGCGTCCGCTTCGGGAGTGGCATTTAAACCATTAAAACCCCTTGTGGCTGTTACCTATTGGCACAATCCCAATAAGCTCGTCCAGCGGCTACAGTTGTTGCATGCCTCACGTCAAGCTGGCCATACCGGTCACGATTGGGAAATTCAAGAAATTGAACAATAACTTCCAAAATGCCAAAATTATTGTTTAAGCCCTCACCCATTAAAATGGGTATTGCTCACGAGTTGCATCGCCCAGCTAGGCGTCACTATCCACGACTCAAGGTGATTTCACGAGGTGTGGATGAACTTTGGCAGGCTGACTTGGTTGAAATGATACCCTATGCTAGCTTTAACGACGGTGTACATTATATGTTGACCGTCATTGATGTCTATTCCAAAATGGCCTTTGTTGAACCTGTGCGTCGCAAGTCTGGCCCACTAGTTACCAAGGCCTTTCAACATATTATTCAACACTCCAAACGTCAACCTCAGCTGCTACAAACCGACCAGGGGAAAGAATTTTTCAACAAGGATTTCTCCAGTTTTCTCAAATCTAAGGATATTCACCATTACACCAAGTACAGCAACCTCAAAGCGAGTGTGGTCGAGCGGTTCAACCGAACATTGAAAACCCATATGTGGAAAGCGTTTACCGCTCAGGGCACGTATCGCTGGTAGGACATGTTACCTGAGCTAGTATCACGTTACAATGACACCAAACATAGAACGATTGGGACCAAGCCACGCCTCGCGACTAAAAATATTCAGCGATTGGATAAAATGTTTAACCCCATAAAAACAGCCGATCCTAAACGTCACCGAATGAAAATTGTGGATTTTGTTCGTGTGAGCAAATTTAAGTCTGCCTTCAATAAGGGCTACACGCCACAGTGGGGGACTGAACTATTTCGAATTCGTCGAGTCAACTTGGACAGTCCAGTCACCTATTTACTCGAGGACCTCAACCATCACCCCATAAAAGGTAGATTTTATCTCCATGAACTTCAGAAAACAGCATTTCCTAAGCATTATCTTGTGGAAAAAGTGTTGAAACAAAAAGGAAGTAAACTATATGTCAAATGGTTAGGGTTTAACTCTACGTTTAATTCTTGGATCAATAAATTACATGTTGTGTGAACCTGTGCAATTTTTATTTTTTCACACATGTTGTACACCACCTATAGCTCTATGTGTACAGTCCTCAGCTCCACATATTTCTTTCTCTTTCCACCTGTGTTCTCTCATACATTAACCCTCCCCCTCTCCCTCCCTTCACCTCCCACCACTGCTGTTCGTAGCTCTTGCCTATCTATTGGTTGTGACATCATTCCCACAAATTGCATCATACTTTTTACTGATTCAGCGATTACCGCGCATTGAACATTCTGTTATCGTGCACGTGGACAGCTAACGTCCAAGGTGAACACCTGTGGCAGATCAAATTTCACGTCAACTTGCATTTTGTCACGTATGAAGCAAAACAGGATGTAACTTGTTAACAGTTATCGTGCAAGTGGACAGATAACGCTCAAGGTGAACACCTGTGGCAGATCAAATTTCACATGAACTTGCATTTTGTCACGTACGAAGCAAGACAGGATGTAACTGGTTTAGCCCTCATGTGGTTTCACATGTGTTCACATGCCTTTCGCTCTTCCCTGCCGCCACAATGGTCAGATTATTTCACCTTCAAGCGTCATTGTCATTTTTCCATTGCACCTGTTGTCAAGTCAGATCAACGCCTTCCAATAAGCTCAAATGATATTCACCTCCTGCTCGTCTGCAAGTTTGTTTTCTGTACTCGCTTCGACCAACATAGAACCAAGTTCTCATCACCGTTTACACGTTAAAGGTAAAATATCAGAAAACGCACCCTTGCTCTTTCATACACCGACCCGCCGAAATAGCGATTGTTCTATTAAGCATGGTCCTTGTGGTTAGCGACAGGTTCGTTGAAACACACACACCCGGCCGTATCGTCTCTCTCAACCACCACGCTTCATGGACATTATAAACAGGTAAAGAAAAATTAATATTTTTTTCAACAAAAGTGTCGTTAGGCCCTTTGTCAAAATTTCAAACATAGTTTCAAACAGGGGGCGTTAGCCCGAGTCCTAGCACACCTCGTAAACGTCTCTAGGTTTATTGGTTCGTGAGATATCGGCAAAAATCACAAAAAACACGTGTTTACCCCAAAATCGAGTTTCCATTTTTTTTAAATTATAACGAGTGGTCCATAGCAAAGAAGACGTCAGCCCGAGTCCTTGGACCCCTCGTACACGCCTCTAGCATGATTGGTTCGCGAGATATTAAAAGCGGATGACCTTTAATTTTGGTATTTTATTTAAATAAAGAGCCTATAGGAAAGTAGGGGCATCACTACGAGTGCTAGGACTCCTCCCTGTATGTTCAAATCCCATGATTGGTTAGCGAGATATCAGGTTCGGGGCAAATACGAGGAGGGTTCAAAAAGAAGTGTCGTAGCTTTTCCATCATCCCACTACTTACAAAACACAAATTTTTGCTCTAGAGACTTGAAATTTATTTTGGGGGTAGAGGGCATAGGGATATTTCATTTATGTCAAACAAACTGCTTTCTAAACTTCCTAGTTTCCAAAATACAGGATTTTCAAAATTCGAGTGTTTTCAAAAAAATATAAAAAATAAAAAAGTTTTATTACAAAACATACAGGTTAAAAATACCATTCGTTTGAGCTATGGTACAACGTTCTACCATGTTTGGTTTTCAAACTATCACCAACTTTCGAAAACAAAAATTTTCAAAAAAAAATCAAAAATATAACGAGTGGTCCATAGGAAAGAGAACGTCAGCTCGAGTCCAATGACACCTCATTTGTCAAAATCGGACCATGCGTTCGAGAGATATTTAACATGGCTGAGGCTTAGTAGTGGGGCAAGGGTTCTGGAGTGAAGTAGAAACCGCCTCACTCCACTACTATTATGCATTTTAAGATTTTCAAGTTTCGCTACACACACTTCAAAAAATTCTTCTCGTGGTTTTATGATTGTTAACTTTTCTGTTCTGTCTTGAGCTACCCATTGTTTATATTCAATATTGTCTGGCATCAAATCTTCCTCCTCTGATTCTTCAAACATGTCAAATAACGCTTGTTTGCCAGGACACTCATGACATCTTCCCATCATACAGTTATAGCTGTCAATACTACAAACTAGAATTTCTAAGAGGTCTTTGTAGTCTACTTTAAGGTTACGTCCACTGATCATTAATTTTACTTTTTTGTGGTACAAACAAACACAAACATTATGCGTGCCAGATCCTCCAGCGATAATACACCATTTTGGTCTCAACTCACAAAACTTTGATCTTCCAATTTTAATTTCAGGATTTGCTCTTTTAAACTCACTGAAAAGCTCATTTAAATTGCACAAAAGTAACCTCTTTTGTCTATAAATCTTAGTACCATTTTCTTTCACAGGAACACAATCTTTTTTTCCAGGCATCAAACGGCCATTGTTGTCATCTTCGTAAAACATGATGACCTTTTTGATTATGCTATCATCTATCAAATTATTTGCATTTTTCTTTTGCAAAACAGTAAGATTCACTGTTCTTGTACTAATTGCCTTGTTATTTTAACGAAGCGTTCTGACACTTTGAATTCATCACTTATTTTTGCCCTACTCCAAGAATTCGGCAGTAAACTGTTAATCTTAATCTTTTCTTCTTTATTTGAAATCTCACATTTATTTTTTATGTTTTCTATCAAATCTTCATATTCTGCTGGCAAATTTTGTGAACTAGTTCCTGGGTTTAAACTAATTTCCTTTTGAAAGGAGATTTCTAATTTTCTTTTAATTGAAGTTGAAACTTTCTCAATTTTGGCTTTCAAGGCAGACGACCTCTGCTCATCATTTAATTTCCTAATTTTACTTGCAGGAGATACACCAAGGATTTTACAAGCTGAGTCAACTTTTGTTATTGTTTCTTCTAAATTACAAAATTCTTCATCAGAACTATCACTAGCCCTATCTTTGTTAGCCACAACTACCTTTGTATAACAGGTTGGACATAATGATTTCCCTGGTATTAGGTTAATGAGAGGATTTTCATTTTTATAGTATTGATCTAAAGTTTTTTCTCTCAGTCCATTAGTTATAGGCTTCTTGTGTTTCTTCAATGGGCCCAAACAAGATTGTCCATGGAGGTGATGAAATTTGTTCAAGTATTTTACTTCATGGTACTTACAGCTTAATTTGACATCTAGGTGAACTCTTAAATGAAACAACATTTTTTCTTCATCACTGTAATTTTCAATCACTGTAATTCCTTTAGAAAACACTCCATAAACACTTTTGTGACATACTTCATTAGTAAAAATACCAATTGAACACTGAGGCTCCATTTAACTACAATAATACAACTGCTCACTGTAAAAGCTCATGGACAACTAAGTGGGAGAGAACAGATTGAGTGTACTTTCTTAGAAAAAATATTGATTGAAAATTCAGATTTTTTATTTCAAAACAAAAACTTTGAGTAATCAAAAATCTGTAAAAAGACACATAAACCCTAGTGATAATGGGTTCAATGTTTAGGCCAAAGTGTACTGAATTCAATTCTTTTTATTTGATAGGCCTAGAGCAACCCATTGCCGAGATATTTAAAAAACCGCAGATGCTTACAAACACGAAAAAACCACGATCGGCCTATAACAAAATGGCCGCCATTTAAAAACGGTAATTCAAAAAAAGTTCAAAAAAATATTCTTAAGCTCGCTGCATGATAAGGAACAAACCCAGCAAGTATCAAATTTTTCTGAGATGGTCAAGCAACCATTTATTTTTATATTGGACCACTTGGCCTGGATTGACCCTAGAGCAAACTGCAGAGCTTCATAGAAGGCAATGAGCTCCGCAGTAAACACACTACAGGCCTCAGGCAAAGAGATCTTGGTATTTGCACCATCAATAACGTAAGCACAACCCACTTTCTCTTCCACCTTCGAACCATCCGTGTAGAGAATGCCAGCGTCCGGAAATTGGTGAACTATGCTGTTGAACTGCCTCGGATAAACGGAGGCATCCGTGTTCACCTTAGGACCTCGGTGCAGATCTAACCGAATTTCCGGACGCGTGACTTGCCACGGAGGCACTTCGCTAGGTGTCCGGATCATACAGGGACCTACAGCCACTCCTATTTCAGTGCACGGGCTATCAAGTCTAATACCAACTGGCCGAGGGGCACGAGGATGGTTGGAGTACCCCTGGTGGTTTTGGGTATTGAAGAGAGCTTGATAGCTCAGGTATTGCGGCATTTGACGCACATTGTCAGCATATGCTAAAAGCATAATTATGTTGGCGTCTATAATTTAGAGGTGGAACACCCGATTCGGCGAGTAGGCTGGGTATCGGGCTGGTCCGGAAGGCACCGGTAGCCAGCCTAACGCCACTATGGTGGATACTGTCCAGCATTTTCAAGGTTGCCGGCCTTGCTGAACCGTATGCTGCAGAACAATAGTCTAGCCGGGACAGGACGAGGGCTTGGTAGAACCGTAGCAGCACCGCACGGTCAGCCCCCCACGTAGTGCCACTAAGAAACTTGAGAATGTTCAGTTTCCTGAGACACGTCATTTTCAGTTGCCGTATATGGTGTTGCCACGTTAATTTGCTGTCAAAATGGAGCCCTAGGAAGTGATAAGTGTCAATCATCGGCAACGCAGCACCCCTGAGATGTAGTTCAGGGTGTAAATGTAGCCTCCAGAGCCGACAAAAATGGACGACGGAGGTTTTCGCTGCTGAAAAAAGAAAACCCCGGTCGTGAGCCCACCTGTCAACCCGGTTGATAGCTAGCTGCAATTGCCGTTCCACGACTGTCATACTTCCAGAGCTGTAATGGAGAGCAAAATCGTCTACATACAGCGATGGAACTACAGAGGACACGGCGGCGGCAACAATGAAAAAGAAAAGAAGGACAACGCGAAGAGTGTGGATACATCCAATTGTACTGTAGAAGTCCGGCAACAGTTTGTTGGGCAGTTTCATTCTTTATATCACGAACTTTGCAATTATCCGGATAAGTTTTTCCAGTTCTTCAGAATGTCTAAAATTATTTTCAATGAGCTACTATAGGAAATTAAACCAATTATTTTAAGGACAGATACTATGATGAGGAATGCCATATCGTCAGAAGAAAGACGGCTTCATCATGACCACTGCAAGCGGGGACTTGCCACGATGTGGCTGACATGTTGCCCGTATGAAAAGGAAAGCACTGCAGTCGGGATGTGGTCAGTGGATGGGATCGTCTACAGCTAGCGACAGTGGTTAACATGTGGTCGAAAAAACGTTCGTCTGTAAGGGGAAGTATATTTCCCATTGTATTATATGGTAACGGCACGGAAGACAAGCGATCACACATGAACCACTGTTCGCAGTCGACAACGACGACAGAAAGACGCTCGTGTGTAAGGGCTCTATGTCAAGAACCAAAATGGCTAACTGCTTAGATCCAACATGGCGGACGACTTTTCTTCTCATATGACACGGTTTACCCTGTCATAATGTAACATACGCTGTCTCGCGGCAAGAATCAACTTGTATGTAAAGTCACGTGGCCTACCATCGAACAAGGACAATGTCCCACCATCCATCCCCGCCAACCCCACACCCCCTACCCCATGACTCGCCCAATATCATAAACCAACTTCCCAATAAAATCACATACACGCACATCAATTTGGCAAACAGACCGGTCTAATGTCCTCGAACCACCAACACCGATCTTGGAGGAGCCCAGATAGTTTTTATGACCCTCCCCCTCCTAATGACCCCACCCAACACAGATATGGTCACCATGAAAACTCATTTTGTTTACCTACTCCACCAATGAGCGCCAACATTCAAACTTGGGTAAAATCTTAGGAATTTAGGGATATTTCACATTCACACGTTGGTTACCTTGACGGGAAATCCTCAAATGGCGTCAAATAACCTTGAGGAAATCCTCGTGACATTACGTGACCCTGGGGGATCAGGAAATTCCCCAGTGACGTCACATGACCCTGAAGAAACCCCTCGCTATCCTATTGAATCCCCGCCGCCATGTTAGGAAACTTCTCGAGTCGTCACGTGACCTTGGGGAATCCCCATCGCCATTTTGGGAATGTCTCTTGACGCCACGGGGTCTTGTGGAATCCCCGCCACCATCTTGTGGTTTTAGACCCACACTGGTTTTAGGCGTCCCTCGTCCTACTACTGCTCACTCAACAAGATGGGTAAGAGCTGATCACTACCTTACACATGCACACTGATAACACATTACTTACGATAGTCTTCCATATTGAACGCATGGAATATCTCGGTCCCTTGGTGCGCAAAAGTTATCACTCGTTATTGATGCCAATGAGAACCTGTAAAGAAATAAGTCATATGAAAAATCCAGAAGGTCCTACAGGCTTCACAACCACACGAGCATACAATCTCTTACTCTGGGCAATCTCTTAGAGGACATTTTCTTGCAATTCAAAATTACAGACAAGACCTACAGCTAATTAATTATATTTACGTTCCTTTTCCGAAATGATCACGTTCAAGATTCTTACCTTCCGATGCAAGAAACGTTGATATCAACTTTTGTATATTTTATGGAAAATAAAGATCTCAGAATGGACACCTAATTGTAAATCAACTTTCACTCTTGTTTGTTGTTGCCACATATATTTTATACAGGCTGAACTATTGAAATAAATGCTTCATGACATTTATAATTGAACCGATTGGTTTAATTATCATAAATTAACAATAAATGAAATAAAAACAGGTGTTGTTTCATAAAAAAAGCTCACGTTATAAACTCAAGAAACAGTCTGAGATTAGAAGATAGAACAAGGGAAAGGGTTTTACGACTAAATACCAATTTCAAGGGAGTTCATGAAAAATAAATTCCTCTCTTTTGAGTAAGACTGTTTTTAAATATTTCTTATTAGTCAGAGTGCATAATTGGGAAGTAAAAATAATTAAAGTCTCCTAAATTCTAACTCCTAATTCGATGAAATATTTGGCCTTAATATATCAGTAAAGAACAGAGGTCCGCACATGGGAACCTTCAGTTATGTCATTTAGGAATCTAACAGAAACAAATAATGTGATTGCACATTTACCTTACAGGTTTATCGGAACACGATATTTTAAAAAATCCATTTATCAAGACTTATCATACCTCCCTTTGAACTCCTTCGAACTGACAAACGGTTGACATGGATCAAATTGAACTATTGGCTTTGACGTTTGTGTCTTTCGTATTTTGATTCGTTTTATGTTGTTGATGTTATATTGTAGCTGTTGTGTTTTTCTAACATGTTTGCTTTTCGACTATTATTTTAAAAATAATATAATACAAAGTAAACTTGCATTTTCACCGATGTTATAAAGTACAGTATATTAAAGATTTTCCACCGTGGGATATCAGCGAAATTTCAAGTTAAGTGTGAGGTTGTGGCAGCATTTCCTATGAAGAAAGCCTACGCACGTCAAAGAGCTTAGACGACCAGAGATAGACAGAGTGGAATTATTGTATCTGTTTTATATGTTTCATTGCTTCTCTATTATTATCACAGAAATTGTCAAAAAAGTCTTGTTTTATAAGCAAAACTAATGTGGTAACCCTGACGTGATCAGAACAAACTGTATTATTTCTCAGTAGTGGTACGTAATTATTCAGCATGTCATAAGCGGAAAATCAGCGTGAAGATCAAGAAATTGCCAAGGTCAATCAATCAATCAATGTCTAAAGACAATGCCTTGTCGATTCAACCATTGCCTTCTGTCGTCAGCTTGTCTTTTCATCTCACAGTAGGAACCACATCCTACGTTTTGCCAGGGTGAGTGCCAACATTCCACCTTTCTAGAAAGCAAACCCAACTTTATGGTTCTCACAAACAGAGTCATAATTTATAACTGCTAGAATCACAGCTGATTCTCCAATAGTACATTATGCAACGAGCCTATAATGGCAATAATTAAGACACGAGTATGTTTATGAAACGAGCGTTTAACATAAATACTCATAAATATCTGTGGGATTAAGTTACTTCAGTGAACAGGGCGAGCTGGCTTTGCTGACTGAACAGAGCGCATGCGTGGGTCAAGGCACTCCGAAAGCATAGACCATTCACTTGTCAACACAGAACACCTATTGTTTACCGGGTGAGTTAGCCGTGGTGGTTACGGCATGACTAATGGCAGTCGCTCACATCCGGGAGGCGAGGAGGTTCGAATCCCCCCGCCGGCAACCTTGAAGATGGTCTTCTGTGGTTTCCCATCTTCCTTCCAGGCAAATGCCGGGGTTGGTCCCTCACTATAGGCCACAGCCGCTACCTTCCAACTCCTCGCCCTTCCCTTCCAACTTCCCTCCCCAACGGTACTTGTAGCTCACCCATCGGGTGTCCGTCTCGAAGCAGCTACAAAACTGGCGAGCCGAACATGTCCTCGGACACTCCCGGCACTAAAAGCCATACGCTAAAAAAACCTATTGTTTACAGCCTGCCGTCCATCTCTATAGCATTCACTAATTTTGTCACCGAAGTCGTTTGAAAGCAATGCGCTGTGTAGAAATTGGAGTTGGAGATATTAAGGTACAGTGCTATTTCTTGTCTCATATTCGCCAGTATATTTACGCGTACATATGGACGGTGCACTTTCCTCCTCTGTAATTTATATAGACATGTTGGATTTTGAGCGCATGCGCGAAGGTATCCTTATCTAATTGGTCCGACTGTTTATTGAGCTCTGAATGGTGGGAGAAACTGTTTCATAATGAAAAATAGTGCTATAATGAGCCTCATTATGATACATTTTTCTGACACATAATGTTTACATTTCGACATCGTCGAACATAAAATATCATTACGTTGTCGGCGTAATTGAAAACGATATTACGACATGGACAAGGACTTGTTTGGCATATCAACTATCCCAGAAATTCCAGACATCATTTGTACAAAAACTGCAGCACACCATGCACAATCTACGACCGGTATACACATAAACACATGGCCCACATAAAGTTTTCATCCACAGAGATCTGACAACATGCACCCACGTTTTTGTGCGTCACGACGGCATTAGAACCCCATGTACTTAAACGAAAATAAAAATGTTATGTCCTCAAAATTAAAGGAAAGCCAACAACAATAATCATTGATCGGCTTAAGCCGGCCAATTTACTAGTTAATGAAAATGGTAACAACTCATCGCAGGCACAGTCACAAACAACAAGATCTGGCCGGCGCGTACATTTTCCGAATAAGTATGCGGAAACGTTACCACTGAATGGGGAGCACTGAGGCAGCACTTCCAATGAGGAAATAATACGCACGTCAAAAGGTATAGAAGACCAAAGATAGATAGAGTGGAATTATTATTTTCTGATTATAGCCTATCTGTTTTATAAGTTTCATTGTTTTCTCTATTATTATAACAAAAATAGTCAATATACATCTTGTCTTACAAGCAAAACTAAAAAGTGACAATGTGCGACACAAAAATATATGGTCCATCTGATATTGAAGACCGGTTTAATAAGGTGATGTAGTTTCTATGATGCGAATGGGAGAAGACAGAGTCCCGAAGCGATTATTTACTGAGAAAGTCACGGGAAGGCGTCAAAGAGGAATGCTGAGGATGAGGTGGTTAGATACAGTGAGGGAGAACATTGAGAAAAGAGGAGTGAAAGTGGAAGATACCGTATACTGGAAGAAGGAAGAGAGTGGTGGAGAGACTAAAATATGGAGGTCCTTGATTTACACCCCAACCCAGATTACCGGAACCGGGAAATGAAGAAGAAGAGGAAGAAGAAGAAGAAGTTTCTAGAGTGTTGTGTAGTGTGAAAACACAGTGCACGTTCGACGGCGAAGTAATTTAACTCCAGAAAATCTTCTAGGGTTTTGCCACTAGTGGTGCCAAGACAGTGCCAAGTCAGGCTCATCAGCAGGCTATTGGAACACCATGCCCGGACCACTAGTGGAGTAGTTAACCTAGGTGCACCAAGTCAGACTCATCAGCAAGCTCTTAGAACACCCTGCCCGAACCACTGGAGGAGTATTAAAGCCAGGTGTCCCAAGTCAGGCTCATCAGCAGGCTCGTCAGTAGGCTCCTGGTACACCCTGCCCGGACCACTGGTGGAGTAGTTAAGCCAGATGCCACAAGTCAGGCTCATATTTATTTATTGCTGTTTCAGTCTAACTCCACTGTCTTACTTTCTTTACGAAGGATGTGTTAACATTGCTTTATTGCTGTACATTCCCATGTTAGTACCTTATTTTTGACCGAGCATCAAGTTAGTGTATTTTGCTCCACTATTAGCGATATAAGGAGCAGTGATATCCTCAACTTCTCCATCATAGGACTTAACTTCGGTGACGGGGACTTGATTAAGAAGTTGTCAACCCGTCAACGATGGGTAATGGAAGTTAGTATTTTATTGGTTTCTGGATAGACTATTTGGAAGTAGTAAACTCAGAGGGTTAGAAAAATTAGAGAAAGTTAGTTAGTTATTGTTGTTTCAAGGGGCAGAACTACGAGGTCAACTGCCCCTCTTAACACAGATTAAAGAACACAAATTTGGAACTGAATTTAAAATTTTGAGGTGGACACCTAATTTTGATAAGACCTAAAATTAATATAACAAAAATTAAATACAAATAATAAGTATAAAAATGAACAAAACAAAAGAATTATCATTCAAAAACGAACAAGTCGTTGAGTCAATGTACACTGGAAAATTTAGAATGCTGCCCCTAACCCACTCTCACTTATAAAGCGGATAACGCGATCAGCAGCCACCGCGTCATCGGCTAATATAAGTTTGAGTGTCATCTGCAAAACATGGTTTCTTAGTAGGTCAGCAAGATCCACACACTCGGTTAAAATGTGGGCCACGGTGAAAACGGCTCCACAGGTACAAAGTGTGGGGTTTTCCCTTCTCATCAGGTACGAGTGGGTGGATCTTGTATGACCTATCCTTAGCCTACAGAAAATGACGGACTCTCTCCGTGACCGAAAAGAGCTCCGCCACACGCGAGTAGTTCCTTTGAAAAATTAAACAAATTACTCCCCTCGCTATTTCTATCTGGAATGGCCATGCCGTTGTATTCTTAATACAATTATGAATAGTAATAACCTTATGGCCAGATGACCTCGCTGTTTCCCCCGTTAAAACTTCAAGCATATCCGTTCATCCTTCCCTCATGCATAACGTCTTAAGCTTAACAGGCAACGCTTTAAGTACCACTTACCGGATATTAGATTCACTTTCCATCATTTGTGGCAGTCTTACTAGCATTTCCTCAGCAGAAGTCCTGAGACCTCCGACAGCCCTGTTAAGCCAACTGAAAATCAAATTTTTATATTTAGAAATATTTCACAACCATCCTTAACAATAAACTTAAACCAACCGTCAGTGCAGGAGATACAAATTGTCGCAAGTAAAACTGAGGCAGCGATGAGGACATAGGTTGGTTCCTTGGTTGGTTCCGCAGTTTAGGGGTTGCGACAACGCGGTACTTTGGGTACCGCACCCTTTACGTAGCATTTATTCCTATCATTGTATAAAAAACATAGCACAACAGAGGCTAGGATTGCAACAGCCACCAGGAAAGCTCAACTTTTTTTTTAATGCAGCCAATGGCCATGTACTTTTTTCTTTTCAGGACGGGTCAGGGAGGGATATTGGAAGGAAATCGGCCGTGGACCTATTGAAAGGAACTGTCCCGGTATTTGCCTGGTGGTGAAAATGAGAAACCACGAAAACCATTTTCAGGACGGCCGAGGTGGGATTCGAACCCATGCTCTCCCGATGCTAGCGAGGCACGAGTTAACGCGTTAGCGCTCTCGGCCACCGCGGCCGGTATTCTTTCAGAGAGGTTATTTTAGAAGGAATCCAAGCTACCAGGCCCTTGAACTAATTGTTGCGCGCTCAAATGGCTACCATCAGGGGTGGTCGTGGAATCGTCGTGAAAAGAGCGCAATTTTCGAGATGTTCGCCGATATTTGGCGGTAGAGACCAGTGGCGAAGCTGGAGGGGAATCTTTGAGCCTTAGAATACCCATTTCATTCTCAAGGAACAGGCACATTTATATGTTCCTATTGTACCCGATACCCAGTTGAGGCTATCGGCTACGCCAGCTGACATTGAGCCGTAGTTGAGATTTATGGGAAGAGTTGTCAAGATAGCGCTCACATCGAGTAGAGGAGAATATTAGAAAATGACGTAGAATGCCAAGAATCAAGAAGGCACTGCCAGTCAAGTAGATGGAATTATGGGAGGAATATTAAAGTTTTATTAAGATCTTTATGGAACAGTATATTTAATCATCTCAGAAGAGAAGAAATAACAAGCATTATATATGATAATAACTTGAAGAAAGACAGATAATCCCTTAAGTTATTGTATGACTTAATAGCCGAGATGATGGGAGTCGAGATTATATTTGTGACGCACGGCCGTAGATGGTGGGGGATGCATCACGTGACTGCGCCAGGTACGAGCTCCTTAACGTAGTCCAGACACATCAGTCGAGTTCAGCAAGCGAGCTGAAGTGGTACACATGCGCAGAGCGTACGGTAAAGTCGAGCGATGAACAGCACTTGTTACGTAAAGCGAAGGCGACAGTATTACTTAACCAAGCAGAGAGCGGAAGTAGGTCAGTGAGCCAAGGCTAGCAACGCACGGTTGACGGCGAGAAGACCGGTTACGCGGCAGGCTATACGGGCCGTGTACGGAGGAGAAAGGCCGGGGTTCAGAACAGCATTGTAATACGAGTTTGAGAACTTTATTTCGAGCTGCATTTTATAACGCAGAACAGTATAGTAAAGCGGCATGGCGAGGCCGGCTTTAAGCATAGTTCATTCTGGAACAGTGCAGTAGATCCGAGCGGGCTAGTTCCGACTTTTATACGCAGGCAACAGTAACGAAGCTGAACTTCATTTCAACATTCAGTTACAACATTGAGTTGGGACTTGTATACAGTAATAGAATTGTGCAGGCAGATAGTTAAAATATACTGCAATTACTGTATGAACTTAGACATTCAAATGACATTACGATTATGCATTTCATAACGGAATATGTAGAGCGACCATGGGGTCCAAACAACATTAACGCTTTTAAGCAAACGAGCTGTTACAATTGTATGCACTTATGAACATTGGCACGTGCATTAATAGAATTCTTTTTCATGAGTTATCATAAAATATCGAGTACGAACACAGCTACAGGGTGTTTCAAAAACTTATACACTCTCATAAATAAAATTTATTTTCTACAAGTGAGACTTAACCGCTGTGGAGATTGAACTTTTAACAAGCAAACCGAACATTGTATGGGACAGTGGCGTAACTTAGAAGAGGAATATGGGGTACGCTGCTTTTATGAACTTTTACGTAAGGTTTTGGACAGTATCCATTATGGATAACATGCAGTTCACCATGTCGGAGTAAACGAAGACAGAGACGCGATGGCACCACGGAGCGATGGATTCGATTCCTGAAGAAGAGGAGGTCTAACAGCTGATTCACTTGGGATATGAAGGCGATCTTTATCGCGTGGGTGAAACGATATTCACGTCGATCTTTCGAGAAATTTATTACACACAAGAATAATCGACGATCTTTGAAATATAATAACAGCTGATATGAGAAGGTACTGTAAGAGTTATGACTTTCTAATATGACTTTTTCATGAACACTGGGCATACATGTATATATTTTCTAGTAAGAGTTATACGATTATTGAGACGGCTTAAACATTATTTGCTCCGAGTTTTGCTAGAATATGGCGTTACCATATGATATGGCAGGCACCATTATAGGAAATTCTCACCATTGGTTGGCTTTATTAAGCAGATGTTTGGTCTTTTAGACAATTTTCCAGTAATGATAGTTTTCCTGGATAGTTAAATTTTTTGTGGCGAGTATTTCGAACTCGTGATCTGCAATTGGATTATTTAAATCACTTTGTCAGTTCATTGCATACTAGCGAGTGTGTATTATTCATCAGTAGGGATTTTTTCCATTGGATTGTTTGGAGATATTAAGATGTTATTCACTCAAGTGAATGAATATCGCTTTTATGTGACAACTAGAGACTTGTTGATTCAAATCTGGTACATTCACTCATCAGACGACGAGATGGGGCCTTTCGTATTTATACGATTGCGTGGTGGTACACATCTTTACCCATCGTTCAGGGCATTATCATGTTAGACGACGGGGCAAGGCCTTTCGTATTTATACGATCGTGTGGTAGTTACTCATCTTACTTGCCATTGAGGAACTCATTTTTATCATCCGAGTGTACTTGAGATTGTAAGAGGATCAAACAAGGAACTACTAGTCACATATCAGTCGAATTTTGTTAAATAAATTAAAAATACATGTCAGCAGGGTTACATTTTGTAATTCTTGTTTGCCAATCCAATATTTTGTTGCTATACTCTTTTAAGAGTACTTTCAGTTTAACAGCTGATACAGTTGATGCTTTTGATAATGTTTATGATTGAATTGATACCTTTGAGAAGGATTTAAAGTAATTGAATCTTATAAGATGAATCATTAATGGTCAGATTTATTTTAAGGCAGATCAGTATTGCATATTTTGATGTGAGAGATTATAGCACATTGGTGTTTTTCTGTGAAGTGAATTATGAGAATTTTAAGAGAATTTATGTTATTTGAAAGCAGATCTTGAATTTGATTACGATTAGGCCTACTAAGGTAATATTTTTCCTAATTGTTTAAGAAGTTGTCTAGATGTGATCAGATTAATTACAGTTATTGGAGATTGTGTGCGTTGATAATTTGAAGCCAGTTATGTATTTTTTGTAGATCATGCAACGTGATTAAGTGAAGTTTTTGATAGGCATTTTGTGGAAGTTGCCAAGTGGAAGTTGCAATATTGCTAATGTATTTTGAAGCAGACATGAGGTTGTCGAACCCAGTCTAGCATAATTTTGAGATTCATGCTGTGCGCTGAATATTTATGGAGTTTGTGGAATAATTGTGGTATTCAAATGTGATATTTGATAAAGTGAAAATATATAATGTAGTTGTGGATAGTGAGATCCAACGTGAATTTGTGAAGGCAATAATATTTTTTGGCATGATAATTAAATACGAGATATAACTTGGAAGTGATAAAACTGTAAGACAACGTTCTATAAACCATATTAAACAATTTGTTAGGAAATTAAACAAATAAATAATGTTGATAATACGAGATTTTCTGATGATAATAATTAATGAAATAATAATCTGAAGTTTAAGCATATTAATGATCTGACCTAATGAAATAAAAATCAGAATGACTAGATGAAATAATAAAAATCTAAATAACCAGATGAATAAAATTCAAATAAGTTGATAAATTAAATTTTGGAATAGATCAATGAATTAAATAAATGGATGAATTAAAGATTGAATAAATAAGCCGATTTAAAGAAATTAATAGATGATTGAATAGATGATGAATAACTGAATTAGAAGGTGATAATTAATTAAAGAAGCTGATGATTAATAAATTTAAATGGATTTAAATAAATTTATTTGAGATATGATTTGAAGAATTGCAACTTGTGTTGATGAATTAAACAATTAATTTTGATGATGATGATAATCATAACCAATGAATAGTGGATTTTCTGTGGTTCACAAACCAGCAATGATTAATGACAGTGTAAATAGTGTAAATTAGTTATTCGATGTTTAGGAGCATTTTACTAACATATTCAGCATTTGAATAATGCCATGCAAGCCATAAATTATGTGATATTTAAAATATGTGTTTATAATATGTGTGTTTAGACAGATTAATAATATTTTTACATCCACATTCATGATGTTAATTTAAAGAGAAGTTAGGTCTCAGTTATCACGAATGTCAGTGACGCAAAGACATAGTGCTACGGTGATCCTGAGAACCCAAGAGAACTTTAGAAATTTTTCCTATTTTATGTGGATTAAATACACTTTGAGTAGAATGGAGATGGTTCGATTTTCTGGACAATGACAATTTAACGTTGGCATTCGACCATGCTCTTAGGTTGGATGAGTATTTAATATGTCTGTCTGACTATCAAAGTTGAATAAATTTGTTTTTATCTTAGTTGTGATCTGATGACGATGTGATTTTCCTACTTCTTTCCTTGTCTTAATTAAGGCTTAACCAGGAAGGATATGGTTTGCTAGGGATTCAGTTGATGGCGCTATTTGTATTTTTTTTAATTAAATTTAAACCCGTAACGACCCTGGAGATACTTTATCTTGTGTTACCCTCTGCTTTTGAGATATTTCAACTGAATTTCCGACACATTCCTTATTTGACTAGAGGTTCATTTAACTCCGCTCTGTCCTGGAAATCCAGGAATGCGATGTAATAGCAGATGGGTCATCGCATCCCCAGGACGAACGGGTACACTATTGGGATGGGAAAATTAAATCTAGTTCTCCGTATTATTCTCTGTAACCCCGCTGGGAAGGACGCCAGCTTCTCAGCGCGCGACTGAGCAGCCAGTGGGTCTCCTTTGAAACAGGTTCAAGACCCTGTGGGTAGAGAAGGTCTGCGCCAAGCGGAAGGTCGATAGCTGAATGCGTGAGCGAGAGCCTAGGCTCCAAGCAGTGCAGTCGTGAGGCGGGCAGTATCTCAGCGCGTGCATGTCCGTTTGTGAGTTTTAAAACATGGATCAGTGTAGTGTTTTAATAGTGTATCTAAAATGAAGACTGTTTTCTTCGTTGTCCAAGGAAGAGAATATTTTTTGAACAACGGCCTAGGAAAAATATATCAAGAAACAGTACGCCTCATAAGACTGATTCTTACCTTCCCTGTTTCTACTGCTTCCAGTGAACGAAGTAAGAGCTCCATGTCAGATTCTTCACTGCGCAATTTGAGTACTCTGGCTATTGAGATGAGTTTGGTGAACTATCTTTCCAGGGATGACATATTAAAAGAACGCATCATTGATAAATTTGCTGAGCGAAAAACACGTTGACTACAAATCTACATATCTACAAAAAATGATTATGATAATTGTTGTTTTAAGGGGCCTAACATCTAAGTTATCGTCCCCTTATATCTACAAAAAGATATAAGATATGAACTTATGAATGTAGCTTAGCCACTGGTAGAGACTTAATGATTTGCACATCATCGGACGGCGTGAAGAAGATGATGATTACAGCTAATTGAACTGGGCGCGTAAGTTTGCCCGCGAATCTTAGCTGGGGCAAGCGATCAAGTTCCGATCATATAAATTGGTTGAGTCGATGTTGTTTCGTAATCTCATTCTACAGTGTGGAAGCAGCGGTACCCAGTGTTGCTGTCGCTTTGGTGACATCATTATCCTATTTTTGTGACGAGAACTTGAATATCAAATCTCATTATGATATCGGCAACTATAGGGGCAATAACCCAATGTCAGTATAGCGGTTAGGCTGAAATTATTATACGTCGTCAAGTGTCCAGTACATGGCAGTCTTGAGCTGCGTGAAAGCTGGTCAGGCGATCACAGCAATCGTCGAGCAACGAGCTAGTGAGATACCGAACAAACACCGCACTAATTAGTCTGCAACCTCTGCAACATCCATCCCACCCCAACATTACGAAGGCAGCTGTTGGTGAGTGACCATGTTTGTAAACAATTACTTCTTTTTATTTGCAAGAAGAATGGTGAAAAGTTCAGTTTTTACAGTAAGGGGAGCTACACAATACTCGGTTCTGTGTAACGAAACTCATAGTCATTAATAAAATATGAAATCAAACCTACAGTATAAGCCAATTCTCATAAGAGTTTAAGTTAATGTGTTTGTTCATGTTTAAGAATATAAATGACAGTTTTAAGAAGGAGACATTGTTTGATTTATTTATTACTTAATCGAGCAGCTAGTCTGATTGGTGAAATCTCATCTCATACCTGTAGATTCGATTCAAGTGTTCTCCACAAGTTAAGATCGGGCAACATAAATGATCATATCCTATATACAGTATGTAAATATAGGTGGCGCTCACAAGTTATATCAACTAGATACGATAATAGTAGGTACTGGTAAAAGTAGAACCGATACAACTGAGCACATCAGTCTATCTGACGCGGGCTTTTTCTCGCTTTTCCGTTTCCTCAGGGTTATGAATTAGTTTGCTTTCTGGAGCACTCTAGTTTTAGATTCGATATCTTTTAAATATTGTATGCATAGAGCATAATAATAACGATAATAATAATAATCATAACAACAATAATAAAATGAAATAATAATAATAATAATGCGCCTGTTTAAGTTTTTGTTTGAGTGGTGTTAGGAGTTAAATGTACGTTTCTGATATTCCAAACTTTAGAAGATCCTTATCGATCTCCACCAGCCAAGGAGGGATCGTTTGGAGACTTCTGAGGTAGGACATCAAACATTTAGAAATTCTTTCAGTTGGCAATCTGAAGAGGTGAGCGTAAAAGGTTATTCTTCGTTTTCAGATTACGTGTATATTTCTAAGTTGCTCCGAGGTCTGTAAACACCATCTTTGAAGTTCGGGCCAAGAATTTTTCTGATAATCCTACAACTCGCTTTACAATTAATACGTATTTTTCCTAGGACATGTTCAGATCGCCAGAAACTGTAGCTTCTTCAAGCGGACGCCCATGGGGTGAGCTACAAGTTCCGTTCGATTTCAAGAAGTTTCTTACTTTTGCTACCTGATGTCAATGATACCTAGTGGTGAACGTTGGAACTTTGATAGAGCGTTCCAACGAAATCTAACCTAGAAATTTAGCTTCACACAAGTTTAGTCTGTGGAAGGATCTTTTACATGCCATAAATCTATGACATGTGACCGCCGGCTTTACTGCCCCTCCAAAGGAGGGCATACTGAAGGATTTTAACACTCTTAAAAAATCCGACGACTTCGGCCGGGTTTGAACCCGCTTATCTTGGGCACAGCAGTTCAGCATGCTACCAACTACGATGAATTTCTAAGTGGCCGATGCCTTTTACTGTTGGTTGCCCTTTCTGATACCAACCTCTACAGAAGAACAAGAGATGAAATGAATGAAGTTAAATGAAACTGGGCAATGAATTGGAAGGAAGTGGTGGTGGAGATTGTTGTATAGAAGGGCGTAACTTGTTGGTCACCTGCCTCTTATAACATGAATGATAATGAGTAGGCCTCCTAATACAACTGCTCCTAACTAACGCACTATAAGAAGAAATGAACCACAAAAAAAAAGGAATAAGGGAAATACAAGCAGGGCAAAGAAATGCCTGGAGGAATGAGAATTGAGGGTTTTAGAAAGAAGTAGAGCCTTGAAAGGTAGGTAGGAAATGAAGAGAGGGGCGTGTTCACTCCAAAGTAATTGGAAAAGAAAACACATGAAACCAGCTCAGGAGCCCCTCGGTGTCGCCAACTCCCGAGCTCATCATCCGTGAGTCCTTCAGTGCGTAGTGTTATGCAAGGTGGGGCTACACAGGGTCTCTTGCAGTAGGCAGTTGGTCGGCAGGCCGCACAACTATTGCCAAATGCATACATATCATCAATATACAAGAAGAAACTGTTTCCTGGGTCTGGATATACTTCTTCTTCTTCTTCTTCTTCTTCTTCTACTTCTCCCTCTTAGCGGGCCTGTCCGTTTCGGACGCTAGCGATCAGCATGGCTATTCTGGCTTTATCTGTGGCAATTCGGAACAATTCTTCTGAGCTTTTGTTGAACCAGGTTCTAAGGATGTCGAGCCAGGAAATTCTCCTTCTGCCGGGCGATCTCTTTCCTTCTATTTTTCCTTGTAGAATAAGTTGAAGCAGCCCATACCTTTTCTGATTCCTCATAATGTGCCTAAGGTACTGTAGTTTACGACACTTAATGATGTTGGTCAGTTCTGGTCTCTTTTCAACTCTGCGTAGAAGTTCATGATTTGAAACTTTATGCTTACATGATATTCTCAGTATTCTTCTGTAAAGCTATAGTTCAAAGGCTTCAAGTCCAACAGTGGTAGCCTTTGTAAGGGTCCATGTTTCTACACCGTACAAGAGAACTGAGAACACGTAGCACCTGAGGAGCAGTGGTTTGGTGTTCATGGTAAGATCGTGGCTTTTAAAAATTGAGCTCATTGAGTTGAAATCACTCCTCGCCTTTCCAATGCGACATTTTATCTCTTGAGAACTGTCCCATGATTCGGTAATGATGGTACCCAGATATGGATATTGGGAAACTCGCACTATGGTATTACCATTAATGTACAAATTCACTCCTCATATGTACGTCTTGCTAATTATCATAAATTTTGTTTTATTTATATTGATATACTTACTTCGCCTTTTTCCGCCCCCCAGCAGCTTTCTGGGTAAAGGGCCGTACGTTAGCCTTGTGTCTCGCTGTACCGCGCCCTTCATGGGATATGAGCGGGTGGCGCAAACGTGGCGCATCGCCTCTCTCGTCACTGTCCGCTCTACCACTCTCGTCGTAATACTCGTACAGCGTTGGATCTAGTAGCTTGTCATTTTCTGACCTGAAATAAAAATAAAAAAAACATGCGTTAGGTAGCCTAATTACAGTTTAGTCAAATCTATCTGTTCACATTCAGTTAACTAGCAATTATTGTAACCGGCTTCGCCCTGGTGATCAATCTCCTCTACCTTTCGAAACTCTCTGTTACATCATTTAGCCGCTTGCCACGGTGGGTGAGTGATTATCGTGTCGGACTTCCAACCCCCAAGCTTGCAGGTTCGCTCCTGGCCATGGTAAGTGATTTTTGAAAGGCGACAAAAATCACGGCACGCATGTGATACGTTGTTGCGATGTTAAATAACCCATTTGAATTCAGTAGGCCGGGTTCATAATGGCAAAATTAATCTCGGGATTTTCCGCCAACTCAAATAAGTTCCTCTTTTCTCTAGCAGAAAGCGCTATAGTGTAAAGGAGCTTAGATATCTAACCTCCTTGCCTTTTATAGTGTTCCAAGGAACAACAAAATTCGACATGCAAGCTGACCCCTGGGCGTCAAATAACAAACCTTGCACCTGCCACCCGAGGCCATACGATATTATTATCATATACCTACCTCATTCATACCCGTCGTTGACGGGTACATTGACTAAAGGGAGGCAGTTTATGACAACTTTTAGGTCATATCCCGGTCACCGAAATGAAGAAACTAACTTCCTATCACCAGGGTAACCACCCATCCCGTCGGTTACAAGAATATGTCCCGCTTTTAAAGTATCATCATCTTTATTATTATTCTTACTATTTGGAAAGAAGAAAAAATACCAACAGACTGGACTAAAGGTGTTATCGTCCCTTTATTTAAGAAAGGAGACAGACGGAAACCTAGCAACTACAGGGGAATTACTCTTCTATCTCATGGCCTGAATATAATGGAACGAATCATAGAACACAGATTGAACCATAACTTGAAGAAGAGCAGTACGGTTTCAGACGGAACAGGACAACAACAGATCTGATATTTCCTGTCAGGATGATTATGGAGAGGCATTGGGAAAAAGGAAAAGACATCATCTTAATTTTTTGGATATTGAGAAGGCTTACGACAGTGTAAGGAGAAATACAATCTGGGAATGCCTTCAAAATAGATCAATACCATGCGCTTTAATAAATAAAGTGAAGATGCTATATGAACACTGCCAGAGTTGTGTCCAAATAGGTGATGGATATTCAGAGTGGTTCGACACTAAGCAGGGTGTACAGCAAGGCAGCGCTCTATCACCACTTTTATTCATTACTGTAATGGATAAAATAATGAAAAGAGTTAAGAGACTCAATAAGACCTCTGAATTTAAAGCTTTAGCGTTTGCAGATGATGTTGTAATATGGGGTGAAATTGAGGCTGAAGTACAACAGAAGCTGAATGATTGGAATGCTGTATTCAAGCAATTTGGTCTGAATATAAGCAAGTCCAAAACGGTTGTGATGCCCGTTAGTCGAAAAAACATCTGTACTAACATCACTCTCAATGGTACAAAATTAGAACAAGTACATCACTTCTGTTACCTTGGCAGTAACCAACGATCTGCAGAAATCACTAGTAGAGTTCAACATGGAGCAAAATTTTATCATCTCGTGAGAGAGCTTCTTTGGGATAAGCAAGTTCCTTTAGGTTCAAAACTAATACTCTACAAGAGCTTCTTTGTACCTGTTACTACATATAGCCAAGAAGTCTGTACCCAATCCAAGAGAAATACCAGTAAACTACAGGCGGTGGAGATGAAGTTTTTAAGAACTATGATTCAGAAAACAAGGAGAGACAAAATAAAAATGATGAGATACGCCATCTAGTTCAAGTAGAACAAACTCTTAATGAGATCTGTGTTGAAGCCAGGCTGAAATGGTTCGGTCATCTCAAGAGAATGGACACACAAAGAACAGCTAGAGTGTGGTTTTAGAAGGAACTAAAAGGCAAGAGACCAAGAGGTTGACCGAGGAAGAGATGGATCGATCAGGTTAGAAATGATCTTGCAGGGAGAGGTCTGGATGTGCAGCGGATCATGGAGGAGGAAACATTCTTGGAGAGAACTAAATGGAGAGCTCTCATTCACCGCACCCGGGAAACTGGAGCCGGTTCATGATGATGATGATGATGATGATGATTATTATTATTTCCGTCCCCATGGTGGTAGCGCACCTTCCTCCCACTCGGAGATCCCATCCCGTCAGGGATTTTAGAAACTCACGTGAGGGTTGGGATAAGGTGCACTCAGCCTCATGAGGACAATTGAGTGGCTGTCTGACCGTGAGGCAGCGCCCCGGTCACGGAAATCAAGATTTGGTTGGTTAGTTCCTTAATTAAGGAGCTGCGACAACGCGGTCATGTAGCCCCGTGTACTTTGGGTGTGTGTAGAATCTGTCTGATAACCGGTGTTAATTGTGATGGCTGCATTAGTGTGTGTTGTCTGTTTTTAATTCAAGTAAGGACTGCAGACAATAATTTCAAGTAGTTCCTACTTTCGCTACCACATGCTACCATCCACGACACCTAGCTGTGAACTTGGCTACTTCTAGATACCATCGCAACCAGCGCCTAGTGACGAACGTTGGAACTTAAGAGCATTAATATAACCTAACCTACAAATTTTGCTTCATACAAGTTTAGTTAGTGGGAGGTCTTTTACATGCCATAAATCTATGACATGGGCCCACCGGCTTTACTTCCCCTCCGAAGGCAGGCATACTGAGGGATTTTTAACGCTCTTAAAAAACCGACGACTTCGGCCGGGTTTGAACCTGCGACCTCGGGCATAGAAGCTCAGCAAGCTACCAACTACGCCACCGAAGCCGCTGAAATCAAGATTACCTGTCAAGAGAACCCAACGCGCCTGATAACGCATCACACTGCAATTTGTAGGCGTCACGACTGAGCATCGGTCACTTGGTAGACCAGGGCCTTTCATGGGCTGTGGTTTGCTTTTGGATTATTATTATTATTATTATTATTATTATTATTATTGTAGCCTCCGTGGCTTAGGTGGCAGCACGCCGACCTCTGACCGCTGGGTCCGTGGTTCAAATCCCGGTCACTCCATGTGAGATCTGTGCTGGACAAAACGGAGGCAGACAGGTTTTTCTCCGGGTACTCCGGTTTTCCATGTCAAAATTTCATTCCAGCAACACTCTCCACTATCATTTCATTTCATCTGTCATTCATTTAATCAATGCCCCAGATGAGTGCGTCAGGCCTCGGCATCCGGCACAGTCCAGATCCTCGCCGCTAGATGGGGGCTTCATTCATTCCATTCCTGACCCGGTCGGAGACTGGAAGCAGGCTGTGGATTTTCATTTTCATTATTATTATTATTATTAGCTTGCCACGGTGGGTGAGTGGATAGCGTGTCGGTCTACTAACCCCAAGATTGCAGGTTCGCTCCTGGCCGTGGTAAGTGATTTTTGAAAGGCGGCAAAACTACGACAAGCATATCATACGATGTTGGCATGTGAAAGAACCCATTTGAATTCAGTAGGCCGTGTTCATAATGGCAAAATTAATCTCGGGAGTTTCCGCCAACACAAAGTTCCTCATTTCTCTACTAGAAAGCGCTATAGTGTTCAAGGAGCTTAGGTATCTAATCTCCTTGACTTCCATAGTGATTCCCGGAACAACGAAATTCGACATGCAAGCTACCCTCTGGGTGACAAATTACAAAGCTTGCACCCGGCATCCGAGGCCATACGATTTTATTATTATTATTATTATTATTATTATTATTATTATTATTTGATTATTTGGCTTTCACAGTCTGAAATACTATTCTTTTTATCCTTTTCTGGGGTTATGGCGTGTGTATATTATTAAATAATTAAAATACACTACACGTTTCGTGTGGGACCGTGCTTGCGTTTTCAATAGAACAAAACAATGTGGCCAAAAATGTGTGTCAACCATGGAAGTTCCTCTGAACGTCACCAGACAGCAGACTGAAGCTACTGTATGGACGTAGGCAGACAGAGGAACTTCCATGGTTTTATGCAAGCTCACAGACATTGTAGGCACATTAGTTAGTTATTGTTAGTTGTTGTTTTTAGGGGCGGATGGTTTGTCCTGTTGAAAACGCAGGCACGGTCCTTCACGAAACGTATAGATTATTATAATTATGTATTAATATTCACACGGCATAACCACAAAAAGCATAATCTGATTATTATTATTATTATTATTATTATTATTATTATTATTATTATTATTATTATTATTTTCAATAATAATAATAATAATAATTATACGTAATTGTGTAACGTATTGAAAGCGATCAAGAACACACAAGAGTTTTAATTTTGTATTGATCTACCGTCATTTGTAAATCTACGAAGATTTTCAAATTGCTGTTTAATTTGTTAGCCAACATAAGTGCAGGTCGACTACTAAAAATTAAACTATGCACTGTGAACATCCACCCCATGTGAATGTCCCAATAATTATTATTCTTTATTAGGAATATTGTATCACCCTCGGGGGTGTAGGCTGAGCAGGGATGGGGTAGTGAGCTGTGTAGAGGTCGAATACCTGTGTGTAGCTGTACTGAGGAAATGGTGCGTCAGCGAGACTTAGAGGCCGACTAGTGTCCTTGCTTCTGTGTGCGAGTACTGAAATGCTGAGCTAGTGTTTACAGCCGACGGAGCAGACAGGCGCGCGTGTTACAGCGGAAAGGGGCTCACTCGAAGCGAGCTAGGAAGTCAGGGATTTGAGTAAAGGTGCTTAAAAATGTAAGGAGTCAGTTCAGGTGAATTGTTTAATTCCACAATGATGGGAAATTCTGAAATACTGAAGGGCTTCCAGTGGCACAACATGAATCATGCAAAAAGAGAAGTGCAATGAAAGATGATCACAAAGTAACAGAGGTGCGGAGTTAGAAAGGAATGTCTAAGGATAAACCTTGAGCAGCACTCACCTAGTCCGTAGAGCAGCGGCGATGACGTCGGACAGCAGTTTCACTGACAAGAGACCCTGCTCCCTGGAGGGGCTTCTATTTAAGGTGAATATCACCGTGACGTAAGTTGTGTCAGCATTCTGATGTTATGATGCGCCCTAGATACCGCTGCTGCTTCAGTATTTACTTTGTGCTGCAATGTCCTTGTATGAGAGTCTGTTCGCCAGACCGGTGTGGTTGCTGTTGTTGGTTTCCCTATGGGGGTTGTGGCGTGAAAGAAGGGGTGATTATGCCCCACGCGGGCTCGGGGCATAACAATATTCTACAATACAGTAGTTTTCTTTCAACCCAAAAATACTCTACACCTCCACAAATTTCGGTCTTCAGCATCTTCCTCGGTTAAGCCTCTGGTAGCCATGCTTCTCTTTACACAAGCCATCCATTGTTCTCTTGGTTTACCCCGTTTCCGTCTGTCTTCAGCTTGCCAATGTAACATAAAATTTGGAATTCTACTATTCTGTATCCCTTTCACATGTCCAAACCATTGTAATCTTCCCAATAAGGCCTAATAATAATAATAGTAATAAATTCAGGTCAGATAAATTTAAGATGAAGGGACACTGCCAGAAAACGGATCCAGGTTATAAAGGGAGACACGAGATTAAATTAAGAGCTCAAATTCCAATCCCAAGGAATAAATGGGAATATTCTGAAGCTTAGTGTCGAACAATTTTGCCAGATGGGTTCAAGTCGGATGCCAGGGGTGGGGAAAACAAAAGCCTTAAGAATGCGTCAGTCACTGAGGGTGTGGAGGACACGTGTCCAGAAACATACACAGGGGATTCCTGGCCACCGCAGGGCCGTTGGCTTTCTCCAGGAGTGAGAGAGAGGGAAGTATTGCAGCCCGTTTAATTTTTTTAAATTAAGTCGTAGAGCCATTCAGAGTACCCAGAGAAGACGAAAAAATCGTTCGAGTCACGGGGCACATGTGATTATCATTGTTTTAACTAATCACTGAAAGGGGAGTTATTAATTAAAAACCCTAACATTGATAGTCATCCGCCGTTTGAATGTAATTCCTGGAATTCAAACACGCATGAGGTCGGGAGTTTGAAAAGTCCAGCCTAGCTTTTCGACTTCATGGAAGAGGTACAAATATCTCGCAAGCCAGCAAACGATTGCTGATCAAAGCCGCATCAGGATGACCTCCATATTTTGTGCTCCTAATTGAGTTCATTCCGAGCCTTGAGGGGTGATTTTTAAGCATGGCGGAACCGGGTGAGTTAGACGTGGTTCGTTACGGCATAACTGCTGGCAGTCGCTCACATCCGGGAGGCGAGGAGGTTCGAATCCCCCCGCCGGCAACCTTGAAGATGGTCTTCTGTGGTTTCCCATCTTCCTTCCAGGCAAATGCCGGGGTTGCTCCCTAACTATAGGCCACAGCCGCTACCTTCCAACTCCTCGTCCTTACATTCCCACTTTCCTCCCCAACGGTACTTGTAGCTCACCTATTGGGTGTCCGTCTCGAAGCAGCTACAAAACTGGCGAGCCGAACATGTCCTCGGACACTCCCGGCAATAAAAGCCATACGCTAAAAAAAAAAAAAAAAAAAAAAAAAAAGAAGCATCGCGGAGGATTTATCGAGCAGCACCCATGGTCTCCCTACCAGCGCAGGAATGAGACCGCGATCTTGGCAGGACCCAACGTTCAGTTAATTTTGAGAGGTCGTGGCGATGCCACGCCAGTTTGAACAATTTTTATTGTTAGTTATTGTTGTTTTAAGGGGCAGAACTACGAGGTCATCTGCCCCTCTTAACACAGATTAAATTATACAAATGTTGAATATATATTTAAATTTTGAGGTTGAAGCCGAAAAGACCTAAAAATAAGAAAACAAAAAAGAAACCATAAAAGAAACAATAATTATAATAAACAAAAATATACGGAAAACAAAAAAGAGCAAAGTCTTTGAGTCAATGATCACTTGAAAATTTAGATTGTTTTTATTATTAGTGAACTGCAACAGAAATCCTCCTCAGAATAGGGGCATGGTGACGCAGAGGTCAAGCTGTTTGCCTCTCACGAAGGCGGGCCGGGCTCGATTTCCGGTCAATGCATGTGAGATTTGTGAGTGAATTGCCATGTCCTGTGGTTCGTTTTCCTCATAAAAAAGAAGTCACGTGACATTTCATCTGGAAAATCTCAATTGCATTAATCAGGGATCAAACTAGTGAGGACCAGCATCCTCCAGAGGGCTACTACTGGACTCCTTCAGTGTTCGACTTGTCAAGAACACAGACAGAGGTAAACTGTAAATATGCGGGCTACAAACACGACAAAGATACGCAAGTAGATCGAACAACAAGTAGCCTATATGAAAACATGGAAAAGTCAGTTAAATAGGGTCAAGTCTTGAAATATGGCCACCAAAATTATTTTTTGTAATTTACTTGAAAACCAGTAGAAGGACAATGAACATTCCATGCGGGGGTTGTACGTATGTAACTATAACATAAGTATTACGTAGAATTGTAATTTATGTGTAGCATTATTTCATTATATTTAACTTTATTTACAACAAGGCAGAATTGGCCATTTTAAAAGACAGTCTTGTAATTTGGCCACCCACAAAAATTATGTTCAAGGGCAGGATTAACATACAAAACTTTTAGCACCTGTTGCAGCTGCACATTTTTCATGAAACCAGACTGCACATTTCTCCGCCGTGGTCGTCACTGAAGAGCCCATCACAATATCCGCAGTTGGGATCGCCTGTGCTGCGTGCAGATGCTTCTTCCTGTTTTCTTTTCTTGGTATTTTTTGCGCCTTTTCTAGCTCTTCTTTCATTAATATGTACCGGAGAAGTCATGAAGGTGTCTTTCTGATTTCTCTATGCATTTTTCTTCCTTGGTACAGAAAACCATAGAACTTCGACGCAACTGACGGAGTCCGTCGACCTGATTTTACAGCATCTACTTCTTCCTGCATTCGTTGGATATCCCAGCTTTGACGCTGCGTTGTCCTGACTCTCATTTTATATGCCTACAAATAACAAGCAGTAACTAAAGTTACTTTATAAAAAGTTATTTGTAATGCATTTAACATTGTAGAAATTAGGTCCGCTTCTTGTTAAGTATAAGCGAAAAATAAATAAAAAATAAAGGAAATGAATTAATAAAAAGTAGATAAATCCTCTTATAACTTTAGACATCATTGATACATTCACTGTTCTGCTACATAAATTTCCATTGCTTGTAAGTACAAAAGCTAAAAAAGAATTGTGAAGTCTAACGAATCTTGTAAAACGGCCAAGTAGCTGGCCATATTACAAGACAACACACGTTCATGAATTTCATGACCTATCCCATAGGTGGAAGCAACAATCACGCATGTGGCATTACGCTTATAGTCCTCGAAGGTTACACATTCACTAACGTATCCATATTTTGTCACATAAAACTCGTATTGCTGTAATAAATTGTTGCTCACAAGCACAGGAAAAGAAAATGGCTTCGTTTGACCTACCTTTCAATACGCGATATGATATATTCCCGTATAGTTTACACAAAACTGCCAGATGTTTCTCACAACGACGCGCAGCACACATACAACAAATATGGCGATGATTCTGAGGCACTCTGTCGTTTCTATCAGCAACTAGTAGGGCGGTAGAATTCAAATAGTTATTTCTGACCGTATTACAAGACTGGCCGTATTACAAGACTTGACCCTAATCACAACCGTATCAGGTGGAATGGCTTTCTGGTGAATTCAATTTTCCCGGAATTACAAAAAGCACTGCTCATTCAACTTTTCCTTCATTTCTAGGATTCTTTATAACACTCCTATCACCTCATGTTGAAGCGACTAGCATTCTTGGCTGTCTCCTCGGAGATACGGATTCGATCCCCAGCTCTGCAAAGAAATTAAATTCTGGTAGCAGGGCTAGAAAGGGGTGCCTCGTGAGGCAAAACTGAGAAGGGATGGGTTCTATTCTCACCTCAGCGATCCTGGAAGTGGTTTTCCGTGGTTTCCCACTTAACGTTCCTAACTTAAGGCCACGGCCACCTCCTTCCCAATCCTCACCTAAATTACAAATGCGCCCACTAACATAGCTATCACAAAAACACAGGTTAGACAGAAATTCCACACTCACTTAATCACACGGGGCAGAATGACCTCGATGTCCAACTCCCTCAAACGAAACAACAACTTAACACTCCAAAATGGGCGGCACTACTACCGCCTGATCTAACGTTTCCAATTTATTCTCCAAGTTCCTCCCGTGATTTCCTTTTGAACTCTACTATTATTTGTTTAGCTCTGATCCTTTTCACTATATAATGCTCCCTATCTGCCGGATTCCTAGCTTGGGGCCATTTTTGATGAGCTCTTTTTTATTTTTGCAAGCTCACCTGATCAGGGAATGCAGTGAGACTAAAATGATAACAGTAAAGTTTGTAGACAAGTCAGATATAAACAGAATAGAAAGTGAAAATGAATATCACACTTTAATAAATTTACTAAAAAGGGAATGGAGAACGTCAGGTGAATAGCGAATCTTTTTGATATTATCAGGGGAATGTGGGATAGGAAAGCGACAGATAAGAAACACAACACAGATGCATGTGAAACAAGTATACGGGTATAGGAGATGGTATTCTAAACTATAAAACGTAGTTAAATACTAGGATAGCCTCTCTGTATTTATTAGGATAAGATTAATTGATAACTGTTTGTAACATTTAATAAAATCTAAATTAGTTGTAGGTTTGTGACTTATGTTTAAATTTATGTTGTGGTTTATTAATCTTACCGAGAAAGATTTTTGAATTAGGCGATTGGAAAATCGCTGTAAACACTGTAATAATCACACGTATAAGGTGATGGTTGTAATAAATAATACTCTCGTCCCAATCTCTGCTATCCGAGATTTGGATTCCATAAAAGAAAAAGAAAAATTTGCAAGTCGACTTCACTATGTCATTGCCCAGGTTTTCCTGGCTTTACACACCGTAGTTCCAAAAAATGACCTTTCTACTTCCGGTACTGCATCGCTGTACCCTGAGCACTCCGTTTCAACGTCCTACGATTCTTAGCCATCTGCGCTTGGGAATTTACAGGTATGTCTGCTTAAGTCTCTAATCCTGAAGATTTTCAACCCTAATCTGTCTGCAAATAGACCACTCTTTCTGCACTTTGTGGTCTGTTTTATATTAAAAAAAAACTAAATACCCTACAACAGTGGCGACTGCTGATTTTTATAATGTGTAGGACGTAATATGATAGGCTTAACTTAAGATAATTATTATAGCTGGGCTAAATTGAGATATTAGACTCAGTCTAATATTAATTACTCAGTCCCACTGCACTATTACGAACTCATTACACAATACAATACAATCGAATACCACTCCAAAGATGTGCACACACTGAAAACAGACTATCCATTCTGACCGCGCGAAATCGTAACCAATAAGCCCGTAGTGTTGGTTTAAATTCAACCAATAGCGAGACTTGAGGATTTCAGTCGACGTTCTCAGAGTGCCATTAAACAGACCAAACTAGCCCCTTCCTCCTCAAGGGCTCCCATACATTTCTAAAGCTATAAACACGTACTTTGAGGATGCAAGGCTTCCTTTATCAGCTTTCTACTCCGGGCAGTGAAGGTCACACTTCATCCATCTAGGGGTGAAATGTAGAACTAGTTACAAGTACTGTCAGTGACAGTGAGACAGAGTTTATCGAGAGGGCGCGCAACGTAGCCCCAAAGGCTATTTCACAAATTAATCAATTATTATTTTCAAAAGTTACAGCTGAGAGCTGTAGGATGATCCCCACATCCTACATGGAGGAACCGCCACTGCCCTACAATTCATTATCGATTTTCTACATTTGCGAACATGAATCTTTAATTACATGTCTCTTCTATAATTGAAGCCCTTAAACTTGTCTCTATGTTCATAAATAATCATTTTATAGTCATTCAAAGTGTTAGTAGTCTACATTTCTTGAGACACCCTGTAAGTCGAGGTGTAGAAAATCCAATGCAGTGAGTTCTCAGTTCTAGCAGAAAGAAGTTAGTGAAGCGATGAAACTGTCTCTACATCGCTCAGTATTTAGACCTGTATGGAAGTGAGAACTGAGATATCCTTAGCAGAACTCACGGCCTAGCTCTTAGTGCGAACAATGACAATGCACCAGGATTTCGGGCTCGCAGCGTGTCTCGTACTAGAATGCAGCGGCTCACTACAGTACTGTACAAATAATTCGTCTGCTGATATCTTACCACTCCAAGGTACGTTGTTCCGGTGATTGACGTTTTTCAGGCAGTGGTAATCGCGATGCATAGGGTTTATGTATCCTCCCTAGAGTACTCGGCCTAGAAGAAAAAGAAATGCATCAGTAAAATAAAGTAGGATACAAGTATATACTCTACCTTTTTCCCGGATGTGATTTGCAGTGACCCGGCTGAAAACACCGCAAAAACCATCCGAAAAGGAGCACAGGACGTAAGGAAAATATTAGTGTGTGAATCTTAGTTTGGCATGAAAACTACTACAAAATGCTCGGGTGGCACGAGATAAAGTAACTCAGGGTTGTAAGCTTACTTCAAACTAAAATCCTAAACAGACACTAATTAGGACATCGTATACGAAATCATAATCCGAGATGTAAAATTAAATCCTTAACTTCTATAAATCCAAATCTCCAATAATCCTCACCTACAGTACGATTTGCGAAAAAACTAAAACATTAGGATGGGAACTTCGATCAACAATGAAAATCGAATGTCCTGAAAGGAATTTTTTTAAATTATTCCCAAGGTCACAAATCGTCCAGTTTTATTATTTTGTGAAATATCAGGAGATTCCCAAATAACTAAACTAATTTATCGTTTCAGTTTGTCATGAGAGTTCAATCACATTATAACACTAACATCCATGTCTACTCATTAATCCCGTTTCCAACGGGGTCGGAGTTGAGATACGATGGAATTCAACGTGACTGATGGCTTTTACGGCCAGATGCCCTTCCTGACGCCAACCTCACGAGAGGAATTAAGGGGAGATGAAATGAATGAAGATGAATGAAAGTTCAATTTCAAATAGTTCCAACTTTGGTCACCAGACGCCACTGTTACTAACACCTAGCGGCGAACGTTGGAACTTGATAGAGTGTTTCTAAACCAAATAACCGACAAATTTAGCTACACACTACCATTTGCAGTGGTAGGTTCTTTTTCATGCAATAAATCTAAGACATGGGTCCACCTCTTTATGTCAACGAAGCCGACTATAACACTAACATAAAAAGCGGAAATCCTTAAACAAATGAATAAAAATAAATAAATTCTTGATGACCATTTAAAAAGGAAGCTCCAGTATATTGGGAACATCGTAAGAGGTGACGATAGGAACTACCCCAACTCATCCTTGAAGTAAAACTCAAAGACCTGTGCCGATGGTATGGACGAACATCTATTGAAATATTTCGAGCCGCTGCCTCACGCAAAGAGATATCAGTTGGATCGCCAACCTTCTTCGGAGGGAGACGACGCACAGTGGGTCAAAATCGAAATCTTGGGGGACAAAATTATTTTTACGTTTTAATCATGAATTTAGAGTGAAGGCAACGTATATAATTTGTTTACTTCATAATAAACACCGGTTAAGACATTTTTTAAGCTACGTCTATACATGTAAGAAATTGTCTATGACTAGGAGTTGGATAGAGCATTCAGTTATCTCTTCTGAACAATTTTCTACCCTTAATTTACTTTTAACAAAGTCACAAAGTTCCACTTTTGACATAATCGTCGAACCCAGTGCTTCAAACAGTTGTAAACCTGTGAGAACAGGTGGCGCGGCATCTTCTAAAACGTAAAATAACTAAGTAAGTTGCAAATAGATGCAAAAAAAATCGTATAACAGGGGTAAACTACAAGATTTTGTCTACATTTTAACATTAAGTAGAAAGTGACGCAGAGTGACGCGACATTCTAAAAATCTAAGTGAAAATATAATTTTAAAAATAATAGTTAAATATTATATAATGCAAATATAGCTAAAATTACGTAACAATTACGCCCATTAATAACTGAAACGCGTTACAAAGATCATACCTTCAGCTGCATGTTCCATCTTAAAGCATCACACTAACCACAAAGACAACCAAACCACAACCAATTACATTCACCATCCAATTCAGACTGCTCGAACAGTGGCGACAGATTTACACTAACAAGTAAGATGCGTTTATATCCCAGAATAGTGATCGGCAATTACATGAGAATGCTGTAGAAGTAATACATTTTGATTTTTTAATTATGAAAATAAATAATTTTGCCCTCCTAGATTTCGAATTTGACCCACTGTGAGACGGCGACCTAAGATGAAGAAGGAGAAGATGATGAAGGAGAAGATGAAGAAGAAGAGGTACTTCCAGTGTGCTAAAAATCTACGGACTTTTAACGCCTCAAACCTTGTCGCTAGATAGTTTGAGCTGAATGTTCAATTGACATACCGTACTAAATCAGATTCTTTAGCTTTCGAGATATAAATTTTAAAAAAGCATTTAAAATGTTTCATTCTTATGAATTGATATATCATTAGACAATACCAGCAGTGGAGAGCGTGATGGCGCAGCGGCTTAGCTGCTCGTCTTTCACCTGGACGGCCACGGTTCGAATGCCGGTGACAGCGGGGTGGAATTTTCACCTGAAAAATCTCGTGGTTCCAGGAAGGGCATCTGGCCCTTAAATCTCCAGCCAAAACCAAAATTAGCTTGGTTGGCTCCGGCGACCCCAATTAATTGGGAAAAGCCGAAGAAAATAGTAGACAATACCAGCAGTGATAGAACATTGCAATGTGGGACATAGCAGTTGCGGTAAGATGCGTGTCATGGATACAAGATTGCCAGTTTAGTTGAATAGCTGTGCTAACATTCGGTCGGTCAGTGCCATGTCATCACAGTGGCATTGCGCCCCCAACGTGTAGCAATACCTCGGTATGAATATCCTCCGTCTCGCAGACCTATCCTGCTCTCCATACGAGCTGTGAAGTTTTCTTTTGATGGCGAAGAGCCCCACAGACTCTAACACAACAATTTGCAGTTCTCACTCCGTGCTTCTGCGCATTCATGCTGTATTTCGATCATGTCCCACATTGTCCCTCCTAAACGGGGGACAACTCTTCATAAATATGAAGTTCGTTTATCATTAGCGTATTTTTATTCAAAGTTTGCACCTTTCTCCATGATTTCCTCTGTCTGTTAGTGTCATTCAGAGAATTTTGAAACTATTTTCACTCTTCCCTCTTTGTCGTAGGCAGATTGAAATGGATTGCTCTTCAGCAGTTCAAAACGTTAATACTATATTCCCAATTAAATTAGGCGGAGTAAACTTGACTAGCATATATCTTACTCCCTGTAAAAGACTTCTAACTAGAGCTCCCTATTAATCATTTAAACGTATTTTCACCAACCGAGTTTCGTGAAACGCTAAATTAAAATAAATGTTTTCTTGAGAAACGTAAAACTTTGTTTTATAAATAAACGACAAAATGCTTCTGAATAACAAATACACTCGACTAACATTCAAAATTTCACAGCGTAAGCAATATGTTATATCTGCAGAAGAACGGGCTGCAAGAATGAAGAAGTATTGGGAAAGAAAAAAATTATCAAGTATTAAGAACTGACCTTAGAATTTGAAGACTTTGTATATAAGGTTTGATTTTGGTGCTGCAATGTGGGGCGTAAACAGTGTAGTGTAAATAATAAATAAATAAAATAATAAAAATAGGCCTAAATAAATAAATAAATAAATAAATAAATGACAAAATCTTTTTAACAAATCAATTCTTAATTAAAATAATTGTTCTAAAAGCCATTTAATTTTGTTATAGATACCCTATTGTTATTCCAATTTATGCTTGAATTTGTTTCTTTAACCTTTGATGTGTTCCATTTATGTTTCCTCAATTTAAGGTAGAACATACAGCTAAAGGAGCAAAAACAGTAATTGTTTTAATAATATAACTGTGCCTGTTATACAACTTGTACAACAATTATATACATTTCCAAGGAAACACACACACACCTTACTGTTAGAAGCAAAGTTAAAAATTTTCAAAATACAAATCGGAACTAATTTTATCCATTTTTGAAAATGTGGTTCCTACTTTGTGCTGATCTTTATTATTTCCTTCAGATCTCCCATGCTATAGGATTTTTTTTTTAAAATTGGGTGTTAAACCTTCATCTACAAAGTGAATCTCCCTAATTTCCATATTATTAATTAAGCTTTATATTTTCACTCCTATTTTGAGCACACTCAAAAAATAGTTTGAAGGGTTCATGGAAAGAATAATTAAATTTACAAATGTTTGAGTGAGATTCGTTATGCAGATGAAGGTTTAACATCCACTTTAGAAAAGAAAATTCCGAAAATTCCTAAAAATATGGTAAATATCAAGGAAATGATGAAGATCAGTACAAAGCCAGATCCAAATTTTGAAAAATGAATACAAATAGTTGCGATTTGACTTTGAAAAATTTTAAACTTAGCTTCTAATAGCAAGATGTGTATGTTTCCTTGGAAATGTATATGATTGTTGTACAAGATCTATGACAAGCACAGTTATAATATAAATATCGTTATTATTTTGGCTCTTTAAGATATACGTCCCCTCACCGTAATGCTATTTGCGAGTGTTATTGTCGGTAAAATATACAACTTTCCTATCATCAGCAGAGTAGTATTTCTCGTACGTTTCTTCACCAAACGTTTTCTATGCGACAGTTTTAAACAATCATCGTCAGCCCACTTCTAACCTGTAAACCTATTCTGAACAGTGTATATAATTCAACCGTATGTAGAAAGTTTTGAGGTTTGTAATAATGAATAGATTATTTTACTGCCCGACCTATTCAATTAAGCAAATTAGCATAATGACCGACTGAAGAGCAGTGACTTACCACTCGATGGTGCGCTCCTCTTCTGTGAGAGGCCCTCTCAATGGTATATAATAACCATGCTCCTCGGTTTCTCTTATTGGCCTGAAAAGAGATTCAAATGCATGAGAGACTTGCACCAATGGAGACAAGATGGATGCAAATACAAAATTCAGAAAAATACAGCTATCATTGCCTTGCTCATCTCGACTCTTGCCCAGAAACCCAGAAATACACACCTTCTGCTGCGATTAATATTAAGACAAAGAATTAGAATAAATCAAAACGTATTGTGAGTTCTCCAATTAGACCAAATGCTGTATTTGCTGATTTCTAACATATACAAGTGCATAACAGCATACACTACACACCACATACAGTGCATGTGCAGCACAGTGGTGATGGTCAGTGTTGTGTCTAAGCAGTGGAATATCTAGGTCATCTAGCACTAAGAGCAATATATTTCATAACATGAAATTTAAAATTCCGTAAGAGAAACGTATTGCGAGAAAATATGATTCATTAGTAATCATAGTAGCCCAGGCAAATTAGACCAAAAAATGGCCGTGCTTCCCGAAAAATCGTCCATATCTGGAATGTGTCTTAATACCTTTAGGGGGTCCCAAATAAGAGTCCTGTGAGTTTGCGACAGATTCTGACTTCTGCTTAATTTTTGGGAGTAAAAAAAACGCGATATTTTCGCACCCTTTCTTAACGTTTTTTCTTATAACTTCTAATTGACGCATTCTACAGAAACGTTTTCTCATAAAGTTTTTAAATAACATTCAATTCTGCATAGAATGGTGTTTAGTCCGTCTAAATCAGCGCAGTCGTTTAGCCGCAATCGATTTCTGAATTTGGGCCATTTTACCAACTTGGTTAAAAGTTGATTCTTTGTTTAGTTTTTCGCTTAAAACTCCTAAACAACGCATCCTATAGAACATTGTATTCGAAGCTTTTTTAAGAGCATGATATTCTGCGTCGAATGGTTTTTAGTTTGTGAAAATCGGCCCAGCCGTCTAGCCGCAATCGATTTTTTGATTTGGGCCATTTATACCAAATCTCATGTCTCATGTAATTTTCTTTTCCAGTCGTGTAGTTTTCGAAGTGGCAAAGGAGCAAACCCGGGTTGGCCCGGTTCCCCCACTTGGCCTTGACAACCCATGAGCAGCCACTTGTCCCTTTGTTCTCTCTCCCCCTCTAATCCCTTTGTCGGTTTCCCTTCATACCCTACGGAGCCTCACATAACGGGACGTCTCCCTTCTTCAATTTATACCAGTCCAATCAGTGTTCGGCGTAGCGAAAAGAATTGGTCCGGAATATGGTCAGATATGACCATCGATCAAGTGCTCATGAGAGCAATATCTTCTTGTGGAGGGCTATCCTGTGGGCGGGGAATCAGCGATGGGACTCTAGCCCTGTGGATCGCTGGCATGCCCACTGCAGTGGATGTTTGTCATCAAATTGAGGATTACTGTGAGGTCTTCTTCTCAACATACGTTCAGCATGTTGACACGACAAACTCCAGAATACGGAGGGACGTTAGCGATTTGCAGAAATTCAGCGAATGGTTTCAGTGCCATGAGCAATTCCCTGAAACGAGTTCACTCATGTCCATCAGCACAGGGGTTTTAGCTGATGACAGCATCAACTACCACAAAGCGTTTGAAAAGGGCACAGCCAGTATGAAAACCATTGAAGGGAAAAACTTCAAAGAACTTCAACTTAGTAGAAAAAACGAGTGGTGTCTCTATGAGCCGTGAGGGCTACAGCAAAGATCAACGGAGAATCAGTCCCCATCAGTCCGGACATGATTTTCCGCCGCATTCCATTACACATGAAATCCCAGCTTCAGCTTGAATCGTACTTTGAATTCGAATTGGCTCCGTACTCACTCTCACTGTTTGAGGATGATGCCATGATGCGGAAGAGTAGAAAATCAGAACTGTAAAAGCTATTCACTCCAATCAAAGTAGATCTCACTGTGAATGCAGACTACGTAGTGGATGGTGGTTTCCTCCTGCATAGAGTTGTGTGGAACAGCGGAGAACATTTTTCCAATATCATTCAGAAGTACGTAAATTACGTGAAATCCAACTACAAGTCTGACAGTATCACCATAGTTTTCGATGGGTAGGCTACCCAGAGGATGTGGCCGAGAAGAGTATAAAGTCAGCTGAAAGAGCGCGTAGAGCCCGTGTTATGTCATCGTAGGTTATATTCCTGGAAAATACCAAGGCCACAATGCCCAAAGATCGTCTCTTGTTGAATGATCACAACAAGAAACGTCTCATATCGATGCTGACAAGCAAACTGATGGATGAGGGCATTCACGTGAACAAGCCGTTGAAGATGCAGATTCTCTGATTGTGAGCACAGCAATGGAGAGGCCTATGGAAGGAGGCAATGTTTTCATAGTGGGAGAGGACACCGATCTGTTGGCCATGCTCACTTTTCATGTTGCTGTCTTTGAAGAGCCCATCTCCAACGTGTTCCTCATCAAATCCGGGAAACAGAACCAGGAAACTGTCGTTTACAGTCCGAGTAATTGCCAGCTACCTGAAGACACGAGGAAGCATGCCCTGTTTCTTCATGTCTTCACGGGGTGCGACACCACATCCTCATTTTTCCACCAGGGGAATATAAAATTTATCAAGAAATTCATGGTAGACCAAAACCTCTTTCATCAGGCCTCTATTTTTTGACCCGATCTCCACCCCTGACCAAGTTGCAAATGTAGGTGTTCACACCATAAAAAACCTGTACACGGGTGGCAGCAGTAAGTCCCTCAATCAAGTGAGGTTTGACCTCTTCCAGAGGTCGCTTTCAAAAAAAGAATTTCAACCTGGCGTCCTTGCCTCCTACAGAAGCGGCTGCTCGCCAGCACTCCTTCAGAGCTTATTTACAGGTGCAGGTATGGAGGAGTAATGTACTAGATCCAGAGAGATGGGGATGGAAAATAACCACCAATGGCTTAACTCCGATAACAACGACTGATCCACAGGCGGTCCCATGTCATAGATTTATGGTATGTTAAAGATCCTCCCACTAATTGCACCTGTGTGAAGCTAAATTGGATAGGTTAAGAATGCAAACAACGCTCTTAAGTTTCTACGTTCGTTGCCAAGAGCCGACTGCGGTGGCGTCTAGTAGCTAAGATCTGAACTTCGCCTAGTAGTCGTTGACGGTGGCGCTTGGCGACAAAAGTACGAACTATTTGAAAAATTCTGAGTTGCAGTACTTAAATTAAAAAACAGATAACACACACTATTACAGTCATCACAATTAACACCGGTTATCAGACAGATTCTACACACACCCAAAGTACACGGGGGTACATGACCGCGTTGTCGCAGCCCCTAAACTTAAGAACCAACCAACCAACCAACTCGATATCGTGCACATGTAAAAAAGGGTGCAAAACAGGCTTGTTCCTGTAAGAAGGCAGTAGTAAAATGCACCACCATCTGCGTTGTTCATGGCTTTATTATGAATTTAACATAGAATGCTTTTCAGTCGGTCAACACGATTGTGCCCAATTATATCAGGCGGGGAGTACAAATATGTAAACACTTTAACCTGAAAAAATATCACCGCACATCAATCATTTATCACTTAATTAACACATTTGTGTACAAAAAGGAGTGGCGGCAGGTATAACATTTGATGACACATTTCCATCATCCTGTTCACTTAAGCTTAGATTAGTTTCGGCGGATATGTATTACAGTTATGTACAATTACAAAAGTTTCTTATGACTTGTGTAACGTGTCGAATTTACTTAGAGTTACAGTTACTTTGTACCAATCTTTACTTATGGCATCGAAATATGCTCCCTCACAAAGCGAGACTCATCAAGACTTCAAGCATCAGAGATGAAACTCCTGAGGTCCACCATCCAGAGAACCAAGATGGATAATTTAAGGAATTAAGTGGTAAAGAGGGAAGCTGTGATCAAGATATGTCTATTTGCCAGAGTAGGCTCATCACGACTTCAGTGGTTTGGGCACTTGATGAGAATGGAACCTACGAAGTCAGCCAGAATACAGCTAGAAAGAGAGGTGGATGGTAAACGAAGGGTGGTAACACCAAGAACTCGTTGGATTGACATGGTCAAGACAGATATTGCAACCAAGGGAAGGTCACTAGATGATGTCATGAAGAACATGACGTACATGGACAGAGGAGAGTGGAAGAGGCTTGTCAACAATACCCGGGAAACTGGAACTGTAATTGATGGCGATGATTAATCAATTGGTCTATGGTACTTCTATAAATGTTGCATTATTATTAATATTGTTTAAGCGGTTAAGTATGTCTACACAAGTGATTTGATAACTTATTTTGTAACGAGATTCCGTTGCGCTTAAAGATGGCTTTGTAGCTTATACGTGGCAGGAGGAGATTGGTCTTTAATAGTTGAGGATATCCAGAATCATTAGCATACACCATTATAAGTTAGAGGTCCTAGCCGGTTTCTAGACACAAGTTAAGAAAGTCGTCCGAAATAACAATAGAAGGCGTAAGTATCGCTTAGACATACCAATAGTAGTGCAGTTTACGGAATAACGACGAATAAACACGAAGCTATCCGTGGGTTACATTATTCAGTCTACAGAGAGCAGTCAGTGGAAGCAGATGCATTGATAGCCCAAATACCAGATAAGATTACATAGCCTTATTCAGTTATAGCGTTTGCAGTAATTGTGTATTTGTATTACTAACCTAACTAACCACATTATGAAAGACCACCAGTTAAATGGGAACGTTGAATAGAAACGGGCATTAACAGAACAGTGTTGACAGCAATCATATCTGAATCTCGTTACAGAATAAGTTATAAAATCACAGTGTTGACATACATAAACAATATTAACAACAGCGCGACATTTATTGAAGTGCCATAAACCAACTGAGCAATAATATCTGTAAATAAATTCGACTTGTTACACAAGTCATAAGAAACGTTTGTAATTTAGTGATTGTAGTACCTTGGCTAAGCCTATGTGAAAAGTATCTGATGATGTTCGCTTGTGTGTCATCCAATTATACACCCCCCCCCCCCCCTCATTTTTTGTACACAATGTGTGTTAATTAAGTGATAAATAATTAATATAATATTTCTTTCAGATTAGGGCATTGAAATATTTGTACTCCCCGCCTGAACTAATTTGGCACGTTGACAGACTGGAAAACATTTTATGGTAAGACTGCTAGGCGACACTGAAATAATGGCTTCTGATACTTCAATAATTATGAATTCCCTCATCTCCTGCGCCTGAGATACCCACATTTGGGCTACATTGAGGGGACAACTCAAAGGAGGCACCTCGCTTTGGGGGGACTGACAAATAATTAAATAAATAAATAAATAAATAAATAAATAAAATGAAGTGAATTCTAAAATTACATATTGAACCGAGGGGAATGAATTAGAGGATGGCCTTAACGATCTATTACAAGAACAACACGTCATATTTGTAATTTTGTAGTGTTAGATAGTTATTGTAGGCGGAACAGGGAGGTCATACACTCTCCAGGATACAATTTGCCCGAAATAAAATAAAGTGCCCGTAGAATCTGGAATAGGCAAGAAAAATGCTAAGTGAGTCAATGGAAATCGCAAATATTGATTACGTTAGAGCACGTATTTTTCACTTTCTCTTGGAGTTGTTGGTTGAAGCCGTCCAACAGCATTATATGTAACATTATACATCTACCCTGACAGGAAAAGCCACCTTGATTTCAAGGAAGGTTTGTAGCTATAGCTCATCATTGCATAATAATATTCACAGCTCTACTTCTTTCGCAACATTATTCATATTTTAATAACACTAACACAATTTGTAATTGCTGGCCAAGCAATTCCCACTTCACGTATGTGACGAAAACCATGTTATTTGGAGTTCACAGGTTTTTTAACGCTTCAATTTGCAATTTAATGTCATCAATTTATATTTATCTATTTACATATGTTACGCCCTCATCTGTCTTAACCAAAACAGCTTCTTATTTTCTTCTTTTCCCAAAACATTTTCATTCTAGTCGACCTTGCCGCTCTCTCTGCATCGCTTATGGTGTAAGTTTTGCGGGTAAAGGTTTTTAAGGGAAGTCAGATGTTCTTGTTTTTCAAGATATTCTTCTCATCTTTGTTAGCAATTTGGGACATTGTCAAGCCGAGTTCATCCAGATCATTTTGAATTTCCATAAACCAAGGGTTCTTTGTTTTACTTTTGAAAAAAAAAAATCTTTTAATTGTCTGGTATCCGGCAGGCGTGAGATATGACCCAAAAAAAGCAATTCGCCTTTTTTCGCATAGTATCGACTATAGACTCAGTTTCTTTATAAACCACTTCATTTGGTAATAGACACCATTGACCATCCACCTTATGTTATTTTATTAATTATAGTTCTGAGAATTCTTCTATCAGTCTTCTGTAATGTGTCAGTAACTGATCGAGTGTTTAACTTGAAAATTGTTTCACAAGCATATATTGCTTCCGGTTTAATAACTGATTCGTAATGTCGTAATTTAGTATTTATGGAGAGTATTTTTTTTTTGTAACTAGACCAAGTAATATATTGCGCTTGTCTTAACTTTGTTGATCTATTTTCGATTGACGCTTTCTCATTCAAATTCCATGTTATAATCTCCCCTAAATATTTAAATTCATGTACAACTTTAATTTCTTTATTGTTAATTAATGTAATAGCTTGTGTTTCCTCATCAAAGGATGCCATTATTTCAGTCTTTTAAAATGAAATTTGAAGTCCTACTTTTGCTGCAATAGACCCAAGTTCTTCAATTTCGTGTTTAGCCTCATCTATACTGGTTGCAAGCAGTGTAAGGTCATCCGTAAAAGCCAAGTAATTCAGTTTTATATTAGTACCAATCTTTACATTTGGAGGATAAGTTTTGTTCCACTCACGCATGATCGTTTCAAGAACACAATTGAATAATAACGGTGATAGACCATCTCCCTGTTGAAGTTCAGTCCGGATATCAAATGGTTCAGACAAGGCTCCTCGAAATTTAACCTTTGATTTAGTATATTTCCAAGTAACGCTGATGAGGTTGATAAGCTTTTGATGTAACCCAAATTCCCTAAGGATGTTAAGTAATGACCCTCGATGGATACTGTCATAAGCTTTCTTAAAATCCACAAAAGTAATGACCAAATCCTTTTGTTTCATTGTATGATATTTCATTATCCATTTCAGACTGATGATCTGATCTGGACAGCTGCGACCTGGTTAGAACCCTCCTTGATATTCTCCTAGTTCTTGATCGAGTTGATGTTGAATTCTTGTCAAGATAATTCTAGATAGAATCTTGTATGTTACATCAAGCAAAGAAATCCCACGGTAGTTGTTCGGATCTGATCTATCTATTTTTATGAATTGGGTGGATTACAGCCATTCTCCATTCCTCTGGTATTTGTTCCGAATTCCATACATCGATGAGGTGTTTATGGAGGTTGGAGAAGGTTTGTTCATTTGCATATTTCCATAGTTCTGCTACCAATGAATTCTCTCCTGCTGCTCTATAATTTTTGAGCCAATTAATCGCTGCACATACTTCAGTCAAGTCAGGAGGAATAATGTTCTGTAAATTTGTTTTATTTTTTGGATTAAGCTCAAAATCAAGATATTCCTTAGGTTCATCAGCATTTAGTAGTTCTCTAAAATAATCTGCTAGATTTTTAGCATTATCAGTAACATTGTTTCATTAATAGTGTAGGAGGGCTGTATTTAGAATGATATTGACGAAATGTCCTGTAATAGTCCCTTGTTTTGTGTTGTTTAAAGGAATCATCAATAATTTGTATGGACTTCTTTTGATTTTCTCTTTTAATTCTCCTAATTTCTTTGGCAGTTTCCCTTCGAACAATGGTTAATTCTTCTCGCGATTGTGTGGTCCTCTTTTGCTGATCATTGAGCCATGCTGTATGTCTTATCCGAATTGCAGCGTCACATTCCGCATTCCACCATGCATGCTTTTTCCTTTTCCTAATAGGGGCAATTTTGACAGCAACGGTTTTCAGTGTGTCAACCATCGTTTCTAGCTTGTCACTTAAGAGAGTTTTAGACTTTTCTTTATAGGACACATTATTTATTAAATAACTAGGGTCATATTGCCTTTGCATGGTCGAGTTTGACGATTTTTGTTTACGTGTGGAGTTAACTTGATCTTTATCTTGTATATATAATGATCAGTGTCTACATAGACCCCACTTAGTACCTTCACGTTATATATTTCTTTGTAGAACGTTTTATCCATTGCAACATGGTCTATCTGGAATTCCTCTAGTGCACTATTAGGGCATTTCCAGGTCATAAATTTGTGTGGTCTTCGCTTAAATCTAGTAGTTTCGAGACGTAGGCCATGTTCTTCACAAAGGGTAATTAATCTTTGACCATTCTTGTTAGTGAATTTGTGAGCTGGCCACTTACCTACTATTGGACGAAATTTTCTTTCTTGACCAATTTTTGCATTAAAAACCCCAAGCAAGATTTTAACATGAGTGTCTGGATTGTTTGATATTAGTAAGGCAAGTTCTTCCCAAAAATTGTCCGTTTCATCTCTAAATTTTTGACATTCTTGTCATTAGTTGGGGCATGAACGTTTATCAAAGAGTATATTTTGTTTCCTGTCCTAATTGTTAAAGTTGCTAACCTTGATGAGTTCAACGAAAAGTCTTCCACTGAATCAATAATAATGGTATGTACTAAAAATCCCATACCAAATTGGGGGACATTTTTCATAACTCGTGGTCCTGGAGGTCCCTTGTTGAGACGGTATCCTCCAGATTCAATGGGGTCTTGATCTGTGTTTCTAAGTTCTTGAAGTGCTGTCATTAAGATCTTGTGTTGGTCCAGTATATCGGTTAAATGCTTAAGTTTTCCCATTTTAATTAACGAATTTATGTTTAATGTTGCAAAGAATGAAAATTCCCTATGTTTGTTAATTTTGAGTTTGTATTTGGACTTTCGGGTTTCCAGGCGCTCCGACTCACCTGACTCTTCTACGCGACACCCCCACCGTATCCGAATGGTTTTTTGCGGTGGAAGAGTTCATTAGAAGACTGTTCATACTTGAGTTGATTGTCTGGTCTAGACCCATGATCTGACCGTAGTCATGGATTACAATTCCAGATGTGATCTGGAAAGGTGATGAATGGAATATGATACGATGATTGATGAGAAATGGGAGTGTGTTTGGTCCGCGAGAGCTATTTTATTTCGCTCAAGTCCGCCAGCAAAACTGTGAGGACCCCCCTATCCGCCACCTGGGACGCGCCACGTCGGAGTATCCCTCTCCGCATTCCTACGACAACGTAGTGGGTTCGTGGCATCAATTTATATAATATAATATAAATATATAATTTAACAAAATATTGTTTAAAACCATGAGTTTTATTCCTGCAGGTTTTCATGTACGTGACAACACTGATTGGCATACACAGACGTGGGTGTTGCCACTGTGAATTGGTATCACAGCCTCAAAATTGTCATTGTGCGTTCTTAATGTATGAACTCCCATTTCACACCCAAAGCGTCCCAGATGAGAACACCTCGAGTTGCATTCCTCGGCATACCATCCAAACAGTCGCAATAGGATTGCGATCAGGACAGCGTGCTGGCCAAGCAATTCCCAATTCACGAATGTGACGGAAAACATGTTTAAGTCGCCAATATCGTAGACGTGAATGAGTATTTGAAGGTGAAGGTGTTGATCAAAAGTAAACAGTTTTTAAAAGGCAAAGGCAGTGATGTCCAGATGCTTATGAAAACATATTGTAAGTCTTAAGTCAGAAGAAATATCAGATTTAAGAGTAAAATTCTTTGCCATTAAAAACACCATAAGAGTTCCTTGATGGACTGAATACCCAGCCTATTTTCGAGAGGGAAATTAAATGATGATTAGTACCGAATGGAAAACGTTCTTTGCGAAGGTAACTGTCAACAATAAAACTGCCGAGACTGTAAGCAGTCTTCATCATCAGAAATCAGGAACTGCTAGACTCGCACTAAGCCTGGTTTACTTTTGACCTCTTCCCCTCAACACTCTACAAACAAAGTGACTTTCGTTTCTCAGTCCCAGAGCGCTCAAACGCTGCTGGCACATCTGACATCAATCTCCCTACCTTCGTCAGCCATTTTGTTCATAGGGTTCAAACTCGACGTCTTGAGTCATGTTATAAAGTGCCGATTTCTTCCGTGTCATCTCAGAACTCACGAGTATCAACATTCACGAATTTCAAGAAGAGGATTAGTAAGAGTAGGTTCTTACCGGTTTCTTTACCTGGGCTAGTCTCATAAACTCACAAGCCGGGCCAGTTCTTCTTTGAATGGATAAGTGTCCACCCTACCAATATAACGACTATAATTATTTGAACATTGAATTGGAATTGTGCAAAAAGGTACATTGTTAGCGCTAGCCGGAACTGCATGCCCACTTGTAATTGGCACGTCTCTCATCAAGAGGTGGATCTGCTGATGAGCTGTAATCAATTACATGTTGTGCATTGCTCGATGACACCAAGCAGAATGATCAGTGTTATACTTGGAGAATTTGCTCTGTGCTCACGTGATAATTCCTGTTAACAACACATCCGAAAATCCATTTTAAAACCGGGTGGACAAACATGGGCTGAAGGGCAGTGTGAGTCACCGTGCAGTTCATCCCTCCTGCGGTCTTCGCAGGCGCGTGCTCTCCGGAATCATGAATTTTGAGACTCATTAGAATGTTAGTTTAGGTACTAGTTTGTAGTCGTGAATTTTGATACTATTTGCTAGTATTTTTAGCTCGTGAGTTATGAGAGTCGTAAGTTTTGAGACATAACCATTAATTCGACCGTAATAAATTATGTACTGCGTATTTAATCAAATCCAGGATTACTCACTGTAGTTTTATCCGTGCTGAAAAAGATTTTGATCTCTTAAGTAGCTTGAGAGGTTTATTGCGAACTCCGGGCAAACTGCTTGCTCTGAAAAGAAGTCATTTTAAATTTTAAATTCACAACAAACAACATCAACAAGGGCAAAAATGAAATGATGAAGTAGCCTACTCTTGTCACTGGTAGTAGGCTACTGTTGTTGAATCAACGGGAGTACGAACTAACAAACACGTGAAATACTGAATACACGCTATTTTTGCATTAAAATGCATAAATATAAATCATGTTAATTAGAGATATAAAATTTAAGTAATTCCTATATTATTAACACAATACATATGGAAGTTTTAAAACAAAAACAATAATTTAACGAGAAACAGTAATGTACACACCATTCAAATGATATTTCTAATACAATATATTGAGCGGCTTAGGTGGCGTAGTTGGTAGCATGCTGAGCTTCTATGCCCAAGATCGCGGTTTCAAACCCAGCCGAAGTCATCGGATTTTTGGTTGGTTGGTTCTTAAGTTTAGGGGCTGCGACAAAGCAGTCATGTAGCCCCGTGTATTTTGGGTGTGTGTAGAATCTGTCTGATAACCGGTGTTAATTGTGATGACTGTATTAGTGTGTGTTATCTGTTTTTTTTTTAAATTTAAGTACAGACTGCAACTTATAATTTTTCAAATAGTTCCTACTTTTGCCGCCAAGCGTCACCGTCAACGACTACTAGGCCAAGTTCAGAACTTAGCTACTAGACGCCACCGCAGTCGGCTCTTGGCAACGAATGTAGAAACCTAAGAGCGTTGTTTACATTCTTAACCTATCCAATTTAGCTTCACACAGGTGCAATTAGTGGAAGGTTCTTTAACATGCCATAAATCTATGACATGGGACCGCCGGCTTTACTTCCCCTCCGAAGGAAGGCATACTGAGGGATTTTTAACGCTCTTAAAAAATCCGACGCCTTCGGCCGGGTTTGAACCCGCTATTTTGGGCATAGAAGCTCAGCATGCTACCGACTACACCACCGAAGCCGCCCGTCGGTTTATAAGAGCGTTAAAAATCCCTCAGTATGCCTTCCTTCGGAGGAGGAGTAGAGCCGGCGGTCCCATGCCATAGATTTATGGGATGTTAAAGAACCTTCCACTAATTACACCTGTGTGAAGCTAAATTATAGGTTAAACATTAGACTAACGCTCTTAGGTTCCAACGTTCGTCGCCAGGAGCCGACTGCGGTGGCATCTGGTAACCTAGTTCTGGACTAGTAGTCGTTGACGGTGGCGTTTGGCGGTAAAAGTAGGAACTACTTGACAAAATTCCCGTGAAAAATTCAATATCTGCAGTCCTTACTTGAATTGAAAACAGATAACACACGCTAATACAGCCATCACAATTAACACCGGTTATTAGACAGATTCTACATACACCCAATGTACACGGGGCTACATAACCGCGTTGTCGTAGCCCCTAAACTAAGGAACCAACCAACCAACCATAGAATATATTAACTGAAATCTACGACTTCCAAAATATCCTCAATGACATATCACCAGCGTGGACTGCCTAATTGACAATGTAGGCTATAGAATTAATACAATATTCTTCATTATACACAGGGATTCAATAATGCTTGACAAAACCAACAAGACGTGATTAATACAAGTGAATCCATAATTTGAAAAAGGAGACGAGTCCAATATAAGTAACTTTTCAGGAATGAAGAAAAACGGTTTGAAGTGATTCATTCTAATTCGTCTGCATTCAAAACTAACTAAAACTGTAAAGGGTTGATTAGGCAATACGTCACACATAAACATGTTACTATTTATAAAATTAACATAACTCCAGTGGTCAAAATATATCATGGACTTGTCACGTTTTTCAAATGATCTATTAATTTTAAATGATATTATCGAGCAGCTTGCTTAAATTATCGTAAATATAATTCAGAACAATTTATTCAGTCGCCTCCGTTGTGTAGTGGTCAGCGTGCTTAGCTGCCACCATGTAGGTGCGTGGTTCGATTCCCGGTTCTGCCGCGAAATTTGAAAAGTGGTATGAGGACCGGAACGGGATCTACTCAGCCTCGGGTGGTCCAACTGAGTAGAGGGCGTTCGATTCCCACCTCAGATATCCTCGAAGTTGTTTTCCGTGGTTTCCCACTTCGTCTTCGGGCAAATGCCTGGGTGGTAAGTAGCGTTAGGCCACGGCTGCCTCCTTCCCTCTTCCTTGTCTATCCCTCCCATTCTCCCCATCCTCTCCTATCCCTCACAAGGCCCCCTGATCGCTTTCCTGATTTTATTTCACCTGAATTCAACTGGATTACGAACACCTCTCTTTATTTTGTTTGGTGAAGGCAACGTTCCATCTTTACTGGCCAAAGGATTAGTTTGTGAATAGAAAAAGATCGAAATGAACACTTAAACAAATGTCAACTGCAAAGCACAACCTCCTGTCATTGGAATAAGATTACAAGTCCATGTTCACTAATGGAGTTGTAACTTTATTCAAATGATACATAAAATTAAGCTTTTACATTAAAGGGAATTGTTTCCTTTTTACACAGAATGATGAGGATTGAGTCATAGCTTATGAAAATGTCCTTATATCATTTTTGTAAAAAAAATGTGACTTGTCCCCTTTTTCAAATGATGGATTCAAGTAGTGTAGCAAATGAAAATGTTTTCCCTTTATTTTGCAGAGCATCTCTTAAAACCGACATAGACATGTGATCAGAATGTTTGTTCAGGGTAACTAATTTACTCAGAAAATGTTATAAAACTTTGGATAATTTCAGAGGCACTTATTATCTCAGTTGCTCCCTATCTATCTATCTATCTATATCTATCTATATATATATAATACGCTAAGGTGTATGTTTCACAAAACTCAAGATCCTAAACCAGAGGGAGTTAGAATCTGTGGTTTGTACACAAATCTTCCAAATCGTCTCATTAGTACAGGAAAAATCTTGCATTTCTTGATAAGTCAACGGAAATTCATATATATTATTTCAGTGGTAATAGATCCCTCCTGCGGCGCTCACAAGCGACCGACCGTGACAAATAAGCATTAAAATGGAAGATAATAGACATTAGCAGTGACGAATTGCACTCTAATTTCATAAATATCTATAATTTCTTAAAAAATGACTTTAGAAAAATATACGAAGTGTACGATTTGCAGATACTGTTGCTGTAGGAAAATACGCTCCAAAATTGCTGTTTACTTCACATTTTGGCCGATGTGACACCTGTTTCATGTCATTTTAACATTCTGAGGTATTTCCCTTATCATTTTGCATGGGTTTCAGAAACAGCAAATCAAAGGTATGAGTAGTCGACTCAAATCGTATAATTTCATAAATATCGAATACCCGGTGAGCACCATCTTCAGGCCATACCAAGTATCCGAGCACCACATTCAGGCCATACCAAGTATCCGAACACAACCTTCAGGCCATACTGTGCCCGATAATCTGGCTTTGGATTGGGTGGCCCGACACACACGTCAACCCTCACCCAGAAATCGGTACAACTCGAAAAGAAAAAAAATCTTGAATGTCCGAATCAATTTTGGCCAAACAAAACTATGTCGGGAACGAGATTCAAGCAATCCCGGGGTCTTTATAATGATGGGTACAACTGGGGTAAAATCTCAAAATTGATCCGGTGGACACACAAGTATGGCAACGAACAAGAATGACAAAAAACTCCGCTGTTAAAATAAAACTCATCCACCATTTATTACAGAACCACACCACTAAATACATAAAATCAAACACAGAAGCCTACCTTCGCTCGGAGACTTCTCAAAATTACTCTTGATGTGCAAATAAATAAATGACGCAGAAGCAAAATTCAAATTAATGAGGACAAAAATCTCCGGGCGTTCTAATCTTTGGATACAAAATAACTTACGTAGATCAGAGCTATATCACCCTAGTATTACAACCATTACTTCAAAATGCTATGTCACCTCTCCATTGAATAGTCCATAAATGAGCAGGTGCATAAATCTGAGAAAATATTCAAAGAAAAAAATTTGTTGCCTCATTCGATCTCCTTCTAACTAAATGTAATCACCAAAATAGAAAAAAAAAATTATATATGGATGTCACTGGCGTTCAAGAATTTATTTTCAGACCTTTTATTCATGGATTAAATACTTTCATTATTATTTTCACTGGTTTTCGTTCAGCTGTGCCTCACTCAGAAAAATGACTAGTTGTTGGCTTTTACATTTATTACTTTACATTGTAACATCTTTATGATTCCAGATATTTATTTATTTATTTGTTAATCACTGCATGCTCTTCACATATTCATAAATACACCATAAACATTTAAGTAGATGGCCTCTGCCTATCTGTATTATTTTCAACTGACAATTGCCTCAAAATTTCATATACTTGAACCTATCACGTAACATTAATTATAATCATTTATTTTAATCACCTCGCTATAGCGAGAACCTTTAGTTTCATCATAACTTCGTGTTAGGCAACCCTGCTATTTTATCAATGCAGTATCATTATTTACACAACCTTGTATCAGTCACCTACCAAACGCATCTCCTCATGTTAGCATGTAAAGGGAAACCTCAGTGACGTGTGAGTGTTTAGTGTAAATATCATGATGTGCGCACAAAAAGTGGCCCATTAAGTGTAAATGAATCCCCTGTAATTTAAGCCTGTTCAAACCATAAATTGTCATCCAGGTTGCACCAATTCAAAGAACACAGCGACGTAACACGCTGAAAGAACCCTGTACTCAGATTATATTTTAAAGCATCCATATATTTATTTTAAACCCTAAATATGACTGCATTAATCTCTCAAAAGAAAACTTAAAATTTACTATCCTAATAATCTCGTCATGATATCGCATTTTATCTTTTTGATTAATTTCTATTTCGATTTTAGCCCATCTGTCCAAATCTTAGTAACCACTACCCATTAACCACTACTTAAGAATTAACATGGTTTTCAGTACCTTTCGACTACCTCAGTCTTGGTTCCGCTGACACGTTTCCTGGGGGTTTGGGTCCACGTTCTTCCCATTGAACATCCTCCCCTCTCGTCCTGGATCCAGCTCGCGACCCTCGGGGTGTCCATGGTCCTGGCTCTCCTTCGTTTCCACGTCATCATAACAGCTTCCACATTTCTAGACTTAGCTGGTCATCTCTTCGCTCGTAAAGTTCTTGACACAAAACTCGCACTGGTCTGTACTGATAGCCTTTATGCCCGTCCAATACATCGCTGCAATCTTCATGTCGAATATGCCAAGTAATATCAACTTATGGCCGTGATAATAACTCTATAACGGCAAAGGTTATATCGTACGCATCTACACCAGCCTGGACTCATAAGAGATTACGTCCGTCCTTGGCCTTGAATGTCGCTCTATATTTGGACTACACTCAGTTTATCTCTCATAGTTCACTGACCCTGGATACTCATTTGTCTGCTCGTCAAACAAAAGCACATCGCTTCGTTCATATGTTCTGGGCGTCAATTATATCGCGCACGGCCCATACAGTCCCGTACCTAGTGTCTGCTCGCACTTCGTCGTACAAATGACTAGTGTCCCACAACATAATGCATTATGATCTGCGTTATAATATCACCTCGCCACATTCGGCTTTAGTATTCGTTAATACAGAGCTGTCCACGCAAGAAATAATACTGAGCCTTTCAGCTATGTCCCAAAAACTGTCGGAATACCGCACTGGTTCCAAGCGGCCACGGTACGACTGCTACTACACACTTGTTTGGAACTTCAGCGTGCGGCGACACAAAAATAAAGATGAACTTCGGCGTACGGCGACACAAAAGAAAGTGAACTTCGTTGTACGGTGATGCAAAATAAAGTGACCCGCTTCTCCGACGTGACCTTTCCACCTTGACTTTTCCTGGAGCTCATCAGCGCCCTCTACGCTTCTGGAACCTTCGCCTAGTCATGCTGTCGACTATGTCCATGACGTAAAAACATCAACCTCAGGTTACTTCCGCTTGCTTTCTTACTCCTGCTATGCGACGTTGCCAGAGCTCTCAAAACCATGCGATATCGGTCACAATACCAAGTATCCGAGTATCATCTTCAGGCCATATGAAGTATCCGAGCACCACCTTCAGGCCATACCAAGTATCCGAGCACAACCTTCAGGCCATACGAAGTATCCGAGTACCATCTTCAGGCCATATGAACTATCCGAGTACCACCTTCGGGCCATACCAAGTATCCGAGCACAACCTTCAGGCCATACCAAATACCCGAGCACTACCTTGGTTGGTTCCTTAGTTTAGGGGCTGCGACAACGCGGTCATGTAGCCCCGCAGCACTACCTTCAAGCCATACCTGGTATCCGAACACCATTAAATGGAATATAGTAATAATAATAATAATAATAATAATAATCTCTATCATTTTCCTATTCTTTCTCCCTCTTGCTGAAATAGCTAACATCGCTCAACAGGCATGCTGCAACTGCTTGCATGACTCATGTAGATAAGACACATTTGTGTGGACAGTCGAGTCGAATCAGCATATTTCGTGTTACTCGTAAAACAGGGATGTCCCATTACTTTTACTGTAGATTAAAAGCATAATACAGTATTTCAAAAAATGATAGAATTTCTGACTTCCAAGACTTGTAATGAAAACACTATTATTCCGGTTTGTGCAAAAATATTTTAATTGAAAATTGACCTTAGGGGACGAGAGCACCAATTTACATTTAAAGAGCACCAGGTTGAGAACGCCTGCTCTAGATGCTTTCTTTAACATTTCCGTAAAATTACCGACATGAGTATCTAGCATTTTAACTAGGAAATATGGCTACGAATCCTGAGTTTTGATCTCGTATCCGTGACTACACGAGGTGAATGCTTCAGCCAACTGAAAAGAAACCAACTGACTGGAGGAAAGGTGAACACAGAAATCTAAAGGCGAGGATTCTTTTGTCTAATCCACGATTTCAAGAAAAACAATAATTTAGTAAGGTACTGTAATATTGAAGTTTCACTCCAACCTAATACCCTAGTGAAAAATAAAACAGTCCATGTGTCATAAATTATTTGCTACGGACATAAAAACAATCACGCATTTTATAAAATGAAAAGTGAAGTTTCAAATAACTCAGTCAAAATTAGAAAGTTTTTAAAATCCTACCAGTGAACCACAGAAATGCTCAAGGTTCATATGGGCTATTCAATTTCATGCAAAATGCCCTCACTACCTTTAACACTGATGGATATTGCTTTAGATTAAGTTAACTATTTTACCCTTGAGATAATTTATATTTACCTACCGTTTCTTTTTTCTTCCACAGATATAAATAGCTTTCCTCTCCCTTCCTCTCCTGCTTGCAGTCCTGAAAGGAAATTAATAATGAGAAGGGGAGTTGTGAAACTATAAGTATTATAGTGAACTTCAGATATTCACAAATGAAAATAGGAGAAAAAAATAGTAAAGAAGTGTTACTACAAGTAATAGCGACACATCTTCCAACAGTTCTCTCTAACGATGGAAAGTTATGAATTCGGACGTAGATTAAAAACAATCAAGTTCTTATCAAACTGAAACAGTTTTGGAGGGCTCAATTTATGGCGAAATATTAACTTATGTCTTAAATTGAAAGAAATGTCTTCTTTTTTGTTGTTGTCGTGAAGTTCCTTTGTTCAAATTTATTTAGCACTTTAAAAATGCTTAGATGCTGGTCTAATTCAGCAGAAAAGGGTGTGATGTCCACTGAAACATCCATTGTCTGCCGATATCATGGTCACATTCCTTGCAATTTCTTTTCCCGAAATGGAAAGGAGGAAGCACAGTAGCCGACTCCGAGCGCTGCCATTTATTGGCTTGTATTCAGAGTACGGGCAGAGTCCCCACTTAAAAAGTACTGGTGAAGCATTGCACCACCCATAGTAATAAGAATCTCAACATACTACATATGACCGTCGTTTCCTATAAAATTATATATGTGACACCCATTTGCTGTCGTGAACGTTATTAGTTTTGAAAGATAAACACCCATGTCCGTCACAAGTTTAGTGTAATTATATGGTTCCATCTGGCGAACCAGTACGACCATACCAATTTGGAAGGGCAAAGGCGATGTTGGTGAGTGTTCCAATTACCGCCCAATTCGCCTGCTCTGCCACACAATGAAAATCTTTGAGCGCGTTCTTGACAGGCGAATACGCTTCGTGATCCAAATCTACCCAAACCAATGGGGTTTTGTTAAAGGGGTTGGTACAACAGATGCGGCACGCCTAGTCACTGATAAACATAGAGAAAAGAAACAAGCCTGTACATCTGGCATTTCTGGATCCCGAAAAGGCTTTCGACAGAGTACCACATGAGCTCATATTGTTGTGTTTGCTTATTATATGCTCCTTGGTTGTGGTGACAACATGAACTATGAGGGGTGGATCGTAAAACAAGAAGTGCAATTGTAATTGATGTGCAGGAAGAAATATAAAAAACTCATAGTATGTTGAATGAGTGTATTCATTTGTACTCCCGGGTGTTACAAGGACTATTAATTTAACGATATAAGTACGTCGGCGACATTTGGCGTCCAACGTTGCGGCAGAATTTATTTACATCGATTGTGTTACTTCTTATGCTAATATGGACAATGCCGTAAAACTCAGAGGAGTAAATCGAAGCTCATTTACAAGACATTACAACACTTTGATCACGGAAATTCAGTCCGATCATGTCAATCTACAAAAGGTACGTGCTAACCTCAATGTTTTGCATACCGACTGGGAAAAACTTCGCAACATCGATGAGAAGATTATGGATTTTTTTCTCGAGGTTTATTCCAGCGATACGGATCTCGAAGCGGAGTCGTCAACAGATGAATATAGATGTAGGTATGAAACTGTGAAGGTTCAAGTTCAAGACTTAGAAACTATCGATGCCAGGACAAAAGTTGAAGACGCATCTAATTCAGTACGTAGGCCTAACATATCTAATCACAGAAAGTTCAAACTCGCTCCCATCGAGTTACAAAAATTCAATGGTGATATTTAGGAATGGATACCCTTTTGGAGTCAGTTCAAGAAGGTGCATAGTGATGAGTGTCTGTCAAATGAAGATAAATTTCAGTACTTGTTACAGGCCACAGTGGAAGGTTCTAGAGCCAGGGATGTAGTGGAAAGTTATCCTCCTTCTGGAGATAATTACAGCCAAGTAATAGAAGCCCTAAAAGCTAGGTTTGGCAGGGATGATTTGTTGATTGAAGTATTTATAAGAGAACTGCTGAGTTTGATCCTTCAAAATGAAAATTCAAGCACTCTACTACCGCCAAGCTATATAATAAACTAGAAGGCTATTTAAATTCTTTGAAGACTTTAGGTGTACCGGTAACCAAATGAAAATGTGCCTCAGTATTATATCCACTTGTAGAGTCTTGTATGCCAGAGAATTTTCTTAGAGTCTGGCAGAGAAGTGCGAATGCAACTGGTGTGACCACTGCTGAAATTCGTCTAAGTAGATTAATGACATTTATGAAGGCAGAAGTACAAAATGAGGAGCACATATCACTTGCCATGTCAGGTTTTGGACTGACACATCATAGGGATAATAATGTTAAAACAAACCAAAGAGGCGACTCACAATCTTATGACCAAGAAACATCATATTATACTGCTATGGAACTCCTAACCACTCAAGAACACAAGCATGGCAGATCTATTGATTGCATATTTTGTGATTCCTCTAGCCATAGTAGTCTAGAATGTTATAAGGCACGGGGCATGATGTTAGAACAAAAGATGCAGATCATTAAAGACATGAAGTGCTGGTTTACGTGCCTCAAACCAAACCATATCTCCAAAAAGTGTAAAAATAGGGTATCGTGTGTGATTTGTGATTAAAAAAAACCATGTAGTTCTTATGTGTCCAGATCTTGAAAAGAATAGGAAGAGTTTATCTGTTAATGACACTTCTAAATCTGAATCAGTTGTACAAAACAATGCATTTGCTAATCTCACATGTGACACGGGAGTATTGCTTCCTACCCTGAAGGTCCAGGTGAGGGGTGATGGCGTTCAGCGTGAAGCACGGGCCATCATTGACACAGGGTCACAAAGATCCTATATCTTAAAACAGACTGATCTTGAGTTGAGATATCAACCAGCCAATGAGGAAGTAATTGTGCACTCCCTTTTTGGTGGACAAAAATCCGGTATCTGTACTCACAATATCTTCAGAATTCATCTGGCAAGTTGTAATAAGGAATACCTCTGTAATTTTGAGGCCCGAGATCAAAATACCATATGTGGGAATTTACCTTGTATTCAAAAGGGGCCTTGGATGGCAGAACTCAAGGGCACTGATGTAAAACTATCTGATGTTAATCAAGATGTGGGCTCCATTAAGATTTTATTGGTGCAGATGTGGCAGGCAAGCTCTACACCGGTAATGTAAAGCATCTTTCCTGTGGGCTAGTGGCTGTAGAGACTAGATTAGGATGGACTCTAATGGATAAAGTGCCTTTCCCTACTACCAACACTAATGCAGCTATGTTGGTAACAACTATGCTGGTGAACGATACGAATGTAGCTGATCTATGGAAATTGGACCTGATCGGTATTACAGGAAAGAAAACCAAACTGGAATTGCAAGCTGAAGTACAAAATCACTATGTAGAAACTGTAGAAATTAATCCTGATGGCAGGTATGAAGTTAATATTCCATGGTTGGAAGGACATCCACCGCTACCAAGTAATTTTAATTCAGCTGTGGAAAGGTTGAATTCAACCATCAAACGGTTGAACGCTGATAATTGTTATGATCAGTACCAAAATGTGTTTGATGAGTGGCTTGATGAAGGAGTGATCGAAAAGGTACTAGAATCTGAGGTTCATAAGGGAAGACACTACTTGCCTCATCGACAAATTCTGAAAGAAGACAGTACTACTAAAATTAGACCGGTCTTTGATGCGTCGGCTCATGAGAAGCATGCACCATCACTTAATGATTGTTTACATAAAGGGTCAAATTTAATAGAATCAGTTCCTAGACGTTTGTTGCAATTTCGTCTAAAAGGAGTAGGAATTGTCTCCGACATCAGAAGAGCATTTTTACAGATAAGTTTGAACCCAAGTGACAGAGACTTCTTACGATTTCTGTGGAGAGATAAGGACAATAATTTGGTTGTTTTTCGCAATCAAAGAGTTGTTTTTTGAGTTGTTTGCAGTCGCTTTCTACTAGGAGCAGTGATACATTACCATATATTCCAATTGCGAGAAAGATGTCTACAGGGTGATACCAGGTTTTCCTTGTCAACTATAGAAATTCTCATGGACAGTTTCTATGTAGACAACTGCATTACAAGTTTGAACTACAGTGGCGAAGTTGAGAAGTTCATTCAAGAATCCAGTGACCTGATGAATCTTTGCAAATTTGACTTGTGAGGATGGGAGAAAACTGGTCCTGAAATGCAAAGTACTGAGAACAAGGTGCTTGGTTTAGTTTGGAATAGAAAGCATGATACTCTTCAACTAAATACTAATTGTACAAAATGTTGTGATGAGAACGTCACTAAAAAGATCATACTTTCATGTGTGCATAACGGTTTTGATCCCATAGGGTTTTCATGTCCTGTTACCCTACTGCCAAAGCTTCTCTTGCGAACAGCCTGGGAGTCGAAAGTGGGATGGGATGAAAAAGTAGGTGAAAACATTCGATCAAAATTCATACTGTGGACTGAGGAATTGTTTTACCTTTTGGACGTCAAAGTCCCCAGATGGTTGCCTAGATCAGCTGATCCTACTGATAAGTGGAGTATTCATACCTTCCGTGATGCTAGTGAGTCGGCATATGCTGCTGTTGTTTACCTAAAGGTGGAAAGGGAGAACAGTGAAACGGTTCAACTGATTCAGGCGAAAACAAGGGTTGCTCCTGAAAAGAAAATGACAATACTTCGACTGGAGTTATTGGCGGCAACTATTGGTTCTAGACTGTACGCATCTGTGAGTCCTTCAACTTCCTGAATAAAGCATATTTCTGGACTGACTCATGTATGGAGTTAGCATGGATACGTAGGGAAGATCAATGGGGCATATTTGTCTGGAATAGAGTGGAAGAGATAAGAAAATTGACTAAGATTGAGCAGTGGCATTTTGTACCTGGAGTTAAAATTCCCGCCGATCTTCCATCTAGAGGCTGTTCTGGACGGCAACTACTTCTGTCAAAATGGTGGGAGAGGATTGTGGGTATGACGAAGAGATTGTTGAGGAAGGTGCTTGGAAGATCTTCACTCAACTATGTTGAGATGGAAACTCTCCTCTGTGACTGCGAAAGCATCCTAAATTCTCGTCCACTATATTTTATGTCAGATAATACTCTGGAGCCTACTCCTGTAACACCTGCAATGTTTATTCAAGAAGTCAGGGAAGGAGGAATTCCTGAATGTGATGTAATCGAGGCAACTGACTTGAACAGAAGGATGGAATGCAGAGTAAAACTAAGGGAAGATTTTAGGAAGCGTTTTAGAGCCGACAACTGAAACAACAAACTGGAGAAAAGGATTGATCAAGAATACAAATTGGAGATGTAGTCTTGGTTGGCAATGACAGAGATAAAAGGTTGGACTGGCCTTTAGGAAAAGTAACAGAGTTAATGCCCGGAAAGGATGGTGTTGTAAGATTTGTACGATTTCGGAACTCGTCAGGAGAGTTCTTACGCCCAGTGCAGAGACTGTACCCTATACTTGAGGCTCAAGAAGGAGCCAATAGTTCAACTGGTACCGGTATAAGGGAGATGCTGATGGAGCGAGCTAGGGTGAAAGAAGGTGCTGCTGAGGTGAGACGACCCAATGATGATCGTTAAGAAAGTTCAGAGACTGGCTCAAGAAGTGAAACGAATGTGACAAAAGGAGGGAGAGTCATCAAATTACCCAGGAAATATTTAGATTGAACATTTATATATTGGCTCCAATTTTATATACTTTTTGTTTAATTTAACTTCATCAGTTAAATTAGGTGGGAGGATGTTGTGTTTGCTTAATATATGCTCCTTGGTTGTGGTGACAACATGAACTATGAGGGGTGGATCGTAAAAAAAAAAAGAAGTGTAATTGTAATTGATGTGCAGAAAAAAATATAAAAAACTCGTACTATGTTGAATGAGTGTATTCATTTGTACTGCCGGGTGTTACAAGGGCTATTATTTTAACGATAGAAGTACGTCGGTGACACATATGGAGATCACTTCGGGTTCACAGGGTCCCAGAAGCTTATGTCCGATGCATTCAGTCCCTCTTCCATAACGTCACAAGTATGGTTCGCTGTCCAGCTGGAGTTTCACCTACTTTCCCCATCAGTGTAGGAGTTCATCAAAGTTCTGCACTTTCGCCTCTTCTGTTTTTGTGTATGGATACAGTAACAGCCGACATACAAACACCTCACCCATGGACAATCTTATATGCGGATGATGTATTTCTCGCCGATCAAACTCGCAAAAATCTCGAGAATCGTGCTCTGTGCTGGAAAGATCGTCTGGGCAAGAATGGTTTAAAACTCAACATAGGAAAAACTGAATATTTACAATGAGGCACACAGACCAATGGTACCAATAACATTGAAAACCATCAACTCAATAAAACCACTAAATTTAAGTACCTTAGTTCTCTCACCACTTCGAATGGCGAAACCATTCTCGATGCCCGAGCACGAGTAAATGCTCCCTGGGTGAAATGGTGCCAAGAAACTGGAGTACTGTGTGAAAAGAAAATACCTATCCATCTGAAAGGAAAAGCTTACAAGACCATGATAAGGCCAGTGGTACTCAACGGCACAGAATGTTGGCCAGCTTCAATCAAACACGAACATGCCCTCCATGGTATCGAAATGAAACTGCTGCGTTCGTCCATGGGTATTACAAGACTTGACCATGTCAGAAATGAATATGTAAGGATGCAAATGGGAGTTGCAACAATTAATGACAAAATGAGGGAAGCACGTCTTCGCTGGTGATGAGAACTTTGTGATAAAAACTGCCCTCCGATACGATCCAGGAGGACAGCGACCCCGTGGGCGCCCAAAGAAACGATGGATGGATAGAATCACACCATCTGGTGTGCGGTCTCAAACCTGATGATGCCCTTGACAGGAAGAAGTGGCGAACAACAACCGAGCAAGCGGACCCAGTGTCAACGCGGGAAATACGCTAGGAAAGAAGAAGATGAATGTAGGTGTGCCTTTTATGAATACGTCACCTTTGAAAGCATATTCTGAGACAGCAAATATGCAGAGGAATTATGCTATAGTAGTGTGTTTGTAACAGTTCTAATGCCACCGCCACCGCTCCACCGCTGGAATACTAAAATGTCAATATCTCGCGAACCAATCAGGCTAGAGACTTGTACGAGGTGTCATTAAACTCTAGCTAACACCCCCTTTCCATTGGATAACATATTTCCACCCCAAAATAAAACCTACCCCTACTAGGGGGTGAAATTGTAATTTTTAGAGAATCTCTCTTTCCAATTGCAACATGTGAGAGTTTGAATGCCAATATGGAATGAAACGTTGTTCTACACTAGAGACATGTATACGGTGGATAGCCACTATGAATTAACATCCTTGTTTTTTGTTTTTACGCATGCCCACTCATAGCTTTTGTAAGAGAGCGGGCTTTTTAAAGATGAGGGCCGTAGTGTAACCTAACCTAACCCAACCCACGAGTGGTGATCAAAAAGTATTTTAAGTGACGCTTGTCGATCGGCAAACCAATAATCAAAGAGGGATATGTCAGGCCTTGAGGTGATAGTCCCTTTTGATTGATCCCTGTTGATTGGTCCCTTTTGATTGATCCCTGTTGATTGGTCCCTTTTGATTGATCTCTGTTGATTTGTAACTTTGGACTGGTCCCTGTTGACTAGCCCCCCCCCCCCCTCTTGGACGGGCCCTTTTTGACAGGCCGTCATTTTTGATGGATCCTTTTTGACAGGTCCTTTTTGACGGGTCCCTGTTGACGGGTCATTGTTGACGGGTCTCTGTGGACGGGTCCTTGTTGACGGGTCCCTGTGGACGGGTTCTTTTGACTGATCCCTTTGGACCGGTCCCTTTGGACTGGTCCCTAATGATATGATGAAATTAAACGTTGTTCCACATGAAACGCATGTGAAGAGCCAATTGCTACTATGAATTAACATGTTTGTTTTCTGTTTTTACGCATGCGCACTTGGGTTTTTTGTAAGAGGGCGGACTTTTTAAATAATGATTTATAGATGAGTTATTTAAAAATATAACCAAAAGATCCAAAACTAATACGTCATTGGCTTTTTAATATCTCTTGAACCAATAAAGCTAGGGACTTTTATGAGGGGTCGTTGGACTTGGGATGACACCCCGTTTTTCAAAGTATTTTTGATTTTTGTCAAAAGGGCCTAAGTACACTTTTGTTAATATCTCGTGAACCAATAAGGCTAGGGACTTGTATGAGGGGTCGTAGCACATGGGATGACATTCCCTTTTTAAATGTATTTTTTGAAATTTTGACAAGGGGGCCTAACTACACTTTTGTTGATACTTCCTGAACCCATGATGGGATTTTGACCTGTGAGGTGTCGTTGGACTTGGGCAGACACTCTCTTTTTGAATGTATTTTTGACATTATAACGAAGGGCCTAACTACACTTTTGTTAATATCTCGCGAACCAATAAGGCTAGGGACTTGTATGTGGGGTCCTAGCACTCGGGGTGATGCTCTGTTTTTGAATATATATTCAATGTTTGTCAAAAGGGCCTAACTGCACTGTTGTTAATATCTCGATAACTAATAATGGGAGAGAGTCAAGTTAGGTGTTATAATACTAAGGATGGCCAACCCATTCCCATGACCAACGAATTTACCCCAAATATTCAAAACAACAAGGTCATTGACCTGAGATTATATAAACTATTACTCGGATATCGGATATCGACATGTGAGGTGTCATAGGTCTTAGAATGGTCAACTCTTTCCCATGACCAATGAATTTACCTAAAATATCTAAAATATTAAGGTCATTGACCTGAGATTTTATAAATTAATAATTGGATACGGACATGTAAGTTGTTTACCGTGAGTGATGAAACATAGCTAGGTAGAGAAGGAACTAGTGTAGGCTACATGTATGGTGACTGACAAGTCTTTCACTATTGGAACTTGTTTTCAGATCAGACTGTAGTACAGAGAGAGTATTGGTTGCAGGCATGGATTAATAAATGACAAACGGTGTATACAAAATCGGATTTATTGATTCATGAATTAAGAGTAGACTATCTTTAATAGATTGGTCAAAGAGGATAGCTAATGAAACAAAATGGTGACTACATTGAACTAAACTGAACCAAGCTGAATCAAACCCAACCAAACCGAACCAAACCTAATCGAAAACAAGCCAAGGGTTTAAGTGTAAAACTTGTGGGTGAATGTGGTCATTGGTAATGTCAAAAAGGAAAGGGATAACGCTCTACCTATAGAGGGTAAGGTAAAGCTAGTGCATGGTGCTAATGCACACACCCAAGTACATGAACCACACACAACTATCCTATGCAGTTTTTATGGGTTGACTGTTAAAACTTGCTCAGTGGTTACTGGGACAAGATGGTCGCTACACACAACAAGCTTTAAATACCTGAGGCTAATAATCTATACACACACACACTTGTTCTAAACTAAACTGTCTTTCTGGCAGTACTCCACAGTAGGCAAATGACAGAAATGCTTGGCTAACAGAAATACAATCATTTTCGGTTGTCTAATGTTACCAGCTAAATATTACGTGCTATAGTGGTGAGCACATGTGCCTCTTTCACTGGTGATCTTAACTCGATTTCTAGCTCTAAGGCCTAGAACGAATCAAACTAACAAAAAAGGGTATGGTGACGCAGTGGTTAAACTGTTAGCCTTTCACTAAGGTAGACTAGGGTTTGATTTTAGGTTAATATGCATGTCATAAACAAACACATAAAAGCAGAGATAATGTTTAAAACTGATTACACTTGTCTCTTTTCAAATTATTACTTAGATTACAAATACAAATGTGGACTGGGTTTGATATACAGTTAAAGCTTCCTATCACATACTAGACTGTAAGAAAGCCAAACAAGCAAAAGTTGTAGGTAGAGCAGTGGTAAAATCGCTATGTATAGAGAAATACCTAACGGTTTTATGAACTGGCAAAGGTATGTCGCATAAACAGTGCAGGATACAATCCAGCAACCATAATTTTTATCTTGTGGATAAGAGAAAACATATATATAGAAAGCTTGTGTATGTGTGGGTAGCATTGGTTGTTTGAACAGAGAAAATACGGTGAGGTAGGGTGGGGAGAGGGAGAATTAGCACTTATATATGAATGGAAAATATTTTTTTTATTAATAACTTTGTTTTTCAAATGCAGTGGTAGATAGTCTTATTTTGTAAAACATTCTTACTTGCAGTAGTAATAAGCCTCTACGGTTCCGCTAACACATAGATAGACTGTAGTATTGCCATGGTCAAGCACTCACATTAGGATCATTTACAAAATCATAAAATGAAAAATAAAAAATCTTGTTTTGTAAATATCGTTTTTCAACATACACAAAATAAATATATAAAAAATGTGTAAACAGCAAAATGGAAAATCCATGTTTCCATATAGACAAAATTTAAAAACCTTAAACGAACATTTAAGAAAATATAAGCAATTGGGAAATTGACAAATGTGTAAATATAAAAATGGAAAAATCCATGTTTCCATATCATGAAATTGAAAAACATCAAATTGTCATTTTTAAAAAATGCAAATGGAAAATTGACAAATTGCAATGTGTGGAATGTGAAATTGAACAAATGGCTATCATTATTTAAAAAAAACATGGTGCTCTATCGTTGAGGTGTGAATCAAACCCTCTCTACTTATTTGGACCACCCGAGACTGAGTAGACATTTAAAAGTTTCTGTTAAATCTAGGAATTGAACCCAAGAGCTTGTAGGGGAGATCCAAGGTTATAATATGTTAAACAGATAGCCTTGAATGTAGGGTGTGGTAGCTATATAGAGATGAGACGTTTAGCTCGGGGCAGGGAGGCATGGCGATCTGCATTAAACCAGTCAAAAGACTGACGACTCAAACAATAACATGTAGAGCTCACCAAAATAATGTTGTGTAACGGTAAATGTTAGTCAACGAACAGTAATGCATTTCTAAAACCCATGACACGATACCTAAGAGCTTTTCTAAAATTATTTTAAAATGCCTTTAACCCTAACAAGACTCATAACTGCAATGTTATGGTCAAACAAAACAAAATCTATATTTCAAAATAAACAAGTGGTTTAGTCAATGTATACTGGAAAAAGTTTTATAAACACTCAAGTCCACAAAAATAGTTAAATTAGTAACTGTCAGGTTGACCGAGTGGTTATGGTGTTTGACTTAAGTTCAAATTTTCTGTACAAGAAAGCAAGGGTTCGAATCCCTTACCTGATATAACTATTGCCTCAACATGGCTTAACCACACTGTATTATTGTGTACTCGGTACACAAACCATAGATAGCGTGTATTGTTTAAGGTTACTCTCTTTCCGAACATAGTCAGAGACTGTTGATGGTTAACAATTGCATTAATAGTGGGACATGGGGATAGCAATTAAGAAAAACAGACAATACCCATACACTATTTTTATTTATTTAATGTAAGTACTTGTACAATAGTTATATACAAACTACAACTCTCTTTTGTCTATTACTATTTAGTCCTTTTCGATCCACTTGCATATCAAGGGCAGATGACTTTGTAGTTCAGCCCCTTAAAACAACATAAACACTACCTCTTTCATAGTCTGTGATGTTGATGACTCTTGAGACGTGGAAGATGGATACAACACAACTTTTACAACAGGGGTTAAACGTTGCTCAACAAACAATGCACTATTTTGAGCAGCAACATCTTTCTCTTGTACTAACTTTTTTAGCATTCTGATGATTTTTTGTCAACACCATCAGTGTTTTGACTGGAGCACTACATTGATGATCACTCACACTTAAAACCACACCATTTCTACTTTTCATATTGCCTCGACATCTTGTTGACCTCTGTTTTGAGCATCGCCAGAATATTATTCCTTTTACATTTTGTCGTCTATAGTTATAATAGTAGCCTTTGTAGAGTACACGTTGTTTACCTCGGTTAGTTGTAGTAAGTTCCATAGTAGTAACTAACCTGTTAGTATGATTTGCACACTACAAAGGTTATATCTGTTCTGGTAATAGAATTATTTAGCGTTGGCTTTTATATTTAATATGTACAGTGGTAGAAACGTGGTACCAAAGTGGTAGACAAGTGGTAGACAATTGGTAACAAAGTGGTAGAAAAGTTGTAGCAAAGTGGTAGAAAAGTGGTAGAAAAGTGGTAGAAAAGTGGTAGCAAACTAGAAAAGTGGCAGAAAAGTAGTAGAAAAGTGGTAGCAAAGTGGTAGAAAAGTGGTAGCAAACTAGAAAAGTGGTAGCAAAGTGGTAGCAAAGTGGTAGAAAATATTACATGTATTGTTAAGGAATAGTTTAAGCGGTTACAAGGATTCATTACACAATATTTTTAGCATGACGAAGCTCATTTTCTATATCCAAAAGTTCTTTCTCATATTTAGTATGACCAGCCTGTTTACAGATATGCAATTACTGAAGCCGCTGGATTAGCTTACTGGGATTGTTCCAGTAAACAAATTTAACAAATGTTTTTTTTTTGGTGTAAACCATTATCATCATCATCATCATCATCATCATCATCATCATAATCATCATCATCATCATGGTTATCATCATCAATATAATTATCATCAATATAATCATCATCACTATTACTATCTAATCCTTTTTGTTCATCTTGCAATGCAACAACCTTTGGCATAGTTTGTGTTGTCTTTGATAGTGTTAGAGGTTTCTTAGACGTTAACGACTGTCCTAACATGTCTTTTTCAGGAAATAATAAATGCTCTTTAACAAACAAAGCACTATCTTGAGCCACACTATTTTTTTTTGTCTTGCATTTTTACCTTGGTTAGAGTATTTTGTCCATTTAAATGAGTATTATTTTGAGATTTACAATGATGATCGATTGAAATAAGTATGTTGGAGACTTTTGTTTTAATCATTCCTCGACACTTTTTAGATCGTTGTTTCGAACAGCACCAAATAACAGTTCCAGTTTATTAGTTCTTTTTACAATATATGTATATCCTTTATAGTAAGCACATGGCTTACCATAGCTAGTCGTTGATACTTCCATGTCAACTGTTAAGTATAAACTAATCTCTAGTAAAGTTAACTCGATAATAAAATTGATAGTTTGTAGTATGTGCAGTTTAAAGTAAGAGCAAAAGTGAGAGTCAAATGGTAGAAAAGTGTTAGCAAAGTGGTGGAAGAGTGGTAGCAGTTTATAGTAGTCATGATCTTTTTTACCAGAATGTGATTTGAGTAAATGTAATTTCTAAACCTTAGCAGTGAGTAGTCAGTTAGTCTTGGTTCAGACAAGCGTAAACAGTTGTCCAATGAATCAGAGATCAAGATTTTCATTATGAAACAGTTGTGTAACCAATTAGGTATCGGTAATTGATAGCTTCACACATGAACAAAAAAAATCCAACATATCTGACATGAATTACATGATTTGAAAGTTGACAAAGAATATCCAATCAACCATTGTAGTTACAATGTCAAACACAAAGACAAAATCAGCATGAACTTTTAAGTTACAGGAAAATTCTATGAAATAGACTATGCAGGAAATTTGGAAATACACATCAGAAGTTTGCAACACCATTCTTCTAGCCCAGTGGTTCCCAACAGGTGGTCCGCGGACCCCTGGGGGTCCGCAAGCCATGCCGAAGTGGTCCGCAGATATTAGAGTAAAATATATTTGGTTCAGTAACAGATTTTCAGTATTCCAGCTTTCTGAGTACCTTAAAAAAATACTAACTTTTGCGTAAAAAAGTGCCGGAATTGCTGGAGCTGCTCCAACAATTGAGCAGTTCCGGCTTGATGTCTTGGAGCATCTCATCAAACAGAAGTGGTTCAGAACAGTGTCAAGAGTCGGAGTCACTGGCGCTGCCACCGGGTGCCTAGTGCTGGGCCGGTAGCCCGTGGGGTTGACATTTGAATGAGTGAAGAGCGGTGGAGGTTCGCGATCCAGCCACGCGCAGCACTACTGAACTACGTAGTTTACCGCTCGTACCGAGGGGGCGCGCCACTGTTTGCAGCCGACAAGTGAGTCACTTACACAGCCAACTCGCATTTCAGACGACAGTCGGCCATTGTTAGTTTATTGCTAGTGCTGTCACAGAACGTGTTGTTTACAAGAGTGTTTTCGTAAAATAGTTAGTGTTTGTAAAGCTATGTTTTGCGGAAAGTTAGAGTAAGCGTACAGTGATTAAAAATGGATCGTTGGTTGAAAAGTGGATCGTTAAAACGAGATAGGCCTACCGATGAAGACGAATTTGATGTTGAAGTTAATAAGTCAGTGACTCTCGAACCGAACTTGTTAGTGTCTCTTGAACCCAACTCTCCACCGTCTCTTGAACCTAACTCATCTAAGGTCAGTGTTAAGTCTACTGCAAAAATTAGAAAGTACAACTCGGATTACTTGGAAATTGGCTTCACTTTCACTGGACCTGAGCATCAGCCTAAACCTCAATGTGTTATTTGCTACGAAAGCCTTTCGAATGAGTGTATGAAGCCAGCAAAACTCCATCGACATCTTGAAACAAAACATCAAGGGCACAATAATAAGTCATTAGATTTTTTCAAAAAGGAATTAGGAGAACTTAAAAGATCTCGTGAAAACATTACTAAACACTCTGGTGTAAATGTAAATGAAAATGCAACCCTTGCATCTTATGAGGTATCTCAACTTGTCGCAAAATGTGGAAAAAAACATACAATTTCTGAAGAACTTATACTGCCATCAGCAATAGTTTTAAGCAAGAGAATGTTAGGTGATGCAGCTGCTAAGCTAATAGGTACTGTTCCGCTCTCTAACAATACTGTCCAACGACGAATTACTGATATGGCCAATAATATTGAAGAAACGTTGCTGGTCAGACTTTGCATGAGTGATATGTATGCTCTACAATTGGACGAAAGCATAGACATATCAAAAAAATCAATAATGTTGGTTTTCACACGATTTTTGTGGGAGGACCAGATATTCGAAGATTTTCCTTTTTCGTGCGAACTACTTCACACAACATCAGAAGATATTTTTACTGCACTGAATGATTTTTTCAGTAAACATGACATCTCCTGGACAAAGTGTCTACGGATGGAGCAAAATCAATGGCTGGCAACAAAACGGGACTTCAAGCTCGTATCAAAGCAGTAGCTCCTGAGGTGAAATGGACACACTGTTGTATTAATCGTGAAGCCATAGTAGCCAAAAGATTTCCAGAACTTTTGCAGAAGATATTTAACGAAGTGGTTCAAATCATTAACTACATTAAAACTCGTCCTCTGCAATCCAGATTATTTTCTTTGTTATGCAAAGAAATTGGCACTGAGCATGAACGGCTTCTTATTCATACGGAAGTAAGATGGCTCTCTCGAGGTAGGATCTTGACAAGATTCTTAGAACTTAGAGATGAGGTTCGTATCTTCCTTCTTGACACCAAGTACGCAGATTTTCTCACTGACTTTTCTTGGCTTTGCTCAACTGCCTACTTAGCTGATGTCTTTGAACACTTGAATGTGTTAAACTTAAGTTTGCAAGGGAACAATGTAGATATGTTCAAAGTAGAAGATAAAATTAGTGCTATGGTAAAAAAAAGTGTCAGATCTGGGCGGCACGGATTGAAAAAGAGTCATTCACTAACTTCCCTACTATGAAACAATTCTTGGAGTCTTCAGAGGAGAGTTTGCCTGACCATATAAAGAGCAACATAGCCGAGCATCTATGCAGCCTAGCCACTACGTTTAGGGAATATTTCCCTGAACCTGACCCTGACGATAGTTGGATTCGAAATCCCTTCAGCTGTCAAGTAATAGAAAAAATCCAAGGCCTCACAGAAGTAGAATAAGATCAACTTGTGGATATGTCGAGCTGCAGTACAATGAAAAACAGTTTTAATGTTGAAAGAATTGCAGACTTCTGGGCAACAGTACGCAAAGACTACAAAGAACTTGGAGATAAGGCAATTAAAAAGATCCTTCCATTTGCAACTACCTATCGTTGTGAAAAAGCATTTTCCTCAATGTGTTACATGAAAAACAAATACAGGAATCGGCTCGACATGCAGTCCGATTTCAGAGTGAAAATATCAAATTTGGAACCAAACATTTCAGAAATAATGGACTCAAAGATTAGATTCAACTCATCTCATTAAGAACTGAAAATTAAAACTGTGTCTGTCTGTTAGGTAGTCAGCCCGAAGGCTGGTTGGATCCTCAAAAGGCACCGCCGTTAGGTTATGTGGGTAGATACCCACAAAAACCCAAGGCAGCGCTATATTGAGGCGTACTAGGCAAGAAGAGGAGTGAGGTAGTTTGCCATTGCTTTCCTCACTGAGTCAGTACAGCAGTACTAACCCTATGAGTAGAACCTTTCACAGCATCCACAGGCACTGACTGTGCCCTGAATGTCATTACTAAGCACCACCCATACCTCAGTAGCTTCCATATAATCACAGCCATGAGTGAGACTGAGACATCGGTGAAAAGCCACATTTTACTCTCGCCTGTGCCAACAGACAAATGCAAATGTACTGCATTCGTCAAGAGATGGCAAAAACTGTGTACCGATGGACATAATATGTATTTCCACAAATAAATCATAATTTTGTATAAAATTAGTTTTTACTTATTTTCTCCATATTTTTTCTAAATTCATGCAATTTTAATTGCAATATTCTTAAAAGAGCAATACACTCCGAGGTTTTATTTTTTTCTTAAATTTTCAATTCAAACTCCAAATTGTTTTAAGGATTTTGTCAGCCAAAACCTACATTTGAAAAAAAAAACTTGAGCAAAAATCGAGAATTAAACAATAACAATAAAGGCAAGACTGAACAAAAAATGTTAAGCTTAATCTTTTTTTTCTCAAAATGTCAACCTTAATTTCCAAAAGAATTAAAATAATAAAACTCTTAATTAGGCTCTTTTTAAGTGATATGAAATAGCAAGGTCCAAATATAGACCATTTGTATTACATTGAATTAGCTCATTAGCATTAAAGACTATATAGTATAGGTTTAGGAATTAGTGGGGGTCCTTCTCATTATAGCTACTGGAAGAGGGGGTCCTTGGAAATTTTTTGTTGGGAACCACTGTTCTAGCCTATAAAAATTATCGACATGGAAAGTGTGCACTGCCCTTAACATTAAACCAATTTATCAATAACACAAGTCAACAATCAAAACATTTTGTGTTGAGTCTATCATTTAATGCATATATTCTGTCTACATTGAACAGTAACAAAAAACGCCATTCATAATTAATTAAGTTTGCTTTAATTCTTTATGTAATGATAAATGCATATTTAAAGTTTTGGCAGACTGTTCAGGGTGAATCGGCTTTGAACACATAAGAGAGGGAATATTTTAAGACTTAACCTCAGCTCACCTAACATAACCTAAATTTACCTAACCTAACCTTGTCATATAGGTAAGAAACGGGTCAAGCTATGCTTTCGACTACCGAGTTTCAGCTACTTTTCAAGGTTACTCTCGCGAACATTGCCGGAGACTGCTGGTAAGGCTTGAAAGCAAGACATGACTAGCGGTTTGATGTGGGTTGACCTGCTATTTATACACTTGTCACTTGGTTGGACAGTGGATAATAGTTGACTTGTTTGTGATGAAATGGAAAAGACCAGAGGGATATGTGAAAATAGGCTATTTAGTTCCTCACGGACCTACTTGTTATTTCTCGTGTCATATTCAAGAAATATAAATGTAGGTTGGTATAATGAACCATCATTAATATATTCATCTGCTGACATATAATTAGCCTTTAAAACAGTCCATACAGTATATTTCAACGGTTCCCTATAACTCCGAGACTATTTAAGCAATGTAACTGAATTTTTTTATAGTGAAAGAGGACAACTATGTGCATATAATATAGGCCTATGTGACTTTCAAAATCCTGAAATACACAAAAACAACATGGCGGCTACGTGATATTTTTGAAATATTTCAAATGACTCTCCCGAGAGCAATGAAACTAAGAACAACGAATCTTTATCAGAGTTTGGTTCAGAGACATCTCATGTTCAATTGTTTTCAAAAATTGAAGATGGCATCGGTTAGAAATTTCAAAACCTCATTTTTTATTTGAAGGCCTTATTTCAATAGTGGTACAAGCGCCATTTGAAAATAAAGAGAGTTATCCTCTCTTTCATGTTCATACAAGTCAGTTTTCTCTCATTTAAAATATGGTACACATCCAGCTATTGTTCTTTTGCAAAGAGAGTGCATCACAATGCAGAGTTTTGCCACTCATTTATATTGAAGGCTATGTATATCAACACAAACAGAATGGCACTTGTACCACTATTTAAATAAGGCCTTCATATTTTCTATCTTATTCGGGCGATTGAAGAGAATATTCGTATCACAACAATCCTTATCTAATGGCTCTAAGTTCTGTAGCTTACTTTTCGTAAATTACAGAAGACGTGTATTTGACTTTTCTAAAAATTAACTCCCTTGATCCGTTACAAAAAGACGCCATCTTGAGGGAGGAGTCTTAATCACCGATACTGAAGCTATATATTCTAACAATTTCTCAATGTAGTGGTGTTGGTGGAGATTCTTGTTGTTGTTGTTTCCTATGGCTAGCCCGGATTCCAATCCATCAGCTTTCTTGCGTTCCAATAGAGTTATGTGAGGTTTCCTGAAGTTCTAGCAGTCACATCAAGTTTGTTGCAATGTAGCAGGTGCCCCTTATCCATTTTACTTCCAGGTTCGTGACAAGTGTGCATTCTTCAGATCTCAAGTTGTTGATTCGTTTCAGATGAGCTGCAAGGCAGTCATGGCCAGTGTTAAGTCTGAAGAAGGCTGCAGCTTCTCTTTTTGGTGTTAATTTATATTGATCCCATTTAGCATCAATGTCCTTCCATAATTTGGTTACTGCTGTTTTCGTTGCCATTTCTTCATACCTGTTTTTGATACTATTTTTCAAGATCCTTTTTGCTGACATAAAATCAGTCTGACTGACAGGTTGTTGTAGTGTGGTACCTTTTTTTTTTGCTAATCGGTCTGCCTCTTCATTACCTGCTATTCCAACATGAGAAGGGATCCACTGAAATGAGATCTGTCTGTGGAGTCTTTGAAGGGTTTTTATCATACACAAATTTATTTCAGTTCTTTATTTTGAGGCTTATAATTTGACGAGACGGATTGGATGGCTGCTTTTGAATCTGTAATTCTTTTTTAGCGTATGGCTTTTAGTGCCGGGAGTGTCCGAGGACATGTTCGGCTCGCCAGTTTTTGTAGCTGCTTCGAGACGGACACCCAATGGGTGAGCTACAAGTACCGTTGGGGAGGGAAGGAGGGAAGTTGGAATGTAAGGACGAGGAGTTGGAAGGTAGCGGCTGTGGCCTATAGTTAGGGACCAACCCCGGCATTTGCCTGGAAGGAAGATGGGAAACCACAGAAGACCATCTTCAAGGTTGCCGGCGGGGGGATTCGAACCTCCTCGCCTCCCGGATGTGAGCGACTGCCATCAGTCATGCCGTAACCACCGCGGCTTACTCACCCGGTATAATCTGTAATGATAACACATTTTTGATAATCAATGTCTCTGACTAATAACTGATGGAATGCATGTGCAATTGCTCTTATCTCAGCATCAAAGTTTGTTTTGGCCTACTGGGAAGTAGAGTGAGAAGAGAGATGAATGTATTCCTGCTCCAGTTCTGTTTTCTTTGTCTTGTGAGACATCTTTTAAGGGGTCTTATACCCCAATCTTCCTATCGCAGACATCGTAAATTATGGATTACATGCATGTTCATGTTTTACTGTGTTCTACTGAGCCAGCTTCTCGGTACGTTGATACACCAGTACACAATTCCTTAGCGCTAAAGCCTTATCGTGTAACTTTGGACACAGTGTAACGTGTTTTTCGAGGGTATTTTACGCCACTGACATAAGTCAGTAGGAAGCCATTCAATGTTTATTTACGCGGCAAATTGTTCTGCCTAGACAAGTTTCGTGTAACTTATGATTATTATTAAGGTATTTTTTGGAGCGTTTTTTATAAGATTATAAGTATACAGATAGGTTTTCGATGTTATAGAAAACACTATCAAGCGAATTATTACAAACAACATTATCGCGGAAAATTATATGATTACGGAATTTTACGGATTTTAGTCAGTTAGGGTATTGTGAGAGAGATGATTCATTGGGAATTCAGCTACAGGTATATTCTTGTCGAGAAGCGTGACGCAAGCCGTGGGGCACTTCCAGCTGGCTGCATCAAGAAAAGTCGAAATGTTCTGGACAGGTAATCGACATCGTCGCGCCGAGTATATTGACCTCAGGTCGGGTGTATCGCGTGGTGGCTCAGCCAATCAGTGGAGACCGGGCGAGTGGAAGACGGGTCCGGAGAGGGGGTTCGGCGAGAGCATATATTGTTGCGCGCCGAGAAAGGAGAACGATTATCATTGTAAAACTGGACCGAGGTGGTTGCTCGTGTGGTTGGTTCGGGTGTGATCGGACCATAACTTTACATTTCTACAACAATCTCCACAACTGACGAAGAAGTTGGCGACGTCCAGAAGGCTGTGGGAAGCTCTCTTCAGCATCAAGTACGAGGGAAATGCCACGGCAATTTCCAATGGTAAGCGCGAATGACTCAGAACTACATAATCTCTCGCTTCATTGTTTCATATTCAAAATTTCAGTAACTCCTTAGCTTGGGAATAATAGTAAAATCAGTAATTCATCCGACTCCGTTTTCAAGTAATTCTCTAGTGGTAAATTCAAATCGTTACGCTCCAATTTAAATTTATTATTATTATTATTATTATTATTAAAATTGCCACTACTTGTTTTTTATATAATAAATTCATTTCTTATAGTATGCAATCTTTGCTTTCAGTAGGTAGCATTAGATATAGACCAAATTCCTTCTCCTGATCCAATTGTTAGTTGGGTTAATGATCAAATCATACCACGACCTGAGTGTGAAGATTCTTAAAGGTGTTCTGCCAGAGCTAGGTGTTGTTAAATATAAATTTAGATTTCAACATAGCGTTGAGGTCTTGGCGCCCATTAATACAACGTATCTTAGTCAGAGTAAACATTACATTTATTACCTCAAACGAGGGACGTGTTGTGGTTTTTCCACACTCTCAAAAGAAACCGTTACACTTGTCATCCCAACGAAGAGAACCGTTACACTTGTACGCTCAACGTGGAGCAAAAGAAACAGTTACATTTGTCGCTACCAACGTGAGGCCGAAAACCTAAAAACATTTGTGGAAGGAGAAAGGTATATATTTCTGTGCCTGTATTTTGGGGGTTTTTCATTTATCGGTGTGTATCAGCATGGGTAGTGTTGAGGAAGAGATGAAGTTGCGTAGTGGTCACCAGTTGGATAGTGAAGATACGAGCAGTATGGCTAGTCTTGAAAATGAAAGCAGTACAGGGATGTCGGAGGTAAATCCCGATACTGAGGGGGTAATCCAAACAGTCAAGCAGGGTTAGAGAGTTTGCTTCTTCAGTTTATGCAACAAAATAAAATTAGCACAGATGCCTTAAACGCTAAACTCGAACAAAAGAGTAGGGAAAATAAAGAGAGTAATAAGGAGCTGAGTGATAGTTTAAATGCTAAATTAGAACAAAACAGTAAACAAATGAGCAATAAATTGAGTGAGAAATTTGAGGAGAACAATCTAAAATTAGATAAAAAATTTGAGCAGATTAGAGGAGAAATCAGAGGGGTGATGGAAGAGAAGGCTAAAGAAATTGTACCAGATGTAGACAGAAAGTTAGGAAAAGTACAGGAGGAGTTAGAAATTAGAATCAGTACACAGGCTGAAAATTTAAAAGAACTAGTGCAACTTGAAACACAGCAGGTCAAAAAGCAATTGGGGGGAGAAATCGACAAATTTCAGGTAGCAACTAAAGAGGTTAAAGAACAGCTGGGGGGAAGAATTGATAAAGTCCATGCAGAAATAATCACTGAAGTTAATGATTTAAGGGAGAGGAATAAGGAAAGCATTAATGAGATCAATGAGAAACAAGCTAAGTTAAGTGGTAAAGTTGAAGCATCGGAAGGGAGCATTAGGTTAACTGTAACTAATATTGAAAGAAAAGCTGAGGAGAAAATTGCTGAATTAGAACAGAAGTTGAAAGCTAGAATTAGGCAGGAAAATAGTCAGAGTAGGCCAGTTTATGTGAATAGCACACACAGGGAAATAGAACTAGGCAAATTCAGTAATCGGCAGGGTTGTCCATGGAGTTCATGAATGCAATAGAAAATAAATTCAGGGAGAGTTTGGAAGATGGTAGTATTGAGTGGTGCCAGGTAGTTGAGATTTTAGTGCAAGCGTTTGTAGGGGAGACAAGAAACTGGTTTTCTGTCTACAGAGACAATTTCGAGAATATTTCAGATTTTAAAGTTAAATTTTGTGAGAAATTTTGGAATGAGGTAATTCAGTCTCAGCATCGAGAGGGAATTGTGTGTGGGAAATATAACCCGAGAGGAAATTACACTATGACCGAGAACTTTTTAGGACAGGTATTGACGTGTAAATATCTGGATGGTTTAAGGGAGAAAAGTGGTGTAGTCAGGCTATTACTAAGACATTTTCCATATAGAATCAAAGAAGCTGCCTGTATCCAAAATGTTAAATCTATTTCACGAGTGGAAAATTTATTAAGTACATTCGATGCTCTGGGAAGAGGTGGCTACGAGGAGAATTTCGGTAGGAACCAGGGTAACCATAATAACAGGCCTAATGAGAATAGGAATCAGGAAGTTCAAGGGAACAGTGGCGAAGGGGCCAACGTCCAAAATAGGGGGAACCAGAATAATAATAATAATAATAATCAGCAAAATCAGTACAGAGGAAACGGGTATGGTACGCAGTACCACGGTGGAAATAATGATTTCAGGGGAAATCAAGGCCGAAATAATGATTTTAGGGGTAACCAAGGGAGGTATAATAACAATAATAATTATAACCAGAACAGGGGTCAAGGAGGGAATCAGCCCAATGGTAATAACGGACAGAGAAATACCGTTAACACAGGCCCGAACAACCACACCAGTGCAGTAGTGAGTAGTACTACACCAAGCGGTAGCGGTACTTTAAACACGAACCAGGCTGCGATGTAAGGTCAGAATCTCAGTCTGTAACATGCCCTGTCCATACACTTATACAGGAACCCTATGACCTAAATGTAAGAAATGAATTATTACGTGAAATAAATGATGAAGGTATTATTCAGGAGGTGGCTAGTAAGAGCCCCATAGTTAAATTTAACGTGTCCGAGGCGTACACAGATGTTTTAATTGATAGTGGTTGTATGAAGAGTTGCATAATTAGTGCATTTTATGATAAAAGGAAAGGAACTGGAGTAAATTTTGAGGAGATGCCAATTAAAAGCACTTTTGTTATCACAGCTGTTGGGAAGAGGTCTAAAGTAATTTCTAAGCAAGTTTTAGTAGACATTAAAATTAATAATCATGTAATAAAGCAGATTTGTCTTGTAATTCCAAATTTAGTATTCAGTGTTATCTTGGGTTCAGAGTGGCTAAGTAGAGTGTCTGGTAACTTATGTTATGATGTAGGGAGTTTGGAATTTAAATGGGGTGATTCTGAAGTAGAGGTAGCGTTCAATGACCATATTCAGAGAAGTAGTGTTGTAGGTGTGATTTGTACTTTAAATGAGATATCGCCAGCCGTAGAGCGGGATTCTCCATGTTTTGTGGGCAGTGTGATTACGAACGGTAGTCTAGAGCACTCGTTACGTGATGCTGCATTTCGGAGAAATATAGAGGAAGAACAGTGTGTTCTGCTCTATGATGTGTTATTGTGTAATAGGAGAGTTTTTGAGGATCGCATTGGTATGGCCAATTGCTATACACATTCATTGAACGTTATTGATAGGTCAGTATTCACAGGACATAGATATCCTGTGCCTTTCGCTTATCAGAGTGCAGTTGAGGCACAAATTAACCAGATGATTGATGATGGGATTATTGAGCACTCTAACAGCCCATATGTTAATTCTTTAATCACCGTACCCAAGGCCAACGGCACAGTCCGTATTTGTTTAGACGCTCGTTTGGTTAACAGTAGAATTAGTTCAGATCAGCTGAAATCCATGTCAATAGAGGAATTAATGCAACCATTTGAGGGGAAGAAGTATTTCACTTGTGTAGATTTCAGTTCTAGTTTTTGGCAAGTGCCACTTATGTACGAAGATATACCATTTACAGCTTTCAGTCATAAATATAACCTTTTTCAATTTGTTGGAACACCTTATGGGTTAAAGAGTAGTTCAGCAGCTTGAATTAGGGCTTTAAACATCGCATTGGGGGGATGACACAGGAGAGTATAAAACCATTTACATTGATGATATGGTAATCAGTTCACGCAGTTTTGGGGAGCATCTACGTCATTTAGATATAGTTTTTCAGAAGTTAGATCAGGCAGGGTTCACTTTTAAGCTGTCTAAGTCGTCATTCTGTCAGTCACAAGTGACATTTTTATGTCATAGAGTGTCGAGTAGAGGTGTGACACCAGAGGAAAGTAAGGTTAGCATGTGTGGACAGTAGCAACAGGGCATCGTTACAGACACTGAGAAATATGCTAGTGGAACAACATGATGACATTAAGTATGTGTCATAAAGTGAGAGTGTTTAGCTGGCGAGCCAGCCTATCAAATGAGTGAGTGTGGTATTTGGTGCGGGGGAGATATGGTCTTCCAGGCAGGCGTATCAGAAGTCACAAAGGGGGGTAGTATATAAGTAATTGTGAGTTTTTAAGGTACAGGGAAATATGACGGGATTGTCGGATGCTCTTGAGCACTAAAATGTCTCGATACACCAAGGCCAGAATTTGGCAGCGCTGGTGAATTCCCATTTGTCTCCTAGAGATGGGTGAGCGCTTGTACAGGGTATTTTTGCTTAAGGCATCCACGAGACAAAAGATGGGCCACCAGAAGGCGAGACAGTCCTTCATGAAACTCATACATAACAGCACACGTGATTTCTGTTTACGTCCTCGCCATGTAAGAGCTGTAGGTGTGTAATTTAAGGTAATTAGTACAAAGGTATTATTTGAGTGAGGTGAACTGGTCTGGGTTGCGAACTAGTATTAAGTAGAATTTGGTCTACGGGAACTTAAGAAGACAGGTCGATTACGGCACAGAAATATTTGTTGTTATATGTAATGCGAACTTACTGGTTTTTTTTTCCAGAAATCAATATAAATTTTATCTAATACACAGAGAGATTAAGTATTATGGTCACGATGCGCAGCCACAATAGTGTGATCGTGTGCTCAGTGAGATCAGTGAGATTAAGTTTCACCAGAAGGAAGCGACCTCCAGTGATATTAGGAAGTTCTGTGGTGATATATATACCAGAACACCTTTGATGCGTGTGATGTAACATCGTAAATACACAGTGCTCACACATTATTTATGTACATCTTTCCCAACACAGAGATATTTGAGAGGCGGAAATATCCGTGGAACATTAGTCAAAATGAAAAACATTGGACTGATTGCACAGGGCAATCCAATATAACAACAGACTTTAACGCAAAGTGCGTAAAGAAAATTATGAGTGTATATATATGTAATTTAGGGCGATTTAATTGGTGTAATTTGTATTTTGGATGGGGATTTTATTAACGTGTCTGGGATAATCGCATGATGTACCGTCGTCACGGCAAATCATCCGATGATCCCAGCCGAATATGTAACGTGTTTTTCGAGGGTATTTTACGCCACTGACATAAGTCAGTAGGAAGCCATTCAATGTTTATTTACGCGGCAAATTGTTCTGCCAAGACAAGTTTCATGTAACTTATTATTATTATTATTAAGGTATTTTTTGGAGCGTTTTTTATAAGAATATAAGTATACAGATAGGTTTTCGATGTTATAGAAAACACTATCAAGCGAATTATTACAAACAACATTATCGCGGAAAATTATATGTTTAAGGAATTTTACGGATTTTAGTCAGTTAGGGTATTGTGAGAGAGATGATTCATTGGGAATTCAGCTACAGGTATATTCTTGTCGAGAAGCGTGACGCAAGCCGTGGGGCACTTCCAGCTGGCTGCCTCAAGAAAAGGCGAAATGTTCTGGACCGGTAATCGACATCGTCGCGCCGAGTATATTGACACTGAGGTCGGGTGTATCGCGTGGTGGCTCAGCCTATCAGTGGAGACCGGGCGAGTGGAAGACGGGCCGGAGAGGGGGTTCGGCGAGTGCATATATTGTTTGCGCGCCGAGAAAGGGAGAACGATTATCATTGTAAAACTTGACCGAGGTGGTTGCTCGTGTGGTTGGTTCCGGTGTGATCGGACCATAACTTTACATTTCTACAACAATCTCCACAACTGACGAAGAAGATGGCGACGTCCAGAAGGCTGTGGGAAGCTCTCTTCAGCATCAAGTACGAGGAAAATGCCACGGCAATTTCCAATGGTAAGCGCGAATGACTCAGAACTACATAATCTCCCGCATCATTGTTTCATATTCAAAATTTCAGTAACTTCTTAGCTTGGGAATAATAGTAAAATCAGTAATTCATCCGACTCCGTTTTCACGTAATTCTCTAGTGGTAAATTCAAATCGTTACGCTCCAATTTAAATGTATTAATATTATTATTATTTTTATTATTATTAAAATTGCCACTACTTGTTTTCTATATAATAAATTCATTTCTTATAGTATGCAATCTTTGCTTTCAGTAGGTAGCATTAGATATGGACCAAATTCCTTCTCCTGATCCAATTGGTAGTTGGGTTATTGATCAAATCATACCACGACCTGAGTGTGAAGATTCTTAAAGGTGTTCTGCCAGAGCTAGGTGTTGTTAAATATAAATTTAGATTTCAACATAGCGTTGAGGTCTTGGCGCCCATTAATACAACGTATCTTAGTCAGAGTAAACATTACATTTATCACCTCAAACGAGGGACGTGTTGTGGTTTTTCCACACTCTCAAAAGAAACCGTTACACTGGTCATCCCAATGAAGAGAACCGTTACACTTGTACGCTCAACGTGGAGCTAAAGAAACAGTTACATTTGTCGCTACCAACGTGAGACCGAAAACCTAATAACATTTGTGGAAGGAGAAAGGTATATATTTCTGTGCCTGTATTTTGGTTTTTTTTCATTTATCGGTGTGTATCAGCATGGGTAGTGTTGAGGAAGAGATGAAGTTGCGTAGTGGTCACCAGTTGGATAATGAAGATACGAGCAGTATGGCTAGTCTTGAAAATGAAAGCAGTACAGGGATGTCGGAGGTAAATCCCGATACTGAGGGGGTAATCCAAACAGTCAAGCAGGGTTAGAGAGTTTGCTTCTTCAGTTTATGCAACAAAATAAAATTAGCACAGATGCCTTAAACGCTAAACTCGAACAAAAGAGTAGGGAAAATAAAGAGAGTAATAGAGAGCTGAGTGATAGTTTAAATGCTAAATTAGAACAAAAAAGTAAACAAATGAGCAATAAATTGAGTGAGAAATTTGAGGAGAACAATCTAAAATTAGATAAAAAATTTGAGCAGATTAGAGGAGAAATCAGAGGGGTGATGGAAGAGAAGGCTAAAGAAATTGTAGCAGATGTAGACAGAAAGTTAGGAAAAGTACAGGAGGAGTTAGAAATTAGAATCAGTACACAGGCTGAAAATTTTAAAGTACTGGTGCAACTTGAAACACAGCAGGTCAAGAAGCAATTGGGGGGAGAAATTGACAAATTTCAGGTAGCAACTAAAGAGGTTAAAGAACAGCTGTGGGGAAGAATTGATAAAGTTCATGCAGAAATAATCACTGAAGTTAATGATTTAAGGGAGAGGAATAAGGAAAGCATTAATGAGATCAATGAGAAACAAGCTAAGTTAAGTGGTAAAGTTGAAGCATCGGAAGGGAGCATTAGGTTAACTGTAACTAATATTGAAAGAAAAGCTGAGGAGAAAATTGCTGAATTAGAACAGAAGTTGAAAGCTAGAATTAGGCAGGAAAATAGTCAGAGTAGGCCAGTTTATGTGAATAGCACACACAGGGAAATAGAACTAGGCAAATTCAGTAATTGGCAGGGTTGTCCAATGGAGTTCATGAATGCAATAGAAAATAAATTCAGGGAGAGTTTGGAAGATGGTAGTATTGAGTGGTGCCAGATAGTTGAGATTTTAGTGCAAGCGTTTGTAGGGGAGACAAGAAACTGGTTTGCTGTCTACAGAGACAATTTCGAGAATATTTCAGATTTTAAAGTTAAATTTTGTGAGAAATTTTGGAATGAGGTAATTCAGTTTCAGCATCGAGAGGGAATTGTGTGTGGGAAATATAACCCGAGAGGAAATTACACTATGACCGAGAACTTTTTAGGACAGGTATTGACGTGTAAATATCTGGATGGTTTGAGGGAGGAAAGTGATGTAGTCAGGCTATTACTAAGACATTTTCCATATAGAATCAAAGAAGCTGCCTGTATCCAAAATGTTAAATCTATTTCACGAGTGGAAAATTTATTAAGTACATTCGATGCTCTGGGAAGAGGTGGCTACGAGGAGAATTTCGGTAGGAACCAGGGTAACCATAATAACCGGCCTAATGAGAATAGGAATCAGGAAGTTCAAGGGAACAGTGGCGAAGGGGCCAACGTCCAAAATAGGGGGAACCAGAATAATAATAATAATAATAATCAGCAAAATCAGTACAGAGGAAACGGGTATGGTACGCAGTACCACGGTGGAAATAATGATTTCAGGGGAAATCAAGGCCGAAATAATGATTTTAGGGGTAAACAAGGGAGGTATAATAACAATAATAATTATAACTAGAACAGGGGTCAAGGAGGGAATCAGCCCAATGGTAATAACGGACAGAGAAATACCGTTAACACAGGCCCGAACAACCACACCAGTGCAGTAGTGAGTAGTACTACACCAAGCGGTAGCGGTACTTTAAACACGAACCAGGCTGCGATGTAAGGTCAGAATCTCAGTCTGTAACATGCCCTGTCCATACACTTATACAGGAACCCTATGAACTAAATGTAAGAAATGAATTATTACGTGAAATAAATGATGAAGGTATTATTCAGGAGGTGGCTAGTAAGAGCCCCATAGTTAAATTTAACGTATCCGAGGCGTACACAGATGTTTTAATTGATAGTGGTTGTATGAAGAGTTGCATAGTAGTGCATTTTATGATAAAATGAAAGGAACTGGAGTAAATTTTGAGGAGATTCCAATTAAGAGCACTTTTGTTTTCACAGCTGTTGGGAAGAGGTCTAAAGTAATTTCTAAGCAAGTTTTAGTAGACATTAAAATTAATAATCATGTAAAAAAGCAGATTTGTATTGTAATTCCAAATTTAGTATTCAGTGTTATCTTGGGTTCAGAGTGGCTAAGTAGAGTGTCTGGTAACTTATGTTATGATGTAGGGAGTTTGAAATTTAAATGGGGTGATTCTGAAGTAGAGGTAGCGTTCAATGACCATATTCAGAGAAGTAGTGTTGTAGGTGTGATTTGTACTTTAAATGAGATATCGCCAGCCGTAGAGCGGGATTCTCCATTTTTTTTTTGGGCAGTATGATTACGAACGTTAGTCTAGAGGACTCGTTACGTGATGCTGCATTTCAGGGAAATATAGAGGAAGAACAGTGTGTTCTGCTCTATGATGTGTTATTGTGTAATAGGAGAGTTTTTGAGGATCGCATTGGTATGGCCAATTGCTATACACATTCATTGAACGTTATTGATAGGTCAGTATTCACAGGACATAGATATCCTGTACCTTTCGCTTATCAGAGTGCAGTTGAGGCACAAATTAACCAGATGATTGATGATGGGATTATTGAGCACTCTAACAGCCCATATGTTAATTCTTTAATCACCGTACCCAAGACCGACGGCACAGTCCGTATATGTTTAGACGCTCGTTTGGTTAACAGTAGAATTAATTCAGATCAGCTGAAATCCATGTCAATAGAGGAATTAATGCAACCATTTGAGGGGAAGAAATATTTCACTTGTGTAGATTTGAGTTCTAGTTTTTGGCAAGTGCCACTTATGTACGAAGATATACCATTTACAGCTTTTAGTAATAAATATAACCTTTTTCAATTTTGTAGAACACCTTATGGGTTAAAGAGTAATTCAGTAGCTTTAATTAGGGCTTTAAACATCGCATTGGGGGATGACACAGGAGAGTTTATAACCATTTACATTGATGATAAGGTAATTAGTTCACGCAGTTTTGAGGAGCATCTACGTCATTTAGATATAGTTTTTCAGAAGTTAGATCAGGCAGGGTTCACTTTTAAGCTGTCTAAGTCGTCATTCTGTCAGTCAGAAGTGACATTTTTAGGTCATAGAGTGTCAAGTAGAGGTGTGTCACCAGAGGAAAGTATGGTCAGAATGTGTGGACAGTAGCAACAGGGCATCGTTACAGACACTGAGAAATATGCTAGTGGAGCAACGTGATGACATTAAGTATGTGTCATAAAGTGAGAGTGTTTAGCTGGCGAGCCAGCCTATCAAATGAGTGAGTGTGGTATTTGGTGCGGGGGAGATATGGTCTTCCAGGCAGGCGTATCAGAAGTCACAAAGGGGGGTAGTATATAAGTAATTGAGAGTTTTTAAGGTACAGGGAAATATGACGTGATTGTCGGATGCTCTTGAGCACTAACATATCTCGATACACCAAGGCCAGAATTTGGCAGCGCTGGTGAATTTCCATTTGTCTCCTAGAGGTGGGTGAGCGCTTGTACAGGGTATTTTTGCTTAAGGCGTCCACGAGACAAAAGATGGGCCACCAGAAGGCGAGACAGTCCTTCATGAAACTCATACATAACAGCACACGTGATTTCTGTTTACGGCCTCGCCATGTAAGAGCTGCAGGTGTGTAATTAAGGTAATAATACAAAGGTATTATTTGAGTGAGGTGAACTGGTCTGGGTTGCGAACTAGTATTAAGTAGAATTAGTGTCTACGGGAACATAAGAAGACAGGGCCATTACGGCACAGCAATATTTGGTGTTATATGTAATGCGCACTTACTGTTTTTTTTTTTTTCAGAAATCAATATTAATTTTATCTAATACACCGAGATATTAAGTATTAAGGTCACGATGCGCAGCCACAATAGTGTGATCGTGTGTTCAGTGAGATCAGTGAGTTTAAGTTTCACCAGAAGGAAGCGACCTCCAGTGATATTAGGAAGTTCTGTGGTGATATACAGTGTGGTCCACCCGCCCCTTATTTTTTTTTGGAGGAAGGCAACCCAACTAACGCGTATATCACAGTCATCCTAAAAACATTAGTACGTCCATTGTACAACTTTACTGTTGAGTACATCCTCGCGAATATAGTAGAAATCAATAGTGGCAGTGTTCTTTCAATGACCTCAAATATAATGCATGATTGAAACGATCAGAGCTCCGAATAACACCTTCTTACGTTTGGACAGGAAGTGTCTACGAATAGATTCAATACATGCCAGCAACATACTATGGTTCTCGGTAGCTATGGTGGCTAAATCAAGAATTGCTAGAGTAGCGTCGACGAAGTCTCATTGTAGTAGGTTCGAACCTTGAACTAGTACATTTTTTTGCTGAATGTCGTTTATTGTGGATGTATTATGGACGCATATCTATCTGTTCCAACGAGTGATCTTTATTTGGTCCTCAAAAGGACCGTACTTTTCCGATGGTACGCAGCCAGATTGGACGACGACATAACGATCAGTAGAACGAAAGCAAGGTATCCTGTATATTCAAGGTATTAAGTGTTCGAAATTTTGACCACCTTTGTTTAAATGAAAACTCCGACTAAATCAGACGACCCACATAACAAATAGATTTGTTATGTGGGTAGGCTCACGAATAAATACATCAGACCGAAACTATAATTTCTTTCAACGGCTTCTGTGCGAAAAGCGATTGCTATACACTTACAGTAATAGTTAGTTAGTGAGGTTTTAAGGGGCGGAACTACGAGGTCATCTGCCCCAAACATACAGTAAATACAGATAATTATAATGTTATTGGTTTTACGTCCCTTTTAACTACTCTGGCTTTTAGAGACGTCGGGGTGCCGGAATTTTGCTCCGATGGGTATCTTCAACGTGCCAGTAAATCTACTGACACGGCTCCCTCGCATTTGTGCACCCTCAAAAGCCACCTGACTGCGCCAGGATACGAACCTGCAACCTTGGGCACAGCAAGCGAGAACGTTACCGCTGAGCCTCGTATCAAGGAAGTAATTACAGAACGTGTCATATTATTATAAATATTGAACTATTAAAATTCTAATTATCACGAATAGAGTCGCCTCCGTTGCGTAGTAGTCAGCGTGATTAGCTGCCACCCCAGACGTCCTGGGTTCGATTCCCGGCTCTGCCACGAAATTTGAAAGGTGGTATGAGGACTGGGACGGGGTCTGCTCAGCCTCGGGTGGTCCAAATAAGTAGAGGGGTTCGATTCCCACCTCACCCATCCTCAAAGTGGTTTTCCGTGGTTTCCCACTTGGCTTTCGGGCAAATACCGGGATGTTACCTACCGTATGGCCACGGCTGCCTCCTTCCCTCTTCCTTGCCTGTCCCTCCCGATCTTCCCCTCCCTTCCCATCCGTCAAGAGGACCCTGTTTGCTTTGCAGGTGAGGCCACCTGGGCGAGGTGCTGATCCCACCTACCCAGTTGTATCCCCCAGACGAGATGTTTCAAGCTCCAGGACACTGCCCGTAGAGGCGGTAATGATGGGATCCCTCGCCGAGTCCGTGGGAAAACCTAACATGGAGGGTAAAATCGACTAAAAATATAATAATTTTAACGAATACTATCCATCCATGGATTTGAACAGTATTTAGGGAAAATAGCCATTTAAACGAGACAAGAAAATAACTTTCCCTATCGTCTTCGTAGATAATGTGAACAAAACCAAGTTGAAATCTTGCTGTACGAGGTAGGGAGGGTATAATAAAATAGTTAAAAAGAATTTTAAAAGTCTGCCGTTGGATAGTCTTGAACCCGGGATCTTCGAAAGAGCGAGCGGGCGCAATAACACTTGCACACATTTTCAACACACTCTGGAGGTTTTTGTTGCGCTTCTTATTAACGCGTATGGTAAAACATAAAATCATTACAGTTAGATCTTAAATATTGATTGGAATGCATTCAGTACCAAGCATGTTTTCTAATTTACTTAAAGCAAGTTTCGCAACCGTTTTGCGTTATTTAGGCGAATCAACTACAAATAATGCCCTCAACGACAGCCCTTCGGTTTTATTTCATACAACTTAGCGTACAAAATGCTAGCGTGTGATACACTTCGGTAATACAAGCGAGTATACTGACGAAGAGAACAGAATCATACAGGATTTTGTACCAGCGATCACAGCAGCTTCCTTGTCAGCGAGTGTCGTGTGATACAGGCCTAAAGATATGCTAAGACTATTTGTTAAAATTTAATAACAAAACAAGATGTTCGGTAAAGAACATATAGCCTACTTTCTCCTAAATGAATGGGTATTGTTATAATTCGTTGTCCTTTTCAAGGAGTATAATTGAATGTTAGTTGTAGTAGCTTCTTGAAATACAACGTGCTATACGGATATTATACATGAATATGATGTGCCCTTTGCTAGTGCTACCTCGGTTTAAAAAATCATTCAATTCGGTTTCACCATGTTTGAATTGATATGGGGAATCGATTTGCACACATACATGGCCTCTATCTGCGAACTATTGGGTTGATGACCTCGTAGTTCAGTCAAGAGATGCTTCCCACAAAAAGGTATGTTGTTGATAAATTTGGTAGAGATCAAATGATTAGGTTGGTCGTAATTTGATTTAAGCTTTTAACATTTCGGTGGCCGCCATTCCGTTTCGGTCAAGATGGCGGCGATATACAACATGACACTGAGGTGGCCTTTGCTAGTGCTACCTCTTTACCAAACTTCGTTCCATTCGGTTTCACCGTGTTCGAAAAGATAGGGGGAATCGATTTGCAAACATACATGGCCGCCATCCGCACATTATTGGCCTGATGACCTTGTAGTGTGGGCAAAAGATTTTCTATACATAAAGGTATGTTATAAAATTTGGTAGAGATCAGATTATTAGGTTGGTCGTAATTTGATTCAAGCTTTTAACATTAGGATGGCCGCCATTACGTTTTCGTCAAGATGGCGGCAATATAAAACATGGCACTGGAGTGCCCTTCACTAATGATATCTCTGTACCAAATTTCGTTCAATTCGGTTTCACCGTGTTTGAATTGATTGGGGGAATCAATTTGCACACATACATGGCCGCCATCTGCACACTAATTGGATGATGACCTTGTAGTTCAAACAAACGACGCTCGCCATATAAGTATATGTTGTTGCAAAATTTGGTGGAGATCGGATGATTAGGTTAGTCGTAATTTGATTTAAGCTTTGAACATTTTGGAGGCCGCCATTACGTTTCCGTCAAGATGGCGGCGATATAAAACATGACACTGAGGTGCCCTTTGCTAGTTCTACCTCTGTACAAAATTTCGTTCAATTAGGTTTCACCGTGTTCGAATTGATAGGGAGGGGGCAGACATTCAGAGTACATACACTCACACACACACACAGACACACAGTCTCACACACACACACACACTCACACACAGATACACAATTTTTGGCCCTGTGTAGATCTCATAAGTCTTCTTTCATTTTTTGCAAAAATCGAAAGTATGCTAATAATACCATGGGAAATTCTAAGGAATATGTATACTTCGATGCAAGCACTGGCGATCAGAATATCCTTCGATATGTTGTTGTTTTGTTTCATGTGAGGGGCTAGAACATCGCGGTCATTTAGCCCCGTTTACTTGGGAGTGTGTGTAGAATTTGTCTGATAACCTGAGTTATTGCGGGCTTATAATGATGTGTGTATTTGCAATTAAGGATTGGGAAGGAGGCGGCCGTGGCCTTAAGATAGAATCCGTCCCGGAATTTGGCCGGCGTAGAAGTGGGAAACCACGGAAAACCATTTCCAGGGTGGCTGAGGTGGGAATCGAACCCACGTCTTCTCATATTTGCTTCACGAGGCTACGTGTACCCAATTTCAGCCCTCAGACAAATATTACATTTCTTGGCAAAGCTGGGAATCGAACCCGGACCTCGGGAGCGACACTTCGATATGTTATATTAATATTCATGCCAGTTTTTAAATTTGCTGCCATTACAGGTCACGTGGCATAACGCACCAGTTCGATCGTATTCTCGTAAATAAATCACCAAAATTCAACGTATTCGTCACAAAAATACGTCGTAAGGCAATAAATGTGGCAATGTAGTTACATCCCCACTAAAATGGAATGTGGGCATTCGTTCAAAAAAGTATGCCTACTACTGGATTCGAAGCAAAATTCACCCCGCTCGCTCCCATCATGTACGGTCACGCTTTAAAACTCTCAGCCACCAACACATGGTACATACAGCTCGCTAAACGTGGTGTAGTTAAAGTAGCCGTCCCACCTCAAACGTTTAAGTCCAGCTCAAAGTCTTCAATCACGATTTATGGTGTTGATTTAACTTTCTACTATTACAGATCACGTGGCGTAAGCTATTAATTCGATCGAATTGCGTGTGTGTGTGTTATTTCAAGGAGCAGTGAGTCATATGTTAGTAGAATGGGCCATAGTATTTGGCGGGGAAAAGTTTAAGGTCGGTTTTCCTTTGCTAGACCCATGGCCCAATTACATTGCTGTCGCACAGTCAGAGCGCAGAGCAATATCGACCATCGGGAGAAATGCCGTGTTAGTTGGGTTTCATAAAACTAAATAATAAGGGGCGGGTGGACCACGCTGTATATATCAGAACACCCTTGATGCGTGTGATGTGACATCATAAATACACAGTGCTCACACATTATTTATGTACATCATTCCCAACACAGAGATATTTGAGAGGCGGAAATATCCGTGGAACATTAATCAAAATGAAAAACATTGGACTGATTGCACAGGGCAATCCAATATAACAACAGACTTTGACGCAAAAGTGCGTAAAGAAAATTATGAGTGTATATATATGTAATTTAGGGTGATTTAATTGGTGTAATATGTATTTTGGATGGGGATTTTATTAACGTGTCTGGGATAATCGCATGATGTACCGTCGTCACGGCAAATCATCCGATGATCCGAGCCGAATATGTAACGTGTTTTTCGAGGGTATTTTACGCCACTGACATAAGTCAGTAGGAAGCCATTCAATGTTTATTTACGCGGCAAATTGTTCTGCCAAGACAAGTTTCATGTAACTTATTATTATTATTATTAAGGTATTTTTTGGAGCGTTTTTTATAAGATTATAAGTATACAGATTGGTTTTCGATGTTATAGAAAACACTATCAAGCGAATTATTACAAACAACATTATCGCGGAAAATTATATGATTACGGAATTTTACGGATTTTAGTCAGTTAGGGTATTGTGAGAGAGATGATTCATTGGGAATTCAGCTACAGGTATAATCTTGTCGAGAAGCGTGACGCAAGCCGTGGAGCACTTCCAGCTGGCTGCATCAAGAAAAGGCGAAATGGCCTGGACCGGTAATCGACATCGTCGCGCCGAGTATATTGACCCTCAGGTCGGGTGTATCGCGTGGTGGCTCAGCCAATCAGTGGAGACCGGGCGAGTGGAAGACGGGTCCGGAGAGGGGGTTCGGCGAGAGCATATATTGTTTGCGCGCCGAGAAAGGGAGAACGATTATCATTGTAAAACTTGACCGAGGTGGTTGCTCATGTGGTTGGTTCCGGTGTGATCGGACCATTACTTTACATTTCTACAACAATCTCCACAACTGACGAAGAAGATGGCGACGTCCAGAAGGCTGTGGGAAGCTCTCTTCAGCATCAAGTACGAGGGAAATGCCACGGCAATTTCCAATGGTAAGCACGAATGACTCAGAACTACATAATCTCTCGCTTCATTGTTTCATATTCAAAATTTCAGTAACTTCTTAGCTTGGGAATAATAGTAAAATCAGTAATTCATCCGACTCCGTTTTCAAGTAATTCTCTAGTGGTAAATTCAAATCGTTACGCTCCAATTTAAATTTATTATTATTATTAAAATTGCCACTACTTGTTTTTTATATAATAAATTCATTTCTTATACTATGCAATCTTTGCTTTCAGAAGGTAGCATTAGATATAGACCACATTCCTTCTCCTGATACAATTGTTAGTTGGGTTAATGATCAAATCATACCACGATCTGAGTGTGAAGATTCTTAAAGGTGTTCTTCCAGAGCTAGGTGTTGTTAAATATAAATTTTGATTTCAACATAGCGTTGAGGTCTTGGCGCCCAATAATAGAACGTATCTTAGTCAGAGTAAACATTACATTTATCACCTCAAACGAGGGACGTGTTGTGGTTTTTCCCCACTCTCAAAAGAAACCGTTACACTTGTCATCCCAACGAAGAGAACCGTTACACTTGTACGCTCAACGTGGAGCAAAAGAAACAGTTACAACAGTGCTGGAGAAGTGGTGACGTGATTTATCTTAAGGAACGATGAAAAATTATTATTTTTTCTTATAATAATATTCATATTTCTTATCTGGAATGACTACGACTTATATATATTGAGCTTTGATTTTGATTTTCTAACCCTATTCTTTATCACAACGCAAGGCGTGTACCAAAGGTCATTTAGGTTATCACATGGAAAATCCATTAATTACGAGGCACAGTTTTTAATATATAAGACCAATTGAATGTAACAAAATAGGCTATTTAGTTATTCACGGAACAAATTGTTACAGTTGTAAGAAATACGCATGTAGTAAACTGAGACCATACAGCTAAACCATGATCATCGAAACGATTTTAAAATCAAATGTATGCTACATACAGTATGTTTGTGAAGATCACTTCCACAGCCCGTAGACTACTACACCATCACGGTGTACTTGTCATCAACATGAGTGTCAAATTTATCAGCAATGAGGGAAATGGGGGTATTCTAACGTATAACGCAGAAATTTGACATTATCGTTCTTCCAGCCTTTAAGAGATGTCCAATCAACATCAGCAATATTACCTCAGCTTATTACACGACTGATTGTGTACAATTGATACATGATCTTCTCAGGTCGATTTGATGAAAACTTAAATGATTTTTGTCCTACCTACCGATCTTTCTCACTTGGTCGAACCAATGCTTCTTGGGCCTACCTATTGACCGTTTTCACTTGGACTAACCAATGCTTCTTGGCCCATGAAAGTATCGGCTTCTCGTTTAGTTATTGAGCTCTAGTAAATCATTCTTATCTACAGGAATGAGCTCAACAGGCATTGTCAGTTTTTATTCTGGTCCCCTCATATGATATGTTCACTCTGATAGTACTTACTGCCTCAGGGCTAATTCTTCAGCTGCAATCTGGGAAGGAAGTAGAGGTCTAGTGTTACATCGTTCTGTTAACTGTCTGCGAATCGCTTCTTTCAACCTGTTTGAAACAAAACTAGTTGTTAGTAAAGGGTTTCTCCAATTAGTCAATACAGTAGCAAGTGCAGTATAGCCTATGTGGTGTATAAGTACCCCCTTTTTCCCATTCTAGGAGGAATGGTACCGGTCATAGAAGACATTGCGAATGAATTAGAAAACGTAGCTTGACACACAAAAATCACTGGACGAGTATACGACAATGACCGTGTAAAGTCGCTAACACAGGTAATGAGGGGCCCCTCGAAGGTATGGTTTTCCGCAATAGGAATAGGTGGGTGCATAGGATATGTAACATGGCGTTGCCGAGTTGCGTTCTATTTCGTTGTCATTCGGCCACAGGAATAATATAGGTAAAATCATCAATGGGCCACATTGGTCGTAATGTAGCATTACCTACATTTTGCCTGGCATTCGTGCTATATTTTTGTGAAATGCCTCGAAACGTGCGAGCTACGGTAGTCGTGCGTGATAAATCGTGAGTTATGTCGGCCACCTCTGGTCACGGAATGGTGAAAGAATTGTTTTTCCTACACTGATGTATATGAGGAGTAACGTAACTTCCTTTGTTTTATCGTGCCATTTTTGACAGTGCTTGCGACCCTGGAAAGAGCCATTGAGTGGTCCTCTCAGTAAGAAAACCACGCACTGACCTTGTACATGGCCTCTTCCAGGCGTGTGGCCATGGCTTCGATTGGGGGCAGAAGCGTACGTATTAACACTAGCAGCCAACACGTCACAGGTCCCACAAACAATCTCCCAGAGTGTGTTGTTCTTATGTGGCGCGGAATCGTACCACGTCACCACCATTACTCTCATCGTCTCGGTCCACACATTTTCAATGGAATGTGAACCATGCCTGAACTAATCGGAAAGTTTGTATCGGAGACAGACCCTATTGAGATTGTACAAATCCAGCGGGGTAAGGCGGCTGCACAGAAGGGAATAACACGGCGATGAGAGCGTATCCATGTGCACGTTGCTCATTTCTATGCAACATTCCTATGCCTCAAGTAGGTACTCATCCAACGCAAACACGCTACAGATACACGGCCAGAGCACCGATGCTGGGCCACGTATGCTGGATTCTGTCGAATGTCGAAACACACGAACTGCCCATCGTTCGCCCTGTAGCACTTGTCCTCAGCAATACACCATTGGATCATCAGTGGTCTTGGTTTTTAGCCGCTCTTCAGTGTAGTGACCCTCCCTCGTTCAGGCTTCTCAAGATCATTCTTGAGCTGCCTAGCGTAGCTGTATGCTGTTCATAAACGGGGTTGAAAGATGCCTCAGCGATTAAGAGATGGTCCTTTTCTCAATTCGAGATTCAAGACGATCCTAGCATAATACGTCGACTTTCATCTCCCTATTCTCCACAAAGTCTTACCCAGTGAGACCCCGTACTCTGTGGGATGCTGTAGCGTCGTTCAATCTCTGTAAGGTAAGGTGAGGTCTTTCTTAAGTGTGTTACAGTTGCCTGTAGGATGACCTGCTGGGTGTTTGAGTCTTCAGTCTTTAAACTGGTTTGATGCAGCGCTCCATATCTCCTCGTCCTGAGCTAGTGGTTTTATCTGTACATAGCTCTACACACCCTACAGCTGAGGCATGCTGTTTTACATACTCTAACCTTGGTCTACCCCTACAGTTCTTGTCCTCGACCCTTTCTTCCATAACTAAGCTTGTTATTCTGGGTATGTGCCCTACCAATCTATTTATTCTCTTCATTACCTCTCTCAAGAAATATCCCTCCTCCCCCAAATCGTCTTAATACCTCTTCTTCTATCTTGCCATATAATATTCACCATTCTCCTGTATTGGAGCGAGGCCAGAAGCCAGCTACTAGGCACGCCTTCCACCAGCCAACCGAACTCGTTCCGCAGATTTCGCGGAGGTAGAAACCGTAACAGAGTACATTAATTAATGGTAAATTCACCAGCAAATCATGATTAAAGAACTTACTTTTTCACGGAAGATGCTAAAAATGTCCTCTTTCAGCTGAGAGACAAGCGTTATATCGAGTAAATAAATTAGCGTTTACACGTTGTAAATCACCTTCCGTAATGAGAGATATCTGCTGAATTTTGATTAATTGGATAATGTTATTGTTGAACATTTATTTTGCACGAATATTACAGGAAAATAATTTCTGATGCCTTTGAGTTATTTTATCTTAAATTTGAGTTCTTATTTGTATTTTTCTTGTTTCTTGTTTTACCCGCTACGCCCCCGGACAGCAACCTCGCCCTTCGGGCTTAGTTCGGATGCATGGTGGGTTCTGTGTACGGTTGCTCGGGACTCTAACACACATGGGAATGAGTAAACGGGCACAATATGTATCATTTAGCGTCATGCATATGGTCACATAGCACAATAGCGGCTTCGGTGGCGTAGTTGATAGCATGCTGAACTGCTGTTCCCAAGATAGCGGGTTTAAACCCGGCCGAAGTCGTTAAAAATCCTTCAGTATGCCTTTCAGTATGCGGGAAAACCATATCTTTTTGGGGTAAGGAGAAAATGCCTACCCACAGCCAGATAACACCTCGAGGCAATTATTTCGGACTAAAAATCCGTTCTTCAGCTGCTGCCTTGCAGTGAGGCAGGGGACTGCCAAAGGCTAAGGGAGTAAACCCCGAAAGAAAATCCCCTCTAGCGTTAGGCCTAGCAAGTCAGCAAAGAGAGAAATGTTGTAATTGCTTTCAAAACTAAAAAGAGCCTCGGATACCAAACAACCCCTAAAGTGACTTCGTCTTTGCATAACTCAGCCAGGAATGAAGGCCAACAACCTGATGTTAGGCAGAGATATACAAAGACAAAAACCAGAACGAGACAGAACTAAACAAGGATTGGAACATTGAATATCGTGACCCTGACTGCTAAAGGTGAAGAACTCGTTGACCTCATGGAAAGAAGAAAGATAGAGGTACTAGGCCTGAGTGAAACAAAGTGGAAAGGGAAAGGTGTAAAATCACTACGGAAAGGATACAAGCTCTACTGGCATGGGAATCCGGAAGAAGCCCGTAATGGTGTAGCGTTCCTCATCAGCAAGAATGTAGATGCAGTTTCAGACATAGAATACACCAATGAGAGGATAATTAAACTGCGTTGGAAAACAAACAAAAAGATTTTGACCATTGTACAAGTTTATGCTCCACAGTCTGGATGTTCTCAGGAGGAGAAAGATGCATTCCTTGAAGACCTAGAAGAACATGTAGAAGAGGATAATATAATTGTGATGGGGGATTTTAATGCACAAGTTTGGGTGGAAAGACAAAGGTATGAAAATGTGATTGGCCCCAACGGATTTGGAAACAGAAATGCAGAAGGAGAATACCTATTGGACTTCTGCCTCAGAAATAATCTCATGATTAAAAATACATTTTTCAAGAAACAACCCAGTCACATAATCACAAGGTACAGCTGGGATGGGAAAGTGAAATCCCTAATTGACTACATTATCTCTGACAAAGAAGCTGGAACCCTAATCACGGATGTAAAAGTCCCCCCAGGAGAGTGCTTAGAGAGTGATCATAGACTACTAACTGCCACACTAAGAAATGTCCCAAGGGAAAAGATAAAACCAAGACGCATATCCAAGATAAAAGTTTGGAATTTAGAAGAGCCGGAGAAACAGAAAAAGTATCAGAAGAAAATCAGTGACCACATCCCAAAAGATGAAATAAGAACAAGTCAAGAAGAGTGGAAAAGATTTAAAGAAACAATGGTTGGTGCTGCAGTAGAAATTGTTGGAAAAACAAGCACCAAAGTAAGGGAGAAAGAGACCCTCTGGTGGAACGATGCTGTTCAGAAAGATATAAAAGAAAGAAATATAGCTAGGAAAGAACGGGACAAAGAAAACCAGAAGGATACAAACAAAAATGAAATCAGACTGGAACAATTGAACCAGAAATACAGAGATCTTAAACTGAAAGCGAAGAGATTAATACAATTGGAAAAAGAAAGTAGTTGGACAGAATTCACTAAGAAACTAGAAGAGGACTGCAGAAACAATAACAAGCTCTTGTACAGAATTTTGAAAAACAAAAGAAACCCGTATGTCCCAATAAAAGCATTAGAAATTGAAGATGGAAACATGGTATGGAAAGAGGAAGATGTAAGAAGGGAAATGAAATATTTTCTCCAGCTATATAATGGTAAGGATGTAATGGAGGAGGAATGCAACACTCCAGAAAATCAGAGCAGCAGTACGGAATATGAGCCTCCTCTGACTTGGTCAGAGGTTGAAACCGCTTTGAACAGCATGAGTAGAGGCAAGTCACCTGGCATAGACCAAATGAGTGTAGAAATGATAAAGGCTGCAGGAATCCATGGACTTCATTGGTTGTTCAGAGTTATGAATGCTATCTGGAAGGAAGAAAAAATCCCAGATGATTGGACAAAGGGTATTATAGTCCCTCTCTTCAAAAAGGGAAGTAGACGTCATTGTGGCAACTACAGGGGAATCACCCTTTTATCACATGGACTTAAGCTAATGGAGATGATTATTGCTAAACGGATAAGGAACATCCTTGAACCCCAGTTAGAAGAAGAGCAATATGGATTTAGAGGCAACAGAGCAACCACCGACCTCATATTTGCAGTAAGGATGATCATGGAAAAATACTGGGAGAAAGGAAGGGATATCATCTTTGTCTTCTTAGATATAGAAAAAGCCTATGATAGCTTGCCTAGAGAAAAGATATGGGAATGTCTATCAAACAGAAATATCCCACAAACTCTTATCAGGAAAGTGAAAATGCTGTACAGTTATTGACAGAGCTGTGTGCAAATAGGAGATGGGTATTCAGATTGGTTTGCCACAACTAAGGGAGTGCAACAAGGCAGTGCGTTGTCACCACTGCTATTTATCTCTGTGATGGATGAAATTATGAAAAGGGTGAAACAGAATTCTGGAAATGATTTCAAGGCATTTGCTTTTGCAGATGATGTAGTGGTATGGGGTTGCACAGAAAATGAAGTACAGCAGAATCTTGGAACCACCAATTTAAGGAGTTTGGCCTCAAAATCAGTCATACAAAGACAGTAGCAATGGCAGTCAGCAGACAGAGGTTGCATACAAGCATTGAGCTGGATGGAGCGAAATTAGAACAAGTCGATTATTTCCAATACCTCGGTAGCATTATGACTGAAGATAACAGATGTTCTGCTAAAGTCACCAACAGAATCCAAAAAGGAGCTCAGTTTTATCACCAGGTCAGGAACCTCCTTTGGGACCAACAAATTCCTTTAACAACCAAGAAAATGATGTATCAGGCCTACTTCTTACCTGTAATGACGTATGGACTTGAAACTTGTACTATCAACAGAAGAGATAATAGCAGACTTCAGGCTACAGAAATGAAGTTCCTGAGAACAATGCTTCAGAAGACCAGAAGAGACAAGATCCGAAATGTGAAGATTCGTGCAGAGATTCAAGTGAAACCACTTCATGAAGCAATAGCAACATCAAGGTTGAAATGGTTTGGTCATGTGAAGAGGATGAATCCAAGCAGAACGGCAAGAGTATGGCTTGAGCAAGATGTGGAGGGCAAGAGACCAAGAGGCAGACCACGGACATGCTGGATCTCCCAAATAAAAGAAGACCTGCAGGGAAGAGGTGTCGATTGGCACCAGGTAGAGGAGGAGGAAATATACCTGAATAGACAAACATGGAGAGCGCTCTTATACCGCACCCGGGAAGCTGGAGACGGTTAATGATAATGATAATGATGCATTTCTTCGGAGGGGAAGTAAAGCCGGCGGTCCCATGTCATAGATTTATGGCATGTAAAAGATCCTTCCACAGACTAAACTTGTGTGAAGCTAAATGGTTAGGTTAGATTTCGTCGGAACACTCTATCAAAGTTCACCACTAGGTATCATTGATATCTGATAACGAAAGTTGAAACTACTTGATATGGAACGGAACTTGTAGCTCACGCTAAGGGTGTCCGCTGGAACCAGCTACAGACTTAGGCGAGCCGAACATGTCCTCGGACACTCCCGGCACCAAAAGCCATACGATAAATAAATAAATAAATAAATAAATAATACTGTAAATAGCACAATTACTCACCTTTCGATGGCTCGCATCCCCAATTGACGCCGCCGCAGTTCACGGGCACGTATTTCCCCCATACATTCCACGAGGTCTGTGACTCTAGAAAGAATTACATATATGAAACAAGTAGTTACATGAAGAACTAAAGAGCCTTCTTATCTTGAAATTTAAGATCCAATCCCTATTCTTCTAATAAGACCTGTTTAGAAAACTGGGAGCACGGGCATTATAAAATTTGCTAAGGGTATAACTGAAATATTGTGACCTAATACAGTAGTACAACATGATCAACATTCTTTCCTTGCATGGATTCTGAGATATTGAGAGTCTACGACTCAAATAGGCTACGTAGGAAGAGTTATTAAGTAGTTGGTAGAACTGCAGGTACAATATCCACTGAATGTTACAAAAGTTACATGCAGTTCAACATGGAACACACAAAAGTATGCAGAATTATTTTGGTAACACAGATATAAAATATACACCTGTTGCTCAAAATTGGGGCAGATGACCTCGTAATTCCGCCCCTTAAAACAACAATAACTACTACTACTTTGCTCAAAATTCATCTGCATTATTAAGATCTATAGTGTGTAGAGCTTCAAACTGTTAACATGAACAGATTCTAGGGCTCGAATATTCTCAGAACGTTACTACGCAGCTGGTAGCCCTGTTCACTCTTTAAAATTCATAGCTATGTCTGCTAAAACATACATTTAACGTCAAAAATTAGGTATAAATCAATAAATTAGTAGGCCTATGGCTGTTTCATCAGTTGATCACTGGCAATTATACGCTTGCATATATAATAATTATGTTGCTAGCACTAACTTCGACAATTTACTCGAAATTGGCCTATGTCTAAAACATCTAGGACTTGGCACTGAGCCAAGTATGGAGTTTCTTCCGTATAGTTATTAAAAAGTCTTGAGATCATTAATACAGAGTTGTAGCCCTGATGACTCTTATAATATGTGCTGTTAACGTATAAGTTGAAAATCAAACTTTGCACATAAAATCATTTGTACCCAAATTCTCAGTCGTCAAATCCTGAGAGTTGGAAAGCTTGTATGTATAAGGAAAGGAGATTAGTTAGTTATTGTTGTTTTAAGGGGCGGAATTACGAGGTTATCTGCCCCTGGACAGGAGGTTGAGAATCATGTAATGGAAAGGGAAGAGAAAATTGATGAGGATGCAAAAGGAGATTTAATATTGAGATCAGAATTTGACAGAGCATTGGAAGACTTAAGCAGGAACAAAGCACCAGGCATTGATGATACACCGATTGAGTTGCTACGCTGCATAGGTGATGATGGATGGTCTGATCGGGTTATTTCACTTGGTGTGAAGGATTTATGTGATTTCAAGAAGAATGTTATCATCCCTATAACGAAGAAAGTAGGAGCTGGCATATGTCAAGATTACCGTACGATCAGCTTGATTACTAATGCTTCAAGGATCCTGTCTAGAATAATTTACAAGAGTATGGAAACCCAGATAGAAACGGAGTTGAGTGAAGACCAGTTTGGTTTCAGGAGAAATGTCGGAACAAGGGAAGCTAAGTCTTAGGCTGATTTTGGAAGGTAGAAAAAGAAAAGATAAGAGAACGTTCATGGAATTTGTAGACTTAGAAAAGGCTTTTGATAATGTTGATTGGGCTAAATTGTTTGGCAATTTGAAAATGATTGGAATAATGTATTGGGATAGGAGGGTGATCTACAATCTATACAGAAACCGGACAGCAGCCATTTGTGGTGAATGACATGAGAGAGAAGCTGGTGTTAAGAAAGGTGTAAGGCAAAGCTGCAACTTATCACCCATACTTTTCAAAATTTACATTTGTACAAGCAATGAAAGAAATTGGAGAAAAGTTGAAGTGGGAGTGAAGATTCAAGGATAAATAATTTCAACTCTGAGATTTGCTGATGACATCGTCATCTTGGCCGACACACCAGAGGATTTGAATGAGATTTTGAATGGTATGGACTTCTTCTTCAGAAAAGAATTCATGATGACAATCTTTTACACTTACAGTCCAGTGAGAACAAGAAGACTGGCTCACTTTATCATTTCTTCCAGAAGTTGAAGGGGCAGGTTCCGTATCCAGAAGTGTATTATTTGGGGGTGTTCATTCTGGATTGATCTGATGCAGGTTAGCATGCATTTTTCTGTTCTTCATCATTTTGAATGCAAACTGTGAAATTAGTATGACGTGCAGCAACAAAATCATCTCCTCTAAATTTATTAGGATCTAACGAATGAATTCTTGCTGTCAATAATCCTGTGACGCCTTTATCCAATGTAGCCACACGAATGTAGGCTCGGTTGAATTTTTTTCCAATTCATATGGTGTGATTTTTACGTTCTGGCAGCTGTAGGTTTTCATGTAGAGTTCACATTCCCTATTAAAGGCGTTCTTGAGAGGTCCATAGAAGGAGATGTCCAAGGGTTGGAGTCGATGAGATGAATGGGGTGGAAGTGACACAATATGAATGTGATTTGTTCTGCAGAAATTATACACTCCGTATGTTTTGTGGCTGGAGGGGTTATCCAATATAAGCAATACAGGGTCATCAGCGGTTGGTCGAATGTGCTTCTGGAAATGCTGGAACCATTATATAAATAGTTCCTCATTTATCCATCTATTCTTTGAACATCCGTAATTTGCATCACGGGGTCCTCCCTTCTGTAACTGCTGTGTCATTCGCTGGCGTCGATAAATAAACATGGGAGTGATGTAGTTTCCTGTAGCACTCATAGCACAAACTACCGTCACATTCTTTCCTCTCTCCCAACTTGTAGCTGCTCCCACTTGCTTCTGACCTTTTGGTCCAAGAATTTTTCCTGGTTAGTGTACTGTTGAAATACCGGTCTCATCTACATGATAGATTATGGATGCTGGGAATTTTAAGTTGACCTGTACTGTTTCCAGATTTTTGAAAACAAGGTCCACCTCAACTTTGTTAAATGCGGAAATGCGATTAAGGCTGGTAGCTTCTGGTTTACACATACCTACAGTATTCCGGGACCCAATCAGGCCCAGCCAATTTTGTTCCCTTATTGAAGTTGTGTGGCATGCCATTTTCTTCCGCTAATTCAAATGCCAAACGCCTAAGTTCGGTAAGAGGAATGCCAAAAAATATCTTTGACAGCAATAAGACATGATCAGCAATTTTCTTTTCTTGCTCTGGAGTGAATAGAGGCTTTCTTCCTAGAATTGCTTTGTCTCTTGTGTTTGTTTTCAGTCGGTCTCTCAAAGTTGACCTAGGAATGTTGTATGTATTCGCTGTGCTTTTTACTGAGTTGCCATTCCGCACAGCATTAATAGCTTCTTTCAAATTTCAGAATTTCATAGTTTAGGTTAGTTATTGTTTATTGAGGCTACAGATGATTGGATATTAATTAGTTTACTATTGTTTTTCAGATATTGCTTCGTTTTTCTGAGGAATGCCGGTTAGGTTGTTGTTCACGATGGCCTAGTGGAGTTTGACGCATGTAATTGTGGTGGCCAAGGGCGATTTTGGTGCTGAGTAATGGCATTCAGGGTACACAGCTATTGCCTGTGGATGTTGTGAAAGGTTCTGATTGTAGGGTTGGTACTGCCGTACTGACTCAGTGGGGAGAGCAATGACAAACTACCCCATTCCTCACCTTGCCTAGTACGTCACATTGTAGTGTTGCCACGGTTTTATGGGTTTCTACCACATAACCTATGGTGGTGCTTTTTGAGGATCCAACCGGCCTCTAGGCTGACTACCTAACAGACTCCCTCATAAGGGGTCATTGTTACAACTTTCGTTGGCTTTCATAGCCTTGTAAATTTTTATATTTTGTTCGTTGCCTAACTATTGTGTGTGTCCAGTGAGACTAGATACTCAGATTTGAAACGGTGAGGATCTTTGTTTTTATCAAGCTTTATTTCATTGTTAGTTTTTTCTCTTTCGCTTTATTGAATTAAATTGCATTTTATCCCCACTTCTAGTCACATTTTACAGAGCAGGTTTTTGTCAGGGCCTGGGAGATTCAGCTACCAACCTTATGGGAAATCCTCTTGTACACTTTCCAGGACTTTTCAGGACCTAACATCTGTTTTGGGAGGCCATCGTGACACCAATATGGATCAATGAAAACCGGTAACAGAGCCCAAAACGCATCTCCACTTAGCATAAGGTAAGTTGTCGGTAGGAGTAGGTAGGTATTTGGGGAGGTAAGTATGGTGTGAGGCTCATATGGGGTTTCCGACCATATGCACGCATAGAGGTGGGGTAGGGTATCTTTGCTTGTTCTCTTGAACCTTCTGCTTTCTCTCTTGTTTTCTCTGCTCCTCTGCTTGTATTGCCTCCGTTTCTACCCTTTGTACCTCTGCTTGTAGCTATGCTTGTTCTCTTCTTGGTGTATTCTTTGGAATACACGGTAAGATGGAGGTAGCTTTTGCTGCTGTTTGCTTTAATTCATTCCTTCCCTTTTCGCAAACACCAACAGTGATTTCTTACTTTTTCTTTTATTTGAGCACCTTGCTTACTTTATTTGTAATTTTGTTGTAGATATAACTTCCATGATCAACCTAGCGGCATCTAGCAGCTAACTGCTGAAGTTTCTCAACATCTCTATGCTCAAGAGGACTTCCTTCCCAATCCAGCCAAAAGATGTCGCCGCTATCTTCAGCTAACATCTCCATGCTCAAGGGGACTTCTACAGCATTTACTTCCACCAGGCTTCGCTATCGACGCCTACTATCAACTCCTTGAAGATCACTTTTAGTTTTATTTCTAAAGTTGGTATTTCATATGTATGTTCCTTTGTTTTTCCCCCACCCCCTTCCCCCCTTGGTACCTCTGTGCTTCGTTGTGCGGTCCTCACTTGTGTTTTAGTCTTCAAAGCTCACAGTCGGAGCCTTACTAAGGCTCGTCTCTTGTTCATGTGAGACATGTTTTAAATCAGACGCCATGTTTGGTTTTTGAAGCTAACCGTCATCAGGAACATCGCCTACTCTTCAGAAATAAGCTAAGTAAATCATTAATGGTTTTACCATGTTTTAATTGGTTTTAACAGCTAAATGTTTTTAACCTGATTTTATAGACAGTGTGAAATTGCTATATGTGATTTATTTGTGGATACTTCAGCTAGCTTTCTAAAATGAAAAAGTACTTCTTGTACAGAGTATCTGGGAATGAGTTCTCACACCGTGGGAGTCTTATTAAACCCACTGTCTATAAAAACTTAGCTTTCACCTCCGCGGGATATTCTGCCCAATTCTACTGTTCTCACAACTCTAGAAATTTCTACAGCACGTTATCTTTTTGCAAGTAATGCCGTCAAGTGCTTTCCACCTGAATATAGAAACGCTTGTTCCTCACTGAGGAATTTGTGCTGAAAATACCTCTAGTCAGCATAATTTGTCTTCCTTCGTTGGAAATTGTCCGCTGCATTCAACTACAATCTACAAACGTCACAACGCAATAAACTTTCTCAAATTAAAATTCAACTAGTGATCTCCACAATTACAATAACGTTTCGTCTTATAATCTTTCCGTGTTGCAATAGTGAACTTTTCAACGGACTACAGTGCATAACAGTGCCCATTCCACAACCATACGTGTCGCGTTCGAACGAAAGCATTAAATACGGCCATAAACTTTCTCCTCAAGTTCCTATTTCCTTTTCCTAAACACCATACTAACTTTATATAATTAAGCTTTAAATTTAAGTTAATTCATATATCTAGCTATTTAAACTACAACTTGTGTCAATTTCTAAGAGGCCTCGCTTGCTATCAAGCGCCCTCCCAACTTTGTTTCACATCCAATGAATTAACTTCTGTTTATCTGTGGCAAGTCCACATCATAATTCTTTCCCCCTTCAATTGGGGATTTCTATTTTCTGCTCATAAGTGAGTTTTCTAACTCTACTTTTCCAGGTTTCACGAAAGGGTACTGGCTCCATTTTCCTCGTGATCCCTGTTTAAATACAAGAAGTTATAGAAACTTCTTATTTTTTCTCTCTCTTTGTTATAATTTCGAATGGTTATTTGTTCATACTTTTAAACTTCCGTGTAGGAATTCTCAAAGTACATATATCGTACCTGATTTATTGTTAAACTTTAAATTTGTTAATCCCAGCACTATTTAAAATCTTATGCAGATTTAGTGCTTTCAAGGGGTTCAAAACCAATTTTTTTTAATTGCCTAGTACAAACCTTAAACAATTTTAGGGGTCCGAGACCTCAAAGGTAAAATTCAAATTGCACCTTATATATTTATTAGATTTGTCATGTTTCTACGCATTGTTAAATAAATCAAACTATATCCTTTTGCTTCATCATTTTCTGTAAAATCACGATTAGGCAGGATCCTTCTTCCCCTGACTCTATCCAAAAGCTCATGTTCGCGTTAAGAAAATTATTCATTGAATTAAAAAAGGTTCCACTATTTGTTTCATTTGAACAAAAACTTAAAAAAAAGGCTTTTTCAAAGTCGTTCTTAGCTTTTTAAGCTAATTCTAACTCGCCAATAAGGCAAGTATAGCTAGCTCCGCCAGCTTCCTTCTTGTTGAGATTTTCTCTATAACTTATGGTTGGTTTTCAAAATTTAAGTTTTTCTTACTGTCTAAACTTTTAGTCGGCGCCTTGCTGGGTAAAAGCTTAGTCTTTCTTGAATGCAACCATTGGTGTTCTTACCAAAATTTAAAACCAAAAATTTTCTAAAACAATCAAATTGTTTCCAAAAGCACTAAAACTGCTTCATCGCTACCTTTCCTGGAAGCATTTGGTCGCTCCTTGGAAATTCTACTATTCCAAGAACTAAAAACATCACGGCGAATTTAAATTATTTGCGTCTTTCAAAACCGTCGATTAAACCTGACTCCTTTGAAAGGATATACAATAAATCTGTTATTCTTTGACTTGCCAGACTACCACCCTTCCCCATATTACCCAATTTTAAGCTGGGAAGGGAAAGCACAAACGCTGCTTCCTCGCAAATCGCTCAAGTTCCAGCCGCATTTCCCGTTAGCTACGGCCAGGTCCATACCCACTTCAGGTGTTTCACGGGCTTTGCGGTGACACTCGTCACTGAATATTGGCTTAAATTTACTTTGTTTGGTGTTGGACTCTCGTCCTATTTATCCACACTTGTTCCTTAGTCCGCAACCCACTTCCCTTTCCTTTTCTCTTCATCTTCCCTAGGGGGTAAGGTTAATTCCTAGCAAAAACCTACCCACTTCTCTGCCTCGTATTGTCCTCTGTTCCTCTGCTTGTTTTCTTTCGCATCGGCTTGTATTCCTCCTGTTGTATGTACCCTGTTTTCTTGTACTCCTCCTGCAGCTACGAATTTGCCTAGTTCCTGAAGAGCTCCTTTCTTACCAACACCCCTGTACATAGCTTTAGTTCGGTCGGTAACCTGCTACCTCACACTAACCTGTTGTAAAATTAACAGGGGCATACTAGAACGTATAAAGACGTTCTTCGGTTCAAATTGACAAAATTAGAAAGGTAAATGAGTACTTAGCCATGTAGTCCTTGGGTAGTGCATATGAAACTGCCACCACTGTATTGGCGTACGTACTTTTTATCCCCATCCTCTGTCAATGTATTCAGCTCCTTTTGCACCTTCATGAAAGTTAATGACGAGCCAGTCTTCTCGGGGAACCTACAAAAGAAATGCAAAGAAGCGCAAATACATTATATTGTAAGTGAATCCACACAACCAAAGGGATCAAATATACACTAATCAAAACACTCGGTAGTTATTGTAACACTTCAAACAACGTGGTTATCATGAAAGTGCGTTAATACAACGGCGTCTACCATAAGTATGGTTTGTTTCATTAGAATTCCTTGGAATCTTAGTGTGTTGTAAGCCAACATAATATATATCGCTATAAATCTCTCTCAGTATAAATCGCAGCTACTATAAATATTGCGCTACTAATCGCGTCCAGTATAAATCACGCCTACCAATCGCGCCCAGTGTAAAACACGCCTAGTATAAATCGCGCCTACTAATCGCACCTAGTATAAATCGCGCATACTAATCACGCCCAGTATAAATCGCGCCTACTAATCGCGCCTGCTATCAATTATGCCCGGTGAAATCGTGCCAAGTTAAAGTCGCGCCCGGTATAAATCATGCCCAGTATAAAACGCACCCAATATCAAACGCGCCTATTAATAACACCTACTATCAATTGAGCCTGCTATAAAATGCACCCAGTATCAATCGCGCCTACTAATCGCGGCTACTATAAATCACAGCCAATAAAAATCATGATTACGATAAATTGTATTCAGTATAAATCTTAACATTGAGGTATGTGTGTAAATCGCTTGTAGTCTAAATTTGTTCATGTAATTATTAATCCTGACAGTACTTTGGAAATTCTACCTTTGAAAAATATCAATCCACTACAAATGTATTTTTACTTTTATTATTACTGAGGTGACTTTACTAACATTTAATTCGTGTGTATTAGTTCATATGGAAGTTTCAACAACCAGCAATGGTAAGCCATGTTGCCTACTATAAAGGATATATATTGTAAAAACAACCAATAAAGGTGGAACTGTTATTTGGAGATGTTCAAAACAACGATCCAAAAAGTGACGAGTAATGATTAAGACAAAAGACTCCAACGTACTTACTTCAAACGAGCATCATTGTGAATCTCAAAATAATACATGTTTAAATGCACAAAATACTCTAACCAAGGTAAAAAAAAAGCAAGTCCAAGAAAAGGATATTGCTGCTCAAGATAGAGCATTGTTTGTTAAAAAGCATTTATCATCTCCTCAAAAAGTCATGTTAGGCCAGTTGTCAACGTCCGTAAAACTCCCAACACTATCAATGGCAACACAGTCTATGCAAGGGGATCAAAAAAGGACCATATAGTAATAGTGATGATGATGATGATGATGATAATAATAATGATGATGATGATGAAAATAATGATGGTAATGGTAATGCTCTGTTTACACCTAAAAATCATTTGTTAAATTTGTCTAACAGAACAATCCCAGTAAGCTAATCCGGCAGCTTCAGCAATTGCATGCCTATAAACAGGCTGGTTATACTGGATATGAAGAAGAACTATTGGATAAGGGAAACGAACTATGTCGTGCCAAAATCATTGTGTAACGGGTCCACGTAACCGCTTAGAGTGAGTCTTAACATACATTCTAGGGATTTTACTACAAGATGTATAGTCATCCTTATAAAACCTTAGCAAGCAGTCGTCAAGAGATAGAGAGTTGTATTCTGTGTGTATATATTGTAAAACTATTTAAATTAAATTAATAAAAATATTTTATGTATATGTCTTGTTTTTCTTAATTGCTAACCACACCTCTCACTTCTAATGCATTCGTTAACTATCGACAGTCGCCGGCAATATTCGGATAGAGTTTCCTTAAATATTGCATTCTATTTGCGGTATTATGTACTAAGTACCATAATAATACAGTGTCGCCAACCAATGTTGAGGTAATAGTTATGCCAGGTAAGGAATTCAAACACATGTGTTTTTAGTACTGTCGCATGAGACTAAGTATATAGCATTCCTGTTCTATGACCAAAAATAAATTTCAAGACCAAGCCAACAATAAAACCCAGGCCTCCAGTACAAGAGTCAAGAGTGTTAGCCACTATGCAAGAAAATAGGATTAAAATGGAGGCAGCCGTGGCCTGTCAAAATGTATCGTCCTAAGAGCACTTTAAGGTCTCTTTTTAGTTTTACATCTCGAGGTTGAGTGTACATTGTTTCTTGAAAGAGCTAAAAAAACAAGCCTTTGCGGTAAAATGTGTACAGCTTGACCACTAAGCTATGTCGCCTTTTCTTTCTATGAAGAGCTCTGTTTTAGTCCTCAAAGCTGTGAATCGAGTTAAAGCCTTCAGTGCAACAGCCTAAAGAGCTAGTTAATAAGCTATCGCGCCATCTCTTTCTATAGAGTGGTCTTTTCTAGGCGTAAGGCTAGGAATCAAGTTAAGACCTGTAGTGCAAAAGCCTAAAGTGTTCGCCGCTATGCAAAGGAAATAATTAAAAAGGAGTCGTAACCTTGAGTTAGGTACCATCCCAGAATTTGGCTAGAGTTAAAAGTGGAAAACCATTCCACAATGGTTAAAAGCGGGAATTAAAGCCCGCTCTCCTCTCCTTTGTATCACAAAACGTAGTGCACACCATTAAGATGAAAGCGAGAATTTAAGAAGTGCAACTATTACATCATGCTAACATATTATTGCATCATGGTAACTAGATACATATCTTCCGGCTAAATCAGCTTGGCCATACTGCTTCCAAAGCAGACAGACCTGCATGTTACTAAACCGCTTTCAGTGTTTATTAGTACCGTTTGCAAATAAGGTGCGATGAAAGTCTATTGTGTGGATTTTACGCCCGGATACCCTTTCCCAATGGTTAGCTCGTGAAAAACAAATGGTAAGTAAATAAATTTCAGTTATATAATAATCATTCATGTTCTCAATCCGTAGATTGGTCGGCAGCAATCCTCCTCTTCCATTGTTCCCTGTTGCCAGTCAGTCTCTTCATGTCTCTGTATGAATGGACATTAACATCTGTTGTGCTCTGTTTGATGTATTGCAGTCTCGGTCGCCCTGTCCCTCTCTTGCCCCGAATTATGCCATCATACACAGTTGCCATAATGTTATTGTGGCGATAGACATGTCCTATCAGTTGGTCTCGTCGATTCCGTATTGTTTTAAGAAATGCTCTCTTTTCATTAATGGTTTTGAGCACTTCGTCATTCGTCACTCTTGCGGTCTATGGAATTCTTCCCATCCGCCGCCAACACCACATTCTAAAAGCTGCAAGTCTTCTTTTATCAGCACATCCCATTGTCCAAGCTTCTGAGCCATACAAGGCTACACTCCGCACATAATATTTTATAAATTTAATCCTGTTCTCAATAGATATATTCAGAAGGGTTCTTTTGCTGTTAAATGCAATTTTGGCTTGCGCAATTCTAGCTTGAATATCAGTTTAAGTAATTTTACTCCCTTGATAGGTGAAAGTGTTAACTTGCTTAAGTGGAGCACCAGCTATGTGAATAGCTGCATTAAGTTGTTCTCTAGCGCATACCATTATTTCCGTCTTTTAATATTGATTTTCAAATATATTTTTCATGTAGAATCCTGTTCATTTCAGTTTCTCTTCACTGGTTTCCAGGACTGCTACTTCGTCTGCAAACTTATTGTCTTGGCTGCTACTTCGTTGATCTTAACTCCTCTCATAACTGTCTTACCTTCCTCAATGTTTTTCTCAATATATTAGTTGAAAAGTGCAGGCGATAAGTTGCAACCCTGTCTAACTCCTTTATGAATACAAGCTTCTTGCACTACTTCGCCTATGTCCACAATGCTTTTTTTTGTTTTGTTTCTGTAAAGTTCATAGCTTAGACGTCTATCTCTGTAATCATAATTCCCATGAGAATATTCTAATTCACGTTATCGAATGCTTTTTCAGTGTCCACAAAGGCAATGTAAAGTGGTTTCCTCATATCCATAATTTTATCAATAATTTCTCGAAGTAGTAATATGGCTTCCCTTGATCCTCTGTTCTGCCTAAAGCCTAATTGATCTTCATTCAGATTTTGCTCTATTTTGTTTTTTATTTGTCTGTAAATTATTTTAGTCTATATTTGAGGAGCTCACTTTCAAAAAAGACTTTGTCCAAAAATTCAAAAAAATGTGCTTAGTACAGGTTTCACTTTGTGAGATTTATCCTGAGGTCCCAACACCCTGTAAACATTCAAAAGTGACTTTGTCTTGGCTATATTGATCTCTGAAAGTAGACTATTCATTCAAAAAACAACTTTGTCCACTGCAGTATTCGTTCAAACAAGACTTTGTGTACTTCAACCAATCAGAACTCTAGCATTATAAGAATTGACTCCCATCATGCTTTGCGTGAACAGCGAGGTAATGTATGACCTGTGTGTATGATGATTATTGCTTTTGCTGTTCAATCCAACTTCTGATTAATGTTTCCTCTGTCATATTGGTTATTCACGATTCTTGTGAAACAGTTCTAGTCGGAGATTGTTACAAAGGAAATGGAAAGATAGCATGATGGGAGAAATTAATCAGAAACTTGAGCATAACAATCAGAAGTTAGATCAAGTACGGTAGCTAAAGTTAATGAGAAGTTAGGTCAAGATTATAAAAAGTTGATAGAAAGCCTAGTACAAGTGATAAGTGAGATCAGAGGAGAGATTAAGGGCCAGTTAGAGGAGATTGTAGGTGAAAGTAGAAGAGAGGTAGAGGATATTGTAGGTGAAGGTAGAGGAGATTGTAGGTGAAAGCAGAGTAGAAGTTGAGGAGAGACTGGATGTAGTTGTTAATAGAGTAGATGGGATGAAGGATCAGGTAGAGGAGGAAGGAAGGAAGCTTTTAGTTTTACGTGACCATTAACCATGCGATCATGATCCACGGGACCTCCTTTTTACGTAGAATCTGAACCACAGGGCATGGCATTTAACTTCGAAAATCTCACATGCATTGACCGGGAATCGATCCCGGTCCACCTTGGTGAGAGGCCACCACGCCCCTTAAGTAGATTAGATTGTAGGAGTTAGTTAGTTATTCTTGTTTTAAGAGGCGGAACTACGAGGTCATCTGCCTCAGATTTTAGGAGAAAGTAGAATAGAGGTTGAAGAGAGGAAAGAATAGATCAAAGAGAGAAAAAGAAGGGAACAATGAAACGGAAGTGAGAGAGAAATGGGTGAAATAAACTTAGAAATGTAAGTAGGTGAAAATTGGTTTAGGCGAAAAGATTTGCAATGGTACAAGAGGTTGTTAATGGATACACCTGCAGCAAGTGTTCCTCGTGAGGAAGTATTATGTGACTGGAAGATGATGTGGGATTCCATATATAAAAGAAGATTTTTGTTGTAACGTTTCATAAGAATGGACGTTTTGAATATTAACTAAGTAAATGACATTGCGGTTGAATGTTCGGCTTATTACAATGTTTCGAAATGAGTTAGATGTTTAGGCCTTATCAAAATATTATGCAGTCAAAGAGGACTATGTCCCATGTTCATGCAAACAAAAAGGATTATGTCTTTTCTGTTCAGTCAATAACAACTATGTCCAGAATGTAGTATGTAAATACTGAATATCTACTGTAGTTTGATTTCATTAGAGTGTCTTGTTACATTTTTATAACCCATATGTGTGTACATAAATGCATAAAATAAGCAATATGATGTTAATTTGAGAGAAATCGGTTTTTTGGTCATTCCCTAAAGTTGTATTTGAGTGACAAAGTCTCTTTTGAAAGTTAGCTCCTCATTTTTGATGCATGCGATTGGAAGCTAAGGGTACGATGTTCCTCGCATTTCAGTGTTCCCTGTTTCTTTGGTAGGGTCTATTGGTATCATGAGACTCTTTGTAAAGTCGTCGGGAACTTCTCCAATTTTATATATTTCACTGATCAACCCAAACAGATATTTGTGTTATATAATAATATATAAATCATTAGCCCCGTGTACTTGGGTGAACATTTAATCATAATATGGGGTTTGCAATATCAAAGTTGGTATAACCATCTAGTTAGGGTATTTCAATATCATGGCTATTAGGTCTATATACTTAAGTGTGTGACGTATCGTGGCAGTCCCATGAACTTAGTGTTATGGTTAAGGGCTTCTTAAAATAATTTTAGGAAAGTTAATTAAATATTAGCTAATTTACAGGGACCATATCCATGTGTATAGTTATAATCAGAGCATCTTAACTAGCATCTACAGTTAATCAGCGGCGTTTTGATAAGCTCTACATGGCTATCCTAATCGTTTCTGGTATAATGTCTCGTTTTCTGTGTGTAAAAAAACCAACATGGTCGCTTGGTTTCTATATAGGTCTAAGCATCTGTTGTATATAACACAAAATAGCTAACCGCTGTCTAAAACCCTATTCACTAATAAAAAACAGGCATAGTCGTCAAAGTGTTCCCTGGTACTGCACCATTATTCCTAAAGGTCTTAAGTACAGATATGGATACAGTATTTAGGGAACTCCCTGTAACTTTCTAGCTAGCCTCTGAACTCTATCATAACAGCTGGTCTACAGCAAGCAAAAGTTATGCTATCAAGAAAGAGATCGGCAGAGCTCGTGTTTCCGACGAGAAACCCGAAGGTCATCGATAATAACCATGTTGACTGTGTCTAACATTATATCGATCGATTCACCTGAGAATGATTAATACAAATTAAAGTATATTTAGCGCTATATGTAAGCAGTTACATATGTCTGTATGTATATTTCCATGGCAGAAAGCTATTATTAAGCAAGTATGAAAAACAGAAGATGATCTGTTATGTCACTGCTGATTACATTTCGACTGCGATATATTTTATATCGAGTCGTGACGTATTGAGGAGTGGGGGAGCGGATGTGGTGGTCAAGCGACCTCGTGCGGAGAGCAAGTACTAGAGAAACCGACAGCGTGGAGGTTTGAGCCTGGCAATAGTGAAAGTGAAGTCGCCAGCTAACGGGATTTTAAAAACGTGTGACCGTGCTGAAGTGTATACGCTAGTTCGTTCAGCATTCTACGTGGAGTAGACACGTGCTTAATGGGGTTCAGACATGGTCTTAAACATGTAATAAGTTTATCTTTGCGACCGTGTATCTACAGCTACTAACGGGTCATGCGGGAGAATACTTTCATAATCCCGACCGCCAGCTCGGCTGTATTGTGTCGTAACACTCTGCATATAAACCTTCGTGGAAATGCAGCCTAGACTTGATTCAAACTTTTCACAGTGGCTATACTTCTTTAAAAAAAGCACATTCTTAAGCAAGGTGTCAGAGGGAAGGAATACTATGAAGCTTATATCCATTACGATGGTAGGCTAGATTAAAATAAGAATACTGCATTAGCAGGGTGTAGCGGAGACATGTTGGCAGCAACTTTCATTTACCATGAAGTGTGCAAGCGACTCTCGTGATGCAAGGGGTAGTGTGGACTCTTGTGAACTTGCTCACATTCGCGTTCTTATATTGGAACTATTTAGCGGCTGTTCGAGTTCACCCTCGCTTCGTGACGAGTTGATAAACTGTGTGCGGTCCGGCCATCGGTATTCTAATATGTGTGGGAAGATATCGCCAGGATATTTTGGGATCATTTCGACCGACCGGGTGTTGTTCGAGCCTAGGAGGACTATGGTTCGTTCTCTGGAGACCCAGTTGGAGTCCGGCATGTTTTCTGTTGGTCTGGAGCTTAGTATGGCCAACGATATCCTTTTTTCCTCATCCAGATTCGCCAAAGGTACAGATCACTTCAACTTGTTACAGTAGCGTAGCGTGGACATTATGAACTACCACACATTGCCATATTTGATTTTGTAGATTAAATGGTTGAGTAGAAAGTGCAGGTTCGATGTTTATTTCGAAGCTGACCTTCTATGATGCCAGGATTTTGACTCATAAAAATGAGTGCATCCTTTGTGTATTTTGATGGATAAATTTAAAATTTCAGTAGTATTTTACAGTATTTAAACTGAGATGCTCATTCTTATTTGTCGAGAAATCAATGTAGGAGGAAGATCTACAGTTTTTTTTTGTGTAAGAACATTTTAGTAACACAATTTTCTTTTTGAGAACTCTGACTGAGTTTTTCATATTCTAGTGTATTGTTCATTAAGCACTTTCGTGTGGATCATCGTATTCTTTGAGGAGAATTTTCCTTTCCGTATTATTATTACGATATTAGGAAGTTTTCGGATCCTGTTATTCTGAATGTTAAATAGAGTCCTTTGACTATATTTTTCTTCAGTTTATTAACAGATTTAACTTGTATTTTCTGAGAGTGATTTTCGAAATGGATTGCCTAATGGGTCATTAGTCGCTTAGCCTTTGTTGCTAACCTAGATCCATGCTGTAGGACTAATCCATCGACATTTTCGCGTTCAGGAAAATCAGGGAAGATCTTATTTTGAGATTGGATTTATTTTTATAAATTGCTTTTTCAACCTCAGTTTGAGTGGTTGGGAGTATTATACTTTTCTTATTTTATGAAGTTAACACTGGATTAAATTGATATCATTGCCTTTGGTGCAATAGTTTTTCTCTATTAAGAGGGTATTTGAACGACATCCAATTTTGCGAGGATAATCCCAGGAATGACTTACTATAAGTCATACGTTTAAGAATTATGAATAATGTAATACATCAATGTAAGGCAAGTTTTCTAAAAATAGGTGGAGTATTTCTGGAATCCACTGGGCTTTGTTAGTAATCTGTTACAGGATCATATTATTTTTTTTGAACACGAGTTCAGGCTTTTACTATAAACAGCTGATTTTCAAAATTGTGGATTTATAACAGTAAGGCTCCAATTATAGGTGCATGTTCGATTTTAGAGAGGCATGTATTAGGAATAATGCCCTTGTGTTTAAGTATATTGATACAGTGCTTTGCGAAGCAAATATTTTCTTGTTGAGGATTGAGCCAGGTGTGCCAATCAGGATTAGATTGAATGGGGTTTTAACCTAGAGAGGCGTTGTTTTTAACCTAGTATGGTTAATATTTGGTCATAGGTGACTTTATCGCTGTTATCGTGAAAATGCCTGTGTGAAGATTAATGTTTTTCTGAGCAGTATTGTTGAGAATCTTGAGTGGATATCCAGTTCAATATTTCCAGTAAAATTAATATAACGACTTTGCCATAGGATGTATGTTTAAAATGGATCACCGATAACTATTTAATGCTGAATCTATGATTAATTTTTGCTTAACTTAACTGTTCGGCAGAAATACCCTGGAATTAGAAATGAAACAATTTTAAGCAGAAATGAATGTCGTGACATTAAGTCAGTGGGAGGAGAATAATCGAAATTATTCTAAATTTTGTGTAAACTATATTCTGTAAATATGCCATATGAATTTCATCGTTTAATAACAAGACCATATAATGCTACTGAAAATGTCTTGTAGGATTATTGGTTATAATCAGGGTATTTTTGTATAAGATGTTCTTTCAGTTAAGGAACCGAAATGAATTTAACTTATTCAATTCTTATAATATTTTTTGTTGTGTGTGCTTATCCTATGGGATTGATCATTATTATTATTAATTTGCCTTATATTTTAATCAACTAAAAGTTAGTTGAGATAATGGGTAATTCTTTTTTGAAAGTCTTTCCCATTTTTCCACAGTTGAAAGACAATCCAGTATAATCAATGAGATTTTTTGATTGGTCGTGGTATCGACAAAATTTATATTACTTGTCATGTTTATTCTTGCAATAAACTAATTTATTACTTGGTTTTTAATTATTGCGTGATGCTTTATAGAGGTGATGGAAGGGTGTATTAAGGGGGCCATCGCTAGGTATTTTAGGGTTTACCACACCTTTGAGATTCTTTCTTCCTTTTGAAGAATTCTTGTGTTTTGAGCTAGTCTTTTCTTTCTCTGAGCCTTGGTCAGTCTTAATACATCCTGTTAGGTATTCGAGTGGCCCTATTATCCCTGTGTCTGTTGGTAGAACTTGGGGGGTCTTTAGAGCCGGGGAATTTTCAGGTTCTACGATCCAGCTGCTATCCAGGGATTCAACAGGTATTGGTAGGTAAAAAGATACATTAGGTGGCGCCCAACGTGGGGATTCGAAAAACTGGAATACCAGAGCGAATACCAGGGAGTTGAATGCCATAATTCTGCCAAAATTGAAACTGAAAGTACAATGTGGAAATTAGTTTTATGATCATGTAACACAGATCGCGAATTGGAACACCGTGTTTCTTGTGTGACCATGAATCAAGGCAATAAAATAATGGTGAACCAATATTTTGGCACGAACTATTGGAATTCCTATGGAACAAAGCAATTACGAGGATACTCGAGCTACTTGACTTACAAGTGGTATTGCAACCATTAATAATTATTTTTTTATGTATTGGAGTGGTGCCACACGCTCTGTTAATAATTTGTTCTACTTGTTTCCGGCTGATGATCATTGCTGACATCATTAAAAATAGAAGTATTTGTAGCAAATTTAAAATTTAAGTAATGGTAGAATCATAGACCTTCACCGATATAAACCAACACGCACTTGTATATAGTCGATCCCAAATCAAATTGGGCACTTTGTGTTTAGACGTAAGCTTATTTTAAGGTAATGCCAGACAGTAAGAATGAGCATGTATGGTAAATGGTGGTTGTTTGTGGATGTTCTCGCTGTGCTTTGTTGGTGTGGTATTCTTATTTCTTGTGAAGTGTAGTGAAGCATGTCTGAAGGTAATATGGTGACTGTTGGTGACGTTAAGAAGATGTTTGAAATTATTCAACATAAAATGGACAATTTGAATCAGGACATAGAAAATATTAAGGTCCAAACTAAATCTGCATTAGACCATATGTCCGAAACTGTTATTCAAAGTCAGGGAGTGATAAAGGATGCAGTTGCTGAAGGTATCAGGGGGGAAATTGATACTATGCAATCCTCCTTGGAGGTTATCAATGACAGTTCTAAAAGGGTAGAAAAGAAAGTTACCAGTGTAGAATCTAATATCGAAGATATCCAGGACGATAATAGAAAAACACAACTAGATATCAGTACACTACGGGCTAATGTTGGCTTGGTACAGGTTAGCCAAGAAAGAATCCAAACTATTCAAACTTCAATGCAAACAGATCTTAACAATATCCAAACTAGTCCAACATCAATGCAAAATAGTCAAACATCAATGAAAACAGACTTTAACAATATCCAAACTAGTCAAACTTCAATGCAAACAGATCTTAACAATGTTCAGACTATTCAAAGGGGAATTGAGGAAACAGTAAAGGATGTAAACTCTAATGTAAGGATTATGCAATCCCAAATCAATGATTTAAGAACAGATGTGGGATTAATAGAATCCAGTCAAAAAGAGATTCAGTCCCAAGTCAAAAATATTCAGAATGATGTAAATCAAATTGAATCCAGCCAAAATAAAATGGAGCTAGAAGTCCGAAAAATCGAATCTAGTCAAAATCAGACGGAGGTTAAGTTAATGGAGCTAGAAAAATCTAGTAAAGAGTTTCAAGTTGAGATTAGACTAGACTTTGAAAAAAGTGTGAAGCTCAGTAAAAAAAATTTAGAAGCACTTCAACTACAGTTTTCCCATGACACTAATCAGACCCAGAATAGCCTGGAGCAGATGAAATGTGAAATGGGGACACTCCGAGCTCAAGTCACAGATCATACGAAACTTCTCAGGGATGATTTTGACATAGATTTGAAAGGGATCATAAGAGGTAATACTGTAACATTTCGTAAAGATATCATGAAAATTAATGAGGAATGTTTTAAAGTTGAGAAAACTAAGTTAGAATCCAAACTTGCCACTGGTCTTGCAACTAATAGCAAAGACATAATAAATGTTAGGGAAGATCTAAGCAAAAGAATGGATGGAATTCAAAATACACAGGTTAATAACATATCCGATTTAGAGAAACGTATTAACAGTGTTGAAACTAAAGTCGACCAAAGTAAGATAGAGTTAAATGAAGTCAGGGAGAAGAAAACTTCCGAGATTAATGAAATTAGAAAGGGTCTCGAGCAAATTAATCTAGAGGGGCATATCAATTTAGATACGCTAAAAGATCAATTGCGATCACTTTTACAGTCCGATTTTAGAGTTGTAGTTGAACAACCTGAAGTGATAGTACCTGATGGTAGGGAAAGGATGATGCAGAAATCTCCCAATAACGAACCCAACGTTCGGCTCAGTCAAATGGAACATCCGAGTCCCATTCGAACAAGCAGGGAAAGTTTTAGTTCTCCGAACCCCAACGTAGGCGTGGATGATTATACTTCGAAATCATTGGAAAGGACACCGAATGTAACCATAATAAGAAACTTTGATGACAAACCTAGGAAGTTTAGCAACTTGGATGGAATGACACCAATCGAATTCGTAAGGGCATTAAGAGATTACTTTTTGGAGTCACATGTGCCACGTAAGCGTGAGCTACGTATGGTGGAAAGGTTTCTTACCGATGCTCCGTTACAATGGTTCAGGGCCTTTCGTTACACATTTGACAATTTTGAACAGTTTTCGGAGGCCTTCATACAAAGATTTTGGTCGATCGAGGTCCAACAAAATGTGAGATCGGAAGTCTATTCACGCAAGTACTCCAGTACAGGACCAACCAGCTATGCTGAGTACTTTGCGTGTCAGTTAGCAAAACTCCGTTTTCTCCAGCCGCCGTTAACCCAGGAAGAACTCCTTGAAGCTATCTCACGTCAATTGCCTGCGGAAGTAAGGAGATCAATTATTTCTTCCGGAGTATCGTCTTTAACGTCGTTAGATGACTTGTTACGTCGACTAGATCACATGAGTATGATGACGCAACCTACCATAGTCAAAAATGCCAGGCAGGAATCGAAAGTTGTAAACGCGGTTATGATGAACCGTACACAGCAGATGGAGCGTTTTGAGCAAAGAAGAGATGATAGAATGAGTCCTATTAGAAATACCCATCAGGAAGAGAGGAGATGGGAAAACCAACGTAGGGACGCCCAGGAGAGGCCATGGCAACGTCGCTACGAGGAGAGAAATTTATATCGAAGAGGTAATGATCGAAACCGGAATGATAACCGAGAAACGCCTTATAACAGGAATTACAGATATGATCAAAATAATCGAGATAACAGATATAATAGGAATGATAGGGATACCCGTGACAACAGAGATAAGAGACAAAATCAAGGGTACTCAAGATACAACAATTATAGGACGGAGGCATCCGATAAGAAAGTGCAACAGGAGATGCTCAAGAGGGGGCGAGATAAGTCCACGGAGGTTGGACGAAGAAAATCGAAGGAAAGAAAGGATGAAAATCCAGATAGGTCACAACCCAGCAGTCGCAGAGAAGGTCGGAGTTCAGAAAGAACACCTGACCGGGACAAAGGAAAAACATTTTCGAAAAGAAATTAAGCACTGAGATGTCACGCATTCTCCCTGTTCACGACTACAAGAAAGTGATTACCATGACAGAGAAGTCATTATAATAAAATGAAATAATTGTTATGAGGTAGTAAGCCTAAATGGAAGAGAAATGATAGGTCGTTTCAATGCAAAAAAAACTGAAAAGATATGTGAAAAAGATAGTCTGAGTGTTGACTGAATAATGCTACATATGCCGAGATTACCTGGAATGGTGTAAATAAAAGTTGAGGAGACTTTTATTTAAGGTATCAAAGGGAAAATGCACCATTATTCCTAAATGTCTTAAGTACATATATGGATACAGTATTTTGGGAACGCCCTGTAACTTTCTAGCTAGCCTCTGAACTCTATCATAACAGCTGGTCTACAGCAAGCAAAAGTTATGCTATCAAGAAAGAGATCGGCAGAGCTCGTGTTTCCGACGAGAAACCCGAAGGTCATCGATAATAACCATGTTGACTGTGTCTAACATTATATCGATCGATTCACCTGAGAATGATTAATACAAATTAAAGTATATTTAGCGCTATATGTAAGCAGTTACATATGTCTGTATGTATATGTCCATGGCAGAAAGCTATTATTAAGCAAGTATGAAAAACAGAAGATGATCTGTTATGTCACTGCTGATTACATTTCGACTGCGATATATTTTATATCGAGTCGTGACGTATTGAGGAGTGGGGGAGCGGATGTGGTGCTCAAGCGACCTCGTGCGGAGAGCAAGTACTAGAGAAACCGACAGCGTGGAGGTTTGAGCCTGGCAATAGTGAAAGTGAAGTCGCCAGCTAACGGGATTTTAAAAACGTGTGACCGTGCTGAAGTGTATACGCTAGTTCGTTCAGCATTCTACGTGGAGTAGACACGTGCTTAATGGGGTTCAGACATGGTCTTAAACATGTAATAAGTTTATCTTTGCGACCGTGTATCTACAGCTACTAACGGGCCATGCGGGAGAATACTTTCATAATCCCGACCGCCAGCTCGGCTGTATTGTGTCGTAACACTCTGCATATAAACCTTCGTGGAAATGCAGCCTAGACTTGATTCAAACTTTTCACAGTGGCTATACTTCTTTAAAAAAAAGCACATTCTTAAGCAAGGTGTCAGAGGGAAGGAATACTATGAAGCTTATATCCATTACGATGGTAGGCTAGATTAAAATAAGAATACTGCATTAGCAGGGTGTAGCGGAGACATGTTGGCAGCAACTTTCATTTACCATGAAGTGTGCAAGCGACTCTCGTGATGCAAGGGGTAGCGTGGACTCTTGTGAACTTGCTCACATTCGCGTTCTTATATTGGAACTATTTAGCGGCTGTTCGAGTTCACCCTCGCTTCGTGACGAGTTGATAAACTGTGTGCGGTCCGGCCATCGGTATTCTAATATGTGTGGGAAGATATCGCCAGGATATTTTGGGATCATTTCGACCGACCGGGTGTTGTTCGAGCCTAGGAGGACTATGGTTCGTTCTCTGGAGACCCAGTTGGAGTCCGGCATGTTTTCTGTTGGTCTGGAGCTTAGTATGGCCAACGATATCCTCTTTTCCTCATCCAGATTCGCCAAAGGTACAGATCACTTCAACTTGTTACAGTAGCGTAGCGTGGACATTATGAACTACCACACATTGCCATATTTGATTTTGTAGATTAAATGGTTGAGTAGAAAGTGCAGGTTCGATGTTTATTTCGAAGCTGACCTTCTATGATGCCAGGATTTTGACTCATAAAATGAGTGCATCCTTTGTGTATTTTGATGGATAAATTTAAAATTTCAGTAGTATTTTACAGTATTTAAACTGAGATGCTCATTCTTATTTGTCGAGAAATCAATGTAGGAGGAAGATCTACAGTTTTTTTTGTGTAAGAACATTTTAGTAACACAATTTTCTTTTTGAGAACTCTGAGTGAGTTTTTCATATTCTAGTGTATTGTTCTTTAAGCACTTTCGTGTGGATCATCGTATTCTTTGAGGAGAATTTTCCTTTCCGTATTATTATTACGATATTAGGAAGTTTTCGGATCCTGTTATTCTGAATGTTAAATAGAGTCTTTTGACTATATTTTTCTTCAGTTTATTAACAGATTTAACTTGTATTTTCTGAGCGTGATTTTCGAAATGGATTGTCTAATGGGTCATTAGTCGCTTAGCCTTTGTTTCTAACTTATATCCATGCTGTAGGACTAATCCATCGACATTTTCGCGTTCAGGAAAATCAGGGAAGATCTTATTTTGAGATTGGATTTATTTTTATAAATTGCTTTTTCAACCTCAGTTTGAGTGGTTGGGAGTATTATACTTTTCTTATTTTATGAAGTTAACACTGGATTAAATTGATATCATTGCCTTTGGTGCAATAGTTTTTCTCTATTAAGAGGGTATTTGAACGACATCCAAATTTGCGAAGATAATCCCAGGAATGACTTACTATAAGTCATACGTTTAAGAATTATGAATAATGAATACATCAATGTAAGGCAAGTTTTCTAAAAATAGGTGGAGTATTTCTGGAATCCACTGGGCTTTGTTAGTAATCTGTTACAGGATCATATTATTTTTTTTGAACACGGGTTCAGGCTTTTACTATAAACAGCTGATTTTCAGAATTGTGGATTTATAACAGTAAGGCTCCATAGGTGCATGTTCGATTTTAGAGAGGCATGTATTAGGAATAATGCCCTTGTGTTTAAGTATATTGATACAGTGCTTTGCGAAGCAAATATTTTCTTGTTGAGGATTGAGCCAGGTGTGCCAATCAGGATTAGATTGAATGGGGTTTTAACCCAGAGAGGCGTTGTTTTTAACCTAGTATGGTTAATATTTGGTCATAGGTGACTTTATCGCTGTTATCGTGAAAATGCCTGTGTGAAGATTAATGTTTTTCTGAGCAGTATTGTTGAGAATCTTGAGTGGATATCCAGTTCAATATTTCCAGTAAAATTAATATAACGACTTTGCCATAGGATGTATGTTTAACAAGGATCACCGATAACTATTTAATGCTGAATCTATGATTAATTTTTGCTTAACTTAACTGTTCGGCAGAAATACCCTGGAATTAGAAATGAAACAATTTTAAGCAGAAATGAATGTCGTGACATTAAGTCAGTGGGAGGAGAATAATCGAAATTATTCTAGAATTTTGTGTAAACTATATTCTGTAAATATGCCATATGAATTTCATCGTTTAATAACAAGACCATATAATGCTACTGAAAATGTCTTGTAGGATTATTGGTTATAATCAGGGTATTTTTGTATAAGATGTTCTTTCAGTTAAGGAACCGAAATGAATTTAATTTATTCAATTCTTATAATATTTTTTTTGTGTGTGCTTATCCTATGGGATTGATCATTATTATTATTAATATGCCTTATATTTTAATCAACTAAAAGTTAGTTGAGATAATGGGTAATTCTTTTTTGAAAGTCTTTCCCATTTTTCCACAGTTGAAAGACAGTCCAGTATAATCAATGAGATTTTTTGATTGGTCGTGGTATCGACAAAATTTATATTACTTGTCATGTTTATTCTTGCAATAAACTAATTTATTACTTGGTTTTAATTATTGCGTGATGCTTTATAGAGGTGATGGAAGGGTGTATTAAGGGGGCCATCGCTAGGTATTTTAGGGTTTACCACACCTTTGAGATTCTTTCTTCCTTTTGAAGAATTCTTGTGTTTTGAGCTAGTCTTTTCTTTCTCTGAGCCTTGGTCAGTCTTAATACATCCTGTTAGGTATTCGAGTGGCCCTATTATCCCTGTGTCTGTTGGTAGAACTTGGGGGTCTTTAGAGCCGGGGAATTTTCAGGTTCTACGATCCAGCTGCTATCCAGGGATTCAACAGGTATTGGTAGGTAAAAGGGTACAGTACCTAACTCGGGTCTGGTTAGCAAATTCTTATCACAAGACCACTCAAGACAAAAAAAATAGTCTAAACGTATAGTGTAATCATATTTCTACCTAGTTAGTTATTGTTGTTTCAAGGGGCGGAACTACCAAGTCATCTGCCCCTATCTTTCTATCTACATAGCCTCTATATTAGTTAGGTCTTTCCGCAAAATCTAAAATCAAAAATCTAAAACTTAATTCTAAAATCTAAATTCTAAAATCTATAATCTTAAAATAATTAATTCATAGTAAAGGGAATGTAATTCCGAGTAATATAATTCCTCATCTGTCTTTCTTTAATAATTAATTATCTAAAATTTTGAGTCAATGACTTTACAGTTTGGTATTTTGGCTATACGTAAAATCTAAAATCTAAAATGTAAAATCGAAAATCTAACTTCTAGAATTTAAAATCTAAAATCTAAAAATTCATAGTAAAAGGAATGTTAATATCGAGTAATACAATTCCTTATATGTCTTTTTCTAATAATTAGTTACCAACAATTTCAAGTCATGACATTATGGTTGGTATTTTCGCAAAATCTAAAATCAAAAATGTGAAATCTAAAATCTAAAAATAAATAATTCTTAGTAAAGGAAATGTAATTTCTAGTAATATAATTCCTTATATGTCCAGGGGCAGATGACCTCGTAATTCCGCCCCTTAAAACAACAATAACCAACTAACGTATATGTCTTTCTTTAATAATTAGTTACCGAACATTTCAAGTCATGACATGGTTTGGTCTTTTCACAAAATTTAAAATCTAAAAATTAAAATAAAAAATCTAAAAGCTAAAATCTAAAATCTAAATCTAAAATCAAAAATCTAAAATCAAAATCTAAAATCTTACATGCATTAATTTAAATCCTAAATCAGGTTTTCACAATTATAAATTCAACAAATCTTATTTTAGTGCATTAATAAACTAAAAACATAATTAATAATTATTCATTTAAAATGCCCGCCATCTTGCAACAGTCTCGAGTGCGTATAGGCCTACATACAAAAAACACACTATTTTCACCCCTCGTGTAAGGGTAGTTTTTATCTTAGGGTCCATAAAAACAGAGCTTCGTCTCAAGTAATATGATACTTCATACAAGTCTCTAGCATTATTGGTTCGCGAAATAGTGGGAAAGAGCTACAGGGCAATCAGCGTAGCCCAGGGTCTAGTGTCACTAAAAGCTATAGCGCCTTTTCTTTCTATAACGTGCTCTGTTTCAGACCTTAGAGTCGGAAATCAAACCCAAACTTTCGCGTTTTCGCAGCCCCTAAACTGAGGAACCAACAAACCACCTATGTATGCCATTACTTACGTTTCTTGTTTTGGTGTCGAAGTAACGGGCCGCGTCAACAAGCTAAAAGTGGAAGTCCTGGAAGGAGAATGTATAGTATAGTTGCAATGAGAAATTAATTGAAGTTCCTAATATCAGCATATAATTCATTAAATTAATTAAGGGTCAATTATTCTTTCAAGTAATTGGCATAGAAGACAGTAAAATTGTTTAGTTTAGGCCTTAAAATTAATTAGTTATCTAGATAGATAGATTTTTATTAATTCCATTTGATCAAATACATGCATTCAATACATTTTTGATATAGGACACGTCAGAATTTACATGCATAAAATAAAAGAACTAACAGGTATATATTACTAAGATTAAAACTATTTATAACTTATTATAATAGCAAATCTTAATAGATACAATCTTATTGCACAACTATTTACACCTCACTCTATTATCATAATATGAAAACTTAATTCTATAAATACAACAACATACAGCTAGGTATTAAAATTAAATTAAAAAAGTAAAATATAGTTATAGATTCCATCACTCCTATACGCTAAAATATTCAACTACTGAGTAAAAACAATGGCACTGCAGATAAGCTTTCAACATTCTATCAAAGGTTTTTATTTTTGGGGCCAGTTTTATATACTGGGGTAGTTTATTGTATAATTTAACTCCAGTGTGAAAAGTTCCTTTTTGATATATGCTTGTGTGTGTGTGTGAAATATGAATGTTTTGATTTTGTCTTGTGTTATGCCTATGAACATCATTGTTTGTTTTAAGAAAAACATCTTTATTCATTAAATTCTTTTTAAAAAACATAATACTTTCAAAGATATATATGCAGGGCAGTGGGAGAATGTTTAAATCTTTAAACAGAGGTCTACATGATTCTCTAGAGTGTACATTTGCCATAATTCTAATCGCTCTCTTTTGTATCCTAAACGTGCTTAGTACATCTGGCGACATACCCCAAAATATGATCCCATATCTTAAGTATGAATGGAAATAAGCAAAATAAGTATTTCTTAATGTGTGCATGCTAGTGCAGGTTTTCAAAATACGTAACGCAAAGCACATCGAGTTCAGTTTAGTATTCAGATATTGTATATGTTTATTCCATTTCAAGTCTTGTTGTATCCATAGTCCTAAAAACTTTGTTTCTGATTTATTTTCTATTTGATGACCATTTAATGTTATATTGGGCATCGCAGGATTCCTATTCTGTATAGTGTGGAAATTTAGACATACTGTCTTTTTATAGTTTATTATGAGGCGATTATCTTGTGACCATTTGGTTAACTCTCCTGTAACGGAGTCAGCAGACTGCTGTATGACCTGTTTAGTTTCACCTTTTATTACGAGTGTTGTATCGTCCGCAAACAAAATTTCCTTATGTGAATGAACGTTCTGTGTTATATCATTGATATATAGAAGAAAGAGTAGTGGGCCCAAAACCGATCCCTGGGGTACTCCAAATTCAATAATTCCCTCATTGGACAATGTTTCATTAAGTAATTTGGTTCCATCATCCTTGTGTCTCAAGCTTACTATTTGTTTACGCCTTTTTAAGTAAGACTCTATCCATTTATTAGCTAGACCTCTAACACCATATTGATTTAGTTTGGTAAGGAGGATTTTATGGTCAACTACATCAAATGCTTTCGATAAATCCAAGAATAGGCCAGTTACATGTTCCTTATTGTCAATTAATTTCAGTATACTATTACTACATTCGTAAATTGCTGTCTGTGTAGATTTTTCCGTTCTAAATCCATGTTGTGAGTTTGATAATATTTTATTTTTCTCTATGAAACTTATCAGTCTCTTATACATAATTTTTTCCACAATTTTTGCAATACCAGTTGGTAAGGTAATAGGACGATAGTTATCTAATTCATCTTTTGAACCATTTTTGTGCACTGGAATTACTTTTGATAACTTCAAAATATCCGGGTAAGTTCCTGAGAGAATTGAACTGTTTATTAAGTGCGTAAGTGGATTTATTATATTTTCTGCACATTTCTTTAAAATTGCATCAGGGATGCCATCAATGCCAGCACAGAATTTATTTTTTAGCTCTTTTATAACTATTCTTACCTCTTCACTTGTGACATGATTTATAAATAAAGAATCACTGCATATATTTATTTTATTATTAGAATTTAGTGTATTTACCTGTGATTTATTTAATAATTTTTGCGGAATTTCCAGAAAATAGTCATTAAAAGTGTTTGCTATTTCCTCTGGATTATTAATCACTTTATTATTTCTGGTCAGTGTAATGTTCCTTTGTATTTTAGCAGATTTTCCAGTTTCTTTCTTTATTACAGACCACATAGCCCTGTTTTTATTAGATGATTGGGAAATAAAATTATCATTATGCATTTTCTTTGCTAGTCTTATTACCTTATTTAATATGCTAGTGTATTTTTTGTAGTATAAATTGAATTCAGGTGTTGTGTGGTATTGTTTATATAATTTGTGTAGAAATTTCTTTCTTTGACATGAATTTATAATCCCTGTTGTTATCCAATTGCTAGTTTTGTTATTTTGAACAGTTCTTCGTTTAAAGGGGAATGCTATTTCAAAATAGTGTTTTAGGGTACTGTTAAATGCATTAAATTTATCATTTACATTTTCTACTTCATAAATTTCTGACCATGTTTCCTTATTTAATAAGTCATTGAAATATGTAACATTTGATTCAGTGAATGAGCTGCACTTTGATTTTACTCCATTATCATTATTATTGATTACTTCGGATACTTCAAAACTCAGTATTTGTCCATGGTGGTCACTAAAACCCGGACAATAGACTTCTATTGAATGGTGATATTTATCTGTATTTATAAAAATTTGATCAGGAGTGGTTTTACTAAATTTTGTTATTCTTGTTGGTGTATTTACTGTAGGTTTCAGTCCATAGGAAATTAGTAACTGGTTTAATAATTCACAATTTCTATCAAGTTTTAAGAAATCCACATTTACATCCCCACAAATTATTATATCGAAATTTACTTTGCTCATGTTATTGAGTAACAATTCTAGTTTATCTATAAATAGAGGAAACTTTCCTGACGGAGAACGGTATACGCATACAATTATTAACTTAAACTGCTGAATTTTTACGGCAGAGAATTCAAAATCCTGTTCCATAATTAGATAATCATAAGCTGTTATCTGTTCATGATCTAAATTATTTCTTAAGAAGATGCAAGTACCACCATGGCTAATATTAGATCTAGAGTATTTACTAGCTTGTATAAACCCTGGGAATTGAATTAATTCGAGTTGTTCCTCTTTCAGCCAATGTTCTGAAATACATAGTGCTGAGATGTCTTTAAGTTCATTTTTAAGCATTAGATTTATGTAATCAATTTTATTATAAAGAGACTGGACATTCTGGTGGTAAATTTTAAATTTGTTACTTTTGCAAGCTTGTGTTGGTGATTTATTTACATTATTATTATCATAATTGTTATTATTATTGTTGCTAGACAAATCCGAAATACCATTGTTGCACTCCGTTAAATATGACTTCAAAAGATGTGAATGCCAAACCTCACGTTTGGCTTCTTCTACCAGTTTCCCTGCTTCCACTCTAATGATATTACTGTTGAATTATTCTTACCATTTGAATTTACAATTTTGCAGATTTCATCACTAAGATACTCTTTTCCTAATCTATTTAAGTGTAGGCCATGCCGAGTGTGGAACTTCCTGTCTAATTTACTTACATCTACAATTTGGACATTTGGAAAACTCTTACAAATTTTATGAATTTTTCCATTTGTAGCCTCTATTTCTACATTTACACATGACTTGGGAATTAAATCGTGTCTCTGCGGAATATTTACAATAATGACATTTGTTTTTTGCATGGATGGCAATGTACCCTTTCTGTGGAGATGAATTTACATTTTGTAATCAATTCTACACATACCAAGTACACGAGGCTATATGACCATGATGTCGCAAAGCCCCTAAATCAATCAACAACAGAAACTTATTATAAGTGTTTATATTTCTATTCTGGGGTCTATTCGTTTTGAGTGATTCTCAGTAGTAATAGCTCAAACTACGTGGATTAGTTGGTGGAGGGCGTAGCATTTTGATTTTCAAGCTTGGAACATCGTAGGCCTAGAAGTTAGTAGTCTAAGTATTAACATTGTAGTAGTTCACAGCAATACTACGCACTCAGTGTTGGAGGGTCCCATCCGTTCTTGGTTGACATTGGCGGCTTTGGTAGTGTTTTGTAGAGCTATTTTGTCTTGAAAATTTTACCTTTAGGACGATGCTTGCTTGAGCGGAACGTGTCATCCTTGTAATCCGTGCAAATAATTTTTCTCACATGCATTTTTTTTTTTTTTTTACATTTCCCTATAAATAATTTATTTATTTATTTACATATGTTACGCCCTCATTGGATCACTTAACCAAAACAAGTATAACATGTCTCAAAAACAATATTAAAGATTCAGCTTCTTATTTTTCTACTTTTCCCAAAACATTTTCATTCTAGTCGACCTTGCCGCTCTCTCTGCATCGCTTATGGTGTAAGTTTTTCGAGTGAAGGTTTTTAAGGGAAGTCGGATGTTCTTGTTTTTCAAGATATTCTTCTCATCTTTGTTAGCAATTTGGGACATTGTCAAGCCAAGTTCATCCAGATCATTTTGAATTTCCATAAACCAAGAGTTCTTTGTTTTACTTTTGAAAAAATAATTAAATAATACTTTTAATTGTCTGGTATCCGGCAGGCGTGAGATATGACCAAAAAAAGCAATTCGCCTTTTTCGCATAGTATCGACTATAGACTCAGTTTCTTTATAAACCACTTCATTTGGTAATAATAATAATAATAATGATATAGGTTTTACGTCCCTTTTAACTACTGCGGCTATTACAGACGCTGGAGTGTCAGAACTTTGCCCCGAAGGGGATCTTTAACGCCCCAGTAAATCTACAGACACGGCTCTCTCGCATTTGCGCACCCTCAAATGGCAACTGATTGCGCAAGTATTCGATCCTGCAACCCTGGATACAACAGGCGAGAACGTTACCGCTGAGCCACGCAGCCAGCTGTGTAAGTAAACCATTAGTTCTAATATTCAAACAATACGTCAAAAGAAAATCTGTTAGACTACTAACAATTCTTTCTAGCACTCTAGTAGAGGAGACGCAAGAAAAGTTTGCAGAAGAATGCTGCGCAGATTTTCGGCCATGTTCGGGGGTTCGGGTGTGCTCGGTAATGGCATACAACGCCCCTCCCACTTCGCGGCAGTAGCTCGCTGGCAGCAGTTCTGAACGGATCGTCTGCCCAGGCTTGGCAGGCTGAACTGTGACTGGGTTTATGCTTGGTTTACAGCTGTAGACCGCGTCTCGCAGCGAGCCGCGTTGTTGAAGAATGGAGTGTGCAGTGAGCCCGGTAATCAGCATTCGGGGGACACACAGGACACCCGCAATGAGCATTAAAATACGCCGATTGATATTGGTCTCTGCGCATCGTTGAGTTTCGGCAAGCTTTTCTTGCGTCTGCTCTACCAAAGGTTAAGTTGGGGCGTGGTGGAGCAGCGGTCATGTTGTTGGCCTCCCACCATGGCGGACCGGGTTCGATTCCCGGTCAATTCATGTGCGATTTTGGAAGTGAAATTCCATATCCTGTGGTTCAGATTTCACGTTAAAAGGAGGTCCCGTGGCTAATGATCGCGAGTTGAACGGTCACGTTAAACTACAAGCCTCCTTCCTTTCTTTAAGGTGGTAAGTTATTAATCCTGGCAAATGAAGGTTATTGACATCACATTCACACAGAGCGCGTATTTTCTAGGGGAGTTGGGTCAGGGGGGTAACGTGTGTGGTGCCAACAATATATTTTTGCATGGGTTCGAATTTCTAACCGGGCCGTCAATGTCAGTTGTTTTAATTGTGGCCACATAGTAATTCACAACAAGGTCGTTTATAAACTGCAGTACTTAAATACACACAATGTACTTAATATAAATTACCTACATTTGTGTGAAGGAAGAGCTGTTCGATGATAAAGCTGCTGTGGTCGGCTTTCCTCTAAAAAGAAGAAAATTTGTACACATGAAAATTGGCATAGTGGAAATTAAAAAATGTAGTGATGTGTCTGTTACTATTTCACACATAAACTACTCATGTGATTAAGTTGACATTTTGTAGAACATCGTTCTTATACCTGGAAAAGCCATAGGACTATTGCCCTTCCCCTGAGTGCGAGAGGCAATACTCGGCATCCCGAAAATCAAATTTTAAAGCCCTAGAACCTAGCAATTCTGTGATATTTCCAAAATAATCCCCACTCTTGAAAACTCATCAAGCAGTGACCACTCGGACCCATGGCAACGCCACATCCACATCGCGCTGTAATGGGCATGCCCAGTTCCACTTAACACATAAAACACCAAAGAATTTAGAACGTTTCTTTGAACTTGTTAATTACATATTGTAATGTGCACTTAAGCCTGGTGGTGTGATAAATGATTAAATGTTAGGCACCATGGTCATAACTCAGCATAAATGACCAAATGAAAGAATTTACACCTCATGTTGAGCACCTGAGACTTTTCTTCTTCAGACCGTGGTAAGACTCGGTCTTCAACCGAGATAATCTTTGTTTAGGTTAAACAGGATAGCTTACAGCTATTTCTATATACTATAAGGGAAAGACGCTGCATTAATTAATATATAGACCTTAATTTGTAAAAAACATGTGAAATTGACATTATTTATTTAAATATTTTACGCCCACATTGGAGCACTTAAAATCAATGCATTTGAGTATATTACTTCCTTTTCCTCCCAGAACTTTCTCATCCTCTCCGACCTGGAAGCCCTTTGTGTGTCCGATATAGTATATTGTTTCCGTTCAACTGTTATTAGTTTGAGACTTATGCTTTTGTTCTTCAAAATCCTCTTCTCTTCTCTGTCTTTGATTTGTTGCCGAGTTATACCCAATTCTTCCAAATCATCCTGAACTTCTTTGAACCAATTATTATTGATTTTATTTTTCAAAAATTAATCAAATAGTTGTTTCAATATCCTGGTTTCTGGCAGTCTTGATATGTGACAGAAAAAGGAAATTCTTCTTACACGCATTGTAGTTATTATTGATTCACATTCACGATAGACGATGTTGTTAGGCAACAATCTCCACTGTCCATCAACTTGGTGCTTTTTTTGTTAAGAATTGTTCTAATAATCATCTGTCAGTTTTCTGTAATTTGTCTGTTGTAGATTTTACATTCAATTTGAATAAAGTTTCACTAGCATAAGTTGCCTCTGGTTTAACTATGGAATTATAGTGTTTCAGGTTAGCGTTTATGGAAAGAGATTTCTTTTTATAGGTTGGTCAGGTAAGTCTTTGTGCTTGTTTAAATTTAGTTGTTCTGTCCTTGTGTTCCATGTTATTATTTCCCCAAGTTATTTGAATTTCTGAACAATTTTAATCTCTTTATTATTGTTCAGTTGAACGACTGGTAGATCAACTTTAAAAGTTGGCATCATTTCTGTTTTTTCAAATGAAATTTGTAATCCCATTTTTTTTGCTATAATTTCTAGTTGTTCAATTTGAAATTTAGCCTCTTCTATTGTATATGCAAGTAATGCTAAATCGTCCGCAAAGCAAGACAGTTGAGTTTAATATTTCTACCGATCTTGATAGTTAGTTGGCATTTCTTGTTCCATTCACGCATAACCTTCTCCAATAAACAATTAAACAACAATGGTGAAAGTCCGTCTCCTTGTCGGAGTCCAGTTCTTATAGTGAAATTGATATATAATAATAATAATAATAATAAATTAAGGAATGCATCTACTGAATTTAATGTTAGCGTGGCGAAAAACGAAATTGGAGGAAGACATTTATCTTAACGAGTGCTCTCATAGAGAACATCGCAACCATGTGTTACTCAAAATTAATGCCAAAATGATGCTATAATGGTGGCCGAGTCCTCTGTCCACCAGTTTATATAAACCTCTCCAGATCTCCCACTACCGTGTACATCTTCTTGAATTTCGAGCCTCTTCTCATCCAATCACAGTTCCGTAGTCTTGGCAACTCATCCACTTCATAGTTCTACTCTTCTGATTTGTCGATACGCACCATGTGATATGCTCCATCTTCCCGCGTGGTCGTGACGTCACACCTCTTCAAACCTCGTGGCGCGTATATCTTGCTACGGCACGGCTTCTCTTTCCACACTGCTCGCTTCGCCTGGCAGTCCATTGTCTCTGTCCCAGACATGATTCTGAGAATTCTTGCTAAATTTTCCTTGCTCTAGACTATATTGGGATCCCTCCTGACGTGATTGACGGTCTCGGTAATCCTGCTCGGTGCCAATGTCTCGCCCTAACTTACGAAATACGAGGGCTATTCCAAAACTAAGGTCCGGTAAAAAAAAATATATATTTCCAAAACAATTGTTTTATTGACATTCCTTAGGTCTTTATCTCTTTTTTTTTACATAATTTCCATACTTATTTACACATTTGTCACGTCGTTCTACAAGCTTTTGAATGCCTAAGTCGTAGAACTCGGCCGCCTGCGAAGCTAACCAGTCTTTAACAGCTTCTTTCACTTCATCATCTGTGTCGAGGCGCTTGCCGCCATGAAACTCCTTTAGGTAGCGGAACAGGTGGAAATCACTTGGCACCAAGTCCGGATTGTACGGTGAGTGGTCCATCTGTTCCCATCCAAATTTCTTGATTAGAGTTTGCTTGTCATTCGCAGTATGGGGTCTGGCATTGTCATGCAACAACAACACTCCAGACGACAAAAGATCACGTCGCTTATTCTGGATTGCACGTCGAAGTTTAGTCAGGGTAGCGCAGTAGGCGGCTTTATTGATCGTTGTCCCTGAAATAGAGAATCGTCGATCTTCACGAATTTTGTCGTCAACTGCATGAATCAACTCGTCTGAAATCACTGATGGTCTGCCAGAGCGGGGTTCATCGTGCATATTTTCCCGTCCTTCATTCAAGGCTCGCACCCACTTGCGCACTTTACTGTCACTCATTATGTTAGGACCGTACCCTTCAGTAATCTGCCGATGAATTTCTGCCGCAGAAATGTTTCTTACAGACAGAAACCCTATCACTGCCCTTACTTCACAATCGGCGGGCTGATTAATTAAACATTGTGAACTGACACTATCAACAGCACTCAGCAACACTCAGCACTCAACAACGCTACTGGCGGCTTTTGCCGCGCAAGGCATGCCAGGAGTCGGCGCACATGCGTGTTTTGCCCTTGGCGCCGCTTTCAAATATTTACGGCGAATCGGTCCTTACTTTTGGAATTACCCTCGTATATGTGCAAGAAACCTTCAATTTCCTCGATCGCCAAGTTACGCAACGAATAATTCTTAATAAATCTAATAACAAATTAACTAAATATAAGATAATGGAAAAGCTTGAATACTTGTAATAACTGACATATTCATCCAGCTCACTAGCTGATGTGATAAAACGAGATTTTTTTTTTGGGGGGGGGGGGGGGGGAAGAAATGCATTTACGCACAGAGTGTCGGGCTCCTGCTACTGAGTAGCAGACTACCGACTAAAACTCCCCCTTTACTTCTGAACACTAGCCTGGAACCGTTTAGCACATTACTTCAGGCTAGAGTCATTTTATTTTTGCCCGTAGGGCACTCTTCCGTAATGAATTATCTTCAGTGGCGATCCAGATCCGTCTTCTTTGTTCGGAGGATATCTTCAACAAAACTTGCTACAAGTTTCCAATGTTCTTCATTTTGTAGCATTACCGCAACAATATTGTCAGGAGATATCTCTACATCAATTTCATCTTGAAGAGACTGCCTACTTTGGACCCACCGTCCACAAGAGAAGAAGGTGTGATTAGCACTATCTACCTCATTAACACAGTAGATACAATCTGGTGAATCCACTTTCCCCATCTTCTTAAGATAAGAACTGAAGTACCCATGGCCAGTCAAAAACTGAGTGAGATAATAACCAACCTCACCATGTTTCCTCTCTGTCCAAACCTGCACCTGGGGTATCATTCTCCTAGTCCACTGGCTTCGGTGTCCTTGCTCCCATTTGATCTGCCAATTGTGAAAGGTTTGTGCTCTTGCTGTTCGTCTTGCATTTTGTAAACCTACTTCCGATTTCCTCCAGTAAATGTACTTGCGTTCTTTCGCTAGAAAAAAAAATTGGAATTATCCCAGCAATAACAAGAACTGCTTCTTCAGAGACCGTGCGATAAGCAGATGCCACGCGTAAAGCACCCCGCCTCTGCACTTGTGCTAGTGACTTTCTATAAATTTCCTTATCCAGGGCATCCGCCCATATTTCCGCTCCATACAGCAGAACTGAATGGATGGCTGTCATCAGTAATCTCCTCTTACTATATTTTGGCCCACCAACATTGGCCATTAGCCGACTGAGAGACGTTACTCCTCTTGCCGCCTTATCCGCAGTCCGTCTAATTTGTTCTCCAAAATTCAATTTATTGTCGATCATGAGGCCCAGATATTTTGCTGCTGGCCGCGTCTCTACTTGTATGTCTCCTACCTGTATTGGGAGTATTGTCTGAATTCTCTTCTTTGTTAGGACTACAATTGCTGTCTTACTAAGTGCTAGAGACAGACCATGTTCCTCCATCCAACTATTGATTGTACGCATTACCATATTGAGTCGCAACTGTGCCTGCTCGACACTTCTTCCTGCTACAAGAGCAGCAACATCATCTGCATAACCTACTAGGATAGTTTCATCAGGGACTTCAGATCTCAGCAAGCTATCATATGTGATATTCCATAGATCTGGTCCTAAAATCGAACCCTGTGCTGCTCCGGCTGAGACCCGTACCCTGCGTTGTCCTTCTGTCGTGTTATAAATCAACGAACGATCTTTCAAGTAGGAATTTATCATCCGTAAGAGATAATTTGGAACATGAAATGTATTCTCCAACGCATTCAGCATGTCACTCCACTTGACAGAGTTGAATGCATTTCTTACGTCAAGAGTAACAAAGAGAACCACACGACGAGAGTGGTGATTGTAATTCTCCGCCCGCTGGACAGCTGCAACAATTTCTTGTATCGCATCCAGGGTCGATCTTCCTGTTCGAAATCCATATTGTCTTGGTGATAAGTCGCCCGCTGCAATGATCGCTTGGCGCAACCTGACCCTCAGAAGCTTCTCAAAGAGCTTCCCTGTTGTATCGAGCATACACAGAGGGCGGTATGATGATGGTAAATCCGGGTCTCCCTTACCCTTATTAATGAGCGCCAGACGACAGACCTTCCAGCAAATGCTGGACACTCCTGCTTTTAGACACTCGTTGAACATTCGTAATATTAATTGTGGATGTAACTCGATTATTAATTTGAGAATCTCATTTGAGATGCCGTCAGGACCAGGGGATTTTTGCTTCGCAGAGACTGAGTAGCCCTACTCAACTCATCCTCAATAAAAAGAGGAATTTCAACATCTACATCGAAATTCTGCTCAGGGATTGTTGGATGTGTTGGGAAAAGAGTTTGGACAATAATGGCCATACTGTTTGCATCCATGACGCACGGTGTTCTTTGTGACCCAAGCTCCTTTCTGACAATTTTATAACCCAATCCCCATGGATCAGTGTCAATATCCTCACATAGCTTCCTCCAGCTCTCAGCTTTGCTTTGATTTATGGTTTTCCGAAGTAGCTTCTTTGCATCTCTATGTACGGCTGATAAGGCATTGGCATCATCCAGATTTCTTGTCCGTTGTGCAGCACGTCGGAGTCTAAGGCAATTCCGCCTCAATTCTGCAATTTCATGTGTCCACCAATATGCAGGGCTCTTCCGATGGTGTGATCTTAAACTTGGCATTGATGTATCACAAGCCAATGTAAAAAGATTCATAGTTGAGGAAACGAGATTCTCAACATCAGCCTCTCCGTCAGGCTCCATATCCTCAATTAGTTCTACACCACTGGCTAACGCCTCCTTAAATGCATCAAGATGGATCTTATTCAAATTCCATCTCCGTTGTTTCTGAGTAGATCAGTTCTTCCCACGTATATTACTGCCCACATCAAAATTAATATACTGATGATCACTACCAGTGTAGTCTTCTATAACCTTCCATTCCTTGATGTGTGGTACTAACGTCTCAGAAGCCATGAAGATATCCGGAATGGTCTCTGTATAACCCGGACGCCGAAAGGTTGACACTGCGCCTATATTTAAGATCAAAAGCCCTGTCCTTGATGCCATTTCCAGAATGAACTTACCTCGGGAATTGGTATGTGGCATACCCCATTCCACTGCCCTGGCATTGAAATCCCCAGCTACAATGATTGCTCCAGTTGTATTAAGAATGGCATCTTCCAGAGAGTTGACTTTCTGACGAAATTTTCCCATTGTTTCATTTGGAGTAAGATAGACACTAAAATAGGTGACTCCTCTACTCTTTAACCAAACGAATCCCTTCCCGATCCCATGTTCTTTAATTGGAATTTTTCCAGGGTCTAAGATCCAAATAGCAGAGGTGCCTAATTGATCTCTAAGCCAGAGAGGTGACTTCTTATCTTGGTACTGTTCACTAATTAACAGCAGATCAGCTTGTTTCTCGGCAGCTAGCTGGTGCAACAGATGATGGGCTGTTCTACTCCTTTCTATATTAGCTTGTAGAACTCGGATCATTTTCGTTTCAGGTACGTCGCTTTCTCCAGGGCCTCTCGGAACACCTTACATTGGCCCGATCCGGCCACATGACACAAATCCTGCTGCGTCACGCCCCTCTCCTCGCATAAGACACACTTCTTTGGGTTGATGCAATCCTTGGCTTTGTGATCATTCTGTCCACAGTAGAAGCAAGACTTGCTTCTGTCAGGGCCCTCAAAAATTTTGGCTATATGACCATAACTAAGACATCGGTAGCATCGAAGAACTGATATTCTCCGCCTCACTCTACAACTGATCCATCCTACTTGAACCAAGCCTTCCCTTAGAAGATCATTTGCAGCTTTTCCCGGCAGAGTTATAACAGTCATTCTCTGTTTCCGACTGTTAGTCTGCGTTACCATAATCCTCAGACCATCCGGGGGTTATTTAATAATATCCTTAATGGACTCTAAAACTTCATCTTTGGTCGTGAGAGCATCAAGATCTCTAATCTCAATTGTCACCCTCGGCTCAAGACTGCGGACTGTCGCATCTTGTCCCAGGATATTCTTCAATGAGTCGCTAAATGCCGCATTATCCCGATTGCTTTTCCCGAGAGTAACAAGAACTTCACCGGCTCTAGTCTTGGTTATAGACCTAACTTCCGTTCCTGTGTCAGCAGGATTTGCCTTTTGCCGAATCTCCCGTAACACATCGCCATACGACTTGCCTTCTGCTGGCTTAATTAACACAGCTGGCAGTCGAGACTTTGTTAGTTGCTTCTTGAGCATTTGACTCTGTCTCTTGCCTGGAGAATCTTCCCGCTGTAATTCAACCTGCATTTGATTCCTTTTCTCTCGTGGTTTCTTCCTGGACACAACCTTAGTCCATGACTCTACTTCTCCTCTTTCCGTTTCTTCCCTTTCTCTTTCGTCATCAAGAGAGTTTGATGCTTGTGCTCGATCAGTTATTGTGGTTTCGTCGACTTGTTGTTTCTCCTTGTACCTAGCATTCTTACAGAAGACAATGCTGTCAATGGCCTCCTCCATCTCCACAATACCATCCTTCAATCCTTGGATATGTTTTTCTGTTTCGCCGCAGCAAGCTTCATCTTTTTAATAATATTATAGCATTTCTGCAATGCCTCTTCTTCCGTTCTCCTCAGTTTGTCAAGATGTTGGGATGGGAGAAGTATTGTATCTTCCGCAACTGCCCCATCACTCGATGACTCTCCCGTTATATTCACCTTAGACAATCGAGGCCATACCTCATTTTTCCAGTTCGCATCTCTTTCTTGGTTCGTTAGAAGACGATTCATATTCCGAAACTGGTAAAGCGCAGGTCAGGCCAGTGGTGTGGGAAGAAAAATAGCCCTGACTCCAAAGAGTCCAGACCCTCCCTCTATTATCAAGCTCGTACCCAAGGTAGCGGGGCTCTAATGGCCGCCGAAGTAGGCCAGAATACAATTCTCACTTCCACAAATAACATTTCTTTCCGATAAATACACCAGTACCACACAAGCACACTGTATGTCAAACATGGCCACCACAACAATCCGATAATAGATAACGAGATAATAATAATAATAATAATAATAATAATAATAATAATAATAAGCAAATTAGATTATATCAAAAATAATAATAATAAAATAATAATCACATATCAAATAAATTGCATACGTATCTGGCGAAATGGTTGCCGATTACGTGATATGTATTATGCTGAATAAAGTATGCACCATATGTGCGTCAGTGGTGTAGTTGCCCGATTTAAAATATCACAATACGGGTACCGTCACTTAGTACAGTGTTTTTGGGACCCAAGTGCCAATATTGAGGCAGAGGAGCCTTCAATTCATTTCCAAGTATTTTACATGTGCGATCATAAAAGTTCTTTTGGGATTGGGATTCTTGTTTAGTTTTTGAGCTTTACTTTCATGTACACACATCAAAAAAAGTTTTGCATCACCTCGGTTCCCAGATCTCCGGCATATAGACGTTGACTGTGTATATTGTATCAAAGATACAGTCCCTTTGACTGTTCATAGATGTCACTAAAACTGCTCAAAGATGTAAACAACCATGCATGAGCAGGGCCTATTAGACGGAGGGGGTACGACAGCCGATCAGTTCCAGTCATTCCACCAGGACGAAGGTACGCTGCTCATGTTGTCTGTAGTTCTACCATGCCTAGAAGGTCAATACCGCAGTTCGATCGCGTCCGCATTGTTACTTTGTGTCAAGAAGGGCTCTCAACAAGGGAAGTTTCCAGGCGTCTCAGAGTGAACCAAAGCGATGTTGTTCGGACATGGAGGAGGTACAGAGATACAGGAACTGTCGATGACAGGCCTCGCTCAGGCCGCCCAAGGGCTACTACTCTAGTGGATGACCGCTACTTACGGATTGCCGCTCGGAGGAACCCTGACAGCAATGCCACCATGTTGAATAATGCGTTTCGTTCAGCCACAGGACGTCGTGTTTCAACTCAAACTGTGCGCAATAGGCTGCATGATGCGCAACTTCACTCCCGACGTCCATGGCGAGGTCCAGCTTTGCAACCCCGACACCATGCAGCGCGGTACAGATGGGCCCAACAACATGCTGAATGGACCCCACGGAATTGGCATCACGTTCTCTTCACCGATGAGTGTCGCATATGCCTTCAACCAGACAATCGTCGGAGACGTGTTTGGAGGCACCCTGGTCAGGCTGAACGTCTTAGACACACTGTCCAGCGAGTGCAGCAAGGTGGTGGTTCCCTGATGTTTTGGGGTGGCATTATGTGGGGCCGACGTACGCCACTGGTGGTCATGGAAGGCTCCGAAACGGCTTTACGATACCTGAATGACATCCTCCGACCCATAGTGCAACCATATCGGCAGAATATTGGAGAGGCATTTGTCTTCATGGACGACAATTCTCGACCTCATCGTGCACATCTTGTGAATGCGTTCCTTCAAGATAACGACATCGCTCGACTACAGTGGCCAGCATGTTCGCCAGACATGAACCCTATCGAACATGCCTGGGATATGTTGAAAAGGGCTGTTTATGGACGTCTTGACCCACCAACCACTCTGAGAGATTTACGCCGAATTGTCGTTGAGGAGTGGGACAATTTGGACCAACAGTGTCTTGATGAACTTGTGGATAGTATGCCACGACGAATACAGGCATGCATCAATGCAAGAGGACGTGCTACTGGGTATTAGAGGTAGTGGTGTGTACTGCAATCTGGACCACAAATGCTGAAAGTCTAGCTGTGTGATGGTACAACATGCAATGTGTGGTCTCATGAGCAATAAAACGAGCTGAAATGTTGTTTGTGTTGATCTCTATTCCCTTTGTATTTAAAGGTTCCGGAACTCTTGGAACCGAGGTGATGCAAAACTTTTTTTGATGTGTGTATTTAGCACTTAATTTTCTCCATAGTTGCAATCAGTACATTTAAAGGAATCTGCAACTTAAATACTCTTACGTCTTGAAACAATAGCCAGTGTCTCTAATTTCTTCTTACTCACCAAATCGAATATTTTTGAGCGGGCGTGGTGGCTCAGCGGTCTAGCTGTATGCCTCTCACCAAGGCGGTCCGGGTTCGATTCCCGGTCAATGCATGTGAGATTTTCGAAGTGAAATGCCATGTCCTGTGGTTCGGATTCCACGTAAAAAAGAGGTCCCGTGGCTCATAATCACAAGATTCACGGTCACGTAAAACTACAATCTTCCTTCCTTTCTTTCGTCATCAAGAGAGTTTGATGCTTGTGCTCGATCAGTTATTGTGGTTTCGTCGACTTGTTGTTTCTCCTTGTACCTAGCATTCTTACAGAAGACAATGCTGTCAATGGCCTCCTCCATCTCCACAATACCATCCTTCAATCCTTGGATATGTTTTTCTGTTTCGCCGCAGCAAGCTTCATCTTTTTAATAATATTATAGCATTTCTGCAATGCCTCTTCTTCCGTTCTCCTCAGTTTGTCAAGATGTTGGGATGGGAGAAGTATTGTATCTTCCGCAACTGCCCCATCACTCGATGACTCTCCCGTTATATTCACCTTAGACAATCGAGGCCATACCTCATTTTTCCAGTTCGCATCTCTTTCTTGGTTCGTTAGAAGACGATTCATGTTCCGAAACTGGTAAAGCGCAGGTCAGGCCAGTGGTGTGGGAAGAAAAATAGCCCTGACTCCAAAGAGTCCAGACCCTCCCTCTATTATCAAGCTCGTACCCAAGGTAGCGGGGCTCTAATGGCCGCCGAAGTAGGCCAGAATACAATTCTCACTTCCACAAATAACATTTCTTTCCGATAAATACACCAGTACCACACAAGCACACTGTATGTCAAACATGGCCACCACAACAATCCGATAATAGATAACGAGATAATAATAATAATAATAATAATAATAATAATAAGCAAATTAGATTATATCAAAAATAATAATAATAAAATAATAATCACATATCAAATAAATTGCATACGTATCTGGCGAAATGGTTGCCGATTACGTGATATGTATTATGCTGAATAAAGTATGCACCATATGTGCGTCAGTGGTGTAGTTGCCCGATTTAAAATATCACAATACGGGTACCGTCACTTAGTACAGTGTTTTTGGGACCCAAGTGCCAATATTGAGGCAGAGGAGCCTTCAATTCATTTCCAAGTATTTTACATGTGCGATCATAAAAGTTCTTTTGGGATTGGGATTCTTGTTTAGTTTTTGAGCTTTACTTTCATGTACACACATCAAAAAAAGTTTTGCATCACCTCGGTTCCCAGATCTCCGGCATATAGACGTTGACTGTGTATATTGTATCAAAGATACAGTCCCTTTGACTGTTCATAGATGTCACTAAAACTGCTCAAAGATGTAAACAACCATGCATGAGCAGGGCCTATTAGACGGAGGGGGTACGACAGCCGATCAGTTCCAGTCATTCCACCAGGACGAAGGTACGCTGCTCATGTTGTCTGTAGTTCTACCATGCCTAGAAGGTCAATACCGCAGTTCGATCGCGTCCGCATTGTTACTTTGTGTCAAGAAGGGCTCTCAACAAGGGAAGTTTCCAGGCGTCTCAGAGTGAACCAAAGCGATGTTGTTCGGACATGGAGGAGGTACAGAGATACAGGAACTGTCGATGACAGGCCTCGCTCAGGCCGCCCAAGGGCTACTACTGTAGTGGATGACCGCTACTTACGGATTGCCGCTCGGAGGAACCCTGACAGCAATGCCACCATGTTGAATAATGCGTTTCGTTCAGCCACAGGACGTCGTGTTTCAACTCAAACTGTGCGCAATAGGCTGCATGATGCGCAACTTCACTCCCGACGTCCATGGCGAGGTCCAGCTTTGCAACCCCGACACCATGCAGCGCGGTACAGATGGGCCCAACAACATGCTGAATGGACCCCACAGAATTGGCATCACGTTCTCTTCACCGATGAGTGTCGCATATGCCTTCAACCAGACAATCGTCGGAGACGTGTTTGGAGGCACCCTGGTCAGGCTGAACGTCTTAGACACACTGTCCAGCGAGTGCAGCAAGGTGGTGGTTCCCTGATGTTTTGGGGTGGCATTATGTGGGGCCGACGTACGCCACTGGTGGTCATGGAAGGCTCCGAAACGGCTTTACGATACCTGAATGACATCCTCCGACCCATAGTGCACCCATATCGGCAGAATATTGGAGAGGCATTTGTCTTCATGGACGACAATTCTCGACCTCATCGTGCACATCTTGTGAATGCGTTCCTTCAAGATAACGACATCGCTCGACTACAGTGGCCAGCATGTTCGCCAGACATGAACCCTATCGAACATGCCTGGGATATGTTGAAAAGGGCTGTTTATGGACGTCTTGACCCACCAACCACTCTGAGAGATTTACGCCGAATTGTCGTTGAGGAGTGGGACAATTTGGACCAACAGTGTCTTGATGAACTTGTGGATAGTATGCCACGACGAATACAGGCATGCATCAATGCAAGAGGACGTGCTACTGGGTATTAGAGGTAGTGGTGTGTACTGCAATCTGGACCACAAATGCTGAAAGTCTAGCTGTATGATGGTACAACATGCAATGTGTGGGTCTCATGAGCAATAAAACGAGCTGAAATGTTGTTTGTGTTGATCTCTATTCCCTTTGTATTTAAAGGTTCCGGAACTCTTGGAACCGAGGTGATGCAAAACTTTTTTTGATGTGTGTATTTAGCACTTAATTTTCTCCATAGTTGCAATCAGTACATTTAAAGGAATCTGCAACTTAAATACTCTTACGTCTTGAAACAATAGCCAGTGTCTCTAATTTCTTCTTACTCACCAAATCGAATATTTTTGAGCGGGCGTGGTGGCTCAGCGGTCTAGCTGTATGCCTCTCACCAAGGCGGTCCGGGTTCGATTCCCGGTCAATGCATGTGAGATTTTCGAAGTGAAATGCCATGTCCTGTGGTTCGGATTCCACGTAAAAAAGAGGTCCCGTGGCTCATAATCACAAGATTCACGGTCACGTAAAACTACAATCTTCCTTCCTTTCTTTCGTCATCAAGAGAGTTTGATGCTTGTGCTCGATCAGTTATTGTGGTTTCGTCGACTTGTTGTTTCTCCTTGTACCTAGCATTCTTACAGAAGACAATGCTGTCAATGGCCTCCTCCATCTCCACAATACCATCCTTCAATCCTTGGATATGTTTTTCTGTTTCGCCGCAGCAAGCTTCATCTTTTTAATAATATTATAGCATTTCTGCAATGCCTCTTCTTCCGTTCTCCTCAGTTTGTCAAGATGTTGGGATGGGAGAAGTATTGTATCTTCCGCAACTGCCCCATCACTCGATGACTCTCCCGTTATATTCACCTTAGACAATCGAGGCCATACCTCATTTTTCCAGTTCGCATCTCTTTCTTGGTTCGTTAGAAGACGATTCATGTTCCGAAACTGGTAAAGCGCAGGTCAGGCCAGTGGTGTGGGAAGAAAAATAGCCCTGACTCCAAAGAGTCCAGACCCTCCCTCTATTATCAAGCTCGTACCCAAGGTAGCGGGGCTCTAATGGCCGCCGAAGTAGGCCAGAATACAATTCTCACTTCCACAAATAACATTTCTTTCCGATAAATACACCAGTACCACACAAGCACACTGTATGTCAAACATGGCCACCACAACAATCCGATAATAGATAACGAGATAATAATAATAATAATAATAATAATAATAATAAGCAAATTAGATTATATCAAAAATAATAATAATAAAATAATAATCACATATCAAATAAATTGCATACGTATCTGGCGAAATGGTTGCCGATTACGTGATATGTATTATGCTGAATAAAGTATGCACCATATGTGCGTCAGTGGTGTAGTTGCCCGATTTAAAATATCACAATACGGGTACCGTCACTTAGTACAGTGTTTTTGGGACCCAAGTGCCAATATTGAGGCAGAGGAGCCTTCAATTCATTTCCAAGTATTTTACATGTGCGATCATAAAAGTTCTTTTGGGATTGGGATTCTTGTTTAGTTTTTGAGCTTTACTTTCATGTACACACATCAAAAAAAGTTTTGCATCACCTCGGTTCCCAGATCTCCGGCATATAGACGTTGACTGTGTATATTGTATCAAAGATACAGTCCCTTTGACTGTTCATAGATGTCACTAAAACTGCTCAAAGATGTAAACAACCATGCATGAGCAGGGCCTATTAGACGGAGGGGGTACGACAGCCGATCAGTTCCAGTCATTCCACCAGGACGAAGGTACGCTGCTCATGTTGTCTGTAGTTCTACCATGCCTAGAAGGTCAATACCGCAGTTCGATCGCGTCCGCATTGTTACTTTGTGTCAAGAAGGGCTCTCAACAAGGGAAGTTTCCAGGCGTCTCAGAGTGAACCAAAGCGATGTTGTTCGGACATGGAGGAGGTACAGAGATACAGGAACTGTCGATGACAGGCCTCGCTCAGGCCGCCCAAGGGCTACTACTGTAGTGGATGACCGCTACTTACGGATTGCCGCTCGGAGGAACCCTGACAGCAATGCCACCATGTTGAATAATGCGTTTCGTTCAGCCACAGGACGTCGTGTTTCAACTCAAACTGTGCGCAATAGGCTGCATGATGCGCAACTTCACTCCCGACGTCCATGGCGAGGTCCAGCTTTGCAACCCCGACACCATGCAGCGCGGTACAGATGGGCCCAACAACATGCTGAATGGACCCCACAGAATTGGCATCACGTTCTCTTCACCGATGAGTGTCGCATATGCCTTCAACCAGACAATCGTCGGAGACGTGTTTGGAGGCACCCTGGTCAGGCTGAACGTCTTAGACACACTGTCCAGCGAGTGCAGCAAGGTGGTGGTTCCCTGATGTTTTGGGGTGGCATTATGTGGGGCCGACGTACGCCACTGGTGGTCATGGAAGGCTCCGAAACGGCTTTACGATACCTGAATGACATCCTCCGACCCATAGTGCACCCATATCGGCAGAATATTGGAGAGGCATTTGTCTTCATGGACGACAATTCTCGACCTCATCGTGCACATCTTGTGAATGCGTTCCTTCAAGATAACGACATCGCTCGACTACAGTGGCCAGCATGTTCGCCAGACATGAACCCTATCGAACATGCCTGGGATATGTTGAAAAGGGCTGTTTATGGACGTCTTGACCCACCAACCACTCTGAGAGATTTACGCCGAATTGTCGTTGAGGAGTGGGACAATTTGGACCAACAGTGTCTTGATGAACTTGTGGATAGTATGCCACGACGAATACAGGCATGCATCAATGCAAGAGGACGTGCTACTGGGTATTAGAGGTAGTGGTGTGTACTGCAATCTGGACCACAAATGCTGAAAGTCTAGCTGTATGATGGTACAACATGCAATGTGTGGGTCTCATGAGCAATAAAACGAGCTGAAATGTTGTTTGTGTTGATCTCTATTCCCTTTGTATTTAAAGGTTCCGGAACTCTTGGAACCGAGGTGATGCAAAACTTTTTTTGATGTGTGTATTTAGCACTTAATTTTCTCCATAGTTGCAATCAGTACATTTAAAGGAATCTGCAACTTAAATACTCTTACGTCTTGAAACAATAGCCAGTGTCTCTAATTTCTTCTTACTCACCAAATCGAATATTTTTGAGCGGGCGTGGTGGCTCAGCGGTCTAGCTGTATGCCTCTCACCAAGGCGGCCCGGGTTCGATTCCCGGTCAATGCATGTGAGATTTTCGAAGTGAAATGCCATGTCCTGTGGTTCGGATTCCACGTAAAAAGGAGGTCCCGTGACTCATAATCACTAGATTCACGGTCACGTAAAACTACAATCTTCCTTCTTTTTCGAATATTTTTGGGTCATGGATGTTGCATGAAAAATATGTTATGTGAGGGAAACCCTGATTTAAACTACGGTATAGCGGTAGTTTTTGAGGATTTTGCTCCCTCCTGGCTGCTAACTCAACAGGGAGCACCTCCGGAACATTATATTCAGCCCCTCAATTATCGCTTAAGTAACTAACTGCAACCAGACTAATTTTGCAGAACTTACACATATTGTTGGCTACTTACAATTTCTTATGTTCCTTTGATGAAGCCAATTGCTTAGCAGTTGCCAAAATACTCCAAGCTGGAATCTCTTCTGACCTAAGGTAAAATTGTCACACATTAGAATGGAATATAAACACACAATAGTACTTACAGAAATGGCAGTGTGCAAAAGGTTAATAATGCAACATCTTAACGGTAGCCCAAGTATGTTGCATAGTCAATGAACATAAATAAACACACGGAATTTCAGCACGGTAAACAAATGCAAATAACCCTACTCACCAGGACTGTCCATAGATTTCATGATCACCTGACTAAAACTAACAAAAATCTCGGGCCTTAATTGAAGGTCTGCTGAAGTGTATATTGTTCTAGAAAAACACTTACCATCATATGAAATTTGAAACTAGACCAAAGATCGAGTGACTCCCTCACTTCATACGTTCGTATCTAACAAATGTAATTCTTCCAACAGGTTTGTGTGCACGTGATCTTTGAATATAAGTTGACATCTTAAGTGCAATTATAGTAATCATTTTTCATGCAGACATCAAAGTGTTGTATTTTTTTTAATAATCTCTAAACACACAAAATATTGAATTAACTTTTAAACGAAACTGTAGAGAACATAATCTACGCATCCAGATATTTGAAAACAATGGTGGCACTTATTTCTCCACTTCTTTATTAACAGAAAGGCGTGGGCTTTATATGCAAGAGGGCTCTTTAGGGAAAAACAGTAAAACGTACAGAAATGTCCGTGGTGGGGCACGGCAGGTTATTTATCGTGTTACATAAGCACACGGCATAGGCTATATGAGCTCCATACACATACACAGTTTTATTTTTTTATGAAGTTGATACCTGCCAGTGTCTAATTTTGGTCCTCTGCTACGAATTTATATATACAGTAGGATAGAATCAAAAGTCCACATTCACACCCCTTCTGCATAAATAATAATCTCGCTCTAAAATAGCTATAAAGTTGAAATTTGGTATAGGCCTACACGAACTTAAGAGGGTATGAGTGAAAAGACGGTGAAAATATCTAGCAATTAGTGACTCAGAGACACCTACAGTATGTTATTGTTAACGCTGTGCGAACGTGCTTCCATACTTTTTTATAATTAGTACGTGTCGCAGTAAATTGGGACCCCAGATTCCAGACCCGCTACTTTTCTATGTCCATAAAACGTTCATGATGACTTAAGGGCACTTATGCTCTTTAGCTAAATCATGTCTTGAAGGTTTGGAGGACCAGGATTCCCTATAGTACGTTTTCATAATGCACTACAGTGTGCTGTTATGATGTTTTAAATATATTTCATGCAGATTTTTTAGCCTATTTTCATTTATAAAAAAATAGGTTTATGAGATCACCTTTTGTCCGTGTGTGTGCGAAAGTGTGTCCTCCTTAATAAAATCTAAACAGCTGGAGCGATTTCAATGAAACTCGGTAAGGTCATAGTACTATTTCGTCCGATTCGGACCGCGCCCTTCAAAAATTTATTTCGTCTCACCAATCCAACATGGCGGCTGTGCGAAATATTTCACCAGCATTCTATATCTCTGAACCTGTTACTGATATCACCCTGACGTTTTGTACGTTGATAAAGGGCACTACTAAAAGTTCACATATGTAGCTTTCAAAACCTGTTAAGTAAAAAACCAACATGGCGGCGACGCGAAATTTAAACATTTAAATGGACGTTTCTCGTGATTTAACCATCCGAGCGCAGTGAAACTTAGTACGGTAAATGCTTATACACATTTTACTCCACTGACATCTAATTTATTTCAATTGCTTTTATAACCACAAGACGGCGGCTGTGCGAAATTCTAAAATCTCGTTTCTTATTTCTTGTGTCCTAATCATGAGATTGAAGTTTGAATAATACACCTGCGCAATAATTTGCATGTAAGCTAATGGCGCATAACTCTGTGGACTACATAATAGGTAGTCTAAATAAAAATCCAATATGGTGACCATCCAAATTATTTAGACGGCTCACAATACCTATATATTACAGCAATGTTGATAGAGGTAATTAACCTAACTAGGATATACGAAAATAGGCTATTTGGTTCTTCACGGAACCACTTGCTTCTTTTTGTTTTACGTCCTTTCTAACTACTGCGGCTATTAAAGACGCCGCGGTGCCAAAATTCTGCCTCGAAGGGGATCTTTAACGTGCCAGTAAATCGACTGACACGGCTCTCTCACATTTACGCACCCTCAAATGCACACTGACTGCACCAGGATTCGATCCTGCAACCTTGCGAACAGCAAGTGAGAACGCTACCGCTGCGCCATGCAGCCAGTCTATTTCATTCAGTGCAGTGCTAATCAACTTCAATTTATCTATTTTCATGCTAAAAATTGGAGGTCTAGAACATCTTGTTATTTGACTTCTAAATTTATAGAGATAGATTCATCGATTTAATGATTACATTAGTCTAAAAATAGACTGCGAGATTAACGGTAACGTAAAACTACAAGCTTCCGAAGGCTGATGGAGACCAAGATGTTGGGGTGGACAGCGGGAGTCACCAATTTGGATCATGTTTCCAATGATAACATCAGTCCTATCCATGACGTGCCGTCTGCGTTTGTTTGGACATTTACTGTGAGCAGGGGAAGGTACAATTGCGAAAGCATGCTACATTCTACTAGTAGACATCAAGCAATGGTGGCTGATACAGGGGCGTATATACAATTTTTTCGGGGGGGGGGGGGTCCTGGCTATCCAGAAAAATGGTGAGTATTATCAGGGGATTGTCACCGCAAAATACCCAGAATTATCAACCAATATCTTAGAGCATATAACTTTCTGTAATTACTTTAGATAAGATTCAAAGTTTATACAGTATAGCCTACAATTACTGGCAATACCAAAAAAGTTGTAAAATACAACACAACACACAAATAAAATTTTATATTTAATGAATTTTCTATTATGATCTATGGAGTACGAATGGCAAATATCTAAATATTTGTCAATTTACAAAGCAGAAAGGTAAACCGTGTTCTTTTTTTTTTCCAAATTGCTAATTTATTTCTCTAAAGTACCGTGCTGTGGAATTCACAGTTTTGCCTCTCAAGGCTGAGTGTATCCCGTTCCAGCCATCAACTAGAATTAAAATTTCTTGGCAGAGCCGGGAATCGAATTCGGACCTCCAGAGCGGCAGCCAACAATGCTAGCCACTAAACCACGAGTTAGTCTAATTACAAATTAATATTGTTTATAAGTTAGCCAATAAGTTAAGATTAGGGTACAACCGAGTTTACAATTAATTTATGCTCTTACCAAAACAACACTTTCTTAATTTTTATTGGGCTGATGCGATATATGGATATCTAAAAGGCAAAAATCTTCATCCAGATGCGGCCCAAGACACTAAGATAGAAACAAATGGAGACAAAGCATCCATGTAGCGGACTCTGCAGTTAAAGGGAGGAAGAAGAAGAACAAAAAGAACAACAAAGCAACATCGCGGGGGTAGAAAAGGACGAACCTAATTGCAGGACATATGAGTGCAAGTGGGGTAAATGCATAAATGCATCTCCCTTTTCAGGCAGAGACGCCCTATAAGATTGAGGTAGGTGCCCCAGGACTAAAAGGCACCTTTCCGGGACTTCGGTGGAATGTCCAAAGAACAACACGGGGAAAAGACCACAGTCATCGGATTCGAATATCGGATAATACATAAATACAAGAAAAATACTTACGGTGTTTCCATTTCTTCTTGTTTCAGACTGCTCTCTCTCTTCTGACGCCTGAAAAGAGTTTGTTCACATGAGCAGACGTAAACCACCAAGGAAGTAGCAGTTTAGCGCTACCCCCAACAATATTTATAATCAATAATGCGAGAAATAATCAGTATGCATAACCAATTTATAGCACCATACCCTACAATCATCATATATATTATTTCAGTAGTATAGATCCCTCCTGCGGAGCTCACAAGCGACCGATCGTGACAAATGAGCATTCAAATGAAAGAGAATAGACATTAGCAGTGACGAATTACACTCCAATTTTATAAATATCAATAATTTCTTTAAAAAATAACTTGGAAAACAATGTACGAAGTGTGCGATATGCAGATACTGTTGCTGTAGGAAAATACGCTCCATAATTGCTGTCCACTTCACATTTTGGCCGCTGTGACGCCTGTTTCATGTCATTTTAGAATTTGAGGTATTTCCTTTATCATTTTGCATGGATTTCAGAAACAGTAAATCAGAGGAATGAGTACTCAATTCGTATAATTTCATAAATATCGAATAACTGGTGAGTGTTATGATGATCCAATTTTCAGTGATTGCCTTCTTAAGTTAGGGAACGTACAACTTGGAATTCTAACTGAAATGTAAATAGTGTTCCATAATCATTTGGTTGAAACAAAATTATAACAACCTTTCTCCTTAAGTCTCATATTATAAACATACTAGCAGTAGTGCCCGCGATATTGCAATTTCTAGTTCACTTTTAGCATTGGAGAAGGACACTGCTTCCTGATTGACTACTGTATTCTGACAAAACACGTCAGCAGCAAAGGATGTGATTAGTCGGCGTAGTTATAGGCTGGAACCTATCAGCGATGTCGTACCAGGTTTCAAAATAAATATGTAGAACTCCCGCTGTTTTAACTTCGTAATTTCATGGTACCCGTATATATTGTAATGCGCCTTGAAATAGTTGCATGATCATTGGTCCTAGGCCATGAGTGTTTCCATATCTTCTTAAATCATGAAGAATCATTACCAGAATGTTCTTCATCGATTAACACCCCCTTGTAGCCTACCATTTGGGTGATTCTACATACAGGGGACACTTTATGGTCCTATGGATGTGTAGAGTTTATTATTCTATGAAAAATGTATCATTGTATACTGTATCTTACAAATGACAAGATTTTAATAACATTTTGAGAATTGAACAATACATCCACAAAAATACACAATTTGTCATTGCTAATGCAACAATCGCAATAACGCAGGTTATCTCATAAATTCTACACACACACCCATGTACACGGGGCAACATGACCACGATGTCTAAGCCCCGCAAATGAAATATTAACTGTGCATACGATAGCATAGAGAATACTACAGTCCAATACAATCCTTGATTGTCAATCGATCAGTTTTCCCATGTGTCCTTCAGCAAATTTTACCGGACTATCATGTTACAGAGTAAATCGTTGTTGCCTAGTGACAACCTGTCCATCAATGGTGCGGCGTTGACTATCATCGATACAGTGTTAGTCGTTGTCGCCTAGCGACAATATGTCCGTCAAGTTATTAGATAGGTGAAACGGTGTAGACTTGTGCAAAAGGGCCTAAATGCGGGGAATGGAGTGGTCTGTCGGAAATTTAACATAGCCTAAACTATTCTTCTTGAATCAGGCTATCATATACAAAAAGAATTTTTCGAATCCGACTGGTAGTTCCAGAGATTAGCGCGTATTAACACATAAACACACAAACTCTTCAGCTTTATTATATTAGTATAGATTGGGGAAAGTGTGGTTTATGAACATGCGAGATTTCTCCCACGGGTCCGCTAGTCTTATTAAAAATCCCCCAACTATCTGTTGAGGAGGTGTAGGTTAGTGTTAGATATTGTTGTTTTAAGGGGCGGATTTTGCTTGAAGTTTGTGCGCAGAAAGTCTGCGAAAACCCACTCTCATTATTTTCACTATTGGCAACGATATTTGATCGTCCATGATATATGGTAATAATTAACAAAATAATAATTTCGAACAGATACATTAGAAACTTTATCGACTAGGTGTTTTCAATGTATTTTTCAGTCACTCTACACAGCACTAAACGAGATTTTTCTTCAATTAAAATATTTAAAATACGGTGTTCTCCAACTGAAAAGAGATCCGGATGAGCTAGAAATATTCCACTCCTCACGTCAACGTTCTACACTCGTTCCTCAACTCAAAAGATAAGGCACATTTTCAGCCTTATTGGGTAATTCTACTTATTAGATATAGGCTACTGTATTTATGAAACGGAAAAGTTCACTGAAGACAACAAACCTCTACATTTTCTAGTCACTGGCCGCCACTCATGCACAGTACGTTGCGTGATTACGTCGTAACTTACGTTTTAGTTCCATTGCTGTTCCCTAACGATTCTTTTTCCGGATAGGTCGCTTCAGATTGTTTGATAGTGAGAGGATAGGTCTGTGGGGGTGGAGCTGGTCCCCATATCCTCCAAAAAAGAAACATTGGGAATGCATCAGTCCCGGTTACCTTGCAACTACGTTCCTGAACTGAAAGTTTATTTGCGATCCCGATCCCATACCAAGTGTTTTAAGTTTTTGAAATAATGGCTTTGCAATAGCATTATAGCACTGGATCACATTAGACATTTCAAGAATTTCAAACATCTGTTGGCTAGGACTTGCTTCCCTCATTTATTTATTTATTAATTTATCGTATGCCATACATGAAAATTATTTATAATTTGACATCAAGTTTAAAAATGTAATGAAGTGCCTGTGGTGTCCCTAGGAAGAAGTCGATGAATTCACATACTTGAACTAGGTGCCGAACAGTCTGTCTTTCATCACCGCACTCGCAATATGATGAAGATTTTTTCCTCCACCTGTACAGGAGATCGCCGCATACACCGTGATTGGTCCGGATTCTATTTAATTTTGACCAGGTCTTTCTAGGCTGATTGAACCCTGGCACCTTCTTAGTTATGCACGGCATTACTGAACTCTCTGGAGGGGCAAACTAATTCCAATCAGAAGACCATCTCTCAGCCAAGTTGAATTCGTTAGTTGCAAGATTCTCCGCTGTGCAGATAGGGGATTTCTTGAAAGTAATCGTTTCACATGTAGATCACCAATGTCTCCATGGATTGATAGTTGTTTGTTGGTCTGGATCTTTCTATATTCCCTTATCAAAATATTGCATCGCCGCAAATGAGGTGGCGGGATGTGGCTGAGAATAGGAAGCCATTGTGTAGGAGTTGACATAATTGTTCCTTCCCACATTTACCTAGCATGATTGTAGACTCCAGTATAATTCAGAAATGGTGGGACATTCAGAAAAGACTATCAAGAAGTTACTATCAGCAAGCAGCGTCAATGATTCTATCTTACCTACATGGACACTTACCCTCTAGGTCGATGAGGCTTAATCCAATTAGTCGTAGATGCACGTGGACTCTTGTCCAGGATCTTCTCTGCCCTAAAGAACAAAGACACTCATGTAGGGAAGAGACTACGCTGGTATGGACATGTTTAGAGGATGAGCGGGCAAAGGTTACCAAAATAATGGAAGAACTTAAGATCGATGGAAGAAGACCTCGAGGTCTTCCAAAAATACGCTGGAGTACAGGAGTGAGAGTTTGTATAGAGAGAAGAGGAGTTAACTGGCAACAAGTGGAGGAAGGAACGTGGTGGGAAGATAGAATAAGATGGGGAGGCCTCGTAAAAACCCAGACCTGGCAATAGCTGGAACGGGATTTGGATATGTATGTATGCACATATAAGTCCTATTATACACCAGTTCTTACATACCGTCTCGAAACCTCAACACTGACCAATAGGGATCATCATAAACTCCAGGCAGCTGAAATGATGTTCCTACGCACTATGGTTCAAACAACGAAGAAAGACAAGATTAGAAATGAGAAGATTAGGGAAGAAGTAGGAATAAGAGATTCTCTTTTACTTAAGATCCCGGAATCAAGGCTAAAGTGGTTTGGTCATATGAAGAGGATGCCAGTCAACAGAACTGCACGGAAGGAATTTGAAAGAGAAGTGGAAGGAAGTCGACCAGTGGGCAGGCCACGAAAGAAGTGGATAGATCTGGTTAAGAGTGAGGTTCTGCAGAAAGGCCATGATTGGGACAAGATGGTGGAGGAGGAATGGTTTGGTGACTGAACGAGATGGAGGGGGCTCGATGGCTTCAGATGATGATGATGATGTATGTACATCAATTTGATATAAAGCATCTAGGAAGTATTTCTATTCTATGTTCAGTACTGATATTTTCAGTTTAATGCAAAAGTTCATAATATTTCTACTAGGCAAAGAGACAATATTCATATTAATTCTACAAACACAGCTCTTTGTCGACCTACACATTTCATGTAGATTAATGTGTACTTACCCTTCTGCATGAATATGTGACGAAGTCGAAGTGCTTGCACTTGCTAAAGAGGTCCCAGCTGATGACTCTTCCGGCCTAGAGAGAAAATTATAAGGCACGCATTACTTTCATGCCAGCCGGCCGCGCGCTTGGCTATCCTAGTGTAATAACATCCATAACAATTAATGCCCGATGACGAGCTGCGACCTGGCTGCCTCGTGTAATAAGGCCCGCGACTAAAGATTGTTGGTGGGCTGGCTGCCGTGCCCCGCAACCACTCTGGCGACCACTGGCGGTTTAGACTGGTGGCCGGGCGTTGTAGCATACGGAGTTTATTACACTAGGCAACCACCACTTTTAGGTTACTGCGTATCTGTGAGTTCTACTACATACTGGTTTCATGACGGCAAGTGAACCGGAAAAGGAAAAAGAATCAGGACAACACTATGAATGAAGTGAGAGCAAGTGGAAGTGCAGAGAAAGGATGATATATGAATCGTAGTCAATGACCATAAGCTAGGCATTTTTGATTGAACGCCCGAGGGCTCCCAACAAGTTCAATGTCAAGTAGTTCCAGCTTTCGCTACCAGATGCTACTGTCACTAACACTAGCGGTGAATGTTGGAACTTGATAAAGCTACACACAACAAGTTGTAGTGGTAGGTTCTTTTACGTGCCATGAATTTATGACATGAGCCCGCCGGCTTTATTCCCTTCGAAAGGAAGACATACTGAAGGATTCTAACGCTCTTAAAATATCCATCGACTTCGGCCGGGTTTTAACCCGCCATCTTATGCACAGCAGTTCAACATGCTACTGAATACGCCACCAAAGCCGTGCAGAGAAAGGAGAAAAGAAGAAACAAGAAGAACTCCCGAAAGAGTGCCACAAGTTAATCGACTCAAAAGTGAACACGGAAGATTTCATTTGTGAAATAGAGAAACACCCTCCTTGGAACAATAGTATTGAATAATATAGCAATAAGCATGTAAAATTAAATTTTGGCATTCACAAGTAATTGAAAATTGTCTGCCCAAAGCTCATCAAAAAGAGTGTAGGCCTGTACAACCCCTTATTAGGCGATGAGATAATAACTTAACAATACTCGCACAAGACGTGCCGATGTTTATTGATCCTTTATAAAATATTAATCACAGAGGATGGACAGGATGGATAAAAGAACGAAGGAAGGAAGAAAGGTAGGAAACTTAGTTTTATGTGATCGTTAATTTTGCGATCATAAGCCACGGAGCCTCCTTTATTAGCCTATTTTCATTTATGAAAAAAAAATAGGCTTATGAGATCACCTTTTGTCCGTGTGTGTTGTCCCCCCCCCCCCCTCTAATAACATCTAAACGGATGGAGTGATTTAAATGAAACTCGGTAAGGTCATAGTAATATTTCGGCCATCCTCGACCGTCTCTTTAAAATTTTATTACGTCTCACCAATCCAACATGGCGACTGTGTGAAATATTTCACCGACATTCTATATCTCCGAAACTGTTCCTGATATCGCCCTGAAATTTTGTACGCTGATAATGGGCACTACTAGACGTTCTCCTATGTGACTTACAAAAACCTGTTAACTACAAAACAAGCATGGCGGCCAAGCAAATTTGACACATTTAAGTAGACTTTTCTCGCGATTCAACCATCCGAACGCAGTGAAACTTGGTACAGCAAATGACTAAACAAATGTCAATGCACTGATATCTAATTTAGTTCAATTGTTTACATAACCTTAAGAAGGCGGCTGTGCCAAATTTTAAAAATAACTTTTTATTTCATGCGATCGAAATCAACGTTCGAATAATGAACGTACACAATAATCCTCATCTAATAGTGCATAACTCTATGGCCTACATATATTAAAATCCAACATGGATATATGAAAAAAGGCTTCGTTCTTCACGGAACTACTTGTTTTACGTGGAATACGAACCACAAGTCATAATATTTCACTTCGAAAATCTCAAATGCGTTAACCGGGATTAGAACCAGGTCCGTCTAGGTGAGAGACAATTAGCTTGACCAGTGTGCCATCACGCCCTAGCAGAAGAGATTTAACGTGTGGAATAATACTACTGCATTTTAAGAGAAGGCTACTTCTGAAATAATTATTGGTTATAAAGAATGTAATATACACGAAAGGCCGCCGTTACACGACCTGGTCATATAATTTCCTTAGGAGAATCCGTGTGGACAAGAGGTGTGAGTGCAATACCACATGTTACGAAAAATGTAGTTAGTTAGTTAGTTATTGTTGTTTTAAGGGGCGGAACTACGAGGTCATCTGCCCCTCTTAACACAGATTAAAGAATACAAATTTTGAATTGAATTTAAAATTTTGAGGTGGACATCTAAATTTAAAAAGACAAAAAATTAATATAAAAAAACAATTAAATAAAAATAAAAATTATAAAAATAAACAAAAATTACGGAAAAAACAAAACATTATCATTCAAAAACGAACAAGTCGTTGAGTCAAAGTTCACTGGAAAATTTAGATTGCTGGCCCTAACCCACTCTCACTTATAAAGCGGATAACGCGATCAGCAGCCACCGCGTCATCGGCTAATATAAGTTTGAGTGTGGTCTGCAAACCAAGGTTTCTTCGTAAGTCAGCAAGATCCACACACTGGGTGAAAATGTGGGCCACGGTGAATACGGCTCCACAGGTACAAAGTGGGGGGTCTTCCCTTCTCATTAGGTACGAGTGGGTGGATCTTGTATGACCTATCCTTAGCCTACACAAAATGACGGACTCTCTCCGGGCCCGGAAGGAGCTCCGCCACACGCGAGTAGTTCCCTTGATCGCTCTCAGTTTACTGGGCAGTGGGTCAGCTAGCCACTGACTCTCCCAAAAAGCCAGAACTTGTAGGCGTAACTGAGAGCGAATATCTCTAGCGGGTACCTCCATTGGTCGAGGTGGTAGTGATACCGCCTCTTTTGCAGCTTGATCTGCTAACTCATTTCCCGCAATTCCCATGTGGCTTGGAAGCCACAGAAAGGTGATTCGAGTGTCAGCGTGGCACAGCCCGGCTAGTAGGTCGTGGATTCGCTGCACTAGGGGGTGTTGCGGGAAACATGTAGCAATTGACTGCAACGAACTCAAAGAGTCGGTACACACGAGAAAGTGGATTCGTGCATCCTGTAGTGCAAACTGCAGAGCTTCATAGATGGCAACGAGCTCCGCAGTAAACACACTACAGGCCTCAGGCAAAGAGATCTTGGTATTTGCACCATCAATAACGTAAGCACAACCCACCTTCTCGTCCACCTTCGAACCATCCGTGTATAGAATGCCAGCGTCCGGAAATTGGTGAACTATGCTGTGGAACTGCCTCCGGTAAACGGAGGCATCCGTGTTCACCTTAGGACCTCGGTGCAGATCTAACCGAATTTCCGGACGCGGGACTTGCCACGGAGGCACCTCGCTAGATGTCCGGATCATACAGGGACCTACAGCCACTCCTATTTCGGTACACGAGCTATCAAGTCTAATACCAACCGGCCGAGTGGCACGAGGCCGGTTGGCGTACCCCTGGTGGTTTTGGGTACCGAAGAGAGCTTGATAGGTCGGGTGTTGCGGCATTTGACGCACATTGGCAGCATATGCTAACAGCATATGTTGGCGTCTATAATTTAAAGGTGGAACACCCGATTCGACGAGTAGGCTGCCAAAATACCATTCGTTATGTGAATGGTATGATCGTCGACACTCTCAAAGGTATCTTCGGCAAACACCGCACGTGCCATGAAAGTTGGCCAATCAGCCCGACGGAGAAGCCATCGACTTGGTAACTCGATGGCTCTCTGGTTCGGAAGAGTAACGATAATTGGAAAATGGTCACTATTACAAAGGTCATCGTGTACACCCCACTGTAGCAGGGGAACCAGCGCACGACTGCACAAGGTAATATCGACACTTGAATAAGTGCCGTGTGCAATAGAGAAGTGCGTAGTTTCCCCTGTGTTCAACAAACACAGGTCCAGCCGCCTGATCAGCCTCTCGAAATCTCTCCCTTTACCGCTAGTGGTAGCGGAGCCCCAGATGGTGTTGTGGGCATTAACATCTCCCAGAAGGAGAAAAGGAGGGGGGAGCTGAGAGACTAGATCCTCCAGCTGTCCGTAATCCGGTTGAGAATCAGGCGGGATGTACACGTTACATACTGTTGCCATTACTGGCAACGAAGTACGAACTGCAACTGCTTCTAGCTGAGTACGCAACGGCACCTCTTCACTAAAGAGACTAGAGTGGACGAGAGTGCAGACGCCACCGGCGTCCACAGCTCCGTCCACCCGGTCTTTAGAGAAGAGTTTGAAGTGTCGCATTGTTGTCTCATGTCCAGGACGAAACCTGGATTCCTGAAGACAGACAATGTTTGCCGTAAACTGAGAAATCAATTGGCGTACTTGAGCGAGATGTCGAAAATAGCTATTACAGTTCCATTGTAATAGTGCCATAGTGTGGACTTAAGTAGAAGATAGTCGTCTACTTATGCTTAACCGTTTGCCAACCATCCCTATCCTTAGGAGTAGGTGACAGGGTAGGAGAGCATTCCTCAATCTCCACATCTCCTTCGGAAGACGAAGAAAACAGAGCGAATGCTCTCTTGGTTGGCGAACTGTTATCGCCGGACTTTCCGGGTCTCGTCCTTGGTGAAGAGCGAGAGCGGTGACGAGGGACCTTCTCCCGGTCCGATGACTGGGAGTCCGTCCCCTGCACGTCCCGACTATTTTTCTTTTTGAACCGGCGTTGACGTCTATTTGGGGAAGTAGTTGGTCCCTTCCCCCCTGACGTCTCCGTCCTGCCAAACAATGCAGCACTTGCTAGCACTGCTCCTCCGGTGGTCGTGGAAGCAGAATTGCCAGCAGGTATTGGAGCTGCCTTTTCAGCAGGAGGGCAAGAGAGACGGCGATGAACAGTCTCTTTCTTACCCGCCGTTCCTGTTCCCTGTTTTGTTTGGCTGGATATGGGTCCAGCCGTGGCCGGCGAAGACTTCCTCCTCGAACGAGTCGGAGATTGCTTCTTCACAGGCCTTATCGGTGGAGTTGCCTTCTCCGATGGCGCCGGTTTAGTTGGAGGCACCTGCGCCTTTTGTTGGATGCCAGAAGAAGATTCCGTAACCTTCTTCTGGCTAACAGGGGTGATAATAGAGCTATTTGTAGCCCCTTTAACAGTGGTAACTCTTTTAGAACTTGTTTCCGTTGTCAAATTTGCCGCTTGATTACTAGATTCTTTTGATACCTTTTGAGCATATGATACTGAGAAAATAGGAGAGGCCATGGAGCGATATTTTCTGCGTGCTTCAGTGTAGGAGAGCTCGTCTAAGGTCTTTATTTCTTGAATTTTCTTCTCCTCTAGGAAGGCAGGACATTCCTTCCAGCGAGGAGAGTGCTCTCCCTTGCAATTTGGACATGCGGGAGGTGGTGTACATTCCGCTCCCTCATGAGTGGCCTTGCCACAGGAAAGACAGATAGGCTTTCCCGAGCAACGAGATGAGGTATGTCCAAATCGCTGACACTGAAAACACCGCAATGGAGATGGAATATACGGTCGCACATCGAGAGTGTACATTGACACTTTGATCCTCTTGGGCAGGCTATCCGACTCAAACGATAAGATGAACGCCCCGGTGTCAACTAGTACACCATTCATCTTACGTTTGATTCGTCTCACCTCGACAACGCCATGCTTTCCAGTTCTTTCCAGGATACGCTCGTCGGTAGTGTTCACCAGGTCCCTATGAAATACTAAACCTTTCTTCAGGTTTAGGGACTGGTGCTTCACTACCTCGACTGGAATACCATCGAAACTTGTCGTCCCAAGAAGACCATCTGTCTGTCTCTTTCCTTGAGTTTTTATCAAGAGTGCGCCGTTTCGCAGCGTTTTTATTGTGTCTACATCGCCCCATTTCCCCTCAATTGCATCATGTAAATCAAAAGGATCAACGTTTGTAAAAGTTTGCCCATCGGTCCTTGTTACCATAAGGTACCGAGGGAAAAACGTTGAATCCTTTTCATCAAGCGGCGAAACTAGAGGCATAAACTTCCTCTTCTTAAATTTTAAGCTTTGTAAGGGAGCCACCCTGTGAAATAATGGACGCTATGTATGGTCCCACGAGTAGCTAGGGAACTAAAAGTCAACCCCCGGCAGAGCCCCGCTTACCCGGGGTAAGGCTAAGGTTCTCCAGAGGTCGCCAGGTATCTGGAGGTGGGTCGCTTGTGACTACTCACCCAGTAGCCATTCATCACCTCGCCACGACCACTCAGCTTGTGATTAGGGGAGGATTCCACCTCCTGTCACGCACACACACATTTACACCAAAGAAAGAAAAGATGAGACAAGGGCCAACTAAGGCGGGAAAGTGAAGGACTCCCTAGGCCTAGGATACCCTAATACCGTCGGGGTCAGAAGAGAACAAGAGTTGACCAAGTGAGGTCGACAAGAAAGAAGACAGAGAGGAGCCCGGCACAAGTAAGTGGAAGCAATGCCGGACTCAGCTGGGGCCCCGTGGTCGCCAACCCACTTCCCACTAGATGTGAGCCCCTGGGGGTCGAAAAATGTATTTCTTCATATAATTTTTAGCATCAAAGCTTAATTTTGAAATCGCCAAATACGACGGAGTGCGATGTGCTCAAGAGCATTTCATCAATCTGCAAGTGTATCATATTTTCTACTTGGAATTTGTACACCGGGAACACAGCAGTGGCGCATTTGATTGCACATTCTCGCACGTTATGTAATGCTTACGATGGAGCTCATACCAATCCCGGATGGATGAGAAATGTGACACCGAGGGAAATTTGGCGTAGTTCGGAAATGGAAAAATCACCAGAAACCTCGAGGTCTCCAGGTCACCAATTTTAAAAACATTGAAAACGTCGTTCACATATCTATAGTTACATAGCCTACGTGTCCGAATAATTAAAATTAAAACAAAACTTCCCAGTCCTTTAACAATTTATAACTCTATTTAAGATAGTAACCGGTGTTTTCACAAATTTCGTTTTAGTCAATGATGAGAGTAGAATTTCTATGGTGTTACGGCTGTGAGTTTGTTTCATCGCTCGCCGCATGAGTCACAACTGCCCCAGGGCTGGGCTGTGCTCTGCCTCAGTGTATTGCGTGCGCCTTTTGCAACAGGACTACTAGGACAAAGGGATGGTCCAGAATATTCGTGACCCAGCCAGCGATGGAAACCTCGAGAAGCCGTGAACCCTGGATGGGTCTAGAAGCATTAATTGAGTCACCGGCCTGCTATATAAGAGCGACCTGTCAAGCAGTGAGTGCGTGTTTTTCGAGCTAGTGCGAGCGTTTATCCTGAGCGAGAGAAGTGGGGTGACTTGCGAAACCCCTAGTGAAGCCGATTCTCTTGACAGCGAGGGAGTGAGAAGCATACAGGGGACTGCCTGTGTTTTGAGCGAGTGTGATTTCACTGAGCGACAGAGGTATTGTGGCGAAGTGCCGTGCGAGTTACGAAATCCAGTGACATTGTTTCCCAGCTCGTGGACAGCGAAGCAGCGTGTAGCAGGTTATCGTAAGTAACTGTAGTTTGTGTACATAAGGAAGAGGTGCAGGTAGTTTCTGTCAAGGCCACCGGAGTCATTAGGACGGATTAACTTCTGTGGTTTGTTGACAAGTGAAAGGGGGCAAGAGCTCTCCATAAGGAAGAGACTTGAGGAAACTGGAGTAAGGTTCTAATTGCTTGTATTTACTGATGAGTAGTGTATCTTTCTGGCCGAAATAAAGTTAATTATTTCTTTAAAGGAACAATCTGTGTTGTGCTTCAACCCACCGTAATCCAGTTAACAAAATTGCCACTAGGGGGGTGGCACGTAACAACTGGTGTCAGAAGTGGGATTACGAACTCAAGCGCAAGCACAACACCTGACGGTCCTGGTTTCAAAACCCGAGCAGGTCATTTCTCTCTAATTTTCCTGTGAGTGCATGCCCTTTACAAGACAAACAACCAAATTGGAAGCGCAATTTGCAGCATTGCTAGAAACGTTAAGTGGCATGGAAACCAATATGGAAGATGGCCAGAAGAAATTAGCCAAGGACCTGAAGGATGACCTGAAGATATGGAAGACGGCCGGAAGAAGATGGAGGACGGCCAGAAGAAGATGGAGGACGGCCAGAAGAAGTTAGCAGAAGACCTGAAGGACGGCCAGAATAAGTTAGCAGAGGACCTAACCGCCAAATTTCTGGATGGCCAGAAAAATCTGGAAGAGTGTCTGCTGACGAAATAAGAGGAGAGCCAAAGGAAATTAGAACAGGGCCTACGTGAGGAAGTCGCAGCAGTGGTAAAGAAGTTCGACGCCTTACAAGTGGAAGTTGCCGAGCTGTGCCAACGCCCGCTGATGGGGGTGGAGGAGAAATTCAACGCCTTGCAAAAGGAAGTTGCCGAGCTGCGCCAACGCCCACTGACGGGGGTGGAAGAGAAATTCAACGCTCTACAAGAGGAAGTTGCCGAGCTGCGCCAACGCCCGCCCATCGTAACACCGGGAATATCAGGAACGGGACATAGCAGTGTGTCGCCCCCAACCTTCGACGGAAAGGTCCCGTGGAGCACATACTTACGTCAGTTCGAGGCGGCCTGTTCCATAAATAACTGGAACAACACAGAAAAGGCTACAGCTCTCATTGTAGCGCTGAGAGATGACGTCCTTAACGTCCTTCAGGCCATTCCGACTGGATCCCAGGACTACGCTTCACTGATCGCCCATATGGAGTCCCGATATGGAGATAGCCATCTTCAGCAGGCCTACCAGATGCAGCTCCGGACCCGGATACAGAAGAACGCGGAAACCCTGCAGGAGTTCGAGATGGACATCGCACGCCTCGTTAGGCTCGCCTCTCCAACAGCGCCGGCCGAATTTCTGGAACAGATTGCGACGCAGACCTTCACCGACGGGTTACGGGACTCGGACACTCAACAGGCGCTGCGACTCGCACGTAATAAGACTCTGGCAGATGCGCTGAGCCACGCACTTGAGTTCGAGACGGCAAAACAGGAATCTAGAATGCGCGCGCGGGTGCGTCAGGTGGACGTCGACGAACCAGCCAAAGCCGACATGACCAAGCCCCTGGCCGATGAACTGATGGAGGCGCTAGGCCGGTTCTTCAAGGGTCGCAGTACCACCAACAAAAACGTAGCCGAAGGACATCCAGAGAGGCGGTCCGGAAGAGGACTACCGACCTGCTGGACCTGCCATAAGAGAGGCCACCTGAGCAAGGACTACGGTGAACGCCGCTGCCAAGGGTTTCCGTCGGGACAGTCAGTCGTAGGGAAACCACGTGGCCCAGGAAAGCAAGTATCAGCCAGCCTTGGGGGGCAAAGGTTGGCTTGTGACAGTCGTCAAGCCCCGGCAGTCCAAGTTCGTGTGACGCAGTTAAGGAGGGATAATAGCAGCCTGATGGTCGACGGAGTCGTCAACGGAGAGAGCTGGCGCATGCTTATCGACACGGGAGCATCGAGGACCATCGTCAGTCCCACCGTGATCCCGAAGTGGAGAGTGCAACCCACACAAAGGAACCTCCAGCTAATAACCGCGACCGGAGAGACCGCACCGGCACATGGCGAAGCATCACTGGAGTTCGTCATTGGTCGACGAGCGATAAAGCATCCAGTGCTTGTGGCTGACGTATCAAATGAAGTGATCATCGGACTGGACTTCCTGGACCAGAACATCTTCTTTGATCTGAGTACCAACACTCTGCACTTCGGAGGTGAGGAACTTGCTTTGCAACCAGCACACGAGGCCGTCGCCGAACGACGAGTAATGCTGAGAGAGGACGTCATCGTTCCCGCAAGGACGGAAGTCAGCGCTGCCGTAATTATCGACGGAACAGCTGAGGGAGTGGCGGCTGTCATCGAGCCAAAATATGAGGATATCCAGACAAAAGGATTGCGAGTAGCCCAGACTCTCATCAACACGACGTCTCGGCCGTACGTCCGCCTGTCCAACCTGAACGACTACCTTATTACGGTTCACCGGGACACCAACCTAGCAGTCTGCGAGCCCGTTACCTGGATTGCCCGCAATACAGATACGACGGACGAACACCTGCAGACGGACAACCGAAGAAGACACGCACTGCCAGAAGAACTACAGAAGCTGTACAAAGGATCCCAGGACCAGCTAGACGAGGAGCAATCACGCCAACTTCAGAACCTGCTACGCGAATTCCAGGATGTCTTCTTCGTGGGGAGCAAAGACTTCGGCAGGACAAGCTTAGTCCAGCACAGAATCGACGTTGGGGACAGCGCACCGATTAGGGCCCCATTCCGACGTGTCCCGCTCGCCAAGCAAGCCGAAGTCGACCGGATGGTAGAAGAGATGAAGGAGCAAGGAGTGATCGAGCCATCACATAGTCCTTGGAGTTCTCCGATCGTGCTAGTGAAGAAGAAGGACGGTTCCACTAGGTTGTGCGTGGATTACAGGCGGGTGAATGACGTCACGAAGAAGGACAGCTACCCTCTACCCCGGATCGACGACACACTGGACACCATATCAGGGTCAAGATGGTTCTCCACCTTGGATTTGATGAGTGGCTACCGGCAGGTGGAGGTCCACCCTAAGGACCGCGAGAAAACTGTGTTCTCTGTGGGCAGCGGGCTCTGGCAGTTCACCGTCATGCCATTCGGTCTGTGCAACGCCCCTGCGACCTTCGAAAGGCTAATGAAGTCCATTCTGAGGGGACTACACTGGAAGACCTGCCTGGTCTACCTAGACGACGTCATCGTTCTGGGAAGAAGCTTCGAGGAGCACTAGAGCAACCTGAAGGAGATCTTGATGAAGCTACGGGCTGCCCAGCTGAAGTTGAACCCCAAGAAGTGTCAGCTCTTCCAGAAGCAGGTTCAGTACCTTGGGCATATCGTCTCCGAGGAAGGGGTGCGCACCGACCCAGAAAAGACCGCAGCTGTGAGGGAGCGGCCAGTTCCGAAGGACAAGTCCCAACTACGAAGCTTCCGGGGACTCTGCACTTATTACCGTCGCTTCGTGAGAGGATACACCGACATCGCCAAACCTTTACATCGACTGACTGAGAAGGACCAACTCTTCACGTGGACAGCAGAATGCCACAGTGCCTTCGAACAACTCAAGCAGGCTCTGTGCACCGCGCCTCTTCTGGCCTACCCCAGACCTGGAACAAGGTTCATCGTCAATACCGATGCCAGCGACTTTGGCATAGGGGGGATCCTGTCGCAAGTAGTGGACGGCGAGGAGAGAGTAGTGGCCTACTTCAGCAAGGCCTTGTCAAAGCCAAAAAGGAACTACTGCGTCACCAGGAAGGAGCTGCTCGCCATCGTGAAGACCATTGAACACTTCCACATGTACCTGTACGGGCAAGAATTTCTCATCAGGGCCGACCATGTATCCCTGCGTGGGCTCCTGAACTTCAAGCAGCCCGAGGGTCAACTCGCGCGGTGGTTAGAGATGCTTCAACAGTACAACTTTGATATTCAGCACAGGAAAGGCCAACTGCATTCTAACGCCGACGCCCTGTCACGAAGACCGTGCCCCGAAGACTGCACCTTCGGTGCCCGAAGGGAGGATAACACCGGGATACAGTGCAGAAGGACTACCGTGGAACTCCAAGGGAGCTGGAGCCGCGAATCTTTCACGCGGGAACAAGCAGAAGATGATGACCTGGGACTGATAGCCGAATGGAAGAGGGCCTGTGTCCCCAGACCTGGGTGGAAAACTGTGAGTGACTGCAGCCCAAAGTTTAAGTCCTACTGGGCGCAGTGGTACTCGCTGGTTGTGAGGGATGGCCTCATCTGCCGTACGTGGGAGAGCACCGACGGGAAGACATCTCGGGAACAAGTCGTCGTTCCAAAGGCTATGACGGAGGAAGTCCTGAAAGAAGTCCATGGAAGATCATCAGGTGGGCACCCAGGGATAAAGAAGACCCTGGAGAAGCTGAGAGAGCGGTTCTACTGGATCAGATGCCGAACTGACGTGGAGAACCACTGCGCAAGGTGCCACGATTGCGCAGCCAGCAAGGGCCCAGGACGAAGACGACGGGGTCCACTGAAGACCTACAACGTGGGCGGCCCCATGGAGAGAGTGGCCGTCGATGTTGCTGGGCCATTCCCGTTAAGCGAGGCAGGGAACCGCTACATATTGGTCGTCAGCGACTACTTCACCAAATGGCCGGAGGCGTATGCGCTCCCTAACCAAGAAGACGCGACGATCGCAGAGACCCTGGTGAAGGAATTCGTCAGCCGGTACGGAGTACCCCTGGAGCTGCACTCCGTTTTGTCCAACACAGATCTCACATAGAGTGACCGGGATTTGAACCACGGACCCAGCGGTGAGAGGCCGGCGTGCTGCCGCCTAAGCCACGGAGGCTTCTTAAAATCCGACGACTTCGGCTGGGTTCGATCCCGCGATCTTGGGCATGGAAGCTCAGCATGCTACCAACTACGCCACCGAAGCCGCTTCTGGACGCAATAGAGTTAATTATTTCTTTAAAGGAACAATCTGTGTTGTGCTTCAACCCACCGTAATCCAGTTAACAAAAGTGCCACTAGGGGGGTGGCACGTAACAATATTTTGAGCTATATAATATCTTATATAATTACTGTATATTGTGCCAAAGGGGTCTTTCCTAGGCGGCTTCGGTGGCGTAGTTGGTAGCATGCTGAGGTTCTATGCCCAAGGTCACGGGTTCAAACCCGGCCGAAGTCGTCGGATTTTATGAGCGTTAAAAATCCCTCAGTATGCCTTCCTTCGGAGGGGAAGTAAAGCCGGCGGTCCCATTTCATACATTTATGGCATGAAAAAGAACCTTCCACTAACTACACTTGTGTGAAGCCAAAATTCGTTGGCTAGGTTTGAGTAATGCTCTTAAGTTCCAACGTTCGTCACCGGGCGCTGGTTGTGATGGCATCTAGTAGTAGATAAATTCACAGCTAGGTGTCGTGGACGGTAGCATTTGTTAACGAAGGAAGGAACTACTTGAAATTATCGTCGCAGTCCTTACTTGAATTAAAAACAGATAACACACACTAATACAGTCATCACAATTAACACCGGTTATCAGACAGATTCTACACACACCCAAAGTACACGGGGCTACATGACCGCATTGTTGCAGCTCCTAAACTAAGGAACCAACCAACGGTCTTTCCTACCTCACTATTTTATGAAAAACGATTACACTTTTGTCGCCTTAATCAAAATATATGTTAATTCAGAAAATAAACACACATGTCACACTATTCATAAAAATGCAAATAAATAAGATTATTTAATGACTAGGCAATTATATGCAATATTGACTACGTAAACTTAATTGCCAAAAGTCATCTGAAGGCACGGAATACGATGTTCATAACGAGTTGCTCCTCCACGAGCCCTCAAAACGGCAGAAATACGGTGAGGCATCGACCCGACAAGAAATGGGTTCCTGGCTCAACTGGGCGGTGATCTGACTAACAGTAGCCCATCGATCGCCCCGTATGCTTCTGCTGAGGGGACGTAATGTCCGTTCGTTAAACACCTGTGGTCGTCCCGCGCGGCGGTTTACGCGGATGGTAACATTGAAGATCGACCCCCGACTCTATTGACCTCTGAGACCCGAATTCACGTTTTATCTCCGAAATGCTATGACCCATGCGCCGTGTGTCGTTCAAAGTCGGTTAATTCGCGACGTGTTGCCAACTTAACTACACTCGTGTCAGTGATAGACTGCTCTGCTCTGCCGCAGGAGTCATACACGACACATTTTCTCATGGGACAACCCTTCCCGTGACATTTCACCACTCAGTGTATAATTAGTAATAATCCAATAACATTAATAAGTGAGCAATAATGTGGCAGAACCACCTCACTTTTTAATTTATTTGATTTATTTCCGACGTCCTCATAATAAAATCTAAACGGCCGAAGCGATTTCAATGAAACTCGGTAAGTGCATACTACTACCTTGTCCGACCTTAATAAATTTCACCAATCCAACATGACGGCTGCGCGAACTATTTCACTGACATTCTATATCTCCGCAACAGTAACAGATATTACCATGCAGTTTTGTACGGTGATAAAGCGTACTAATAGAAGTTCATCTATGTGACTTTCATAAACCTGTAAAGTACACACATCAAAAAAAGTTTTGCATCACCTCGGTTCCAAGAGTTCCGGAACCTTTAAATACAAAGGGAATAGAGATCAACACAAACAACATTTCAGCTCGTTTTATTGCTCATGAGACCCACACATTGCATGTTGTACCATCATACAGCTAGACTTTCAGCATTTGTGGTCCAGATTGCAGTACACACCACTACCTCTAATACCCAGTAGCACGTCCTCTTGCATTGATGCATGCCTGTATTCGCCGTGGCATACTATCCACAAGTTCATCAAGACACTGTTGGTCCAAATTGTCCCACTCCTCAACGACAATTCGGCGTAAATCTCTCAGAGTGGTTGGTGGGTCAAGACGTCCATAAACAGCCCTTTTCAACATATCCCAGGCATGTTCGATAGGGTTCATGTCTGGCGAACATGCTGGCCACTGTAGTCGAGCGATGTCGTTATCTTGAAGGAACGCATTCACAAGATGTGCACGATGAGGTCGAGAATTGTCGTCCATGAAGACAAATGCCTCTCCAATATTCTGCCGATATGGGTGCACTATGGGTCGGAGGATGTCATTCATGTATCGTAAAGCCGTTTCGGAGCCTTCCATGACCACCAGTGGCGTACGTCGGCCCCACATAATGCCACCCCAAAACATCAGGGAACCACCACCTTGCTGCACTCGCTGGACAGTGTGTCTAAGACGTTCAGCCTGACCAGGGTGCCTCCAAACACATCTCCGACGATTGTCTGGTTGAAGGCATATGCGACACTCATCGGTGAAGAGAACGTGATGCCAATTCTGTGGGGTCCATTCAGCATGTTGTTGGGCCCATCTGTACCGCGCTGCATGGTGTCGGGGTTGCAAAGCTGGACATCGCCATGGACGTCGGGAGTGAAGTTGGGCATCATGCAGCCTATTGCGCACAGTTTGAGTTGAAACACGACGTCCTGTGGCTGAACGAAACGCATTATTCAACATGGTGGCATTGCTGTCAGGGTTCCTCCGAGCGGCAATCCGTAAGTAGCGGTCATCCAATACAGTAGTAGCCCTTGGGCGGCCTGAGCGAGGCCTGTCATCGACAGTTCCTGTATCTCTGTACCTCCTCCATGTCCGAACAACATCGCTTTGGTTCACTCTGAGACGCCTGGAAACTTCCCTTGTTGAGAGCCCTTCTTGACACAAAGTAACAATGCGGACGCGATCGAACTGCGGTATTGACCTTCTAGGCATGGTAGAACTACAGACAACATGAGCAGCGTACCTTCGTCCTGGTGGAATGACTGGAACTGATCGGCTGTCGTACCCCCTCCGTCTAATAGGCCCTGCTCATGCATGGTTGTTTACATCTTTGAGCAGTTTTAGTGACATCTATGAACAGTCAAAGGGACTGTATCTTTGATACAATATACACAGTCAACGTCTATATGCCGGAGATCTGGGAACCGAGGTGATGCAAAACTTTTTTTGATGTGTGTACAAAACGAACATGGCAGCCAAACGAAGTTGAAACATTTGAATAGACGTTTCTTGCGATTTAAGCATCCGAGCGCAGTGAAACATGGTACAGCAAATTTGTATACACATTGTAATGTTTGACATATAATTTTGTTCAATTGTTTACATTACCTCAAGATGGCGGCTGTATGAAATTTTAAATTTAAGTATTTATTTCTTGTGTCCTAATCATGCGATCAAAGTGAACGTTTGAATAATGAACCAACGCAATAATCTTCATCTAATGGTACATAACTCTATGGCCTACACATATAACAATCCAACATGGCGACCATCCGAAATATTTCGATCGTTATCAATATCATCGAATTACAGAAATCAAACTGAAATTTTGTATGTTGATAGAGGCTATTAACATAACTTCACATATGCGGCTTCGGTGCCGTAGTTGGTAGCATGCTGAGTTGCTGTGCCCAAGATAGCGGGTTCAAAACCGGCCGAAGTCGTCGGACTTTTTATGAGCGTTAAAATCCTTCAGTATACCTTCCTTCGGAGGGGAAGTAAAGCCGGCGGTCCCATGTCATAGATGTATGGCATGTAAAAGATCCTTCCACAGACTAAACTTGTGTGGAGCTAAATTTCTAGGTTAGATTTCTTGGAACGCTCTATCAAAGTTCCAACGTTCACCACTAGGTATCATTGACATCTGGTAGCGAAATTTGGAACTACTTGAAATTGAACGGAATTTGTAGCTCTCCCTAGGGGTGTCCGCTTGAAGCAGCTACAGCCTCTGGCGAGCCGAACATGTCCTCTGACACTCCCGCCACTAAAAGCCATACGATAAATAAAAAAAAATACGAGCCTTACAGTAGTCGCATATGATGTGTAACATCTGACATACAGTAGAAGAAACCTCACGTGAAATTGTTGAAACACCGGTATTTTATACTAATATTGGCACGAATATTAATCTATTGTAAAAGGGAGTGTTTTACAGATATTGTAGTTTATAATACGGAACTCATTTTATTGGATGATTTGTAGCTTCCACCAGCACTAGCCTAAATATAGAATACGATACGGATCAACTAGATTAATAGACGCGACACCGCTCATAAACTTAAATTCCTTATAAACAGGTCCTCTTCATTCACAGACCAACACGTAATTTCATATGGATTTTGTCAAAATGAGTCATGATAAATATCGTTTAAAATTATAATCTGGTGGCAAAAATATCTACCCCGTCCGGAATTCGAACCCGAGATCTCTAGCTTCACAGTCATAGGCGCTAACCCCACGGCTATTTCGACTACGCAAATATTGTGCACAAGATGGTGACTTATTTCCACGTTCCAATAATACTGCATTATGGAATTAAGTTTCATTTATATTTTGCTTGTTTTAATGATGTTCCTGCGTGAAATTGAGTTTTAAATGCCCTATGAAGAGGCCCTCTTGTTAGTAAAGAGAATGTATTCAGTAATAGTTCAAGAAGGCTTGCTCAATTCTCGTATAACCACAACGATTATATTATATTGATGACTGCATTACCGTTATGTGGGTTAATATTTGAATAGCCATTGTGCAGAAACATAATACCGGCAATACCGACTACTTACAATGTTTGATATTAAGGCATTTTCCCATTTAAATACTGAAACGGAGAGTTCGAACATGTACCATGTGCTTTGTTTCAATCACTTGACACCAGAGTTTGCATGAGCGTTTACCGTTCAGTATGTCATATACATTCCACATGGCCGAGAGTACGTCATGGTATCAATTTCCGACACTACGCGCTCATTGTTTCTCTTACCACTGCCAGCTGGATCTTACCACTGCCAGCTGGATCGATCGATCGAGTTGGCAATGCGTCTTACACTTCCGTTCGATCCACCACTGCCAGCTAGCAAACTTCCGTTCGATCGAACGGAAGCGTGCCAGCTGGTGCCACCTCAATCGTTCCGATCCACTTCCGTCCAATTTTTCATAATCACTCCCACAAAAATATCCAGCAACCCAGTGGAAAGATGTTACACATCAATAACCTATGGAACATTCAATAACCTGGTGAGCACAAAACTAACATGGCGGCGGCGTGAAATTTAAATATTTAAATGTTTTTTTCTTGCGACTTTTCATCCGAACGCTGTGAAACTTGGCATGATATATATTCATACAAGCCTTATTATATTGACGTGTAATTTAATGGAATTTTATGAGAACTTAAAAATGGCGGCTGTAGATTCTTTTCAAATCTCGTTTTCTTTTCTCGTATCCCTAAGACGAGTAGGATATATGAAAATATTTAGTTCTTCACCGAACTACTTGTCTTAAAATTGAGATATGCCTTGTTATTCTAATTCGTGCTTTAATGTAAATTATGAGTGTTTCTCCGTTGCCAAATTATTAACACGGCACGCCCTGTGATTGGTTTTCTTGGGATCAATCAAATAAGAGACAAGGGCCAATTAAGGTGGAGAGATGAAACACATCCTAGCCTCCCAGATATGCTGACACCGCCAAGGTTGGAAACAAGATTAGTTAGTTAGTTATTGTAGTTTTAAGGGGCGGAACTACGAGGTCATCTGCCCCGGAAACAAGATGGCACATGGAATGTGAAAAAGAGGAGCCCGATACAATTAAGTTAAAGCAATGCCAGTCTCACTTATTTGGTACCCGGCTGTCTCCAACCTACGTCCCGGGATAATCATGGATAAGCTAGAGGACTACTTTGAAGGATGTGAAACATACAATTCAATTTAAATATTAAACAAAATTAATCATAATTATACCCACAAACAGAAATGTGGCGGCTTCGGTGGCGTAGTTGGTAGCATGCTGAGCTTCTATGCCCAAGATCGCGGGTTCAAACCCGGCTGAAGTCGTCGGAATTTTTATGAGCGTTGAAAATCCCTCAGTATGCCTTCCTTCGGAGGGGAAGTAAAGCCGGCGGTCCCATGTCATAAATTTATGGTATGTTAAAGAACATCCCACTAATTACACTTGTGTGAAGATAAATTGAAGGTTAGGTTAAACATTTGACAAACGCTCTTAGGTTCCGACGTTCGTCGCCAGGAGTCGAATGCGATGGCATCTGGTAATCAGTTCTGAACTAGTAGTCGTTGACGGTTGCGTTTGGCGGCAAAGGTAGGAACTACTTGGAAAAAATCAATGTCTGCAATTGAAATTGAATTGAATTGAAAACATATAACACTCACTAATACAGTCATTACAATTAACACCGGTTATCAGACGGATTCTATACACACCCAAAGTACACGGGGCTACATGACCGCGTTGTCGCAGCCCCTAAACTGAGGAACCAACCAACCAAACAGAAATGTACGAAATAAACAAAAAATAAATTCTCAGCTCAATGAATAAAACCAAAAGATCAGATTTAAAATGAGAAATGTGGGTGTGTTGCCGAGCAAAAGTCAATACTTCGGTGGGCTGGGTTTGCAAGGTGGGTGATCCTCGATATATTCCATCAGTCTGCTTCTAATCTCCTCCTCTGTCGTTGCGTTGGATCTGAAGAGTGAAACACACTTATTATATTTAGTGAGACACTGACAAAAGATTGAGTTCTACGAAGAAAAATTATGTAATTTATTGTAGGATTTTGTTGTTGGTAGCTTTCTCCGGCGATCACTGATGGTTTTAGCACTTAATGATCTCAAGATCATGACTTCAATTCCAAGCAGAGGAAGTGACAATTTTAAAGGAAGTGAAAAGTCCCCTGTATCTAGTTATACAATGTCAGCCCTCCAAAGACCTCTCGTATCTCGTTTGGTGACTACTACAAAAAATAAAGGAGGTAAACTTATAATAAAAAGGGCCTGCTATTCTGCAACTCCAGCAAATCTTGCAATGTTACACCCATATGTATCAAGTAGGGCTCATCCACACGACTTTGGTACACCCATGTGTATCAAGTAGGGCTCATCCGCACGATTTGGTACACTTTGGTGCATCAAAGTAGATAGTTATTTCATTTAGGGGATTGGGTATCGTGGTTATCAGCTCTGTTACTTGTGTATGTAGTATTTCCCTAAAATAGCTGAGGTGCGAATAGATTGCACATTTACTCAGTTTTTTTTCTCTCTAAGGCTGAGTGTAGCTCGTTCCAATCGTCAGAGCAGAACTACATTTCTTGGAATTCGAGCCCAGAGCCTTTGATACCGGGATCTCATTACATAAGGTGTTTATGTATCACTCAGTGTTATATAAAAGGAATAAAAAGAAGGAATGTTCAGTTTCAGAAGATACTGGTCATCACATATGCCACAGCATTTTTAAACTAGTATACTGGATACATTTTCTTGATCTCGGGGGACCTTTCCCCAATTATCCACAATGGATATCCAGTGAATGCCATCCTGCTAGCTAGAGCCTGCCACAAGCCAATGAATTCAGGTAACGATCTTTAATTTTATATGTTAAACACAATGTAAATATAATAACACCGAAGAAGTGCAAGAACAACTAGATGCACTGAACGAAATTATTCAGAAGTACGGAATGAAAATCAGTATAGAGAAAAGCAAGACCATGGTGATGACAAGAGGGGAAAGACAAGGAAAGGGCACTGTGAAAATTGGAAGTCAGAGTTTGCAAATTGTGGACATGTTCATGTACTATGTACACTTATTGACCTATGCAGCTGAGACTAGAATTCAAGCCAGTATAATGAAATTCCTAAGAAGTATGATAGGAAAGACAGAGTGAGAAATGAAGATGTTAGGACGGAAGTTGGGATGAGAAAACTAAATGAGAGAATTGAGAAGGATAAACTAAGGTGGTTTGGACATGTAAAGAGGATGGAGGAAAATAGAATACCAATACATATGCTGGAGGTAAAGTGCAAGGGTAAGAGAGCAAGAGGAAGACCTAGAACAAGGTGGATTGATGCAGCGAAGAACAGCATAAGAAAAAGAAATTTGGACTGGGACAAGATCGTGGAAGAGGAATGGTGGAAAGAAAGAGGAAGGTGGGGTAGTGCCATAAATACCCTGACCCGACAGGAGCTGGATAAGGGGAAATGATGATGATGATGATGATTACCTTTTTCTTACACGTGAGATCTAGTACAATCTGCGCATCTTAAAAATTGAAAGTTTATGTGATTACTCTGTATACAGTTCTGCTGCATATCGTTCCGCCCATCTGAACCAAATATTACAAACATGTATTTTACGACCTGGAATAAATTGCAGGGTGCTTTAATTTTATATAAATGTTTACATTTTCTTCTGATTTGGGCCCTTTCTCACTCAGTAATAGGCTAATTCAGGAAAAAAATATCGAAGTTGTCGTACAATGACTGGACAAAACCTTTACGCCAGAGATTTGAGAAACCAAGACTCGGATGGTACCTCTTGGACTAAGAAAAAATACCTTTTTAAGGCCCAAGAACCAACCAAGATATCTTCAGAAAAATACCTCCGCTTGGGTCAACTCAGCAAAGAATGACAAGCCGTAACCATGGCAACAGTATTTCAAGGGTTACCTTTATATTTTCCGTATATCTCAGTAAAAGGCAGTACCACTCCATTTATTACTTAAAATACGATGTGAATGTTGTGAACCATAACATTCAACCCTCTTTGAGGCATTATATAGCCTGCATGTCAAACTCCAAATGATATTGACAAAACTAAATTGAAAGGTGGGTCAAATACTCAAACGTACAGTAATTTTAGAGCGAGAATTTTATTTGCAATGCCATTTCAAAGCACTGTTCAGGAATAATTAATTCCTCATCATTCATAATATCATCTGAGAAGATACGAACAATGTAAATATATTTGTCTACAAAATACACAATTTCCTCACAAATATCTTACCAGTAATTTCCACTGTATTTTACACAGAGCGAGTTGTTTCAAACAATTGAAATGATATTACCTTTCAATGATGCAGGGTAGTAAATGAATAACGATTTCTAACGAAACTATGCCAATTTAGCAATATGGTGTCGTAATTACCTCAGTACTGAAGACAAATACCATCGTAAAGTGGCTGTGTATATATAATGTTATTTCATTATAGACTACTGTAGTGTTCAACTAGGTTTAGACATGGCATATGATTTATAGGATAAGTTCCCATGATTCATATTGAAATACCTAGGATGTGTTAGATGTTAAGCCACCCGGACTGAGCGCGACTGAGAAGAGAGTCTACATCATAGAAGACCTGCATAAAAGGGTACACTTGAGCAGCATCAGAGGCAAGAAGAATTATGTTCTCAAATGAAATAGTGGCGAAATGATACTCATCGTGTAATAATGCTTGACACGCATCTCTCTGTGACATACAAAAACACCTCCGGTCACAGAAGCTAGAACATAAATAATCACGAAACATGGCATGTTCTAAGCAGATATCTCCTGTTAAGCACTAAATTCCAAAGCATACAAAAGTGCATTACTGTATACTGTGAGACCTTTATGCACATCCATATTTACATAAAGTCTCATGCGATCAGTGTCCAGGATATTTCAGACTTCAGTGACGGACCACCCAAATATTTTAGCGGCACGTTTCAAGTAAGCCGCGGAGAAAGTGTACGTCGAAATTGGATCCATTCGAAATGAGTTCCGCCCTAAGTGAATTCCATTTTAAGTAAATTAGGAGCAATCTTATGATTGGCCCGAGTCTCAAGTGAGGTACATTTTTAGGTACAATTCCGTGTACCATCTCTGTGGACATTTTGACAGAGTATGTTCATTTTGGACATATTTATTTGTGCATTTTTCATTCCAAGTCTGTATTACTTGTGTTTATTTATTTAAATTTCAGGGGTTTATGTTGTTTTTGGTTTTGTATTTTAATTGCGGGGTTGATTTCTGTAATTTACATTTTTGTTTAGCTTTCGTGAATAAATCATTTTGTTGTTAATGTTCCCATGGCATATGATTTATAGGATAAGTTCCCATGATTCATATTGAAATACCTAGGATGTGTTAGATGTTAAGCCACCCGGACTGAGCGCGACTGAGAAGAGAGTCTACATCATAGAAGACCTGCATAAAAGGGTACAACTGCTATCTACGAAGTAAATATACCTGTACTCTGTATACTTGGAGTCTGTCGTATGTCCTGTTGTAGCTCAAAATTAGACATTTGTCTCGTGTAGTCTTCTTACAGGGGTCGAAATTCTACGTCAATGATGGTGGTAGTGGTGATTTTTAAGGCGTGAAACATAACATCGAAAATAAAATCACCAGTATTGTGGGGTGTATGATGATACTTTTAAATTGTAATGACAGACGGCAGGTACAATGGGTCGATAGATGTTATTGCTCAAAGAAGCATTATGTGGCCATTCATGTGCCTCTTTTCTTCATTACAACCATTTGGGTGTAGTACGGTAACCAACACTTTCAACGAACACGTCAATCGACCGTCCGGTAAGACTTTCCATTACGCACCAATGCACAGTGCATTACATGAGGGGAAAGATACAAGTAGAAGTGTGTGGAGTGTTGAACATTTTATCATTTCAAATGATCTTGTCGACTTCATTGTTATGCTTAGGTCCACCGTAATGCGTCACGGTAATAATAATAATATCGGGTGCCGGGTGCAAGCTTTGTCACGGTTACGGCGTGTATGACGTCATCATGTCGTTCAGTGCATATGCACCGAGTCTTGAGTTTACTCCCGGGGTCTGGCGTTATGCGAACGAAGACGGCGAATGCGTGACGTCATGCAGCTCCCGCGCGTGAAGCCTAAGTTAAAGGGTAATGGAATCTGTTGAGTCTGAGTTTACTCCTGGGGTCTGGCGTTATGCGAACGGAGACGGCGAGTGCGTGACGTCATGCAGCCCCCGCGCTGGAAGCCTAAGTTAAAGGGTAATGGAGTCTGTTGAGTCTGAGTTTACTCCTGGGGTCTGGCGTTATGCGATACGGAGACGGCGAGTGCGTGACGTCATGCTGCAGAGTGTACGGGAAGCCTAAGTAAATGGGTAATGGAGTCTGTTGGGAGAGTCCTGGGACTTCGAGCGAAGCGATAAGCCCTCCTGAGCCTTTCTAACATGTGTAGCATTTGTAGCATGCGTCATTTGAAATGATATAAAGTCTAGTCTCTCAGACTGACTGTATCTTTTTTTACTTTTAGGTTCTTCGTAATCGATCCTGCACAGCATATTGGGGAGGGGGTATATAGACATTTTAGAAGACATTTTTCATTCCTTCGCAATAAAAGAATTGTGTTTCTGTCGGTCAACACATTAATTCACTTCCACGGAGTAGAATCAGGTAGCGCCAGTAATAAACTACCAATTGGAATGACGGATATTGCGTTATTTCGTAAGGGATATTGCAGAATAGTGGATGCTGCCGAAGATTTTTCATCAATCGGATAGGTGTCCCACATCAGAATTTAGCATCTGTACCAATGTGTTTGAATGTTAACAATATAACTAACATTTATGCAAGTACAATAGCTGTACAGTATATTGTTACGGGCGCTGTCAAAGGGATTCCCCAGTAATCAGAGAAGTAGATCACTTCAGTATTTTTGTGACAGTGTCAAGGTGCCAAAAGGATTGCTATAACTCTAGACTAACGGCACACAAGTAAGGTGATCGGCTCCCAGGCCGGGACATACCGTACGTTGTTAGCCATGAGGGAGGGTAGTTTTGCCATTTTTTCTATTGCTTCCACAACATTGAGAACTTGAAAAATTTAGTTTATCAGGGAATAAAGTACAAGGCCAATTAAGGGGACACTATACCCAAAAAATCGGCTTGTTTTTTTTTTTTATTTGCAAATTTTCAACCTTAGTTATAGTACTTTCATGCCAAAGAAGGATTTGGTCCAATTTTTATTAGAAATGGGTCAAATAACACTTTATAATTATGTCTACAGGGGGTGTGCCCAACAGTCAGCTGTCAGATAGCTTCGTCTTACTTTATATTCAGCCAGGAGAAGGAAATCCTGCAACTTCAATGTTTTGAAAGCCTGCATAGGGAGGCTAAGGCTGCCTGATCTCTTAGCTCTCGCAGTAAAGAGGCGCAGGTGCGCTTCATACAAAGGGAGGTGGGACGCAGTTCGCTACCCCCGTGGGGTTCCATGCACGAACACCAAGAGCCCGCTGATGAGCCAGCTTGGTTTTTCTAGGCAAAACCCCACACAAGACACCGCATAAACCTAGAAAAAATGCAGAGTTTTAAGATTCCCATTCCTTGTAATATATCCATACAGCAACATTTCTGAAAAGGACGGGATCAACGGCGAATTCAGCAGAGTGTTAGACGCGGCCTGGAGCAAATGAATTTCATGAGAAAACAGTCCAAGGAGATGAAATTGGGTGAAGAAGACGCGATAAGAGAAAAGGAAGGGAAACATATGGTTCTGGGGACTTTTAGACAGTGGGTGAAGAAGAAAAACTTTCTAATGTTTTAAAATTGTTTTGCTGCACAATACATTTTTTTGGACTTTACACCAACTATTCAGTAGCAAATATTAACCAATCTCAATAATATTTTTGTAGCATGTGAAGATATCTATCTTCCATTATTCTGTGCATCCATATTAGTTTAAATAGTTACCGCTTATTTTTAAATAATTTTTAACTTTAATTTTTGGGAATAAAAATTAATTTTGTGAAAAATATTTTTTATATCAGGAACTATTTCATATTTTTCCAAACCCATGCACAGAATTATTAGTCTGTGCAATGAGTACATAGTTTAATAAGATTGTAAAGTTTCAGTAATTTTTGTGGTAAATAGTTGGTATCAATTTTTTTAAGGAAAAGACTATCTTTTAGTAATTTCTGCCCATACTGATCAACTGAAAGGAATAATTTTTCACTTTTTGCGTTATGAAAGATGTTGGTCGTATGGAAATGAAATTTGGTGCAGTTTGGATCACTGGGAGCAAAACAAAAATATTTGGGTATAGTGTCCTCTTTAGGTAGAAAAAGAAAAACACACTAGCCTTCGGATGCACTAATATTGTTGGGGTGTCAGAAGAGAACATGAGTTGTCCAAAGGGCGTCGGACAGAAAGATGGTAGAGAGATGGTGGAGGCCGTGTCGTGGCCACCAATAAACTTCACACTAATTTTGAGCCCCTAGGACAAACTACGCTCTAATAATTATGTTTTTATTCTGTACTTACCTTTGTGTAAGTCTCTGTGGTGACACCAGTCTCCATGTAGTTGTCGAAGAAGTCGCGCATAGAGCCATCTCCGAACTAGAAGACACATGAAACACATTGGAAAGACTGTTAAACTATGAATACTATAAGCTCATCACTTATGAGAAGGTGCGCATGGGCCCACATGCCATTTATTGTTTCAGAGTAGTCTAATATTGTGCATGACTGAGGTCGCCTTTGGCGACAAGCGCGTCGTAATGAGGATGTGATGAATGATGAAGACGTTTCATACACTCAGCCCTCGAGTCAGCCCTCACCGGGTATGGTTACATACGATTAATCTACATCGGTCAAAAAACGTTTTGCATATTGCAAGATTTTGTATTTCTAGACCAAATATCATACAACGCACTTTATCCGATAATAGTGTTCAGTACAAACACATAAACAAACAAGTTATCTTAGAGTTAACACCTAAGCCAATGTGCAAAATCGAATATGTGGTCATAACAGCAATGTAAACAACTCCTCGCGTAATCCTTAAACCTCAATTAGTCAATTTTCTGTGTAATAAGTAGTGTGCGTGGCCTCCATGAGCCCTGCGACATTTTTGGAGGCGGTTTGGCATGCTCAATACCAGGGTATCCAGTACATCTTGCGGAAGATTGTCCCATTCCTCTATTGCAGCAGGGATAAGGTCTTGTAGGGCTTGTAATGGTTGGGGACTGTTGGAAATTGCTATTTTCAGACATCTCCATACATGCTCCACGCAATTTAAATCAAGAGACGATGGTGACCACACCATCTAGTGAATACCATGTCTTTCCAAGAACCTATTCACAGACTGTGCGCGGTGGGCACGAGGATTGTCGTCAATGAAAGTGAAATCTGCTCCAATTTCAGCTTTAAATTCACGAACAATGTGTTCAAGGACGTTGTTCTCGTATTTTCGTGACGTCATATTGCCCTTGATATGGACGAGTGGTGTGCGGCAGCCCATCATTATTCCTCCCCAGAAGAGTGCTGAACCACCACCTTTTTGGTAGTGTTCAACAATGAAATCTTCATTGAAACGTCGACCATTTGCCTTCCAGACATGAATACTTTTGTCATCTGGAAGCAACGAAATGCGTAGCTCTTCTGTAAATAACGTTTGGGTCCATTGTACCTGGGTACAAATTTCATATCTTCATACCCAAGCTAGACGCTGACGTCTGTGGCGATATTCGAGGCATGGTCTCCTGAATGGCCTTCGTGAACGTAGTCCTACATTGTGGAGTCGATTTCACACAGTTTGTGTAGACACATTGACTCCTGTAGCCGCTCGAAGCTCCCTCCGTAAAGTGGGTGCTGTGCTCCTAGGTTGTCTCCTAGCGGATATACAGATGTATCGGTCTTGCGCAGCGGTTGTTTTGCGTGGTCGACCTATCCTAGGCTTATCAGCTGTGGTGTGTGTCTTTTGGAATTTCCGCCACAATGTGGAAACGTCACTTTGATTACATCGCACCACTTGAGCTACTTCGGCTTGTGTGATGTGACCATGTTGCATTAAAGTCACTATTTGAACCCTATCTCCTGCTGAAATCGTGTACCGTGGCATTGGTGTTACTGTGGTGTAGTAAATTACATGGTAAAACAGTATTATCACGACCTTTTCAACTACACTCCATCAGCTCAACGTCGCAACCGATCACAATCGCTCACAGGTAATGACTGTATGAGCACAGTGCCAGGAAAACAAATGTATCGCGTTTCAACGATGATACAAGACAAAGAAATGCCATATAATTTACCGGTCGTGTTCAAAAATACAAAATCTTGCAATATGCAAAACATTTTTTGACCAGTGTAATATCCTGCATTATTGTAGTGCCTATAGTATTGTGTGCTTGTAATTGGGAGGAACTTAAAGTTAAGAACCATCTCGGCATTTTCCTGGAGTAAAAGAGGGACACCAATTCCAGGATGATTGAGGTGGGAATCTAACCTGCAACTAGACCAGCACATTAACCACTTACGAGGCCGGATGTTTTTTCGCTGTATAAACATCTAGCTATGGGTAAAGAGCGAAACTTCTGTTGAAAAGGGCATAGTATGCGACTTGCTTCAGCATAGAAAGTTGACGAACTCTGAAAATAGGACCTGCGAACATAGCAAGTCTCGCTTATCGAGTAGGAACTATTATTTAAATATTTTAGGGAGACGACCAAGAGGAAATCCTATACAACGGAGGAAGGACACAGTCAACACCCATGTGACAGCTGTAAATCTCCAGCCAGAAGATGCACCTTATCGAATAAAGATTAATCATAGCGAGATAATGAAGAGATCTTGGGAGGAATAATAATAATAATAATAATATAATATCGTATGACCTCGGGTGCCGGGTGCAAGTTTTGTTATTTGACATGCAAAGGGTAGCTTGCTTGTTGTATTTCGTTGTTCCTTGAAGCACTATGAAAGTCAAGGAGGTTAGATATCTAAGCTCCTTGGACACTATAGCGCTTTCTAGTAGAGAATTGAGGAACGTTGTGTTGGCGGAAACTCTCGAGATTAATTTTGACATTATGAACACGCCTTACTGAATTCAAATGGGTTCTTTGACATGCCAACATCGTATGACATGGTGTCGTAATTTTTGCCGCCCTTCAAAAATCACTTACCACGGCCAGGAGCGAACCTGCAAGCTTGGGGTTAGTAGACAGACACGTTGACCACTCACCCACCGTGGCAAGCAACTTGGGAGGAGAAAGAAGCTAATTCAAATTCAGCCGTGAAATAGGTTCAATCATACTCCTTAGTTATAAAAATAATAATAATAATAGCAACATATTTATCTTAATTGCACGTACAACTGGCGAGACTAATCATGCTTCATCTGCAAATTCTAAGGAAGGCTTTACTTTCAATTTCCTGACAAATGATGACTTGGTTTCGGGATCCGTTGACAGTAAAATCGGTTTGTTGTTAATTTGTTTTTAGGAGCTCGTTCATCAGCCCCGTGAACTTGAGTGTGTGTTCAACTTGTCTGATTGCCTGTGTCTCTACTAGTGCCTGTACTGGTGTGTGTAACGGTTTTATTAGGGTCGGGAATGGAGTAAGCTAGGTGCCCCGGGACTGGAAATAAAGTTCTATCCGGACAGTTGTCTGCAGAGAGTGTGAAAGAAAGCAGAGGAAAACTACAGTCAGAATAGCCGCTGTCAGAATAGCCGCTGTCAGAGCCGGGATTTGAACCTCCTATCTCTGGACTAGCTTCAGTTGCCCATCGTGGTCGTGCTGAGCTATTTAACGCCCACGGCTAAGCCGCGGGGTCTCTGTAAAGAAAAATGCCCTTGGTAGGCAAGGAAGAAGAAGAGTTGCTTTAAGGGGCGGAACAGCGAGGTCATCTGCCCCTAAGGAATAAGATTTAAATTAGTTAGCTACCAATGGTGGCCTTCAAATTGCATTCAAGGAAATGAACGCTTCTGGACTTATGCTGTCAATTAACTGTCGCGTTTCGGGAACATGGTTTTGCAGACTTTAACCTCTGTGAGCAAAACTCTTCATCTCTTTTCCAGATACAGTAATACATAAATCAATTAACAGGCAGCTCAATTTGGTTTCGACGAGCTACGTGAAAAATTGTAAAAAAAAACAAAGAACCTAATTTCGAAGAAGGTGCGGTACGGTAACATAAATGAGACTTCACCGTTCACACTGAATTCCTATTTGTTGGGAGTCGTTTCACATTCTCAATTGCCACTGCTGCACCGGAAATAATTACTTTTAAAGCATTATTGGTCGTGTTCATTTGAACAAGGTCGGCCATTTAACAATCACACCGAAAAGTACGTCATACTCAAGTGACACGATGCCAACATGAAAAAATGAAATAAAAGGCACAACCATTGGCCTGGATAAAGCTTATTGATGCTTCCCCTGCAGGGCCGCGCTATCAATCCTCCATTGGTCTGGACGAAAATATTGGTCTATTCAAAACCATTGGTACCGAATGCGTGGGGTTGGCATTGTGGACTCCTTCACAAACATTCACATAGATGGCCGTCTGAGCAGCAATTTCAGCTATATAAGTCGTGCTCCTATTAGGCGGGATGGTGGGTCTACGGCCGCGGACGAGTGAACATCTATTACTAATATCATTTCCAGATACCATTACTACAGTTATTTTGACCAATTTCATTACTTACAATTTTATAAACACTTGTTCTCCTGTTCTGTAGCGCCACCGGCTATTTTATATTATGTGTAATACTCATGCCTTTTACTTAGTTGTCGGAACTCTAAGATGTACTCGGCTGGTACAGGAGGTTCATGGAAGACACTAAGAATTTCAGGGGTCCATAACGAAAAGTATTTGGGGATCCATTTTCTCTCGATATTGTACAATGAAGGGGTGAAAATCTGAAAGTGGAATTAGGACTTTTCTATCGATGAACTATGGGACCACTGACGTAAGCGATATGTGCATTCTTATTAATACGAACTAAAACTTCAATTAGACTACTAACAGTATGACTGTAGAACTTCAGCACATTTTATGGTATACAATTCAACTTACATTTAGACGAATGCACAACTAGCACATTTATACTGAAGGATGAAAACTGGGATAACCTCAAACGAGTGCACGTATGTTCACTATTCTGGTTCTATCAGGATATATTATGAGATTAAGAACCTATTTGTGTTCAGTATTTTCAATGGAACTATTTAATGTCACAGCAGTAGCTGAAAGATGTGTTGTGAAGCATAGCACGAACTAGAACTGCAACGACACTATTTCACTGTAGGATATTGATCGGGCGACTAAACATATTATAATTCAACTTTCATGTACAGCAATGTACATTCAGTTCCGTTGTGAGTTTTGTAAACAAGGCTGTTGCCACATTGAAGCAATCAACGCCACAGAGACACGGCTAATGCTAACTCCATTATTTTCAGTGAAGCCGTTGCCTAGGAGATATATATTTTGTACGTAACGTGAAGCCATATTGCACGGAAAACAAATGAAATAGTTTAGTACAGTAATACCAAATACCATAAAGCCAAGTGATACTATCTGGAAAATAGGTCTGGAATTCGTACACCAGCTGATTGAATACAGAGCTACTAGATTCTTCAAGGCTATGGAGATTTCTTTGGATTGATTTAGACAAGACTGATTACAATTTAGTCGGTCTTGATTTAGATTAACCTACACCACAGGCTACTAGATTACTCAAGGCCTTGATAAGGTCGCTATTTTCAAGGCTAAACGGTCATTTTTGGTTCAGAATTTTGCAGCACTCTCATGTGCCCAACCATTGATTATTAGATTACAATACATAGTTCGGCCCCTCCACAGTGGGTCGTGAGTTGGCGACCACGGGACCCCAGCTGAGTCCTGCATTACTTCCACTTATTTTTGTCGGGCACTTCTCTGTCATGCTTCCTGTCGACCTCTCTTGGTCAACTCTTGTTCTCTTATTACATACCCCGATACGATCATATTAGGGTATCCGAAGCCTAGAGTATCTTTCATGTTCCTCCTTAATTGGCCCTTGTGTCATTTTTCTTGATGCCTTCATTCTTCGAGGAGTCAAATCTCTTCATTTCATGGTATCTCTTGCCTTCTGCTGAAGGCATTAAAGGGTACAGGGTGTGTGTAGCTCCACCACGCATGGTACACCCTCAAGGGTTCACAGCTGGTGAGTTGACAACCACGAAAGATTCCAGAACGTGAACTAGTTTCCCCTTTTACCATTGACTTTGGGGCGCACCCCCTCCTCTTTCCCTTTCCTATCTGCCCTTCATGCCCATATTTCTTTCCAAGTTCCTCAATCCTCATTCTTCGAAGGTTCATAGCTCATCTTTTCCCTGTCTTCTAGTTCCCTTATTCCTTTCCTTTTGTGTTGTCCTTCTCCTAGTACGTAAGTTAGTTGTACTTCTGTAGTTAGATTTGGTAGTAGTTTTATCATTTTAAATGTTCTTGTTGACTTCGTCGTTACGCTGAGGTCTGGCGTTACGTTACGGTGACGGGACGAAATGTACCGAGAATGCACTGAAGTGTATGACGTCATAGTACGATGTAGCAGCCGAGTACCAAGAAGGCAGTGCGAGAACAGAGTTTCAAGAAGACAGTGCGAGAACAATCAAGTAGGCAGTGAAGAAACAAAATAGAATCTTGAAACTCTGTTCTCGCACTGCCTTCTTGGTACTCGGCTGCTAGCATTTAAAATGATATAAAGTCCAGTCTTTCAGACTGACTATCAGTCTCTTTTCATTTCATTATTTTTACATTCATCCGAACCATTAGGACCGATAACCCTTAAAACTAAAATTATCATATTCGCACATTTCAATTGTATCACTGCCTCTTTTGGTATACAGTACCATGGCCTTGATCCAGTAGAAGCAATGGCATATGTAGTGCGATTACATCAGTATATTTCCCCTGGATAAGCAAGTTCCTTTAAGATCAAAACTAATACTCTACAAGAGCTTCTTTGTACCTGTTACTACGTATAGCTTAGAAACCTGTACCCAATCCAAGAAAAATACCAGCTAACTACAGGCGGTGGAGATGAAGTTTTCAAGAACTATGATTCGGAAGACAAAGAGACACATCTCAAGTAGAACAATCTCTTAATGAGTTCTGTGTTGAAGCCAGCCTGAAATGGTTAGGTCATCTCAAAAGAATAGACACACAAAGAACAGCTAGAGTGTGGTTTGAGAAAGAACTGAAAGGCAAGAGAACAAGAGGTCGACCGAGGGAGAGATGGATCGACCAGGTTAGAAATAATCTTGCTGGGAGAAGTTTGGATGTGCAGCGGATCATGAAGGAGGAAACATTCTTGAAAAGAACTAAATGGAGAGCGCTCATTCACCGCGCCCGGGAAACTGGAGTCGGTTCATGATGAAGATGATGTTAACCGTGCTGATATCAAAGGGCAGCAACAAACAAGAGAGGTAAAAGGTTTCACCAAGATCTTCGTTCTTGGTAAGAAATAAAATTTAGTTCCTGCATGACTCGGTGCGGTTAATATTGAGATTCATCAAAGGGGTTAGAAGTCCTCTCTAAATTGCGACTATGTAGAAGAGAAGCAGACTATAGATCACATAACGCTTGATTGTCCCTCTCAGAGCCTTCAGTGGTACACTGGAAGATCTACACTGACTACCTCAAGAGGCTGTTGACTGGCTTCTCCATTTGGATCTGCAGCTGTTAATTAATAATTTCAGACTACGAACGTTAGATTATGTATTGCTGTATATATTTGTAAACTTCATCATACGATAAATACATAATTAGGTTAACTACGGTATTTAATATTGATATTTAGCCTCCGTGGCTTAGGCGGCAGAATGCCGCCCTCTCAACGCTGAGCCCGTAGTTCAAATCCCGGTCACTCCATGTGAGATTTGTGCTGGACAATGCGGAGCAGACAGGTTTTTCTCCGCGTACTCCGGTTTTCCCTGTCAAAATTTCATTCCAGCAACACTCTCCATTATCATTTCATTTCGTCTGTCATTCATTTAAACATTGCCCCAGGGGAGTGCGACAGGCTTCGGCAGCCAGCACAGTTCATATCCTCGCCACTAGATGGAGGCTTCATTCATTCCATTTCCTGACCCAGTCGGTCGACTGGAAGCAGGCTGTGGATTTTCATTTAGCATTACCGGAGCCGCCATGGCTTTGGCGGCAGCACGCCGGCCTCTCACCGCTGAGTCCATAGTTCAAATCCCGGTACTCCATGTGAGATTTGTGCTGGACAATGCGGATGCAGACAGGTTTTTCTCCGGGTACTCCGGGATTCCCTATCACGAATTTCACTCCAGCCACACTCTCCACTATCATTTCATTTCGTCTGTCATTCATTTAAACATTGCCCCAGGGGAGTGCGACAGGCTTCGGCAGCCAGCACAGTTCATATCCTCGCCACTAGATGGGGGCTTCATTCATTCCATTCCCTGACCCGGTCGGTCGAGTGGAAGCAGGCTGTGGATTTTTCATTGAGCAGTACCATTTTGATTGATTGGTATCTCGGTACAAGAAGACTTCTGGGTTACCGACCGTATCGTTAAATCATCGGCACTAAACTTTTAGGCTATATCACTCACCTTTTAAGGCCCAATCACTCGCATATCTGAAAGAATTTTGATATTTAAAACATTAACATGATTAGGTGATACAAAAGCGTGTGCCTCCAGGACTCTTCATTTTGCGAATGGAACATATTTCAGTATCTAACATTACGTATTTTATTCAACATGGCATTCTAGGAAGTCTTCTTAGGACGCCGTCTACCACCGAAGGTTAGCGATCCAATTGATTATGTTTATGCGCGAGGCAGCGGCTCGAAATATTTCTATCGATGTTCGTCCACACCATCAGCGCAGATCTTTGAGCCTCCCCACAGATCTTCTTTATTCAAGGATAAGATGGGAAAGTTCGGTTGGTTGGTTCTTAAGTTTAGGGGCTGCGACAACGCGGTCATGTAGCCCCGTGTACTTTGGGTGTGTGTAGAATCTGTCTGATAACCGGTGTTAATTGTGATGACTGTATTAGTGTGAGTTATCTGTTTTTTTAATTCAAGTAAGGCAGTGGCGTATGGCAATAATTATCTTGGTGGTGCCAGAAAATTCAAAATATGCAATCAAATAGTACAAACGTTGCAAGTATAGACACTGCATATTTGATACTATAGGCCTAAGTTTCAGAATCACAATATTCAACTGTGAAATTGTACAAGACCCGCAATACAACTTTGACACAATTTCAGCTGCCACCGCGAAATGGACAGGTAAAATAAAATACACAAGATGCCGTACTGTCAAGACTACCTTACATACATATTGGCTATAGCCCAAACTTGGTAAGGATATCCGCTGCACTCGATATAATTAAACACAAAAATAATTTAACGACACTCCTATTAAACACTTGGAAAGTCACCAGAAAAGTTAACAAACCTGCGTTCTGGTAGGCGTAACTCTGTCGCCAACTTAAACCAACGAAACAAAGCAAAACTTTCTGCAAAAAGTCCAGATTGTTACATTATAAATAGAGAAATCAGAAATCCTGTCACCAATATGAGTGTGGAAAAGTCGCTAAATGTCTAACAAGAAAGAACTAAAAGCATCTTGTATATATTTAATAGTCGCCAGATATAGTGACAAAGCATTAAATTGGGAAACCTAAAGCTGCATCCTCTGCATTGTACTGCCATATAGTGGATGAAATATTAAAAAATTCAAGTAATTCTAGGTTGCACTTACAGGCTGCACTCTGGTGAATTCGCCACGCGGATGTTGGCTTTACATAGGGCAATCTGTGGCCCAACTCAACTCAATACAACACATGCAAAGCCAAGCCAAACTAGCCTTTATTGGTGCCGATTCTTATTTTCGGAGGTGGAGCCTGTGTGGCCTGGCTCACTCATTCAGGAAAGCGCCGCTAGAGAGTATGTGAGTTCGTACGCTTGTTCAAATGAATGCATAATAAGATATGCTTGCCATTTCATTGAAGTTTAAATTTAATATAAACTGTTATTGGCACTACCTCACGGGCCGCCCCTCAAGTAAGGACTGCAGACTTTTGAATTTTTCAAATAGTTCGAGGTCTTTACTTTTATTCATTTGCTTGAGGATTTCCACATTGATCTTCCTCTCTTTCCGAGATATTCGGATCATTCTTCAGTAGAGGTACAGTTCATAAGTTTCAATCCGGTTTTGTAGTGGTTAAGCATCCAGCTTTCGAACCCGTAGGCTACAGAAACACAGGGAAAATGTAACATCGCAACATCCGGACACGGAACTGGAAACTGAGATACCGGCTGATGAAAAGGGTCTTAATGCATTATTATCTATATATTTAAAACACTAAGCTGTTTTTTTGTACACACGAAATTGTGAAAACGACTTAACCGATTGGCTTCGTAAGACATTCTAACGAAAGCTCTTGGCATGCAGATTTGCAGAGTTTCTTTAAAAGGAAAATGTATGTTACGGTATATTTTTAAATGAATAAAGAAATATGTAATATTTGACACTCCCGCGCATGCGCACAATGGCCTTTCTCAACAAGGAAAATGGCGATTCCGGTCGCGACTAACTGAGATCTTTGTTTATGAGAATTAAAAAGGGTCTCCAATAATGTTAATTATGTTTTTACAATATGCATTGAAATAGAATTATATTAAATAAACCACGAATTGAAGGACTTAAAACTGCAGGATGAGTGTGTATACTGGTTAGATAGCTTAATACTGCAGTGTCACATAGTTGTCTGGATGGCCGAGGGGTTAAGCTTACTGCCCAGAAATTTGTATTATGCATGATCGAGAGGGTTCGATTCCCACCTCGGATTTTTTTTTTATTTTCGTTTTCTTCCTTCCTACGATTGGTATTACATTGTAGAAACATATTTCACTTTTATCATTCCCGTAAAGTAACGAATTCTCTGTTGCCATCCTTAGCATGGTCGAGAGGGTTCGATTCCCACCTCGGATACGTTTTTTTATTTTCATTTTCTTCCTTCCTACGATTGGTATTACATTGTAGAGACATATTTCACTTTTTTCATTCCGGTAAAGTAAATAATTCTCTGTTGCCATCCTTTGCATGGTCGAGAGGGTTCGATTCCCACCTCGGATATGGTTTCTTTTTGTTTTCTTCCTTCCTACGATTGGTATTACATTGTAGAAACATATTTCACTTTTATAATTCCCGTAAAGTAACGAATTCTCTGTTGCCATCTATATTGTGGTGTTTGAAGCCATATTTTCAGTGTTGCCTTAGTAAACAAGAGTTTAGTGCTTTTCAGTCGGCCAACACGAATGTACCCAAAAGAGATGGGTTATGCCCTAATCCTGAAATAAATTACATGAGATTAATAAACCACTAGGATGACCAGTTTCGATCGTCAAGCGATCATCATCAGATCCAATACACTTAGGCTATAAAATACATGTTTGAAATACAGGTGAAAATATTTACAATATGTACAATTATTTAGTTGCAGTATTGGTACTGCAACTGTCAGTGTATGCTATATGCAGTATATATGTTAGGTGAAATGCTAAATGGTGATAGCTATCCGGAGATTGTACTTTAGAGAGATTATATGGTTGTAAACTATGGTTAAACTATAAAATTTTTAGGCTAACTACTTATCTGATTGTCTTCCGTACTACAGCTATTCGCAGTTTTCGTGCTCACTTGAACTCGCTGTGCGGTCAACTCCGGTGGTTATCTTAACGACTGGTTTTTCCCTGCCTTCCCCCCCCCTGTCCCTACGTGCTGTGGGGAGTGATCGCGATGTGTTTATGTGAGGTGTTGCCAACCTAGATAAGATGTATGTTATTGAATGAGGTGGATCTACAACCATTAAAGACCGTGGATTAGTCCTCGCCACGCGTGGAGCATAACGTGCCAAGACACCGATTGTCAAGCTAATTACATCGGGCAGAGTGGAAGGCGAGTAGACACACGTTATAATGAACATAGAAATGCGATAAGATACGGAACACATTCAGCCGTGTGCGAACATATGTGTGACGCAGGGCATAGCTTTACCAACATAGAGTCGGACCTTAAAATAATCCATCACGAATCGAAAGGCAGAGCTCTTGACATAAAGGAAGCAATCGAAATACACCTAGCCAAACGAAACAATCCCAACAATCTAAATGAACACACGTTCATGGAGAGCTCACCCCTCTTCACGCTACTAAAAAACACACCCTGTCGGAAACAAAACACAATTTAGCGACACAGCCAAGCTAGATAAAAAAGGGGGGAAATTAGGGGGTTTTTAATAGGTAAATGTTATCTGGATCAGGTGTACGATGTACATTTCTTCTGCAATAAACCAAGGCCCATATTAGAGGCAGTATTAAAGGTGCCGGGACGTCCTCATAAGACCGTCAACGCTTAGTTCGAATGGGTTATGCTCCACGCGTGGCGAGGACTAATCCACGGTCTTTAATAGTTGTAGATCCACCTCATTCAATAACATACATCTTATCTAGGTTGGCAACACCTCACATAAACACATCGCGATCACTCCCCACAGCACGTAGGGACAGGGGGGGGGAAGGCAGGGAAAAACCAGTCGTTAAGATAACCACCGCAGTTGACCGCACAGCGAGTTCAAGTGAGCACGAAAACTGCGAATAGCTGTAGTACGGAAGACAATCAGATAAGTAGTTAGCCTAAAAATTTTATAGTTTAACCATAGTTTACAACCATATAATCTCTCTAAAGTACAATCTCCGGATAGCTATCACCATTTAGCATTTCACCTAACATATATACTGCATATAGCATACACTGACAGTTGCAGTACCAATACTGCAACTAAATAATTGTACATATTGTAAATATTTTCACCTGTATTTCAAACATGTATTTTATAGCCTAAGTGTATTGGATCTGATGATGATCGCTTGACGATCGAAACTGGTCATCCTAGTGGTTTATTAATCTCATGTAATTTATTTCAGGATTAGGGCATAACCCATCTCTTTTGGGTACATTCGTGTTGGCCGACTGAAAAGCACTAAACTCTTGCCATCTATATATTTAAAACACTAAGCTGTTTTTTGTACACACGAAATTGTGAAAACGACTTAACCGATTGGCTTCGTAAGACATTCTAACGAAATCTCTTGGCATGCAGATTTGCAGAGTTTCTTTAAAAGGAAAATGTATGTTACGGTATATTTTTAAATGAATAAAGAAATATGTAATATTTGACACTCCCGCGCATGCGCACAATGGCCTTTCTCAACAAGGAAAATGGCGATTCCGGTCGCGACTAACTGAGACCTTTGTTTATGAGAATTAAAAAGGGTCTCCAATAATGTTAATTATGTTTTTACAATATGCATTGAAATAGAATTATATTAAATAAACCACGAATTGAAGGACTTAAAACTGCAGGATGAGTGTGTATACTGGTTAGATAGCTTAATACTGCAGTGTCACATAGTTGCCTGGATGGCCGAGGGGTTAAGCTTACTGCCCAGAAATTTGTATTATGCATGATCGAGAGGGTTCGATTCCCACCTCGGATATGTTTTTTTTATTTTCGTTTTCTTCCTTCCTACGATTGGTATTACATTGTAGAAACATATTTCACTTTTATCATTCCCGTAAAGTAACGAATTCTCTGTTGCCATCCTTAGCATGGTCGAGAGGGTTCGATTCCCACCTCGGATACGTTTTTTTATTTTCATTTTCTTCCTTCCTACGATTGGTATTACATTGTAGAGACATATTTCACTTTTTTCATTCCGGTAAAGTAAATAATTCTCTGTTGCCATCCTTTGCATGGTCGAGAGGGTTCGATTCCCACCTCGGATATGGTTTCTTTTTGTTTTCTTCCTTCCTACGATTGGTATTGCATTGTAGAAACATATTTCACTTTTATAATTCCCGTAAAGTAACGAATTCTCTGTTGCCATCTATATATTTAAAACACTAAGCTGTTTTTTGTACACACGAGATTGTGAAAACGACTTAACCGATTGGCTTCGTAAGACATTCTAACGAAAGCTCTTGGCATGCAGATTTGCAGAGTTTCTTTAAAAGGAAAATATATGTTACGGTATATTTTTAAATGATTAAAGAAATATGTAGTATTTGACACTCCCGCGCATGCGCACAATGGCCTTTCTCAACAAGGAAAATGGCGATTCCGGTCGCGTCTAACTGAGATCTTTGTTTATGAGAATTAAAAAGGGTCTCCAATAATGTTAATTATGTTTTTACAATATGCATTGAAATATAATTATATTAAATAAACCACAAATTGAAGGACTTAAACTGCAGGTTGAGTGTGTATACTGGTTAGATAGGTTAATACTGAAATGTCCCTTAGTTGTGTGGATGGCTAAGGGGATAAGTTTACTGCTTAGAAATATGTATTATGCATGATCGAGAGGGTTCGATTCCCACCTCGGATATTGTTTTTTTTTATTTTGTTACAAGTGCATCGCGTTTCAATTTGATAGTTATTTGCAAGAAGTATAAAGGAAGGGAACATTATTTATGATGTTCCCACGATATATACAGGAATACAATTATACACAACGGAAAATGTCGAAACACGTAGTCGAGTGTTTAGGGCCTATGTAATTAAACTGTCTTAATATTGCGTGTTATTATAAGTGGTTCGGTAGCTCAGGTCGTAAAGGCAAGACATCTTAATTTATGCATCGCGCAATGGAAGCTGTTCGAGTCCCATCTTCGACATGTTTTTTTATTTCTGTATTTTTATTTCTTGGTATTGCTATTCCATTGTCAAAACATATTTAAATCTTAGCATTCCCGTAAACTAAGGAATTCGTATACATTTTAAATTAATATAGAAAATTGCAGAATTCTTTCCCCTCACGCATGCGTACAATCACCTTGCCTCATGACAGTCATGGCGGTTACAAGTGCATCGCGTTTCAATTTGATAGTTATTTATAAGAAATATAGAAGAAGTGAACATTATTTGTGACGTTCCCACGATGTATAGGCTACTGGAATACATTTATACACGACGGAAAATGTTGAAACACGTCAACTGACAGTCGAGTGTGTAGGGCCTATGTCATCAATACGTCTTGATATTGCGCGCCATTATAAGCGGTGTGGTAGCTCAGGTCGTAGAAGCGAGATATCTTAATTTATGCATCGCGCAATGGAAGCAGTTCGAGTCCCACCTCCGACATGTTTTTTTATTTCCGTATTTTTATTCCTTGGTATTGCTATTCCATTGTCAAAAAATATTTAACTCTTGGCATTCCCCTAAACTAAGGAATTCGTATATTTTTAAATTAATATAGAATTCTTGCCCCTCACGCATGCGTACAATCGCGTTTGATAGTTATTTGTCTGTCATGTCTGTTAGGTAGTCAGCCCGAAGGCTGGTTGGATCCTCAAAAAGCACCGCCGTTACGTTATGTGTGTAGATACCCACAAAAACCCAAGGCAGCGCTATATTGAGAAATTCTAGGCAAGAAGAGGAGTGAGGTAGTTTGCCATTGCTTTCATCACCGAGTCAGAACAGTAGTCCTAGCCCTATGAGTAGAACCTTTCACAGCATCCACAGGCACTGACTGTGCCCTGAAGGCCATTACTAAGCACCACCCATACCTCAGTAGCTTCCATATAATCACAGCCATGAGTGAGACTGAGATATCGGTGAAAAGCCACCTTTTACTCTAGCCTGTGCCAACTGACAAATGCAAATGTACTGTATTCATCAAGAGATGGCAAACAGGCCATGATAGTTATTTATTAGAAGTATAAAAGAAGTGAACATTATTTATGACGTTCCCACGATATATACTGGAATACAATTATAAACGACGGAAAATGTTGAAATATGTATACTGACAGTTAAGTGTGTAGGGCCTATGTTGTTTAACTAACTTAATATTGCGTGGTATTACCAGTGTTTCTGTAGCTCAGGTCGTAGCGTCAGAGACTCTTAATTTATGCATCGCGCAATGGGAGCTGTTCGAGTCCCACCTCCGTCACCTTTTTTTTTTTCCGAATTGTTATTTCTTGGTATTGCTATTCCATTGACAAAACATATTTTACTCTTAGCATTCCCGTAAACTAAGAAATTCGGCGCGATTGACATTGCCATATATATATTTAAAACCCTAAGGTAACAAAAGCATACACCATTGTTACAGATTAAATAATGAATATGAAAGCCAGATTCTTCTTACAGAATTCTTGAATTCCTCGGAATTTTGCTTCCGCATATTCATACTCCTAATGTTCGAGCCACAGTTATGCTCCTTAGGAATCTGGACAATTCTCAAAAGCTCCTAATTTGTGCCAGATTAATTGTAAGAATTATGCATGAGAATTGCTTGGATTTGGAAATAATAAGTGCAGATAATATTGGGCAGAGAGTTCTAATCCTTCGACTTTATTTAACACCATCCGATGAAACACTTCCATTTTCGTTTAGAGCACCAATTTGCAATCGCTTGCCATACCTTATCACAATCAATAAAGCTGAAGGGGGAACTCTCCAACGTGTAGGTCACTATTTACCTCATCAAGTTTTCAGTCGTTGCCTCCGTAGCTCGCCTCTGTAGCGTAGTGGTCAGCATGGTTAGCTGCCGCCCCGTCCTGAGTTAAATTTCCGGCTCTGCCACGAACTTTGAAAAGTGGTATGAGGACTGGAACGGGGTATACTCTGCCTCGGGTGGTCCAAATGAGTAGAGGAGTTTCAATTCCCACCTCAGCCATCCTCGAAGTAGTTTTCCGTGGTTTCCCATTTCGTCTTCGGGAAAATGCCGGGATGGTACCTACCGTAAGGCCACGGCCGCCTCCTTCCCACTTCCTTGCCTAACCCTCCCGCTCTTACCATCCCTTCATCAGCTCCCTGATCGCTTTGCAAGTGAGGCCGCCTGGGCGTAGTGCTGGTCACACACCCGAGTTGTATCCCCGACTCAGAGTCACAAGCTCCAGGACACTGCCTTTAGAGGCGGTAGAGGTGGGATCCCTCGCTTAATCCGTTGGAAAAGACAACCCTGGAGGAGAAAAAGGTTAACGCAAACGTAACGTAACGCAAGTTTTCAGTAATGGCCAGTTATATGTTGCAAAGTCGATCTTTCTCTGTAATCATACAGAGAATGCATATAAGAAAGTCCTACAGTAAATATTTTCCCAATGACCGTTATGTTTTGCACATCATCGCATTTCTTCGTTATATTCCAAAATTATAAGCAACGGTTTGCGGCCAGTTGTATTAGACCCCTCAGAGTTCTTGAATTCCTTGGAATTATAAGATTTGCCTCCACATACTCTAAACGATTGACCCATAGTTATGCTGCTTAGAAATCTGAAGGTTTCTCAAGGGCTCCTAAATGCAACCATATTGCTTGGATTTGGAAATAATAAGTGCAGTAAAAAATAGGCCAAGAGGTCTAATCCTTCGACTTGATTTAATGCCATCCGATATAACACTATAATAATTCTTTTAAGAGGCAATATTTTCCAATTCGTTTGGCATACTCTATCAAAATCAATAAAGCTCAAGGGGAAACTCTGGAACGTACAAGTCTCAATTTGCCTCATCAATTTTTCAGTCATTGCCAGCAGTATTTTGCAATGTTAAGAGTGCAATCTTTTGACGCCCTTATAGTTTCAATAGAGCCAAAAAATAATCGTACAAAGAATGTACATTAGGCCTATATAAGGAGATTCTTCAGTAAATATTTTCCCTTTGACCGTCATGTTTTGACGGGTTTCAACTAGTATATATTTAAAACCCTAAGGTAACAAAAGCATACACCATTGTTACAGATTAAATAATGAATATGAAAGCCAGATTCTTCTTACAGAATTCTTGAATTCCTCGGAATTTTGCTTTCACATATTCATACTCCTAATGTTCGAGCCACAGTTATGCTCCTTAGGAATCTGGACAATTCTCAAAAGCTCCTAATTGGTGCCAGATTAATTGTAAGAATTATGCATGAGAATTGCTTGGATTTGGAAATAATAAGTGCAGATAATATTGGGCAGAGAGTTCTAATCCTTCGACTTTATTTAACACCATCCGATGAAACACTTCCATTTTCGTTTAGAGCACCAATTTGCAATCGCTTGCCATACCTTATCACAATCAATAAAGCTGAAGGGGGAACTCTCCAACGTGTAGGTCACTATTTACCTCATCAAGTTTTCAGTCGTTGCCTCCGTAGCTCGCCTCTGTAGCGTAGTGGTCAGCATGGTTAGCTGCCGCCCCGTCCTGAGTTCAATTTCCGGCTCTGCCACGAACTTTGAAAAGTGGTATGAGGACTGGAACGGGGTATACTCTGCCTCGGGTGGTCCAAATGAGTAGAGGAGTTTCAATTCCCACCTCAGCCATCCTCGAAGTAGTTTTCCGTGGTTTCCCATTTCGTCTTCGGGAAAATGCCGGGATGGTACCTACCGTAAGGCCACGGCCGCCTCCTTCCCACTTCCTTGCCTAACCCTCCCGCTCTTACCATCCCTTCATCAGCTCCCTGATCGCTTTGCAAGTGAGGCCGCCTGGGCGTAGTGCTGGTCACACACCCGAGTTGTATCCCCGACTCAGAGTCACAAGCTCCAGGACACTGCCTTTAGAGGCGGTAGAGGTGGGATCCCTCGCTTAATCCGTTGGAAAAGACAACCCTGGAGGAGAAAAAGGTTAACGCAAACGTAACGTAACGCAAGTTTTCAGTAATGGCCAGTTATATGTTGCAAAGTCGATCTTTCTCTGTAATCATACAGAGAATGCATATAAGAAAGTCCTACAGTAAATATTTTCCCAATGACCGTTATGTTTTGCACATCATCGCATTTCTTCGTTATATTCCAAAATTATAAGCAACGGTTTGCGGCCAGTTGTATTAGACCCCTCAGAGTTCTTGAATTCCTTGGAATTATAAGATTTGCCTCCACATACTCTAAACGATTGACCCATAGTTATGCTGCTTAGAAATCTGAAGGTTTCTCAAGGGCTCCTAAATGCAACCATATTGCTTGGATTTGGAAATAATAAGTGCAGTAAAAAATAGGCCAAGAGGTCTAATCCTTCGACTTGATTTAATGCCATCCGATATAACACTATAATAATTCTTTTAAGAGGCAATATTTTCCAATTCGTTTGGCATACTCTATCAAAATCAATAAAGCTCAAGGGGAAACTCTGGAACGTACAAGTCTCAATTTGCCTCATCAATTTTTCAGTCATTGCCAGCAGTATTTTGCAATGTTAAGAGTGCAATCTTTTGACGCCCTTATAGTTTCAATAGAGCCAAAAAATAATCGTACAAAGAATGTACATTAGGCCTATATAAGGAGATTCTTCAGTAAATATTTTCCCTTTGACCGTCATGTTTTGACGGGTTTCAACTAGTTAGTATTATTATTACTAGGGACAACAATAAATGCGTAGCCTAAAGCCCGTATCGCACGACACTCGCAAGCTTGGAAGCTTCTAACAGTGCGGGTATGAAAACTGGTACAGACGCGTCTATTGCCGTGAGACTTTTACCTCATATTATGTTAGGTCTGCCTACCTTGATAGCTTTCATACAACTTACGGAATTAAACAGGTGCCAGTTTTCCCGGCAGTTTGCGTGCAATATTGAGTACAAGAGCCAATCGGATTGCTTTTCTCGATCTAGTCGAGATCCTAGTGGCAACGTAAAATATACATTCATGTGGGTGAGCCTACGAAATAAATGCATTAGAACGAAAGTTTACCACCTCTTGATGAAAGCAGTACATTTGCATTTCTCTATTGGAACAGGCCAGAGTAAAATGTAGATTTCCATCGATTTCTCAGTCTCATTCATGGCAGTGATTATATGGAAGCCACTGAGGTATGGATGGTGCTAACGCCCTTCAGGACACAACAAGTGCCTGCGTGTACTGTGAAAGGTTCTACTCATAGGGTCAGTGCTATTGTTCTCAGTGAGGAAAGCAATGCCAAACTATCTCACTCCTCATCTTGCCTAGCATGCCTCATTATAGTGCTGCTTTGAGGTTTGGTGAGTATCTATCGACCTAAGCTACGACGATACTTCTCGAGGATCCAACCAGCCTCTGGGCTGACTAACAGACAGAACGAAATTATATTTTCTGTGGGCTATTAATAATAAGTACGGTAAAAATACTGTGCTATTAAAGTTATAAAAATTCCTCTCGGCACGCCGGAAGGCGGAGGTAGATTTCACCGGGCAAACTAGGGGATATGCTATAATAGGCAAAATATGCAGGTTTTCGTAGAAGGATCAGACCTCATTTATTGCGAGAAAGTATTTTACAATGTAATTGCAGCTCAATTAACTTTTCTTTCGTCTTACTATGCATATTTTTAACATTTTATTGTGTTAGGGGGACGGTAACCTTCTTGTCATTTGGGGTCCATTTTTATACTTGTGGTCACACCGTCCTTATGCAAGGTTTGGAATTGATGTGTAACTATCTAACAGTCTGTTACTTATTCACGTCAAATTTTATCTCCCGCAGAGATGTTGGTTGATTCCTCAGTTTAGGGCTGCGACAACGCGGTCATGTAACCCCGTGTACTTTGGGTGTGTGTAAAATCTGTCTGATAAACGGTGTTAATTGTGATGGTTGTATTAGTCTGTAATTCAGGTAAGGACTGCAGACGGTCAATTTCAAGTAGTAGTTCCAAATGTTGGTACCAAATATACCGTCAACGACACCTAGCTGTGAACTTGGCTACTAGATGCCACCACAACCAGTAACTTGCAACGAACGTTGGACTTCCCCTCTGAAGGAAAGCATACTGAGGGATATTCAGCGCTCTTTGAAAATCCGACGACTTCGGTCGGCTTTGAACCCGCGACCTTGGGCATAGAAGTTCGGCATGCTACCGGCTAGGCTACGTCACCGAAGCCGCTTCCCACATAGTCAGATGGAAAACTGAATGTGATCTCATTGTCATGGCAACCTCTGATAGCTCATCCCTCATCAATTTAGAAGCGTTGTCATGGTAACCTCTGATGACTCTTGGCATTTTCTTCTAATTCCGAAATCATTTTTCTCATCCCTTGGCGTAATGGTGGGTTGTATCAAAAATTATTTCAGACAAAAGTTTTAGGTAATTATTAGGGTAATATCGCCCATTTTGTACGGTTTTGATATTGTGCCTATTAAGAGAGATATGATTAATGTTTCCCGAAAAACCCACGTTTTTCCACCCCATTGGCCAATGGTTGGTGCTATCAAAAAACTTTTTAAACATACATTTTTGGCACTTATCCGACACATAATATGAACTTTGAAGGGATTCGATATTTCACATATTAAGAGAGTTATAGTGATATTTCACTTTTTCGAAAAAAAGCCCCCCATTTTTACCCCCTTCGAGCGATTTTGCCCATTAACGAACTCGGCCGAGATTTTATAGGGATACATATTATGAAAAAAATTCAAGGTGATTGGTGCAAAATTACGTCAGGTATTGTGTCCACAAGAAACTGATATTATATATATATATATATATATATATATACATATACATAAATTATATATAAACTTTTGAACTGACGGTGGTTTTGAGGTCTGAGGGATGTGAAACGCGAAGATATGTCGAAATTTTCCGGAAGTCGAAACATGGTACCCATTGCAATAATTAGTTAGCTTTCTAATGAAATCTACCTAATAACTAAGTTATCACCAATAGTTTCCTTTCGTGGTTTGTTGTTGTTGCTTATTTTAGGGACTGGGACATCATGGCCATCTAGCCCCATGTATTTGGGTGTGTGTATTTGTAATTTGGGGATAGAATTGGGAAGGAGGCGTCCGTGGTCTTAAGTTAGGAACCATCCCAGCATTTGCCTGGAGTAGAAGTGGAGGGGAGGGGGGCACCCACCGAAAACCACATCGATGATGGCTGAGGTTTTCTGCTTTGCCTCACGAGGCTGAGTTACCCCGTTCCAGCCCTCACACCAGAATTCATATTTCTTGGCAGAGGCCGGAATCAAACGTGGATCCTCGAGGGTGACAGCCAACAACGCTAGGCGCGTTGAACAGAAAGTAGAGACAATACAAATTGAAGGGAGAAAAGAGAACAATTCCGCCTAACAATGTTTATCATTTAAATTGCCCTCGTAGATAATTTGAATAAAACTAGGTAGAAAACTAGGTAGTAAGAGCTAGGGAGGATACAATAAAACAAAAATGAGTAAAAGTGTCTGTCCAAGGACAGCCATAAACCGGGACATATTACTAAGCGCGATACCACTCGTACACATTTGCATTAAATGCTTATTGTCACAGATCTCAATCCATGTGTCTGTGTCACATGATTTCAGTTAGACCTTAAATGCTGATTGGAATGCATACATTATCTGCGTGGGATGTTTTAAACTATACATAATGCAAGTTTAATGTCTGTTTTGCGTTAATAATACGAATCAACAGCAAATATTATCCACACCTCAATCGACAACCCTCCTCCATGTTTGAAAGGAAGTGTGCCCCTGCTACCATCTACCGTCTCAATCAGGACCCACGAGCGCGCCGCGACTACATAATATCCACTAGTTCCAAATATTTCCGTTGTGAACGCCCGTTTGCTTTTGGTAAGCAAAGTGTTGGCCAGTCTTCTTCGAGGATATTTCATGATCCATATTACTTATACTGTGTGCTAAAGTAATGTAATAAACTTTGAGCATACAATAGGATAGAGAGGCCTCTGCCAGCGGAACATGGGGCCAGAATAAGATCAGCTGATGTAGGTATAAAATGGCGCCTATGCCCAAGTTGTCAGCGTGAGCGTAAAGATTATACTTAATAATTATCGATATACGAGGCCATTTTTGCAGTATAATATATTACAAATATATAAAATACTCATTTTCCTTTATGTAAGAGGCTGAATGTGAAAATGGTTATATCTTGCGCTGCTTACAATTGCAGTCAGAGGTTTGAAAAAGGGAACAGGCTATCTTTTCACGGGTAAGAATTAAAATATATGACCTAAAATACACAGACTTTATTACATATATTTTCCCAATACAGCTGGCACCCAGCGGCGTAGCCGTGCTCGTCAAATCATGCAGCACACTCGGGTATCGCAGGTCGAATCCCGGTGCTGACTGCGGCTATTCCGAATGTGGTTTACCCCCAGGTTTTTCCACACTCCCTCCAGGCAAATGCCAGGATAGCACCCTGGTTCAAGTCCCGAGGCACCTACCTCATCCTTGTCCCTAATAAATTTACACACTACTACAATCATCACATCAATACAGGTTATCAGACAAGTTTAACCCACACCCAACTACACAGTGCTGATGACCAAGATGTCATAATCCCCTTAAATGAATTAACAACCACCAATGCAGCTATACACACAACTGCAGTCATCGCAGAAATTTAAGTTATAAGACAAGTTCAACACATACTCAAGTACACAGGGCTGATGACCCGGAAGTCCCTAGCCACCAAAGAATTTACTAAATATGGAGGGGAAGGGGATAACATTAGGATATTTGTAAGATTTATTGCTGTAGGTGATAAATATTGGGAGTGGGGATATCATTGGTTTTCTTTTAAGATGCAGTGCTGGATATCACTTTGTACGCATAATTAAATGTACCGTATTCGCTTATTTCAGCTTCCCTTCAGAACCTGAATTGCTTAAGCTATGGACCATAAATATGAAGAGAGGGGGATTTCAGCCATCAAAATATAGTAAACTTTCTTCAAAGCATTTTGAACCTAGCTGCTTTGATATAGAGAGGTTTGGTCATCCATTTCTTCTGAAAGGATCCGTTCCAACTAGTTTTGAATTTCCGGAACACTTGAGCAAATTTCAAATTCTAATTGATGATAGTTATAATCAGGTTAATGGATCCGATTGGGTGATTATCCTCCAACTTTCTTGATTTATAAAGCAAAACCATCATAATAGAAGCACGGGGCCTACATGTTACTAAAAAGTATGCTAGTACTATTATGCTTTGTAGAGTTTATTATTTTAGATATGTAAAATTATTACAAATAAATCCAAGTCAGACAATTATTACGGATAAATATTATACGTAAACATATTTTATTCACCATTTTATAATTTCCTAACCATGTAGGCCCTACACACATCACCTATGCATTCCAACACTTATATGTCAACACACCAAAATATCGCATATAACGATTATACTTCACACTTTTCATACAAAAAAGAACAGCAATATTCAGAAGGAATTGTAGTTATAGCCACCTCCAACAGAAATAGTCTGTTAATCACAAGGAATACGCTTGAATCGGGATTTTAAGTCACTTCATAATGCTATTCTTATCGGAGACATCTTTGTTTTGCCCAACATCAGCTGATCTTATTTTGGCCCCACGGTCGGCTGGTAGAAGTATAGCTGGAGCCCTCTCTATCCTATTGTACTCGAAGGTAATCAAGTAGAAAAAAAAGAGTAGTTTCAAGCCAATGATAAAAGTGATTTGTTTTGTTACGGATTGAAGTTTGCGGCCTGTAAGCTAGTCCGCAGCGATTGCAGCGGTAAAGGTTCGAACTCCTGGCAAAGTGCTCTGATGATAAAAGTTCTTCTTTCCAGCGAAGCGTTCTGACAGTTCGGTGGAGAAAGGTTGAACTGAAGTAAGGTAGCAAACTTCCCATAAAAGTGATTTGTTTTGTTACGGATTGAAGTTTGCGGCCTGTAAGCTAGTCCGCAGCGATTGCAGCGGTAACGGTTCGAACTCCTGACAAAGTACTCTGATGATTAAAGTTCTTCTTTCCAGCGAAGCATTCTGACAGTTCGGTGGAGAAACGTTGAACTGAAGCAAGGTAGCGTTGCCACGAATGCTGCTACGCCTATACTTCCCCTCGTTTCATCGTAATATTAGTAACATTATTATTTAAGTGTTACTCGAATGGTTTCTAACAAATCGAAGAATGCAGTACTTAAAATTGAAGAGCTTATTTCCAAAGTAACATAAATCAAAAATTAACGTTTTTTCAGTATTTTTTTTTCTATCATAACGAAGTTTTTAGGTTCTCTCAAAATATAGCAAAGGTTTTAAGTCGCAATATGTCGTATATCCCATATTAACAGAGATCTAAAAACCACGTTTATTTGCAAAGTGACGTAATTCCAGCGCGTAGCCTATTTATTTTCAATGTTGACCAATCCGCTGGCTTTCTGGACTTCAGGTGGCTAAGTTTGAAGAAGATGTAGAGCATCAGTTTGTGTTTGTTGTGTTTAAACCATTTAAATGTTCATAAATGTCAGTCAAAGAGTAATTCAATATATGATTTATTTTCAAAACGTCCTAACTCCAACTTACAGGAGACGATTACCACTATTTCCATTGATGTGAGATTTTTAAAACACAGCGTCAGGATGTGCATAAAAGTAGTGAATGAAATGACATACATAATCGTATCTGAATTTAATTGTACGAAGAAACAAAAACGCGATTTCTGAAGTTTTGCATTTCATGGATTTACGTCACTTTGGAAATAAGCTCTTCAATTTTTGGTGCACATTCTAAAATAAAATAGCCTAATACCCCGTCGGGTTGAGGTTAGACCTAAAACGTTTCACTGGACAAAAACCATCTAACAAAGATGTTCAAGGCAATACGATAATAGGCGAAGTGATTGATTTCTTGATCTTAGGATATTTATATTTCCCGTTGAATATGAAGTTTCAAGGCACATTAAACACTCAACATGGAAGCTATTAATTCACCCATCTGGAGACAGACGTTTATCACTGAGAAGAGGCTCTATCGCATTCATGTCTCCTTCACTGGAACTCGCACTGGAGGATTACTTACAGTATGTCTTCATCAAGGTCAACAACACCTTCACAGTCCCCCGCTTCGCTCAGCATCTGTTCCATACGAGACACCACATTTTCCCACTGTTACTAACCCAAACCTTTCAACATTAAATTCCTTAAGCTCTGTTGAATTGAATGTGTTATTTTTCGCCACAACGTTCTGTTTAGCCAAGACCGACCACAATATATCAAACCGCAAAGCCTCTATCGATAGCGTAGAAAATCGCGGAATTCGTAGGGGTATTGGAGAGGGGATATGGTTTGTTTACATTTGGTGAACCAACGTTTAAGTGTGTCTGCTGCCAGAATTTCGTTCAAATGTCGCATATCTCAAGTGATTTCGTGCTGTTATTTATTGTAATAGTGTGCCTTAAGTAGTGTAGTACACTGTGAATAATTATAAATTCCGGTGATACGTAATGTGATAAGTATTGTCTGTTCATTGTCATTGCCTGTGTACCCGGCTGTAAATCTAATACTGCTGCAGATACTTCAACTTTTAAATTTCCTAAAGACAAATCTTTGAAGGAGAAGTGGATAAGAAATATTCACCGGGATAATTTTCGAAGTTAAAACAGTTGTATGTGTTAAACATACAAAAATTGCTGTCTTTCCCCCTTTCCTAAAGGTCATAGATTTAGTCTTGTTTCTGTTTAACCTAAGGTCATTGTCTAACGCCCATCCTTCTAAGGCGTCGAGAGCAGATTGCAATTTGATCTGTGAACTTGAAGCGAGCACCATGTCATCCGCGTATATAAATGATAAAATATATGTGATATTATCTGCCATAGCAGTGATAAATAACAGAGGGCTTAATGGGTCTCTTTGCAGCACGCCTGTAGTCTGCTCTATTGGGCTCGATGCTGTAATGCCATCGTTAATGACTATATTGTTCGAGTCTAAAATACTTTTGACAAGACGTTTCGTGTAGCTGTTACCTCTCAATAGACTGTCGAGTTTTTCCAATATTTTCTTCCTGCTAATCGAGTCAAAAGCTTTGAAGAAGTCTAACGCCCATTCTTCTAAGGCGTCGAGAGCAGAGTGCTCGGTACTGACAGAGTAGACGCAATCTCAGTTTGAAGACCTTGAAGTGTTTATCTTGAATTGCGCATCTTCCGCTCCGAAAGCCAAATTGTGAGTCGTGATGCTATTTGGGATGGCTGGGTGGGTTACAGACATTCCCTGATTTATTTCTCGTTGTTTGATAAGATATTTTGGCTAATCCATGTACTATAGAGAATGTTATCGCTCGTTCTACTTTCATTCAGTGCTAGTATTCTATTTTAGACCACCTCGTTGTTTAGTGCCAAGCGTTCTTGGCTGTCGTCCTGGGGATCCGGGTTTGATTCCCAGCTCTGCCAAGAAATTTAATTCTTATGTGAGGGCTGGAACGGGGTGCACTCAGCCTCATGAAGCAACTTAGTATAGGAGGGTTCAATTCCCACCTCAGCCATCCTGGAAGTGGTTTTCCATGGTTTCCCCACTTCTAATCCAGGCAAATGCCAGGATGGTTCCTAACTTAAGGCCATGGCCGCTTTCTTCCCACTACAATCCCCAATTTACAAACACACTAATTCAGCCTAACAATAACACAGGTTATCACACAAATTCCACACACAAATACATGGGGCTACAAGACCACGATGTCGTACCCCTTAATATAAGCAACAACAATTTATATTTGCATTCTTGTAGCTCCATTTAGAAGTATTTGCATTTTTAAAATATTTTGTCTTATCTCTGCTTTATTTATGTCTGCATTTTTAGCTACTGTCTGTTCGCGTTGCTTTTAGCGAAGTACGGCAGGGTTTCATATTGAATGTGTGCCTTATTACATAAAAACCTGTAATTTCTGGTGGAATTTAATCAATTATGCGAATGTTTGTCTTCGAATTTGCCGCTATTTCGATTGGGCCATGCCCGCCAGTGTCTACAGCGGTTCCCCTACGAATGCCACCATCTTTGACCATCTCTGTTTTGATGTTACGGTCTGAGATATTGTAGTCGGTCTTGGTTTAGCTTGAGCCCAAATCATTTCAATGGGATTGAAAAGACAGTGGTAAGGTATAAGTAAGTGAGGATAATTTCATATTTCTTGGACAGTCATCAACTTGGTACCTCGGAGTCTCTGGTTTGATGTTATTAATACTACTAAGTAGCAGTGGCGTACGCATGATTTCCTTCTGGGGGGAGGGTGGGGTCATTAATATAATAGGGTAATTGTGTACATTACTAAAGCGGCAGATGATGACCTTGCTGTTCCGCTTCTTAAAACGACAGCCATCATATTAATTAAAATAAGATTTCGATTAATATTCATAAAAAACAATAATTAAATACCGGTAACCGTTCTCTTTGCATGAAGACTATTTTAGACACAATAAGAAAATAAATAAAAAAATAAAAATATGGAAAAGAGTAACTAAATATTAAAACTAAAACGATGCGGTGGTATCAGCCTGACCATAGTTACGTGGTTGTTTAAAATATGTATTTATTTATTTATTTATTTATCGTATGGCTTTAAGTGCCGGGAGTGTCCGAGGACATCTTCGGCTCGCCTGAGTCTGTAGCTGCTTCCAGCGTTTACCCTAAAGGGTGAGCTACAAGTTACGTTCAATTTCAAGTTGTTCCAACTTTCGCCACCAGATATCAATGATACCTAGTGGTGAAGGTTGGAACTTTGATAGAGCGTTCTGACGAAATCTAACCTAACAAATTTTGCTTTACACAAGTTTAGTCTGTGAAAGGATCTTTTACATGCCATAAATCTATGATATGGGACCGCCGGCTTTACTTCCCCTCCGAAGGAAGGCATACCGAAGGATTTTTAACGTTCTTAAAAAATCCGACGACTTCGGCCGGGTTTGAACCCGCTATCTTGGGCATAGCAGTTCAGCATGCTACCGACTACGCCACCGAAGCCGCTAATATGTGAGAAAAAACTAATGTTTTGCTCTCCGTGTTCCCACTGCTATTACTATTGACTCTCAAAAAAATCTGCTTATCTTGATGACTTTATCTGTATCATTAATTGGAATAAATTGCAGAAACTCCTCATGCACTGGATTACCTTTAACGAAACGACGCACAATTAAAGCAACACGAAGCGACGTGAAAATGGTTACGGATCACACAGTTTCACAGCAAAACTGATCCATGGCTAGCTTCAACGCTGAAGCAGGATTCTCGCTGCGAGTCGAGTGAAGGACATTTACCAAGTGACGAACGCGATCACATGTAAAATATATACAGGAGTTAATACTGAACGCCTCACTAGCAGTGGCGTAAAACAGATGATAGATGGGATAATACTGTATAAAAGTCGGTACGCCACTGCTAAGTAGCGCTCCCTTAAATTGACAACAGTACCAACTGATAATATTAAAATCTGCTACATATTTATGCTTGTTTCGTTTAATCGACGGGGGTAAATGACCACGATGTCCAAGCCTCTCAAATGAAATAACAACTCATTTAGTAGCTTGGACATCGGGACATTATAGCCCCGTGTAGTTGGGTGTGTGTGTTATTGTGGTGTCTGTATTAGTGTGTGTATTTGTAATTGAGGCGAGGATTGGGATGGAGACGGCCGTGGCATTCAGTAAGGAACCAACCCGGCATTTGCCTGGAGTAGAAATAGGAAACCACGGAAAAACACTTCTAGGATGACCGAGGTGGGGATCGAGCCCACCTCTCCTCAGTTTGGCTCACGAGGCTGAGTATACCCCGCTCCAGTTCTCAGACCTGAATTAAATTTCTTGGTAGAGCATGGAATCAAACCCGGACCTCTGCTAGTCCCTACACCAAGTCACTCTCACTCAGAAGGCTTCTATGGGACACGAAGATCCCGCGCCGATCTTACAAAATGCCTCCACTGAACTCTGTTTTGGGCGAGTTCTTGTCATATCCACATTCAGATGTCTACAATGTTTGGATATTTAATTTTTCCAAAAACTTCGTGGTCTTCCTAGTGGCCTTTTTCCTCTTGATAGGCGGCTTTGGTGGCGTAGTTGGAAGCATGCTGAGCTTCTATGCCCTACGCCGTGGGTTGAAACCCGGCCGAAGTCGTCGAATTTTTTAAGAGAGTTAAAAATCCCTCAGTATGCCTTCCTTCGGAGGGGAAGTAAAGCATAGATTTATGGCATGTAAAAGCACCTTCCACTAACTTCAATTGTGTGAAGCAAAATGTATAGGTTAGATTTGATTAATACTCTTAAGTTCCAAAGTTCGTCGCCAGGTGCTGGTTGCGATGGTATCTAGTAGCCAACTTCACAGCTAGGTGTCGTGCACGGTAGCATTTGGTAGCAAAAGTAGGAACTAGGCCTACTTGAAATTATCGACTGAATTAAAAACAGATAACACGCACTAATACAGTCATCAAAATTAACACCGGTTATCACACAGATTTTACACACACCCAAAGTACACGGGGCTACATGACCGCGTTGTCGCAGCCCCTAAACTAAGGAACCAACCTACCATTCCTCTTGGTTCTTCTTTAAAGGTTTGTAAGACCATCCTAACATCTTCCATCCTTCCATCTTCCAGACGATTGAAGTCTTATGGAGTTAATGATGTTGAGTATTGGTGCTTGCTGTGATAGTAAGTGTATGTCTTTATTTGATCTTTCTTCCAGCTTTGAGATACGAAGTGAAAAAATAGTCCATATATTGTACCCTTCTATAAGATTAATACGTGGCCACACTTCCGTAACATCAGTGGTGTCGGGGCGTAGTACATCCATTCCCACACTATGGCTCACATATTTTGGATCTGATGCAACAGGTAAACACTTCTAAAATAAATTCAAATATCAAATCTAAAACATATTTAATATTTACTAAGGTTTGGCGCTGCAAAATCAAAAATTACAACAATAAACTCAAAATACAATAATTACTACTACGCTTGTTCCATTGAACAAGAAATCAAACACTTAAATCATGAGATTTATAATTAATTTGGTTCCTTTGAACCAATACTCAAATTTCACTTCCATATAGTATCTCCATTTACTACAAAATTCTATGGACTCCCATGGCTCCATGATATCTTTGATTTCTTCACACAGTTATTTAGCTTACATCACTTTTTAACTTTGGGATTTACCAAATGTGTTCCACTCTTATTAATACTAATAATAACATTCATTATTTTTGAACACTTGAATCGGATCATTCACTTCTCTCTCTTCATTAGTACTGCCTTTATTTTAAGGAGGTTCGCGCTACCCTTAAGAACACAAATCTACTGAATTTAATCAATTAAACAAAAGCTCCCTGCGTTTGTTTAGAATTTGTATTAACTTAAGAAACATCCATTTTTCATAATCCATCACACATTAGAATTTTATAGCAACAATGCGATGATCATTTATTTATCAACGGGATTTGAACGATATAACAGCCATCAGCAATGATTACTGGGCCACGAGTACAACCCTCGGGCCTGCTCATTTAAAAGTTCCACTCTTCACTTCTACTGGTGTTTATAGTACACGACCTTGCTCAAGGCGGTTAATGGGTCGCCAAGCCTCTTCAATGGCCAGACTGATGTATGGTCCTCGGCCGTCTGCCTGCATGTCTGTCTGAAAGTTCCTCCCAAGACCGGCTGATTATATTCTTTCACTTACATAATGTACTACACAAAAATCTTTATTATTTAAACCCTGTCGATTTTACTGTATTACGGCTCTCAAATAGCCCATGTTATTTCACAGGAATGACGATTAATAAAGTAGCCTAAATATTGCTTGATCTGAGATGGGATCATTAACTAAGGGGCTCACTACTAATGAAGCTTAACAGCTCAACAATGTGTATTTCCTAGGGCTTTACCCATGTTCAGAATACACAAAAATACTGGAACAGGAATGACACCTCTGTTCTATGAGTTTATGCGAGGTCAGAACGGTATCTGCGCGCTAACACTCTCCATCCACGAGCGGGACGCAACCACTTGGCCTCGTTATACAATATATGGCACCCTTTTCGCACAATTTAATTTGATCAATCAATCTCCAGATCCAAACAACTCCGCTCTTTATTATGGTTCCTGGATTTTAATTATAAAAATCTACTGATTTTATCTTTACCTTCGCTCATAGCGTATCTCACAATTATTTCTATAAAGATTTTCGTGACTTATTAGTTTTTCTTAGCCGTCTTTGCTTTCAGAATACATTTACTAAAACATGACCATTTCATGATTATTATCATTATTTCAATTCAATTATATGAACACTATCGTTCAACTCATTACACATTTATATGAGATATTTTACTCTTGCATTATTCACTTGGAATATGACCAATATTTCTTTCAATACTATATTTCCATGGGCTGTCGTTCAAAATCCGTTATATTTCATTTCCTATCTTTCTTTACAAATCAATTTCTCTGTTTCTACATGTGTGATCTTTTATTCATTTAAAGATGCGCGAACCCCTTTTCAAAATAATCACAATGGCATATTGTACTCACTTTATGTCCGGCGGCTCCCTGAAATTGATGACTGGAAACTTATTCGCCCACATATTGGGTTTCAGTTCTTCATCATAATTACCGCAGCACAATTTACACTTAACCTTTCTTTAAACATTTTACACAACTTTATATCACTTATTACCTCCTTTGAAAGGCTTTCTAACATGATTAATACACTGTAACACTTGAATAAAATCTTAATTCTACACACAAAATAATTACACTAAAGCCTATTAATTTGCTTGTTTACACTTGTGATTATTTTCACTTCACACGTTTTGTTATCTTAAAACCTTCTCTTAGAATGCAGGTGCTCGTGCCTTCTTGCAGTGGCCCTACCATTCGCTTGAAGTTATTGAAAGTCTCGATACTCCTACCCGTATCTTCACCTTTCCTCCTAGACAGTTAATTCTGATTCCCTCTTTGTAGTTATCGGCTCTAATGCTATAATGCTTAGCACGATATTGTCTTAAATGCGGCTAATAATCCATGCTTTGCCGATTTCTTCCTTAATTCACAGTTGCAGGAGTCGCAGTTTAGATTTTACTAACGCTCTGATTTTATAAATGTTTCTTCACTGGAATTCACGTTCGGTATTGTCTACTATAGTACTGTGTCAGTACTACCTTCCGTGACGATTTAAAGTCTTACGCTTCTTTTAAATACTTCTAATTCGTACTTCACTTTTCCGAACTATCGTTCTTATTATTTCTGACCCCCTAAACACAGACGAATTCAGACTTCTAATTCGGCGTTCTGACCTGCTCCGGTCTCGAATGTACTTAACGACTGTTGCACACCCTCTGTGCTCCCGAATTCGTATGATACTGGTGAGATATTCACTGGGTTTAGATGTTATCACACCGTACAAATTTTACTTACGACTTTTCTGCCTTAATATTCGCCGTCAACTATGGTAATCCGGTCGGTTCCATGAAATACTTCAACTATTGACGCGGTATGACCCTTATGTTGGTCCTTCGACGATGGTCGGTGATCTGATGCAGCGTAACCCTTACACGGTTAACTGAAGACGGTATGATACGACGCCTCCTTTCACAGAGGTTATCCGACGACTGTATGATTTCTGCTGGTCGGTCTGGCTATTTATTCGTTTTTAAAATAATTAGCGTGGGGTCCATCCTTTTTCAAACTACTTTCCAAACTAGGTGTCGTACAACAATGAAAAAATTATCCGTAGATTCCTTGTGGCTTCAACGTTCCTAAAATGTCTTCGCTTCCAACAACCGATCACTGGATTATTTTATAATTTCCATGTAATTTCATCTTGCGTGGGCGAGATCAACTCTCCTAAGTTCCCCCACCAGGTTCTTATGCCCTCCTTCAATGTCGTCATGCTGAATTCGCACTCATTTCCTGTGTTATTATTAAAGGATTTTATATCTCTAGAAATTGTAATTCCCAGGATCATATTTATTGGCAAGCTTAAATTTTTATAATTTTGCGTGGATCCGGAATTTACCTTGATTTTACCATATTACTGGCTCCTCCTACTGCCAACGTCGCAAGATTTCTGCTGACTCAATATTACTCGGTGATTCCCCTCTCTTCTGGTTCTTTTCACTATCGAGAATCTTCCTATGCAAGATTGCAAGATATGCAGTCACGATACTATGATAATCGTGGCGCACGTGGGCTATGCCGTCACCTATGCGTCATCGTGCAGCTGGGCCATAACTCTGATAAGCGAGTATGCCTCATCCTATGTCGACATTCAGCTTCCTTTAAAACCATCTCTGGCTGGTATTAATATTATAAGACATCGCTTAATATTCTTCCCAACATATCATCGATTCGATACCTTGTACCTGCTTCATAAGGGTACAATATTTTCCTATACACGTTATTTTCGAAAACCTGCAACTTGTGTTCTTCCTGTTTTGTTAAACTGCATGACTATGCACCATAAGTTAGAACTTGCCTAATGATGGTATTGTATATTTTCAGGTTTGTGTTTCTCGTCAAAAATTTCGATCCCAATAAAATCTGCAGAGAGTAGTACAATTTGTTAGCATTCTGTATTCTAACTTTAATTTCAACATCTCAATGATTCTTTTCATCAATCATGACCCCTAGGAATTTGAAATGTTCAACCCGCTCAAAACTAGGCTTGCCAATAAGAAGAGGTAACCAATTCCCAAACACGTCAATATTCCTCTTCATTACCATGTACTGAGTTTTTGGTCATTAATTCTCTGGCTAATTTTAAAGCTATCTCCTCAACTTCAATAAACAATTCCCTTATCTCAATCTCATTTCTGACTATGAGTACGATATCATCTGCGTATGCAAGCACTTTATGATACTGTCTGATTTGCAAGCCAGCCGGAACTACTTTTAGTGATCTGATAACTTTTTCGAGAGCAATGCTGAGGAGAAGAAGGGACAAACATCGCCCTGTCTTAAACCGGTTCTGTTTGTGAAATGGTCAGATCTTTTCCATTCAGGAGAATTCTACTTATATTGTCATCCATACACAATCTACACAGGATAATAAGTTTAGGAGGTGGTGATAAATAAATACATAATGGACACTAATCAATTATAAATCCTACAGAGGAAAGTATTCAGCTGATAAAAAATAACACAACTATCCAACCAACAAACAAGCGTCTGGTCGGCGAAAAGCATGTGGCTAGTTAGCGTCATTCAAATTGGCAGCACTGTACGGTTTCCATGACAACAAGCCCTGCCTGCGATCTAGTTAGTTATTGTTGTTTTAAGGGGCGGAACTACGAGGTCATCTGCCCCTCTTAACACAGATCAAAGTATACACATTTTGAATGGAATTAATAATTTGGAGGTGGAACCTACATATGAAAAGATCGAAAATTAATAAAACAAAAAAATAAATAAAAACTACTAATTATAGAATAAACAAAAATTACGGTATAACAAAAATAATCAGCATTCAAAAAAGAGCAAGTCTTTGAGTCAATGTACACTGCAAAATGTATATTGTTGGCCCTAACCCATTCTCACATAAAGCGGATGACGAGATCAGCAGCCACAACGTCATCGGTTAATATACGTTTGAGTGTCATCTGCAAAACCAAGTTTTGTTCGTTAAGTCAGCTACATCCACACACTCGGTTAAAATGTGGGCCATGGTGAAAACGGCTCAACAAGTGCAAAGTGGGGAGTCTTCCCTTCCCATTGAGTACGAGTGGGTGGATCTTTTATAACCTATCCTTGGCCTATACAAAATGACGGACTCCCTCTGTGACCGGAAAGAGCTCCGCCACTCGCGAGTAGTTCTCTTGATCGCTCTCAGTTTACTGGGCATTGGGTGAGCTAGCCGTTGACTTCCCAAAATGCCAGTACTTGTCGGCGTACCTGAGAGCGAATATCTCTAGCGGGTATCTCCCTTGGTCGAGGTGGTAGTGATACTGCCTCTTTTGCAGCTTGATCAACTACGGTATCTCATTTCCCGCAATGCCCATGTGGCTATGAAGCCGCAGAAATGTGATTCGAGTGTCAGCGCGGCACAACCTGGCTAGTAGGTCGTGGATTCGCTGCACTAGGTGGTGTTGCGGGAAACATGTAGCAATTGACTTCAACCAACTCAAAGAATCGGTACACACGAGAAAGTGAATTCGTGCATCCTGCAGAGCTTCATAGATGGCAACGAGCTCCGCAGTAAATACATTAGAGGCCTCAGGCAAAGAGATTTTGCTATTTGCACCATCAATAACATAAGCACAACCCACCTTCTCGTCCACCTTCGAATCATCCGTGTAGACTGTAGAGATTACCAGCGTCCGGAAATTGGTAAATAATGCTGTGGAACTGCCTCCGGTAAACGGAGGAATCCGTGTTCACCATAGGACTTCGGTGTAGATAAACCAAATTTCCGGCTCCGGGACTTGCCACAGAGGCACCTCGCTAGGTGTCCGGATCATATAGGGACCTACAGCCACTCCTATTTCAGTACACAAGCTATCAAGTCTAATACCAACCAGCTAGGTGGCGCGAGGCTGGTTGGCATACTTCTGGTAGTAGCCTATTGGGTACTGAAGAGACCTCGATAGTTCGGATGATGCGGCATTTGATGCACATTGGCTGCATCTGCTAAAAGCATATGTTGTCTAGAATTTTCAAGGTTGCCGGCCTTGCTGAACCGTATGCCGCAGAACCAGAATCTAAGACTGTGATCGATTATATCATATCAGACTATGAAGCAGGAAAGATCATCTGTGATGTTCGAGTTATACCAAGTGAAAGTCTAGACAGTGACCATAGATTGCTCCTTGCAACAATTAAAAACATTGTAGTTCATAAACCTCAGAAATGCAGGAAACCAAAAATTAGGACATGGGAATTAAAGAAGACAGAGAAACAAATAGAGTACATGAAGAATGTGGGCAATAAGTTACCACCAGACTCGTTACAGGAAGGGACTGTTGAATGGACTAGATTTAAAGAAAGTATTGTCGGAGCTGCTGTAGAAGTATGTGGCAAGACTAGCAACAAAATAAAGGCAAAAGAAACCCCTTGGTGGATAGGGTGAAGAAAGCCGTAAAAGAGAAGAATGAAACCAGGAAAGCCAGAGATAAAGAAATGCAAAAAGGAAGTGGAAGAAATGAATCCAGTGTGAATGAATTACAGCAGAAATACAGAGATCTGAAGCTACAAGTTAAAAGAATTTTGGCCGAAGAAAAACATAAAACTTGGACTGATTTCACAGATAAACTGGAACAGGACAGCAAAGCCAACTCTAAACTACTGCACCGAACAATAAGAAATACACACATCAAAAAAAGTTTTGCATCACCTCGGTTCCAAGAGTTCCGGAACCTTTAAATACAAAGGGAATAGAGATCAACACAAACAACATTTCAGCTCGTTTTATTGCTCATGAGACCCACACATTGCATGTTGTACCATCATACAGCTAGACTTTCAGCATTTGTGGTCCAGATTGCAGTACACACCACTACCTCTAATACCCAGTAGCACGTCCTCTTGCATTGATGCATGCCTGTATTCGTCGTGGCATACTATCCACAAGTTCATCAAGACACTGTTGGTCCAAATTGTCCCACTCCTCAACGACAATTCGGCGTAAATCTCTCAGAGTGGTTGGTGGGTCAAGACGTCCATAAACAGCCCTTTTCAACATATCCCAGGCATGTTCGATAGGGTTCATGTCTGGCGAACATGCTGGCCACTGTAGTCGAGCGATGTCGTTATCTTGAAGGAACGCATTCACAAGATGTGCACGATGAGGTCGAGAATTGTCGTCCATGAAGACAAATGCCTCTCCAATATTCTGCCGATATGGGTGCACTATGGGTCGGAGGATGTCATTCAGGTATCGTAAAGCCGTTTCGGAGCCTTCCATGACCACCAGTGGCGTACGTCGGCCCCACATAATGCCACCCCAAAACATCAGGGAACCACCACCTTGCTGCACTCGCTAAGACGTTCAGCCTGACCAGGGTGCCTCCAAACACGTCTCCGACGATTGTCTGGTTGAAGGCATATGCGACACTCATCGGTGAAGAGAACGTGATGCCAATTCTGTGGGGTCCATTCAGCATGTTGTTGGGTCCATCTGTACCGCGCTGCATGGTGTCGGGGTTGCAAAGCTGGACCTCGCCATGGACGTCGGGAGTGAAGTTGCGCATCATGCAGCCTATTGCGCACAGTTTGAGTTGAAACACGACGTCCTGTGGCTGAACGAAACGCATTATTCAACATGGTGGCATTGCTGTCAGGGTTCCTCCGAGCGGCAATCCGTAAGTAGCGGTCATCCACTACAGTAGTAGCCCTTGGGCGGCCTGAGCGAGGCCTGTCATCGACAGTTCCTGTATCTCTGTACCTCCTCCATGTCCGAACAACATCGCTTTGGTTCACTCTGAGACGCCTGGAAACTTCCCTTGTTGAGAGCCCTTCTTGACACAAAGTAACAATGCGGACGCGATCGAACTGCGGTATTGACCTTCTAGGCATGGTAGAACTACAGACAACATGAGCAGCGTACCTTCGTCCTGGTGGAATGACTGGAACTGATCGGCTGTCGTACCCCCTCCGTCTAATAGGCCCTGCTCATGCATGGTTGTTTACATCTTTGAGCAGTTTTAGTGACATCTATGAACAGTCAAAGGGACTGTATCTTTGATACAATATACACAGTCAACGTCTATATGCCGAAGATCTGGGAACCGAGGTGATGCAAAACTTTTTTTGATGTGTGTATAAGAAGAGACTTTGAATACATAACAGCAATAGAGAAACCAGATGGCAACATAGTCAGGGAAGAGACAGAAATAAGAAAGGTCATGAAATCTTATTTCGAAAAATTATACAGCAGTACAGGAGTAGACCCCAACGATGGAACCACAAAGGTCAGTTTATGCTGTAATGATGAACTTGATCAAGAGAATCCACCTACATGGAAGGAAGTAGAAACAGCCCTTAATAGTATGCCCAAATAAAAATCGACAGGATTTGATGAAGTCAGTGCGGACATGATCAAAGCAGCTGGTCCACTAGGAATACAGTGGCTTCATAGAGCAATAGGTGCAATATGGAAGGATGGAGAAGTTCCAGATGATTGGAAAAAGGAATAATAGTACCTCTCTTCTAAAAAGGAAGCCGGAAGAAATGTGGCAATTATAGAGGGATCACTTTATTGTCTCATGGCCTGAAAATTTTTGAAAAAATACTTGAGAAAAGGCTAAGGAAAATAATAGAACCGCAACTGCAGGAAGAGCAGTATGGATTCAGACAACACCGTGCAACTATAGATCTCATATTTTCCCTCAGAATGCTGCTAGAAAAGCACTGGGAGAAGGGTAGAGACCTAACACTCGTATTTTTAGATCTTGAAAAAGCATTTGATAACGTCCCAAGAAAGACTATATGGGAATGCCTAAGTAAGAAAAACGTACCCGCGGGGCTAATCCAGAAAGTTAAAATGCTTTACGAAGGTTGCCACAGTTGTGTTCAGATAGGAAATGGTAATTCTGACTGGTTCCAAACAACTAAAGGAGTTCAACAGGGCAGTGCCCTCTCGCTATTACTTTTTATCACTGTAATGGACGAAGTTATGAAAGGAATAAGGCATAACAACAACACATAAATCAGCGCATTTGCATTTGCAGATGATGTAGTAATTTGGGGTAATACAGAGAAAGAAGTACAGGAGAGGTTGGCCACCTGGAATAACTGTCTAAAAGCACATGGATTAACAATAAACAAATCAAAAACGGTAGCGATGTCAGTCAACAGACAGAACAAGAAAGGAGAAATCAGGCTTGAAGGAACACAGCTTGAAACGGTAGACCAGTTTAACTATCTTGGGTGCATTATTTCAAGCAATAACAGGATACAGCATGATGTCAATAGCCGAATCCAAAAAGCAACCCAGTTCTACCATCAAGTTCGGAACCTACTCTGGAACGAACAAGTCCCCTTGAGATCAAAACAGACGCTCTTTCAATCATACTTTACCCCCATAATAACATATGGCCTAGAAACCTGCCCAACAACCAGACAGATAGACAGCAAACTACAAGCTGCAGAAATGAAGTTTCTACGAACAATGGTACAAAAAACTAGGAGGGATAGGGTAAGAAATGAACAAATTAGGGAAGAAGCTGGAGTGTACCCAACTTTGAAAGAAAAAGTCACAAGGGCCCGTTTGAGATGGTTTGGCCATGTCAAGCGATTGGCCGAGGGAAGGATAGCAAAACAAAGACTACACACAGATGTGGGTGGTAGAAGGCCAGTAGGAAGACCAAGGAAGAGATGGCTAGACCAGGTGAAGGAGGACATAGGAACAAGGGGAGTTAGCTGGGATAGAATCCTGAAAGAAGAATGGTACATGGACAGACACAAGTGGAGGGCGCTCGTAAACTACACCCGGGCAACTGGAGTAGAAGACAGATGATGATGATGATAATCAATAATTGATTTCTGATTTCTTGCGGACCACGTATATTTATGACTGTCCTTGTGTGGAAACAGTGTGTTCATAATCCGAAACTGATTGAAAATAGTGAAATCTGTTACTTTTGTTCCATTATTGTTGCGGGTTACCTCTCCATGAATTCCAATGTTATTCAGAATTTTCTCATTACCAACTCTGCCATTAAAGTCTCCCATTAACAGTATCATATCTTGTCTATTAGTAATATTGATTATCTTCTGTAGATCATTATACAAAATATCACTTTCTTTCGAGTATCCTTCAACCGGTGCATATACCCCTATAACTGTCAAATATCCTCTGGATAGTTTTATTCTTACTTGAATGATCCTTTCATTCCAAAAAGTATATCTTATATATGTATATAATAAGCGCAATTTCTATAATTATATAAAGCTAAGTGTCGGTCTGTCTTTCATTTATACAAATCTACACCATCTGAACCAAATTGTATGTACTTACCTTTCAAAACTCTGCAGGTGACACTGTCTACTTGGAATTTGGACTGCCCTCTCCATTCCCTAGTTTAAGGCCGTTTGACACACGTACGAAATGACGAACAGTGCTATGTGGCGAAAAATGACACTATTGTTCCCTCAAAAGCTCGAGACAGCCAAAGTTTTCAGAAGTGCTCCGATTATTTTCCTGCAGCGCTATGCGGCATGAGATGATTGTTCTCTACTTTTCTAACAGCCAATGATATATAGGCAGTGTCTTTTATTTCACTTACTCCGCTTTCTAATTAATATTTACAATTCGTTAGTAAACTACATGTTCATTATTATCATTATCATTAGGGGAAAATGACCTGGACGTTACGTCCATTATAATACTTATCACCACCACAAAAAGTATTCTTCAAAGGCTGGCTGCGTGGCACAGCGGTAACGTTCTCGCTTGCTGTGCCCAAGGTTGCATGATCGAATGCCAGTTGGCATTTGAGGGTGCGCAAATGCGAGGGAGCCGTGCCAGTAGATTTACTGGCCTGTTGAAGATCCCTTTTGGGACAAAATTCCGGCACCCGGGGTTTCTAAAAGCCGCGCTCGTTAAAAGGGACGTAAAACCAATAACATTATAGTCTTCCTCAACTGCTATTTTTAGTACACTTTTTCTATTAGTTTGTGTCAGTTCAGTAGTAGTATTCATTAGGCCTATCATCCATAAAACAAATAAATAAATCCACAGGGCGAATCCGGGTACTACTACTAGTATGATATATATATATCATTTTAATTGGTATTAATTCCCTGTTTAAATCTGCATAATACAACACACAAAAAACCTTCAAAACGCACGCTGTAAAATCTAATTGGCATGATATAATGGGAATTGTACTTACTCATCCTTATCTTCGACACCAACAAAACGCCGCCAATTCGTCGCACAGGGTAGAACTGAAAGACTAAATTGATATCATCAATGTTACGGGGAGTGAAACACATTATGAAGCTATTGAGGAAACATCCGCAATACATAGAACAGTGTAATATAATTTCGATACTAATAACCAGTGCTCTATTAATAAACTAGACACAAATTGTAGTTAAAGGGAACAGACTGTGCCCTCTACATACTTGCTTAAATACTACGGTACCTCTCAACCTTTCTGATCCCGGGGGCAGATCAAATCTTAATACGATTCTGTGGACGACAAACGGAAGCCATGTTAGTAATATATTCGTGCTGTGCAATTAACGACCTAATGTTCTCAATGAAACTGGTTTGAAAAATAAAGCTTTTCTGCCATCTGGACAGGTCTAAGCCTCTGAAGAGAAGTTCCTGATTGTGACAGGATCACAAGTTCCCTTTCTCATCAGCTGCCAACAACACCAGACAGTTCTAAACCTCCCAATTGTGACACGGTTACCAGTTCCCTTTCTCATCAGCTGCCAACAACACCAGACAGGTCTGAACCTCCTGATTGTGACAGGATCACCAGTTCCCTTTCTTATCAGCTGCCAACAACACTAGACAGGTACGAACCTACTGATTGTGACATGATCACCAGTTCCCTTTCTCATCAGCTGCCAACAACACCAGACAGGTCTGAACCTCCTGATTGTGACAGGATCACCAGTTCTCTTTCCCATCACCTGCCAACGTTACCAGACAGGTCTAAATCTCCTGATTGTGACAGGATCACCAGTTCCCTTTCTCACAGCTGCCAACAACACCAGATAGGTCTGCACCTCCTGATTGTGAAAGGATCACCAGTTCTCTCTCCCATTATTAGCCATCAGCCCGTCTGTACCACAGTCACGAACTACAGGTTGATAAACGATGCTGTAAAAAATGTGTTGTTACGTCATAGAATATAGAATCAAGAGGCATGGCCAATGTGTACTTACTCGTGTTGATGTATCGGAGGTGAATTCACTCTGGGATAAAATCTCCGAAGAGAACCGGCTGGGAGCTTCTCGATCCTGAGGAGCAAACAGAAGATCACAATGTAAGCTATTGAAATTCTCACACATATTGTGAGTGATAGTAGTCTACTCAGCATTGAACAAATATCAAACCCTCAGATGAATTAGTTTAGAATTAAGATGTTGTTAATTCATTTGAGGGGTTTGAGATATCTTGGCCATCAGCCCCGTGTAGTTGCGTGTGTATTTCTGTGAAGACTGTAGTAGTCTGTGTAGCTGTATATGGAGCAGTGATGTGGCAGGTGCCACGGGACTTGGATTTTAGGTTCTATCCCGGCATTTGCCTGGGGGAAGTGTGGAAAACCCCGGAGGGAAACATACTCAGGACAGCCCCTGTCAGCGCCAGGATTCGAACCTCCGATCTACGGACTATCTGTAGGTGCCCTCGCATCCATGGTGAACGATTGAACGAGCTTGGCTACTCCGCGGATTGTATAAATAGAAAGGATCAATTGCTAATACGCAGTGCTTGATTTGTAAAAAAATAAGTTCCTGTACTGTGGGCTACCGGGTGATGGGAGGAATATTGAAATATGGAGTTCTAAAAACGATATAATTTTACGCTTTTCTGAACACCTTTAAAATCAAATCAGTGGACAAAATAGCAATCTAATTTTGATTGCAATCTTACGTTAAATTGAGACTGCTGTAGCAACATTTTTCTTACCATAGCAGTTGGCCTATATTAAATTTTAATGTAGGCCAACTAGGCTACCATTCAAACAATGTACAATATTTCAATTTTATGTACGTAATTCAAAAAAACATTCGGTTTGAAAATACACACAAGTTCACCAACAATCTTTTATTTCTTACCACGTACTTTGAAGTACAGTTCAGTCAAAGACCAAGTTGACCTTGACTTACAACTAACGTTCCACAGTTCTAAAAAAATATGTTATATATTCGACTTTTCACCCGATCAGAGGTTTCGGTACGGCGTACCGGTGCGTACCGTCACAAATCTAGCCCTGCTAATACGTATAATACAGCAAACATAAATACAACTAAGTTCATGATAATAATCAGAAGGAAAGCTGTGTTTATTGCCAGTCTTGAAGTTACTGGCATCATATCATATTTGGGCCGTTGTCTGCATGGACATTACGACTCGAATAAGGAGATGACCATTGAACTGAAATGACTGAAAGCACTGCTCATTCCTTAAACATAAACAGTAGACTATTAATTAACTCAGCAATTCTTCTAGGTTTTTTCCGTGTCTTGCCGTCTATTTGGAAGCCTTCATAGGGAGGTTATGGCTGCTTGAGTTTTTAGTTCCCGCAGTAAAGAGGCGCGGGTGCGCTTTATATAAAGGGAGATAGCGCGCAGTTCGTTACTCCAGTGGGGGTCCTGGCGGGGACACCAAGAGCCCGCTGAAGAGCCAGCTTGGTATCCTAGGCGAAACCCCACACAAGACACGGCACAAATCTAGAAGTATCGCTGAGTTTTAATTCACTGGCCGTGAAAGCCAATATACTATCTAGTATTAATTCACTCCCATGCGTTATACAGTGTGTGGTGCCAACATGAAGCACACGCTATCCTTTTAATTTGGTGTTCTCCCCAATCGAGTATGAAAGTGCTCGCGAGCACAAGCTCCCCTGAGATCCAATCTTCAATTTAAATTATGCTGCACGAACGAGAATAATAGTGTTTATGCCTGGTGAGCGGTGAATCCCTGGCTAATTCAGCACTTCTGAGGGAGAGAGATAAAACAGGAAAGAGAGGAGCATGCTTGTTGCATTTCTTTATCGACATCGTTATGCCCATCTAAAGAGCGCGAGAGAACTCATTTAGCAAATGATGTTGATCTTTCCTTCTCCCAAAATCTCTTCATCTGGGCACTGAAGAGTTTCTTACGTTCTTCAGTTCATGGTTTCCTGGTATTAGTACAGATTTTTTCCACAAATGATAGTTGTTGACAACTGTTCTGAATTTGGATCTGTCTTGTATGATTTCCTCTACTATGCTAACTTCATGAATGACGAAGAGGATTCTCAAACTTGCTCTCTCAATGAAAGTCTGTCGTCGGTCTTGCGAAAAATGTGGCCATAGAACTTAAATCACCTGAATGTGTCGGTGAACCTTTCAGAGTGATGATATAGCCCCTGAGATTTCCGTTTCATCCAGATTCCCTCTACGCAGACTGGACCAAATATTTTCCTCAATATTTTCCTCTCTTCCTTCTCTATGTATTTAATACGAGATATTCAAACCACCAGGTGCTGATTTCAAAACCAATGTACCCGATAACTTTTATAATCAACATACACAAGTAGTGATTAGTGATTTTAACTGCCACAGCACCATGTGGGGCTATGAGCATGATGACGAGAATGGGGTAGCATTGCAAGAATGGGCGGAAGGCAATCATCTGAGCCTTATACTTGATCCTAAGCAGCCTGCATCTTTTAACAGCGGCAGATGGAAACGCGGCTATAACCCAGATCTGATATTCAGCAGTTAAAACATCTTACAACAGTGCATAAAAACAGTCTGCAACCCTATTCCAAATACACAACACAGGCCTAACATGTGCGAAATATATGCAGCAGTTAGACCACAGACAGTTTCGTTCAGAAGAAAGTTTAACTTCCGGAAAGCCAACTGGCCGAAGTTTACAGATATGCTGGATACTGCAGTTTCCTCTATAGAATCTTCACCTGAATCATATGATACTTTCGTGGAGGCTGTAAAGAGATGTTCCCGAATGGCCATTCCTCGGGGTTGTCGAACATCATATTATACATCCCCGGTATTACTTCAGAACTTACTGCTTAATATACCAAGTATAAGGTATTATTTGAAGAAGATCCTTTCGGCGAGGCAACATTGGCGGCTGGGAATAAACTCGTCACGTCTATGAAAGAGTCCAGAAGGGATTCTTGGATTAAAAATATAGAAGAACTTGATCTATCCAGAAACAGCCATAAAGCGTGGAGATTATTGAAACGACTGAATAATGACCCAACTAGAACTAATGTACATTCCAACATCACTGCAGATCAGATTGCCCTCCAGTTACTCATGAATGGGAAGGGCAGTCACAAAATTAAAGTACCTAAAATACACCAAGAGGTCCAGGAGCAAATGTGTGATCTTACACTCCCATTCGAGATATCAGAACTAAACAAGGCTATCAAGGAGAGCAAATCTGGTAACGAACCCGGTTTAGATGACATCCGTATGGAACAAATTAAGAATTTCGGGCCAGCGACAAGAAAGTGAACCCTGCAGCTTTTCAATAATTGCCTGAGCAAGTGCCAAATTCCAAAGATCTGGCGAAAGAGCAGGGTGTTAGCCCTTCTCAAATCTGGTAAGGAAGCAAACCATCCTAAGAACTTTAGGCCAATATTCTTCTTCTGAGTCACCTCTATAAACTATTTGAACGTATGATTTTGAAAAGAATTCTACGTGTAATTGACCCTCTTACCTGAAAAAGCAGGATTTCTATCAAATAAAAGCTGTATAGGGCAACTTTTAAACCATACTCAGTTTATAGAGGATGAGTTTGAACCTCGGCAGGTGGCAGGCGTGGTGTTTGTGGATCTTTCAGCAGCGTACGACACTGTCCATCATCGGTTACTCCATGCCAAATTGTACAGTATGACCAAGGATTTCCATCTATTTAGACTTATCAGCACTCTCTTTCAAAACCGTAGGTCTTTTGTGGACTTCCAGGGGCAACGCAGTCGTTGGAGAGTACAGACAAATGGCCTACCTCAGGGAAGCGTCCTGGCTTCAATTCTCTTCAACATCTATACCAACGATTAGACACTGTCCCCAGACACTGTCCCCAGACACAAGAAGCTTCTTGTATGCAGACGACCTAACCCTTGCTGCGCAGAGCGCAAGTTTTGAATCAGTGGAAAGAGATCTGACATCTGCCCTGAGATATCTATCAAGTTATTACAGTTGGAACCAACTCAGACTAAATCCATCTAAGACACAAGTATGCGCCTTCCACTTAAGGAACACGGAAGCTCATCGTGAGTTACGCATAGAATGGTCAGGTATCCGATTGCAGCATTGTCACACCCCTAAACACTTGGGAGTAACCCTTGATAGAGCTCTTACATTCAAAACCCACAAAATGAAAATCTCCACACGAAACAACCTGATTCGCAAACTAGTAGGTACACAACGGGGCTCACATCCAGAGACTATTCGCACTTCTGCAATGGCATTGTGCTTTTCTACTGCTGAATTTGCTTCCCCAGTTTGGTACAGGCCTTCTCATGCCAAACAGGTAGATACAGCTCTGAACGAAACCTGCAGGTTGATAACAGGTTGCTTAAAACTTACCCCAACAGATAAGCTCTACTACCTGGCTAGAATAGCGCCACCTTGTGTACTCAGAGAGGTGGCTGCCAATACGGAGAGGCTGAGAGTGGAAGAGAACAGCGCCCACCCTCTGCATGGATATAATCTTCCTCAGCAACGGCTGAGGTCCCGAAAGAGCTTCCTGAGGACTTGTGAGATGCTTACCGTCTCACCGGAGAAGGCAAGGCTGGATATATGGAAGAAGTCGACCCCTCACCCCTGCGGTTGGATGCCAGTAGCTGAAGAACTACCACCCGGACACAATGGGTCGTATGCATAAAAATGTAGCATATACTACAAGTACAAGCAATAAGTAAAAGCATATGCTTTCAGCAAATACTAGCAAGTAAAAGCATTTGCTTAAATTGATATGAATAACCTTTTGCTTGTGCTGACTAGAAAGTGCTACAAGTTTTTCCAGCAAGTGCTGACTTTTTGTAGAATATGCTAACTAGCATTTGCTAGTCGCGCAAAGCATGCTGGTTGCCGGTAAGAGGTTATGTTCATCTCAACATCATTAATGTGTTGACCACCGTGACCATACAAGTTTGCATTAGGTGTTACTAGTTTACAGTTTTCATTTCCTCAAGTGCCTATTCATTCTACGATGTTGGAAATGTCAGAAACAGAAGTTGAAATTGACGTGAATTATCACTTTGTTACCATGCTAAAACAGTTACCAGTCTTATTGAGTAAATCGCAAACTCCGTCGATGAAAACAGCCAAATTACAAGCTGTTGAACAGTTACGTGAGAGCTGTGAGAAGACTCTTGGGCGGCAATTTACAGCAAATCAGGTGAAAAAAAGGATCCATAACATGAAGACGGAAGTCAAAAAGAAGAGTGATCGTAACACTACAGGAAATAGGAAGATACAGCTGAAAAAATGGGAGGAGGAACTTAGCAATTTCATAGAAGGACAACAGAATCCAACATTCACTCGTGTACCAGGTATGTTTATTAAATTTTACTGTACTCGCTGATGAAATACCGCATTCTGTGTTGTAATGAGGAAAAGGTGATGATGATGATGATGATGATGATGATAGGCCTAATTTAAGAGTCCTACCTTCTGGATTATTGGCCCCTAGTTGAAAAAAAAAGCATTACGCCTTAGTAGTTAAACGGGACGTAAAACCAATAACATTATTATTATGAGTTCATTTTATTGAACTGTAGGCCAAGGTCAGTACCGTAATTCTATTTCATTATTTCAGGAGGATGTGCTGTAGGAGGAAGTAAGAAACACGCAACTGATAGCAATAATGATGACACACTACCACTACCACTACAGCGTACGACACCACCAAGACAAATCAAGAAAATAAAGTTAACTTCAGAGACTGAGGAGACGGAAAAACTGTCGAATACGGAACTTCAAAGACTGGTGTTATTGGAACAGTTGAAGTTAGCTCGCATGCAACAGCAGGAAATAGAAGATAGGAAATTAGCTTCAAACATAAGTGAACAAACCTACATACAATTTGAATAATAAATGTGTGGATCAGGGAGATAAATGTTTGTATTTAACTGAGGCGAAATTATACATGTACCGAATCCCAAATAAATTCATAGCGATGTAAGATTATAAGTTAAATGAAAAAATACGAGCCACACAATTATTAAATTTTGTTTTTCCCAGATCACAGTGCTTCACTTTCATTGTTCGTTTACAGCAACGTGTTGAAACAAAATTAGCGATTTTATTTCTTCTCTGTGCACCACGTCTTCTCATCATGTCATCATGACCATAGTCTTGTTCAGCCCTGTCACCAGCACCATCATCATATCTTTCTTCAATATGAACATTATCAAAATTGTCCTCATCCCTTAAATGCTTAGAGACGTAGCACAAAGCAACAGATGATAATTCGTGAAATTTTCTCTAAAGAGATTATGACTTTGTTTGCTAGTAGAGGGAAACGTCTCTTAAGCTGACCAAAACATCTTTCAATAATTACTCTGTTTTGAGCATGCAGGCGATTGTAATTCCCTTCTTGTGGATTTTGAGGGTTTCGGTAAGGAGTTAGCAGCCAAGGCACAAGCCCGTATCCTGAATCACCCAACAGTACTGCAGCTCCCGCATGCTCTCACAAAGCTTCATACACGTGTGAATTCTTAAATATGCGACTGTCGTGAACAGAACCAGGCCAGCTAGCATCAATACTTGTGAAAATGTCTCTTGAATTGCAAGTTGCTTGTACATTGATAGAAGCGAAATTTTTGCGGTTTATGTATTCATCGCCGTGTAGTCGTGGCTTTAAAATTGGTACATGTGTACAGTCAAGAGCACCGATCACGCAAGGAAAGTTAAATCGTTGCTGCCATTCGTCTTTAGCTATGTTGATTTCTTGTGGCAGTGACGGAAATGTTATCCAGTGATGTGCTTTTTGAAAAATGTTCTCGCTGACGAAATCAATGGTTCTACTAACAATACTTTGATGCACTCCCGTATCTTCTCCTATCCCAACTTGGAAACCCGGATCACCAACAAAACGAAGAAATATCTGCATTCGTTCCTTCGATGTTAACGCACCACCACGCGTCTCGTCACTCTCTCCCAAGAAAGAGCTCGAAATTAACATTTTCTTCGTTAAATCTGTACAAATGTTTCTATGAACGTTCATCACTTTGCCGTCTGGGATTATAGAGTTTCCTGCATCGGATATTCACAATTTGTGCCATTAAATCAACCAGAAATTAACACTAAGTCGTCACAGTACAAACTTCAAGCTAACTGTGACTAGCTTGGTAAATCTTAAGCAAATGCTTGCATAGTACTAGCACATGCTTGGTTTTATTCATGTATAATTTCAGCATTTGCTGGAAAATTAAGCAAATGCTAGCTAGCAAGTAAATACTAGTAAGTAAAGCAAATGCTAGATTATTTTATGCATACTCATTCCAGCATATGCTTACAAAAGAGGTAGCAAAAGCATATGCTAGACTTTATGCATACTGGCCAATGAAAGCTGGTTGGTGTGGAAATCCCTAAACAGGTTACGATCAGGAATTGGAAGATCCCGAGACAATCTGAGAAGATGGGGCCTCAGTACATGTGACACGTCTTGGGAATGTGAACAATAACAAACCACAAGACACATGCATCATAGCCCTCTGTGCCCTTCATCTTGAGCAGAGGAAGATCTCCTGTTAGCCACTCCGAGCGCCTTGGATGTTGCTCAGTATTGGGCACGTGTTATATAATTAGACAGTTTTACCCTTTTATGCACCTGTATAGCAACTGTACATTTGTATGTATTCGACACGAGAAATAAGTAAATAAATAAATAAATAAATAAATAAATAAATAAATAAAGAGATCTGCCTCCAATGAGCAAGATTTTCGAGGCATATAATACTTCAGGTATGATGGTTGTTATAATGTCTTAATTTAGCATTCCGGGATATTGATTTTGTTGTTATATCTCTTCCAGTAATCCTATAGGCCTTCTGTAATTTTGAAATTCTCTCTTTATTTGCATATGGCTTGTTGCATTATTATTATTATTATTATTATTATTATTATTATTATTAGTAGTAGTAGTAGTAGTAGTAGTAGTAGTAGTATACCGACAGCAGTGGCTACGCTGTCTAAAGCGCAGCATTAGGCATGGGGCCAAGCTATCTGCTGACTCGGTAGAGCCCCACCGTCGGCCGTCCTTGAAATGGTATTCCGTGGTTTCCCCCCATTTTCAACACCATGCAAATGCTGGGATGATACCTTCTGACAGGCCACGGCCGCTTCCATCCACTTCCTTGTCCAGTTTCATTCATCTTCATCCATTCCATCTCTGATCCCGACGCGCAGGTCGCCCACGGGCGTCGACTAGAAAGACCTGCACTCGCCTCTCAGGAGGCCACACGACAAAAAGAAAATTATATTTGATGTAATGGTGCTCGCTTGCTTGGTATGGCCTCGGGGTGGTGCTCAGGAGTAAGTAGGCTATTTAGTTGATCATTCATTTTTTAGGCTTGGGACATTTTAGTCCTCAAGTCCATGTGGACTACTTGGTTGTGAGTTGGATTTGTCGGATAACCTGTGTTTCTGTGGTGACTAATAGTTCGTGAAACTGTAATTGTTGCTATCTAAGATTGGGAAAAGCCGGCCCCGTGGTGTTGGGGTAGCGCGCCTGCCTCTCACCAGGAGGCCCCGGATTCGATTCCCGGCTCCGTCAGGGATTTTAGGAACTGACGTGAGGGCTGGAACGGGGTGTACTCAGCCTCGAGGAAAATTGAGTACCTGCCTGACAGTGAGGCAGCGCCCCGATCACGAAAACCAAGATTAACGGCCGAGGTTACCCGATGCGCTGATCACGCGTCACCCCAATATCTGCAGGCCAAATGGCTGGGCAGCGGTCGCTTGGTAGGCCTAGGTCCTTCATGAGCTGTAGTGCCAGGGGTTATTATTATAAGATTGAGAAAGACAGTTGCCTCGGGGCATAACATAAGGTACCATCCCGGCATTTGCCTGGAGGAAATGAGCAAAAACTTGAAGAAACCCCACACTAAGGATGGACGCTCACAAGACCGGGATTCAAACCTTTGATGTCCTGAACTACAGTTCCGCCAGGCAGCCGTGGTGTATAATGTTAAATCACCTTAGTAGAGGTCAGAAGAAAGAAGCATATGCTGTTATTAATCATCCACAAATACGCAGATGGCCGTCTTTATGCGCTCGTGTTTTATTTTTCTCATTTCTGGCACTGGATGCTCGTAATCTCGAATCTACGCGATATACAGTATCAGCTTCTGAAGGCTTTGATGGTATTCATGTGGATGCAAGACTGGATCTATCAGAGAGAGGAGATTCAGAGGTGATGTATTCAGGAATAGAATGACACACCATGGTGGATGGGTAGTCATCCATGAGGTCCGAGTTTAAAACCCGGCTCTGAAGTTTGGAAAGGAATGCTTTCAGCCTCGTGAATTAAGGTGAGAAATAAGGGTCCGATTCTCACCTCGACCATCCCGTGCTTCCGCACTCCTACTCCTGGACAATAAAGGGATGGTTCCTAATTCAAAGCCACGACAACTTCCTTCCCAATCCCTGCCTTGATTACAAATACATGTAACTTTCTATTCTTGGCACCACAATGGCATAGGTTATCATGGTATTTATACACACAGCCTAGCAACACGGGGCTGAAGACCACGGTATAACAGCCCCAACCGACAACAACATCAAGGATAGAAAAGACAAAAACAACCCTGTAGGAAAAAGGGAGTGAGAGCGAATATCAGAGTTGTGGTGACCAACTCATATGCCCCAAGGTACACATATGTTCTCACTTTTCTGGACTGCTTTGTGAAGTCTCTGAGCTCTCAGTGGCAGTTGAGTACTTTCCTAAGTAAAGTAAGAACTGTGTACTCATTTTCCTAGATTGCCCTATGAAGCTTCTGAGCTCTCTGTGGCTGTTGAGTACTCTCCTAAGTAAAGTAAGAAGCTGTGTACTCACTTTTGTAGACTGCCTTATGAAGACTCTGAGCTCTCTGAGGCTGTTGAGTACTTTCCTAAGTACCAGGTGAGTTAGCCGTGGTGGTTACGGCATGACTGATGGCAGTCGCTCACATCCGGGAGGCGAGGAGGTTCGAATCCCCCCACCGGCAACCTTGAAGATGGTCTTCTGTGGTTTCCCATCTTCCTTCCAGGCAAATGCCGGGGTTGGTCCCTAACTATAGGCCACAGCCGCTACATTCCAACTCCTCGTCCTTACATTCCAACTTCCCTCCATCCCTCCCCAACGGTACTTGTAGCTCACCCATTGGGTGTCCGTCTCGAAGCAGCTACAAAACTGGCGAGCCGAACACGTCCTCGGGCACTCCCGGAACTAAAAGCCATACGCTAAAAAAAAAAAAAAAAAAACCTTTCCTAAGTAAAGTAAGAAGCTGTGTACTCACTTTTCTAGACTGCCTTATGAAGACTCTGAGCTCTCTGTGACTGTTGAGTGCTATCCTAAGTAAAGTATGAAGCTGTGTACTCACTTTTCTAGACTGCCTTACGAAGACTCTGAGCTCTCTGTGACTGTTGAGTGCTATCCTAAGTAAAGTATGAAGCTGTGTACTCACTTTTCTAGACTGCCTTATGAAGACTCTGAGCTCTCTGTGACTGTTGAGTGCTCTCCTAAGTAAAGTAAGAAGCTGTGTACTCACTTTTCTAGACTGCCTTATGAAGACTCTGAGCTCTCTGTGACTGTTGAGTACTTTCCTAAGTAAAGTAAGAAGCTGTGTACTCACTTTTCTAGACTGCCTTATGAAGACTCTGAGCTCTCTGTGACTGTTGAGTACTTTCCTAAGTAAAGTAAGAAGCTGTGTACTCACTTTTCTAGACTGCCTTGTGAAGACTGTGAGCTCTCAATAGCTGTTGAGTACTTTCCTAAGTAAAGTAAGAAGCTGTGTACTCACTTTTGTAGACTGCCTTTGAAGACTCTGAGCTCTCTATGGCTGTTGAGTACTTTACTAAGTAAAGTAAGAACTGTGTACTCACTTTTCTAGACTGCCTTGGGAAGACTCTGAGCTCTCTGAGGCTGTTGAGTACTTTCCTAAGTAATGTAAGAACTGTGTACTCACTTTTCTAGACTGCCTTACGAAGACGCTGAGCTCTCTGTGGCTGTTGAGTACGTTCCTAAGTAAAGTAAGAACTGTGTACTCACTTTCTTAGACTGCCTCATGAAGTCTAGTTAGTTAGTTAGTTATTGTTGTTTTAAGGGGCGGAACTACGAGGTCATCTGCCCCTCTTAACACAGATTAAAGAATACAAATTTTGAATTGAATTTAAAATTTTGAGGTGGACATCTAAATTTAAAAAGACCAAAAATTAATAAAACAAAAACAAACAATTAAATAAAAAAAAAAATTATAAACATAAACAAAAATTACGGAAAAAACAAAACATTATCATTCAAAAACGAACAAGTCGTTGAGTCAAAGTTCACTGGAAAATTTAGATTGCTGGCCCTAACCCACTCTCACTTATAAAGCGGATAACGCGATCAGCAGCCACCGCGTCATCGGCTAATATAAGTTTGAGTGTCGTCTGCAAACCAAGGTTTCTTCGTAAGTCACCAAGATCCACACACTCGGTGAAAATGTGGGCCACGGTGAAAACGGCTCCACAGGTACAAAGTGGGGGGTCTTCCCTTCTCATTAGGTACGAGTGGGTGGATCTTGTATGACCTATCCTTAGCCTACACAAAATGACGGACTCTCTCCGGGCCCGGAAGGAGCTCCGCCAAACGCGAGTAGTTCCCTTGATCGCTCTCAGTTTACTGGGCAGTGGGTCAGCTAGCCACTGACTCTCCCAAAAAGCCAGAACTTGTAGGCGTAACTGAGAGCGAATATCTCTAGCGGGTACCTCCATTGGTCGAGGTGGTAGTGATACCGCCTCTTTTGCAGCTTGATCTGCTAACTCATTTCCCGCAATTCCCATGTGGCTTGGAAGCCACAGAAAGGTGATTCGAGTGTCAGCGTGGCACAGCCCGGCTAGTAGGTCGTGGATTCGCTGCACTAGGGGGTGTTGCGGGAAACATGTAGCAATTGACTGCAACGAACTCAAAGAGTCGGTACACACGAGAAAGTGGATTCGAGCATCCTGTAGTGCAAACTGCAGAGCTTCATAGATGGCAACGAGCTCCGCAGTAAACACACTACAGGCCTCAGGCAAAGAGATCTTGGTATTTGCACCATCAATAACGTAAGCACAACCCACCTTCTCGTCCACCTTCGAACCATCCGTGTATAGAATGCCAGCGTCCGGAAATTGGTGAACTATGCTGTGGAACTGCCTCCGGTAAACGGAGGCATCCGTGTTCACCTTAGGACCTCGGTGCAGATCTAACCGAATTTCCGGACGCGGGACTTGCCACGGAGGCACCTCGCTAGATGTCCGGATCATACAGGGACCTACAGCCACTCCTATTTCGGTACACGAGCTATCAAGTCTAATACCAACCGGCCGAGTGGCACGAGGCCGGTTGGCGTACCCCTGGTGGTTTTGGGTACCGAAGAGAGCTTGATAGGTCGGGTGTTGCGGCATTTGACGCACATTGGCAGCATATGCTAACAGCATATGTTCGCGTCTATAATTTAAAGGTGGAACACCCGATTCGGCGAGTAGGCTGGGTATCGGGCTGGTCCGGAAGGCACCGGTAGCCAGCCTAACGCCACTATGGTGGATACTGTCCAGCATTTTCAAGGTTGCCGGCCTTGCTGAACCGTATGCCGCAGAACCATAGTCTAGCCGGGACAGGACGAGGGCTTGGTAGAACCGTAGCAGCACCGCACGGTCAGCCCCCCACGTAGTGCCACTAAGAAACCTGAGCATGTTCAGTTTCCTGATACATGTCATTTTCAATTGCCGTATATGGTGCTGCCACGTTAACTTGCTGTCAAAATGGAGCCCCAGGAAGCGATAAGTGTCAACCAACGGCAACGCAGCATCCCTGAGATGTAGTTCAGGGTGTAAATGTAGCCTCCGTAGCCGACAAAAATGGACGACGGAGGTTTTCGCTGCTGAAAAACGAAAACCCCGGTCGTGAGCCCACCTGTCGACCCGGTTGATGGCTAGCTGCAATTGCCGTTCCACGACTGCCATACTTCCAGAGCTGTAATGCAGGGCTAAATCGTCTACATACAGCGATGGAACTACCGCGGACCCGGCGGCGGCAACAATGCCATTAATGGCAATCGCGAACAAGGTGACACTCAGCACTGAACCCTGAGGAACTCCATTTTCTTGGGTATAGTACTGCGATAATGTCCTACCGACCCTTACACGGAAGAGTCGGACGGACATGAAATTCGCAATGAAAGTCGGTAAGTTACCACGGAGTCCCCACTTGTGAAGGGTGGAAAGGATCCCGTAGCGCCATGTGGTGTCGTAGGCTTTCTCCAGGTCAAAGAAAACCGTGACTAGGTGCTGCTTCCGGAAAAAAGCCTCCTGTATGGCGCTCTCAAGTCGCACCAGATGGTCAGTGGTGGACCTATGAGAGCGAAATCCACATTGGTACTCAGACAGGAGACCCTTATCCTCCAAGAACCACACCAGTCGACGGTTCACCATCTTTTCGAGCAGCTTACATAGGCCATTTGTCAAACAAATGGGCCTATAGCTGCTTACAAACTTGGGATCCTTTCCAGCCTTAGGAATCGGTATCACGATCCCCTCTCGCCATTGAGATGGAAACTCCCCTTCAATCCATATACGATTGAAGAGGATCAACAGTTCTTTCATACTGGATTCGCACAGATGTTTTAACATTTGATTATGTATGTTATCCGGTCCAGGAGCCGTATCCCTGCACAGTGCAAGCGCACTTCGCAGTTCCCATTCAGAGAATGGTACATTATAGGACTCCGAAGCAGCAGTGGCAAAGGACAAGGGGTGAGTCTCTGCCTCCCGCTTCAGAGTCAGAAATGTAGGATCGTAACTCCCGGAGCAGGATACATCGGAGAAGTGCGAGCCAATGCTGTTGGCAATGGCGAGATGGTCCGTGATGATGTCCCCATTGATGGACACTCCGGGTATCGATAGTGATGTCGGGAGTCCGGAGATCCGACGAAGCTTAGTCCACACTTGAGATGAAGGAGTATGCGCCGTCATGGACGACACATACTTTTCCCACGTCGTTTTCTTACTCTCCCGAATCAGATATCGGGCTCTAGCACGCATCCTTCTGAAGGTGATAAGGTTGGCCATAGTGTTTTGCCTCCGATAGCATTTGAAAGCACGTCGACGATCTTTAATGGCTGCTGCAATCTCGGCTGTCCACCAAGGGACGAGCTTCCGGCGTGAGTTGCCGGATGAGGAAGGTATTGTTTCCTCAGCAGCAGTCAAAATACCATTCGTTATGTGAATGGTATGATCGTCGACACTCTCAAAGGTATCTTCGGCAAACACCGCACGTGCCGTGAAAGTTGGCCAATCAGCCCGACGGAGAAGCCATCGACTTGGTAACTCGATGGCTCTCTGGTTCGGAAGAGTAACGATAATTGGAAAATGGTCACTATTACAAAGGTCATCGTGTACACCCCACTGTAGCAGGGGAACCAGCGCACGACTGCACAGGGTAATATCGATACTTGAATAAGTACCGTGTGCAATAGAGAAGTGCGTAGGCTCCCCTGTGTTCAACAGACACAGGTCCAGCCGCCTGATCAGCCTCTCAAAATCTCTCCCTTTACCGCTAGTGGTAGCGGAGCCCCAGATGGTGTTGTGGGCATTAACATCTCCCAGAAGGAGAAAAGGAGGGGGGAGCTGAGAGACTAGATCCACCAGCTGGTCGTAATCCGGCTGAGAATCAGGTGGGATGTACACGTTACATACTGTTGCCATTACTGGCAACGAAGTACGAACTGCAACTGCCTCTAGCTGAGTACGCAACGGCACCTCTTCACTAAAGAGGCTAGAGTGGACGAGAGTGCAGATGCCACCAGCGGCCACAGCTCCGTCCATCCGGTCTTTAGAGAAGAGTTTGAAGTGACGCATTGTTGTCTCATGTCCAGGACGAAACCTGGATTCCTGAAGACAGACAATGGTTGCCGAAAACGAAGATATTAATTGTCGTAACTCAGCGAGATGAACAGAATAGCTATTACAGTTCCATTGTAATAGTGCCATGGTGTGGACTTAAGTAGAAGTGGGTCTTCTACTTATGCTTGACCGTTTGCCACCCTTCCCCATCTCTAGTTGGAGATGATGGGGCAGGAGAGCACACCTCAATCTCTACATCTCCGTCCGAAGACGAAGAAAATGGAGCGGGCGCTCTCTTGGGTTGCGCACGGTCGTCGTCGGACCTCACGGGTCTCGCCCTTGGGGAAGAGCGAGAGCGGTGTCGAGGGACTTTCTCCCGGTCCGAAGACTGGGTGTCTGTCCCCGACACGCCCCGAAGAGACTTCTTCTTGGATCGGCGCCGACGTGTGTTTGGGGAAGTAGATGGTCCCTTCCCCACAGACGCCGGGTCCTTATAAAACAAGGTCGCTCCTGCTGGCACCGCTCCACTGGTAGTGGTGGGAGCGGGATGGCTAGCAGATACGTGAGCAGCCCTGCCTTTAGGAGAGGAAGAGAAACGGCGCTGAACCGCTCCCCTCTCCTCCGCCGATCTATTTTCTTTTCTATAGGGGAGTTCCTCCATACGGACGGGCTTGGCTTCAGCAGGCTTCGCTCCCTTGGTGGTAGTGGGAGCGGAAAGGCCAGCAGAGACAGTAGCCACCCCGTCAGCAGGAGGGCGAGAGAGACGGCGACGAACCGTCTCCCTCTTCTCCACTATCTTTGTCTTATCAGATGGGCTGGATGACGATCCAGCCCCGGTCGCCGAAGTCTTCTTTGCCTCGTTGGCAGGGGAAGACTTCTTCTCCGACCGTTTCGGAGAGGAAGATGATTTCTTCTCCGATTGCGCCGGTTTAGATGGTATAACCGGCGCCTTTTTCACAATGGCCGAAGAAGGTTGTTTAACCTCATGAAGTCTCTGAGCTCTCTGTGGCTGTTGAGAACTTTCCTAAGTAAAGTAAGAATCTGTGTACTCACTTTTCTAGACTGCCTTGTGAAGTCTCTGAGTTCTCTGTGCCTGTTGAATACTTTCCTAAGTAAAGTAAGAACTGTGTACTCACTTTTCTAGACTGCCTCTGAAGACTCTGAGCTCTCTGTGGCTGTTGAGTACTTTCGTAAGTAAAGTAAGAACTGTGCACTCACTTTTCTAGACTGCCTTACGAAGACTCTGAGCCCTATGTGGCTGTTGAGTACGTTCCTAAGTAAAGTAAAGTAAGAACTTGTTCTCACTTTCTTAGACAGCCTTATGAAGACTCTGAGCTCTCTGTGGCTGTTGAGCCTTTTCCTAATTAAAGTAAGAAGCTGTGTACTCACTCTTCAAGACTGACTTACGAAGACCCTGAGCTCTCTGTGGCTGTTCAGTACTTCCGTAAGTAAAGTAAGAACTGTGTACTCACTTTCTTAGACTGCCTTGTAATGACTCTGAGCTCTCTGTGGCTGTTGAATCAGTAGTGTCTGAAGTTCCCTCCAAACTGCAGTGAGAAAAATACTCATTTGAATGAATCATGAATTGAAATCTTGCGACTGCACTCAGAAAACGTGATGCCTTTTATACAGTACTTGGTTTGTGTATCCATCCGTGACGGTTTCATACCCATTATTATTAGCCGTCAACGCTCGCGACCGGTGAGGGAGATTAGCTATGATGGCTAGCTGTCGGACATAAGGAACTTTAAATGGCCAGCAAACGCGCTATTTCGTAATTTGATCCTGTACATTGTGGTGGTAGTGATTGCGTTTAAGGTGTGAAACATCTAGGTCATCTGTCCCTCATTACATGCTGATAATGATAAATGAGTACAATCTTAAGCCACAGGACCTCCTTTTATGTGGAATACGAACCACCAGACACGACATCAACGTGAAAATTAAACATCAATGAACCTGGTATTTAGCCCAGTCCACCTTGTTGGGAGGCAAGCAACTTGACCGCTACGCCATCAGTCCCCCGTTGTTGTTTGAGTCTTCGGGCTTTGGACTGGTTTGATGCTGAACTCCATGCCTCCCTGTCCTGAGCTAATCGTTTCATCTCTACATAGCTACAACACCCTACATTCGAGGTAATCTGTTTAACATATTCTAACCTTGGTCTACCCCTACAGTTCTTGTCCTCAACACTTCCTTCCATAACTAAGCTTGCTATTCCTGGGTGTCTTAGTATGTGTCCTACTAACCTATCTCTTCTCTTCAATAGCAGTCGCCAGAAACATCTCTCCTCTCCCACTCGTCTTAACACCTCTTCGTTTGCAACCCTATCTACCCATCTGATCTTCATCATTCTCCTGTAACACCACATTTCAAATGCTTCAATTCTCCTCTTTTCTGCTACACCAATAGTCCAAGTTTCACTTCCATAGAGCACCACGCTCCAGACAAAGGCTTTCAAAAATGACTTCCTAATACATAAATCTATGTTCGATGTCAACAGATTCCTTTTCTGTAGAAATGCTTTCCTTGCCTGAGCTAACCTACATTTTATATCCTCTTTGATTCGTCTATCACTGGTTATATTGCTTCCTAAGTAATAGAAGTCTCCTACTTCCCTCAGCTTTTCACCTGCCAATTTGATGTCCATTGAGGTTTCTGATTTATTTCGGCTGCATTCCAGTATTGTTGTTTTACATTTATTAATTTTCATCATGTATTCTTTCCGTAAGACGGAGTCCATGCCATTCAGAAACTCATCCAAATCCTCAGGCGTGTCGGCCAAGATGACGATGTCATCAGAAAAACTCAGAGTTGAAATTATTTCTCCTTGAATCTTCACTCCCACTTTAAATTTTTCTCCAGTTTCCTTCATTGCTTGTTCAATGTAAAGATTGAAAAGTATGGGTGATAAGTTACAGCCTTGCCTTACACCTTTCTGAATACCAGCTTCTCTCTCATGTCCTTCAGCTCGAATGACTGCTGTCTGGTTTCTGTATAGATTGTATATCACCCTTCAATACCTGTAATTTATTCCAATAGATTTCAAAATGTCAAACAAATTAGGCCAATCAACGTTATCAAAAGCCTTTTCTACGTCTACAAATGCCATGAATGTTCTCTTACCTTTCCTTATTGTACTGTGATGGTTATTATCTTCTGATGGGAGTGAATCAGCACCACAAATTCCACAGTTGGACAACTATAAGTAATGGTCATTCACCTGAAGTACTGTTGTGAAACCACTATAGATATTTATACCTGATGGGCCCCATCGTGTCTAATTACTATTAGGTCATCGAAATATACCTATAATCAGACTTACCATTATTTACCTCAGCTATATAGACTCTTTTAACTCAGCTCGTGGGGAAACATCCAGCTTCCAACCAAAATGATATGTACTAAGAGAGGACAGGTTCGGTATTATAGCTAATTCTATCCACAAGAATTTAACTCGGGAACTGAATTTAATGAAATTAAATTTAATTATAATAAAAATATCATTTTTAAAACACATGCTAATGGAAGACGTAGACTTTACTATTAACGTGGGGGCTAAATCAAGACGAAGCGGACACATATTACTTTAACTTATTGCAGAATTAAAATGAATTTACAGTTACTTTGCCCAAAGAAAGATTGAATAATTTGGAAAGAAAAACAGAGAGATATGTCATAATGTCATCTACGCTCACCAGTGCTGACTTCATGGTAGGTGATGCTCAACCTCGAGAAAATCTGTTGTCTTCTGTACGAGATCGCCATCATCTTCTTGAAAATTCTTGATATGTAAAATTATAGCGTTGCGTGAGATGAAGTACTAGCTTCAAGAATCCAATTTATGACAACAGCCAAAGACACAACTGTAATCATCAATATCCGTGAACGAGATATGTCCCCAGCATACTGCAACTGTAATAGTTTATGAGCTCAGGGATGCTCAAAAGTAGACTAGACTGACCATCAACATAATAATTGAGTCTGATTAAAGAAAAAGAATCAAATGGAGTGACTCTCCGTCCCCGGGTTGAGTATTTTAAAACTTCTTCGTATCCCTCTCTCCAGCACCCATCACACGTGGTCGTAGGCCAATCTCTTCTTGCGATGCCGACCCCAAGTCTCCCACTCCATCAAATTGGGTTGTCGTCAACGTTCTGATTTGCTCAGGGGTAGCGTGGATCTGATTCTGGGAATTGCAGGTCTTATAGCCAAATAAGGATATGCTGTACGTCGAAAGCCTAGTTTCCCTTGTCCTCAGTAAGCTTGACCTCACATGAACCAAGTTCGTGGAAAAGCGCCTCAGAGAGTCGTCAGTTCTTGTCTGCTCCAATTCTGGGAAAGCGCCCCGCTGTTCATATGGTCGAGAATAACTTGAGTTGCAACATCTACTCTGCCTCGCTAAATGACTTAAAATCTCCGTTCCTGCTCAATTTTGCCCTCTCGTTACATTTATAGTATTCGTATATCGAAAATCTTCCATTAGCTCCAATTGAATATAAACATAATAAAATACCCTCTCCTTCCATATAAATTGATATCAAAAATAATTACAATAAACAGTTAAAATTAAAATTACGTGGGTGGTTATTATGTATCCCAACGTTCATGTAGGTTGATTAAAATATCATATCACAGCGCCAACTATGGAAATATCTCATTCGCCCCAGTTTATCGTGCGAATTTACTAGGTAAAATCGATACGATAAACTAAAGACACATCATCAAAAAAACAAGCAATACACATATATATATATATATATAACCCTTCACAAAAAACAACAACATATAAATCACCCTTAAATACAAATTTCCCTCTCCTTGGTCCTTCATGTCAGTGTTTATTCATTGATCTGGCACATCGTGCCTATACGAGTTTTTTCTTAACAGTTTGCGGTATATGCCGCTAGTTATAAAAAATATGTTGATAGACCCTAAAACACGCATATTTATATATATATATATATATATATATAACCCTTCATTTACACTGCACACGAGATACTTCTTGTGTTGCCTTCATACTATCGCATGATAGGTTTATTCTCCGTTTTCTGCGGTTTCCTTCACTCCCTACGTGAAAAATTGATTGAGACTTCTTGGAGATTCACTCAATACAAGTGTTATAAATCTCACTTCTCCAGAATTCAAATCATAATGCTTTAAACCAACACGAGATCACACTGTAACTTTACGTTACGACACTTTCACACGTCCGGTGAAACGATTCTGACCCCATGCCATATTCTCTTTAAAGAATTTACATAAAAGGTACTACTGAAAGAAAATACAAAATATAGAAGTATCTATAATCCGATTAATATTTCTGTGCGTGTTATATCAACAAACTATCCCTTTAAATATATCTCGTGTCACATTACCTGTTGTGTACACCTCAGAAAAACCCGTATCTCAGTGCTGGACTCCCAATTAGTCCATCTTTTTAAATGTTTACTTCACCTTAAATTCAGGTCAACAGCCGTACGCTAAATATGACCTATATTCTGTACACCGTTACCTTTGCTCCTGTCCCTTATCGGATTGAGACAAACACCTTCGTCCTGCCTTGTCTCACCAGAGCTAATTATGTGTTCTCAACACGCTCTTGCATACACAGCTTGACGTCACCTTACCTGAGTCAGAATGTCTGTCACACGTAAACTGTTTATTATTATTATTATTATTATTATTTCATAAAAAATTAAACTTCCCAAAGTTTACACTTCTGTACATAGTACACCTTCTCTCATATCCTTATGATATGTATCTCCTCAGACTATTGATATTGTACGTTCCGTACAGTTGTATACCTTCCTCGTTCTTAAGGACGTATGCTGTATTGCCAATCCTTTTTGACACTATAAATCTTACCTTTTCACACTAAAGTGCTAAATTTAAAATGAGCGTACCTCTACCTATTTCTTGACATTCCCTTCTGCTTTAAGGGCCGTTATAAATGAATTTACATACTGGCTCTTAGAGTATTCAATTATGCCATCTTCTAGCATCTGATCTATTTGCTGTTGAACTGCCTCTTGATACCGAAAAGGAACTGGATATCTATGTCCAACGAACACAGAATAATTATGCACGTTTAACGTATGTGTGTAACAATTGGCCTTGCCAATTCTCTCCTCAATAATCCTCTTGTTGTCTAGCAACACATTATAAAGTTGAACACTACGTTGCTCTCCTAACTCATCACTAAATGCTGCAACCCACAAGGAATCTTCTAAAGACCTGTACGTTTGCACATTACCCACAAAAATAATGGTACAGGTTCTATACCCATAGACACCTGACCGACCTCCTCGACACTACTGGCCGACACCATCGTACTCAACGTACACATCCCTGACGTCACACCATACTGCTTACCTGGGTTGTTAAACGGTATAATTATTTCCTTTTCGTTCCAATTCACCTTTACACACTCTTGCACATAGCATAATTGAGCTGAATATCTACTAAGCCAATCAGAACCAAATAATGCTAAAACGGACGCCCCAGACACTAAGAATTTGGCCACAGGATATAACATTTTGCACTCACTTCCTGAGCATCTGTTAACTCCTTGAGTAACTCACTTTTCACATCTAGGTCCAAATTTTTTACAATATACATAAGAGTACCGGTTGGCGACACAACCTACCGTACTGCGACCCTACATAAATGTTCTACTAGTGATTATTACTTCCTTCCTTCGCACTACCAACTTTATCTCTTTCTCTTTTTATCGTCACTCTCTCTTCTCTCCTTACTATTATTGTTTCCCCTTCCTCTGTACTACACCTATCATTAGTGACCTTAGAGTTCGCTTCACCTCCTCCTTTCCCGTCCATCTCGGCTACTATTTCCATCCACCCCCCACTATGTTCTTTCTCTCTTTCTTTCAGTCTGACTTCCATCTCCTCTAAGAAATTACCATTATTCTGCACTTTCTTTCTACCCCTATGATTTCTATCTCCCTGCCTCCCCTCAACGCCTATGCTACCACCTTGTACCATTTCTTCTACTGAATCACTTTTATTCTGTTTTTTTCTCTTACTCCTCGAGTTCCTGATTTCAGCTTTCTGCCCTTCATGTTCTTTAACTATCTCTTTCTGATAGTGGCCTAACATCCGCTTCTCCACTTTCGCCAAACTCATACTAACTTCCTCTATACTTGCTTTAAAGCTGTCCCTAATTCGCGAATTCTCATCATCTATTACTTTTTGCATCTTAATTTCCTGATTGCTTAGTGCTTTCCTTACTTTACTTATCTCCATTCCTATTTTTTCTCTAGTCTTTTTATCTTCTTACTTATTATGTTCCAGAATCTCTGCCCTTACTTCCTGCACACTCTCTACCACCTGTTGACTAATCATGCCTACTTTATTTTCTATAATTTCAATCTTCTTCTCAACTTCTTCCACTATCGTTTCTCTGAACTCCGACCAATTTTCCTTCATTTTCTCACACTCCCTACGCACCTCCTCGTTAATTTCCACTACCTTGTCTACTCTTTTGTTTAATTGCTCAATTTTATTATTAGTTTCCGCCCTACACTTATCTAATTTAATGTTAATTGCTCTATTATCATTTTCCATTTGATCATTAGTTGCATCTAATTTTGAGTTGATTTCATGATTATTAGTTCTCATCTCCTTCTTAGTAGCGTCCAATTTGGTATTGATTTCAATATTATTAACTTTCATAGTATTTGCTCAGGGGTAGCGTGGATCCGATTCTGGGAATTGCAGGTCTTATAGCCAAATAAGGATATGCTGTACTGCCCCCGAAAATTGAATTATTCTGGGAGAAAATGAGAGTATTTTCCGTCCCAATGATAAAATTTAACCAGCAAATATAAATTCTGGAAGTGTGACATAGGAGGGTAGTGTTACAAGCTCGAGGCCGTGGAAGAGCCCGATCACGTGACATATTGCACAATAGATGCTTCTAGAAGGCTGAAATTGGCATAGCAACAGTGAGTTTGGAAATTAATATTATAAATATTGTTATAAATTATGCTATTGGATCCCAGCCCAGAGCCAATGAGAAGAGGTCTTAATGAAAACGGGATCAACTTCAACTATATAATTTGGTGAAATTATGCATTTAGGCCCTTAGAAGAAGATTTTCTTATTTGGTAATGAAGAAAATAGTAAAAGAAATTATGTCTGATAGTTTAAAAACCGCAGATCGGTTAATCTACGCAGTAATAAGCATTAGTAATCTACGCGCTAAAATTATGGTGGGAGATTGATATGGCCGCCAAAATTTCGACTTGGAGGTGGAGATCCAAGGATCGAGGTTCTTATTCCAGCAGTCTTTGAAGAGTGAGGAAGTGTTTTTACTGGGTTAACGGAGATCCCAAAGCTTTGTCCGAGTGCGACGACTGTCGACTTGTGGAGACGCTAGGATAGCTGGGTAGAACGTTGGAGATTACCGCACCTCCATTTTAAGTGAAGTTGCGAGGAACATTGAAATTAGTATATCTCTTATATAATTGAGATTTGAGTTTAACTAAGTGAATATAAATAAAGAACAGGTCGAATATTACATTCTGCTGAAAGTCGAGCGTTCTAAAATTTTCCGTTTCGACAATATAAGCCTGTTAAGACAGATTTTCAAATGTGTTGGAAATAAAGCTGAATTTCATTTTAGATTGCAACGTGAAGTTGGCGAACGCAGTTCAAGTGAACAGTAGCGGAGAACTTTTAATATTGGCGCAGCAAATAAACATTATCATAATGACTATCATTATTCTTCAAATGGTTTCATTCAACATAATTAACATTTTCGTCAGTCTACGAACACTAATGTAACATCAATTAGCAATAGAAATATTTCATTCACCATCTATATGACTATTTCAATAAATTATTTTCCAATGATGAGGCTGATACATATTTCCGACGGAGAATGAAGATTCTACAGAAGAGATTTGTCAAGATGCTAGGGGTAGCCCAGCAACAATAGAAGAATTTGCCAGAAGGATGTCGTTCGAGCCCAGGCGAATGTTGGTGAATTCCGGAGAGGGAATGTGTTTCCTATCTCTGAGGTCGCAGATCCGAGGTTCGAATGCAGATCCATCTCAGTATCTTGAACTGAGGAAACATCTAAAGTATTGTGTGAATACTTACGTAGATCTTCAAGTTTTCGTCCAAATAAGGTATCTGTGTCTCTTATTTTTAGTATAGAGCTTGATTTGTCACATCCTGAGCCAACGATCTTACTCCATATTTTCAAATTTCATGTATTTCAGTGTTCTCATGTATTTTACACTTCAGATGTGTGCTAAGATTTTTATGCTTAAAGATTATTTAGAAGATGATTGCCTTTCATCTATTTTTCAATTTTATTCTACGCATCAGTTGTTGAACTGATATTAAAAATTTTGTTTGAGGAATCATATTGCCTCATAGAAGACTAGTCGTTTCGACTCTCGAATTTTAATAATTTGATTTAAACCAAGTATTATGACACTGTGTCATAGCTTCAAATTAAATTATTTTTAAATTTAATTTGAGCACTTCAATATAACAACATCAAACTTCAAGAACAGAAGAAACATCGAATGATATTGTATATCATTATTGTACATAAACTTTCGACGATCTAGGAAATACTAGTCGTTTGATAAGACCGAAGTCTTAATCCCTATAAACATTCTTTGTGTAGAGTGGAAAAAAATTACGACGTTGACAAACCTTTTTATTATTTGTAAAGCTGAGAGCTTTGTTCATTTAATATGTTAGAGGAAATATATTTTGATAGAAGATTATTCAAATCTTTGGCTAGGAATTCAAAGGTAGTTTATCCCGGTCAAGATTGAATTCTATTTGACACTATAAATAAGATGTGTGTTATTTTATACTATGTGTGTAACATCACGTCATTATGTAGACCTGATATTACAACGATACACAATTTAAAGCTTGATAAGTGAGATGAGACAGGAGTATTATTTTTATTACATGTATTTGCGACAGACGAGTTAACAGTCAATTATCTCTTTGTGGAGTAAACTTTAGGAGGTCAATCACGACAGTCTAATATCGTTCATTACGATTGGAAGTTTCGTTTGAAGAACTTAAGTACGTATAATTGTAGATCAGTACTCATGTGAAATGATACTGAGGGTCTTGCCATTATTTGAGAAAAGTTACTACAGAAGAAATGTTAATAACAATTAATCCGTTTTTGGTTAATGTTTATGACCCGTTAATAAAATTAACTCGCATCCAAACCGCTCCGCGGGCGGTTATTGGTGCTATCCTGACCTTCAGAGTACCTATAATTATCCGACTAAACTTGTATCTCGCCTAACTTCCGCGAAGTTCTGTACTGTCGGTGGCTCGATCTAGTGGCAAATGTTTGTACCTCGACACGTTTGTACCTCGGCGAGTCTCTGTCCAGTAGATGGCTCGACCTAGTGGCAAAAGTTGGAACTTAATTTTTGAAGTGTACGAAGCTTGCCGATCGGGTCCGTTGGAGCCCGAACGAACTACTATTGTCTCCGGTTGTTGACAAAAACAAATGGAAGTTGAAGGAATTCTTACAAGAGAAGAAGATGTGAGATCTAAATCTCTGGTGAAAAACGGGGATTATCTGGCCGTTAGGCCAGGTAAATCTCCTTTCCCCGATATTATTTCATCACTGCGTGATATACATTTACCGTCCACCGAAGGGAAATCTATATCATCGGGTTAAATATGTAAACATGAAGAAATACGTAATGTATGAAGTTTGGTTACAACAGGAGTACATCTATTAAGTTTGGTTAAAAGTTATTGGAACTACTTGTGACCTAAAAAGGTGAATTGGTCATCGGTACGAGTATACTGTGTTGGTATTATTCTTCATATTTTTATGTCGCAGTCTAGAGCTGTTGAATAATTATCTTAGTGCAGTTGGCATACATTTTGCTATTGGTAAGTCTCTTGGCTTGGAGAACCGAGTGAGCCTAGCATGAAATGGAGGTTCCAATAACTTAATTTTTAATCAGATGTAAGACATATGTTTATATGTATTTTAGGGGCTGTGTTTAATCTTTTACTTCTGACGTGCCGAGCTGTGTAACGTTCAGATCTCATTTTTGTGTTGAGCGAGGAATTTCTCTAACCTTAAAATATTTTCGTAATAATTAATTTTCTTTCCTCGTCTCATTTAGTATGGTCTCTTATAGACTCTGTTTAATATATCACTTCTTATGATATGTATTTTATTTATTTCGTCCGTTGCCTGGAAACAACGTCGGGATTGTTAACTTTTTGCATGTTTCTCTTGGAAACAATGTGGGTAATTTTTCCAGTCGAGTTGTGATCAGTCATTTTGCAATTGCTTGCTGTACGCACGTATTTGAGGTTGGTCGTGAATAATTAATTGATTTAAAGACTCTTTCAATTTATTTGAAGGGAATATTCTCTAGACGGTTTGACGTTGTCATTACTTCGAAGTTTTTCGTGGATATTTATGCATTTCATTGAGATCTATTCTACTGATCTGGAATATAATTTGTTCTTCGGTTATTAAAAGGGTAAATACTTACTTATCCTTCCCACTTGTGGGTTCCTTGCTTCTTTATTTTAATTAATTTGTTTTCTTTATGTTTATATTTTATGTTATGTTCATCTTTTAAACATGCATGTAAAATTGCCCTCTCATTTAATTATATTTTATATTACGAAACATGCTTCGTGTTTTCTTCAATCTTAGATTTAGTGCTCTTCTTTCAACTTAATTACAACTCGGGTATGGTAATTTGTCCAGCCGTTCCACACACATACACTAGTTACTCTCTGTTATTATTTATTTTTAAATCTCTTGTAGGGTTATTTTTTTATTTATTTTCTGTTAGTGTTTCTTAAGGTAACTTGTGGGTACATACTTTGGTACCTAGTCGCGTGGTTTTGTTTCCACTTTGGATTTTGTTGAGAGAATGTGTACTGGGTTTAACTTGGAGAAAGCATAGGCATAAAAGGGTTACATATTCTGAAAAATCTTGTATTAATCCTATTATGTTTCATGTCGACTATAAATGGAGCAACGGAATCTTAGGGCAGCTTACAGTTTGACCAAAGAAGAAATTATCTATGAACTCCTGATTAGAGGTTCTACTTCTTCTGGAAATAGGGAAAAGGATCTGATATTACTGAATGCAGTTACGGATAATCCTGTACGTGTACCAAACTGGAGGAAATTTGACTGGACGTTAGGTAAGTCCCTTATTGTACCATCTGTTGAAAGTTTAATTGTGGTTTTTCATTCATTAAACTCTGACTGTGCTCCGTCTAATTCTCAACTTACCAGATTTAAGGTCCGCTGTTTACATTGGTACCATCGCCTTCGTGATTTAATAGAAGTTTGGCAGGATAAAGATCCTGAATTCCATTTAAAATAAATTTCACTTCGTGCTAAGCTTGTTGATTTTTTTTGCGTTATTCACAAATAATAGTGAGAGTGCGAGTGTTAACCCTGTTGTGTATGCAAATGAAAGGGGTTCCTTTTATTAGTGGATTGAACGAATTTGTGCATAATATCAGTGTTGAAAGCAATTTAGGACGTTTTGGTGGATATTTGTCGAATCATAGTGAACCTGAAACTATGCATAATCAGGAAAACTATCCAAGTGCGTGCAGAATACCTGAGGTTAGGTCTGAGTGTAGCAATGTCAGAACAGGATCGAACTCATCACGTCATAACCTTGAAAATCTTGATGATATAAATGTTTCCTTTGCTAATGTGTCCATTTCTGGTGCTGCGAGCAACCAGATTAGGGGTAATTTATCAAATGCTGGGTCAAATGGTGAAAGATTATCGCCCCTATGTTCTGAAAATCCTATTAATCCCTTGAATTTAGAACATGTGTCATCTAATGTAAATAATAATCCTCGTGTGGAGTTTAAAATGGGAATTAAGTTTGGTAGTGTACCTCATCCCTTAAATGCTTGCATCCAAAATCTAAAGATGTGCAACGGTAACGATGCTAACCTGTTAATTAAATTTAAAGAAAATATTGAATTTACTGACAATGCTGTAAGATTTGGGTGTTCTGATAGTCAAATTTTCAACCTGATCTTTCCTTATACCTCTGGTTTATTAATAAAAAAGTTAATTGTAGGCATGGAAGATTGTTATTCCATTGATCGATTCCATCGTGAAATATTAAGTTCGTTTATTCCTAGTCGTGCTTTGAGTATGCTGATGCATAATTTTTTCTATAGAGTTCAGAGATTCGAAGAGTCTTTAAATGATTATGTAACTGATATCAAGTCTTATGCTAGAGTTTTTTCTGTGCAATTAAGTGAACAACAAATTTTGGCTTCTATATTGGAAGGGATTAATCCAGAAAGCAAGTCATACTTGACAACATGCCGTATTCCCATAAATTTCTCTGATTTAAACTGATTTGTGTTGAACTCCGGTATTATCAAACACTCCGATTCCTTGAGAGTTGCCAATGTTCCTCCACCTAATTTTAATTTTAATCAATCTCAGGATTATGGAAATCCTTTCCGTTATGATAGCTCGCAAGGCCCTCGTTTCCAAAATAGAAATTCCTTCGATTCAAGTAATCGCACATCGAATAACAGGAGAAGATGTGATACTTGTGGATCGTTTCAACATATTGCTAAATGGTGTACGAGAAGACCTAAACATAACCAATGACTAATTCGTAAGGAGACTTCCTCGGATTGTTATGCATCAAAAGGTTCAAAAATAAATTCTATAAAGGTAAATAATTATTTTGATGATGCCAGAAGTCTTAAACCTAAAGTGAGGTTATGTGGTCGCATTTCTGAAGTTTCTAAACATTGTTCCCCATTTATTGATATTTTGCTAAATAACGAACCTGTTACTGCTCTGATCGATTCGGGTAGTGTGAAATCATTTTTAAGTAAAAACTGGTTTGAAAATATGAGGTCAGTATGCAAATTTGGAAAACTTATTAAAGAACCGAATAATTTTGTGTCAGCGAACAGTTCTAGTCTTGAAGTTTTAGGATTGGTAAACTTAAAGATCCGCATTTTAGATTTCACTTGGAGATATGATTTTTGGGTTGCAAATAATTTATCTTGCGATGCTATTATGGGTGCTGATTTTTTGTCTCATGTTGGGTTGTTACTAGACCTTAAAATCAGGTCATGTTGGTTTCGTTTTAAGCCTAATTTAAAATTAAACTTCAAGCCTTGTCTTAGTTTTTCCGGAGTGAATTCCTCCAAAGTTATATCTAGTTCTGACACCATTGAGGAGCTTAATTTTGAAAATCTAAAACCTGAACAAGCTGATAAACTTCGTGAACTGTGTTCATCCTTCCCTGAGGTTTTGACGAATAAGTTAGGGGTGACCAATCTATTGGAATACAAGATTGATGTTTCTGATAATATTCCAGTCAGTTCGCCACCGTATAGACTAGCCCCTCCCAAGATGAAAATCTTGAAAGAGATAATCGTCGAGATGTTAGATGAAGGGATCATTAGTAAGTCTACTTCCTCGTATTCGTCACCTATATTCTTGGTGCCCAAACCTGACGGTAAATTTCGCCCAGTAGTTGATTATCGAGCTCTTAATAAAAAGGTTATTCAGCAGTCTATCCCGCTTCCTGATCTGAGATCTTGCTTTGCTTGGTTTAGGGGTGCTAACTGGTATACGATTTTAGATCTGAATCGTGCGTACTTTCAGATTCTATTAACTGAGGATTCTAAACATCTAACAGCCTTCTCCACTGACTGGAATCTCTTTCATTTTAACCGTTTACCATTTGGGATCTCCACGGGTGCAGCCATCCTAAGCCGATTGCTGGATATGGTATTTGATGGAATCAAGTTCAAGTTTGTGTATCATTATCTAGATGACGTAGTCATATTCAGTGAGAACTTTGATGATCATCTGGAACATATTAGTGAGGTTTTGTCTCGTCTAAAGAAAGCTGGTCTTACCGTAAAACCATCTAAAGTTTCCTTTGCTAAACCTAAGATGTCATTTTTGGGACATATCGTAACATCGTCTGGAATTTCTGTGGATCATTCGAGAACCCAAGCGATTCGTGACTTTAAGCCCCCCACGAATGTTAAAGGTGTATCAAGGTTCATCGGTATGATGAACTATTTCCGTAAGTTCATTAACAATTTCGCTCAGCTTGCTGCTCCTATAAATATGTTGAGGAAGAAGGAAGTTGATTTTGTTTGGGGTTCTTCGCAAGAAGCAGCATTTGAAGATTTGAAATTAGCTTTGATAAACGCACCTATTTTGTCCATCCCTGATTTCTCCAAAACCGTTATGGTGCAAACCGATGCCTCCAATAGTGCTGTTGGTGCAGTATTACTACAAGACCATGGAAAAGGTAGATTACCTATTGCATACACTTCACGCACTCTGAATGATGCAGAAAGAAATTACTCTGTTTATGAACTCGAAGGTTTGGCTGTCATGGATGCTCTTGAAAAGTTCAAGTTGTATATCGAACATGTACCCTTCGAGTTTTTTTTAGCGTATGGCTTTCAGTGCCGGGAGTGTCCGAGGACATGTTCGGCTCGCCAGTTTTGTAGCTGCTTCGAGACGGACACCCAATGGGTCAGCTACAAGTACCGTTGGGGAGGAAAGTTGGAAGGGAGGGTCGAGGAGTTGGAAGGTAGCGGCTGTGGCCTATAGATAGGGACCAAACCCGACATTTGCCTGGAAGGAAGATGGGAAACCACAGAAGACCATCTTCAAGGTTGCCGGCGAGGGATTCGAACCTCCTCGCCTCCCGGATGTGAGCGACTGCCAACAGTCATGCCGCAACAACCTCGGCTAACTCACCCGGAACTTGTGACCTGAAAAGGTGAATTGGTCGTCGGTACGAGTATACTGTGTTGGTATTATTCTTCATATTTTTATGTCGCAGTCTAGAGCTGTTGAATAATTATCTTAGTGCAGTTGGCATACATTTTGCTATTGGAAAGTCTCTTGGCTTGGAGAACCGAGTGAGCCTAGCATGAAATGAAGGTTCCAATAACTTAATTTTTAATCTGATGTAAGACATATATTTATATGTATTTAAGGGGCTGTGTTTAATCTTTTATTTCTGACGTGCCGAGCTGTGTAACGTTCAGATCTCATTTTTGTGTTGAGCGAGGAATTTCTCTAACCTTAATATATTTTCGTAACAATTAATTTTCTTTTCCTCGTCTCATTTAGTATGGTCTCTTATAGACTCTGTTTAATATATCACTTCTTATGATATGTATTTTATCTATTCCGTCCGTTGCCTGCAAACAACGTCGGGATTGTTAACTTTTTGCATGTTTCTCTTGGAAACAATGTGGGTAATTTTTCCAGTCGAGTTGTGATCAGTCATTTTGCAATTGCTTGCTGTACGCACGTATTTGAGGTTGGTCGTGAATAATTAATTGATTTAAAGACTCTTTCAATTTATTTGAAGGGAATATTCTCTAGACGGTTTGACGTTGTCATTACTTCGAAGTTTTTCGTGGATATTTATGCATTTCATTGGGATCTATTCTACTGTCTGGAATATAATTTGTTCTTCGATTATTAAAAGGGTAAATACTTACTTCTCCTTCCCACTTGTGGGTTCCTTGCTTCTTAATTTTAATTAATTTGTTTTCTTTATGTTCATATGTTATGTTATGTTCATCTTTTTAACATGCATGTAAAATTGTCCTCTCATTTAATTATATTTTATATTACGAAACTTCTTACCTATAATGACGTATGGACTTGAAACTTGTACTATCAACAGAAGAGATAGTAGCAGACTTCAGGCTACAGAAATGAAGTTCCTGAGAACAATGCTTCAGAAGACCAGAAGAGACAAGATCCGAAATGTGAAGATTCGTGCAGAGATTCAAGTGAAACCACTTCATGAAGCAATAGCAACATCAAGGTTGAAATGGTTTGGTCATGTGAAGAGGATGAATCCAAGCAGAACCTCAAGAGTATGGCTTGAGCAAGATGTGGAGGGCAAGAGACCAAGAGGCAGACCACGGACACGCTGGATCTCCCAAATAAAAGAAGACCTGCAGGGAAGAGGTGTCGATTGGCACCAGGTAGAGGAGGAGGAAATATACCTGAATAGACAAACATGGAGAGCGCTCTTAAACCGCACCCGGGAAGCTGGAGACGGTTAATGATAATGATGATGATTACGAAACATGCTTCGTGTTTTCTTCAATCATAGATTTAGTGCTCTTCTCTCAACTTAATTACAACTCGGGTATGGTAATTTGTCCAGCCGTTCCACACACATACCCTAGTTACTCTCTGTTATTATTTATTTTTAAATCTCTTGTAGGTTTATTTATTTATTTATTTATTTATTTTCTGTTAGTGTTTCTTAAGGTAACTTGTGGGTACAGTTTAACATAGTGGATGATAATTGTTTATGCCATATATATTGTTATATGATGATTTGTAGAGCTATGGAGTGCTCATGCGAAGGAAGTTCCGCATATTAAAGGAAGTCAAAGTATTATTGTTCTATAATAAGAAAGGCATTGGATCATGATAAGAACCATTGTATACAAGTAGTCCAGTTCATGTAAAAGTAACGTTTTAGCTGTGTTGACAGAAGGGTTTTTGCGGAAATACAATTAGAGAATGATTGTCTACTCATGTCAATGATACCAATATTATATTTTATTAAACCCGAAGTTATGTAATTACGTACAGTTAACCTTGATCAGTCGACTGTATTAGACCGACAATGTAAGTAAACCTAAATAAAACGATGTGTGAGCAGTATATGGGAACTACGGAGTGTTAGAAAATGATTATGTGGAAAAACAGTGTAAATAATTAATTGAGAGTTGTATTGTAACCGAGAATCCAGAATCTCGAAAGTAACGTGTTAGCAACGTTAAATAGTGTCAATTATTATGAACAAATTACATGTAAATATTTTTCGGAATTGATTTAATTTGTTAAATAATTTTGGGTAGGATTTATTATTCGAATGTTTTGGAATAGCGTGTGTTTTGTGAGCGGATGTTTTTGTATAAATGATTGCCCACTGTTAAGACTAATTGTTGAACCGAATTGGTCTAGAACAATTTCGGGGTGCGAATGAAAGATTGTATGAAAATTCCAGAATGATTTTTAAAGGAGCATAGAAGTTATGAGCATTTTTGTAAGATCTGAATGTTAATTTTACGTGTATTTTAAACGCACACAAGTCAGTCTCAATTCAGGCCGGACAGAATGAATCACCGTTAGGAGTGGAGGACTTGGTGTGACATAATGTGAAAAGTTGGCGATTCACAGCCATGTATAAAATGAAAATAGTTCCGAGCTCAACGCTGTGCTATCGCTCATTCATGGAGCAAGCCAATGCACGTGCGTTTTCAGACGCGTGCCAATGAAGGTAACCTGTTCCCAGGAATGCCACGAATGTAAGAGCATCCCTTAAAAGTTTTTTTTACGTAGTGTAGGCCTATACCTGCCAAGGCTTTTATCTGATATTTTTACACAGCAATGTAGTAAGATGTGGTGCAGAAAGGAAGTGTGTATGATTGTATTGTTTTATTTCTTTTTGTTGTTAGATTATTTTATTGTTATTTTGTTTATATTAGGTTAGTTTACCATTGTTAATAAATTTATTCAGTTCATTATCTGTCGCTGTTGACGTGTGATTCATTTTAAATATAAGGATTAGAGTATTGTGGATGTATTGTAGGCGAAGCTGAGTTCCCAGTCCCCAAGAACGTAAGTAAAGGTAGTTTGTTGTTTACCCACAATATTCTTGGAACTGCTGTATGTAAATCCCTACAGACCATGTTGGAGCGATTTCTAATGTAGTAATTGGCCGGTGCTGTTAGAAATAGGCAATCCAGCTGGGGCAATGGATATTCCAACAGGCTACTTTCCGGATATACAGGTACAGTACGTCGAAAGCCTAGTTTCCCTTGTCCTCAGTAAGCTTGACTTCACATGAACCAAGTTCGTGGAAAAGCGCCTCAGAGAGGCGTCAGTTCTTGTCTGCTCCAATTTTGGGAAAGCGCCCCACTGTTCATATCGTCGAGAATAACTTGAGTTGCAACATCTACTCTGCCTCGCTAAATGACTTAAAATCTCCGTTCCTGCTCAATTTTGCCCTTGCGTTAAATTTATAGTATTCGTATATCGAAAATCTTCCATTAGCTCCAATTGAATATAAACATAATAAAATACCATCTCCTTCCATATAAATTGATATCAAAAATAATTACAATAAAAATTTAAAATTAAAATTACGTGGGTGGTTATAATGTATCCCAACGTTCATGTAGGTTGATTAAAATATCTTATCACAGCACCAACTATGGAAATATCTCAGTACCTTCCAAAATCAGCCTAAGACTTAGTACAGCTCCTCTTGTTCCTACATTTCTCCTGAAACCAAACTGGTCTTCACCCAACTCCGTTTCTATCTGGCTTTGCATCTTCATGTAAATTATTTTAGACATGATCTTGTCTTATAAATATATTAAAATGAAGCATAGGACTTCAACATTACAATTGTTCAGATCACCAGTAATCAAGGAATATATAACTAATGGCATCATACTACAGTATATTGAAAGAGTACGGTACATCCAGTAAATCATTTCATTTTGAGGTTGATGCACGAGTGTATATTTACAGAGGATTCATAGTTACTGAAGCACAAGTGGATTAGTGTTCATATGTGGGAAGGGTGTGATATTTTGTTTTTATTATATCTATACGAGAGAAAGCTTCTTTGATGAGGTAAGTAGACCCTAAAACTGCAGTCAATAATTAAGACCAGGGGATCTCAAGCTCGTGTATATTCTTCTGAAACTAGTGCACAGTAATTAGACTAACTAGCTTATCTGTTGCAAGCAGAGTGCGCTTTACCAACGGCAGTACAGCGCGTGGTAAGTGAAGCAACTACGTTAGTGGTCATATCAATGCCATGTATTAGCCTATAACATAGGTGGTGTTCGATCAATAGAGAGAAAAAGAGAGAGTGGCTAGTCAATAAATACAATGGAAATATATCAATAAAAACACTTTCTATATCACATTACTTCAAGCAAATTTCAGTAGACTACTGTTTTTTTCTATCTGTAAGACCAAATCTGCATTTAACTACCTACAACATTTACATAAATGGTTACTTACCCAGAAACATTCTTATCTGGAGACCCAGGTGTCGTCATCAGTGAGGACGTTCGTGGTGAAATCGGTGGTGAGCTATGTGTACAAAATAGTAAGCTATTAGAGAACTCTATTGCTATGTAGTACTACAAGCTATAATAATCCATATTTTCTCTAGAGAGGATCTGACAGCTCCCATAGCATTATCTCCTCCCTATAGAGGAGAGCTTCTTCAATATTATGTCCTCCCTATAGAGGAACTGAGAACTCCCACAAAATTATATCCTCCCTATAGAGGAACTGAGAGCTTCAACAACATTATATCCTCCCTATAGAAGAACTGAGAGCTCCTACAACAATATATCCTCCCTATAGAGGAACTGAGAAATCATACAACATTATATCCCCCCTATGGAGGAACTGAGAGCTCCCGCAACAATATATCCTCCCTATAGAGGAACTGAGAGCTTCAACAACATTATATCCTCCCTATAGAGGAACTGAGAGCTCCCACAACAATATATCCTCCCTATAGAGAAACTGAGAGCTCATACAACAATGTATCCTCCCTATAGAGGAACTGAGAGCTTCAACAACATTATATCCTTCATATAATTGAACTGAGAGCTCCTACAAAAATATATCCTCCCTATAGAGGAACTGAGAGCTTCAACAACATTATATCCTCCCTATAGAGGAACTGAGAGCTCCCACAACAATATATCCTCCCTATAGAAGAACTGAGAGCTCCTACAACAACATATCCTCCATATAGAGGAACTGAGAGCTCCCACAGCAATATATCCCCCTATAGAAGAACTGAGAGCTCCCACAACAATATATCCTCCCTACAGAGGAACTGAGAGCTCCTAAAACATTATGGCCTCCCTATAGAGGAACTGAGAGCTCCTACAACAATATATCCTCCCTATAGAGGAACTGAGAGCTCCTACAACATAATGTCGTCCCTATTGAGGAACTGAGAGCCCCCAAAACATTATGTCGTCCCTATAGAGGAACTGAGAGCTCCCATAACAATATATCCTACCTATAGAAGAACTGAGAGCTCTCACAACAATATATCCTCCCTAAAGAGGAACTGAGAGCTCCCACAACATTATGTGGTCCCTATTGAGGAACTGAGAGCCCCCACAACATTATGTCGTCCCTATAGAGGAACTGAGAGCTCCCACAACAATATATCCTCCCTATAGAAAAGCTGAGAGCTCCCACAACAATATATCCTCCCTAAAGAGGAACTGAGAGCTCCCACAACATTATGTCGTCCCTATTGAGGAACTGAGAGACCCCACAACATTATGTCGTCCTTATAGAGGAACTGAGAGCTCCCACAACAATATATCCTCCCTATAGAGAAACTGAGAGCTCATACAACAATATATCCTCCCTATAGAGGAACTGAGAGCTTCAACAACATTATATCCTTCATATAGATGAACTGAGAGCTCCTACAAAAATATATCCTCCCTATAGAGGAACTGAGAGCTTCAACAACATTATATCCTCCCTATAGAGGAACTGAGAGCTCCCACAACAATATATCCTCCCTATAGAGGAACTGAGAGCTCCTTTATGTCGTCCCTATAGAGGAACTGAGAGCCCCCACAACATTATATCCTCCCTATAGAGGAACTGAGAGCTCCTACAACAATATATCCTCCTTATAGAGGAACTGAGAGCTCCTACAACAATATATCCTCCCTATAGAAGAACTGAGAGCACCCACAACAATATATCCTCCCTATAGAGGAACTGAGAGCTCCTACAACATTATGGCCTCCCTATAGAGGAACTGATAGCTCCTACAACATTATGTCGTCCCTATAGAGGAACTGAGAGCTCCCACAACAATATATCCTCCCTATAGAAGAACTGAGAACTCTCACAACAATATATCCTCCCTATAGAGGAACTGAGAGCTCCTACAACATTATGTCGTCCCTATAGGGGAACTGAGAGCTCCCACAAGAATGCATCCTCCCTACAGAGGAACTGAGATCCCCTACAACATTATGTCCTCCCTATAGAGGAACTGAGAGTTCCTACAACAATATATCCTCCCTTTAGAGGAATTGAGAGCCCCCACAACATTATATCCTCCCTATTGAGGAACTGAGAGCTCCTACAATTTTATGTCCTCCCTACAGAGGAACTGAGAGCTCCCACAACATTGTATCCTCCCTATAGAAGAACTGAGGGCTCCTACAACATTATATCCTCCCTATAGAGGAACTGAGAGCTCTTACAAAATTGTCTCCTCTCTATAGAGGAACTGAGAGCTCCCTCAACATTATGTCCTCCCTATAGAGGAACTGAGAGCTCCTACAACATTTATCCTCCCTATAGGAGAACTGAGAGCTCCCACAACAATATATCCTCCCTATAGAGGAACTGAGAGCTCCCACAACATTTTATCCTCCCTATAGAGGAACTGAGAGCTCCTACGGCATTATGTCCTCCCTATAGAGGAACTGAGAGCTCCCACAACAATATATCCTCCCTATAGAGGAACTGAGAGCTCCCACAACATTATGTCCTCCCTATTGAAGAACTGAGAGCTCCCACAACATTATATCCTCCTTATAGAGGTACGGAGAGCTCCCATAACAATATATACTCTAGAGGAACTGAGAGCTCACACAACATTATGTCCTCCCTATAGAGGAACTGAGAGCTCCCTCAACATTATGTCCTCCCTATAGAGGAACTGAGAGCTCCTACAACATTTATCCTCCCTATAGGAGAACTGAGAGCTCCCACAACAATATATCCTCCCTATAGAGGAACTGAGAGCTCCCACAACATTTTATCCTCCCTATAGAGGAACTGAGAGCTCCTACGGCATTATGTCCTCCCTATAGAGGAACTGAGAGCTCCCACAACAATATATCCTCCCTATAGAGGAACTGAGAGCTCCCACAACATTATGTCCTCCCTATTGAAGAACTGAGAGCTCCCACAACATTATATCCTCCTTATAGAGGTACGGAGAGCTCCCATAACAATATATACTCTAGAGGAACTGAGAGCTCACACAACATTATGTCCTCCCTATAGAGGAACTGAGAGCTCCCTCAACATTATATCCTCCCTATAGAGGAACTGAGAGCTCCCACAATAATATATCCTCCCTATAGGGGAACTGAGAGCTCCCACAAAAATATATCCTCCCTATAGAGGAACTGAGAGCTTCAACAACACTATATCCTCCCTATAGAGGAACTGAGAGCTCCCACAACAATATATCCCCCTATAGAGGAACTGAGTGCTCCCACAACATTATATCCTCCCTATAGATAGAGCCCTGCGAGGATAAACAAAACGATATTCGCATCCGCCCCGCATCCGCACAACTGTTATCCACATCTGCCCCGCATCCGCATGACTGTTATCCGCATCCGCCCCGCATCCGCACGCCTGTTATCCGCATCCGCCCCGCATCCGCATGACTTTTATTCGCATCCGCCCCACATTAGCACGACTTTTATCCAAATCCGCTGATATTTCAATATTATGTTTAATTTATTAAATCAAGCAACGTGTTAAACCAACACATTTAGACATTTGAGGAGAAAGTTGTTCTTGACAATTTGCTTCATTGGAAGAACTTCAAGTTGGCATTCCAAGGGACTTCAAGTTGGATGGCTTTTCTGGTTCCTTGACCTCCGCTTTAGAAGAAATTGGCTATACTTTTTTGGCTACTTTCGCACTTGTGCCTCAGTAAGTTTTGTGTGCCCGATTTGTGTCCTGAGTATGAATACACTTTTTACAGGTAAAACATCACTATATCGTTCAACTTTTCGTTTCCATTGAAAACGTAACCAAATGTCTGCCATATCGTTGACTTGAGCTTTGTTTCACGCGCTATTGAATATTCACCTTGTTTTATTTTAATAGATAGTTTATCCATGTTGGTGAAATGATGTTCATACTCACGGTCGCAGTAACATTCACTACGCAAACTTCTCTTTACGCTTGGAGAAAGGGATTGACATTTGGCCGGAAATTACAAGTCAGTCATCATCCTTCTGCTTCTGGACCCATCCATGTTCGCATAGTTGATGTCATAATTGATGTTGCAATATCACAGCCAACGTGCTTCAATGACAAGTTGGAAATAAATCTACAGATAAACCTGGATCCCGATCTTCCAGGATAGTTTAGATGGCGAAGTAGCTGACATGAGGAATGTTAATGATGTCACCAGGATGAGCTAACAAGCTTATTGACAGCATTATATCTCGTACGTATAGTAATAATGGCAGTGAGAATTGATGATGATGAGATGTCAAGACCATGTACCACAAACATACGGTACTTAATAAAATGTAGTTAAAAGCATATGAGTAAAATGATCTTCTCGTGTATACGTGCAATACATGTCTGAATATTTCGTACGCAATAGGCTATAGGAGTATTCCTCTTTTAAGCGTGAAGCTTTTTTTTTTAGCGTATGGCTCTTGGTGCTGGGAGTGACCGAGGGCATGTTCGGCCTACCAGTTTTGTAGCTGCTTCGAGACGGACACCCAATGGGTGAGCTACAAGTACCGTTAGGAAGGGAAGTTTGCATGTAAGGACGAGGATGTGGAAGGTAGCGGCTGTGGCCTATAGTTAGGGACCAACCCCGTCATTTGCCTGGAAGGAAGATGGGAAACCACAGAAGACCATCTTCAAGGTTGCCGGCGGGGGAATCGAACCTCCTCGCCTTCCGGATGTGAGGGACTGCCAGCAGCCATGCCGTAACGACCACGGCTAACTCACCCGGTAGCAGGATGCTGTAGATTGGCTTATCAAATATGTAATATTAACGTAAGTTTGTATTCTAAAGAGTATCCGCAAATTTACTCGAAACATTATCCGCAGCGTATCCGCTATACGCACAGCAATGCAAACTATATCCGCGTGGCGAAAATATTTGCGGATATCCGCGGGTTTATCCGCCGATATCCGCGTTCCGCGCAGGACTTTATCTATAGGGAGGACATAATGTTGTAGGAGCTCTCAGTTCCTCTGTAGGGAGGACATAATGTTGTAGGAGCTCTCAGTTCCTCTATAGGGAGGACATAACGTTGTAGGAGCTCTCAGTTCCTCTATAGGGAGGACATAACGTTGTAGGAGCTGTGCCGGCTGCCGAGGCCTGACGCACTCCTCTGGGGCAATGATTAAATGAATGACAGATGAAATGAATGATAGTGGAGAGTGTTGCTGGAATGAAATTTTGACAGGGAAAACCGGAGTACCCGGAGAAAAACCTGTCTGCCTCCGTTTTGTCCAGCACAGATCTCACATGGAGTGACCGGGATTTGAACCACGGACCTAGCGGTGAGAGGCCGGCGTGCTGCCGCCTAAGCCACGGAGGCTTCAGCGTTTGGAATATTTTCCAAAAATAAGGAGGCAAGGTTTCTTTGAAACGTATGGTATCCCATTTAATTTCACACGGCATTAGCCCAAAAAACATGAATTATTTGCATAGTAATCCAGGCCGTGAAAACCTTAATCTGCATATTTTATCCATTGTTATTTATTTTAAGATAAATTTACCGAGTACATTTCCGCTCGGACAATTTGTTGTATTTCCGGGGACTAATATCGGTTTAACAAAGCATCTTTATACTCATTAAACGTGCGGAATGAATAATGGACTATAAAGATAAAACTACCATGCAAGATGCAGAATTATCCGAAGTAATAGAAGTAATTTAACCTTTCAAGTTACATGAGGTAGAACTCTCAATTATAGCGGCTTCGGAGGCGTAGTTGGTAGCATGTTGAGTTTCTATGCCCAAGGTCGTGGATTCGAACCCGGCCGAATACGTCGGATATTTTAGAGCGTTAAAATTCCCTCAGTATGCCTTTCTGCGGAGGGGAAGTAAAGCCGGCGGTCCCATGTCATAGATTTATGGCAAGTAAAAGAACCTTCCACTAATTACACTTGTGTGAAGATAAATTATAGGTTAGATTTGACTAACACTCTTACGTTCCAACGTTCGTAGCCAGGAGCCGACTGCAGTGGCATCCAGTAACCAAGTTCAGTACTAGTTGTCCTTGACGGTAGCAAAAGTAGGAACTACTTATAAATTGAATGTCTGCAATCCTTACTTATATTTAACAGATAACACACACTAATGCAGCCATCACAATTAACACCGGTTTTCAGACAGATTCTACACACACCCAAATTACACGGGGCTACATGACCACGTTGTCGCAACCTCTAAACTGAGGCTTCGGTGGCGTAGTCGGTAGCATGCTGAACTGCTATGCCCAAGATAGCGGGTTCAAACCCGGCCGAAGTCGTCGGAATTTTAAGAGCGTTAAAAATCCTTCAGTATGCCTTCCTTCGGAGGGGGAGTAAAGCCGGCGGTCCCATGTCATAGATTTATGGCATGTAAAGGATCCTTTCACAGAATAAACTTGTGTAAAGCAAAATTGTTAGGTTAGATTTCGTCAGAACGCTCTATCAAAGTTCCAACGTTCACCGCTAGGTATCATTGATATCTGGTGGCGAAAGTTGGAACTACTTGAAATTGAACGGAACTTGTAGCTCGCCCATTATGGTGTCCGCTGGAAGCAGCTACAGACTCAGGCGAGCCGAACATGTCCTCGGACACTCCCGGCACTAAAAGCCATACGATAAATAAATAAATAAATAAATAAATAAATAAATAAATAAATAAATAACTGAGAAACCAACCAACCCTCAATTATGGAATTTGTACATATAATCAAGGGCCATATTAGTTCATCTCGTTGTATCATCTTCATTATGCCATGTCATATAGCCTATTATAACAATCATTTTACTCATCACTGCGTCATAATTTGTACATAAATTGCAAGCATTTTGCCTATTAGGATGGCTAGCTTTTTGATACTTGACTTTATGGTAGCCAGAGCTCAGGCTCATCAGGTATTGTGCGTGTTTCAATCATCACCCAGTTTATAACGAGGAAAGTTCATTGATTCCTATAATAACTATGGTCGGTACGGCGGTAATGACCTGAGAACAACAGAACTTTCTAGTTGAGAATTTGAACTTAGCATCATTATGTTTGAATATGATCGGTCCAGGAGACTGGAGGGGGTAGGGTTGTCACGTGGAAGGACTGAAATATTTAAGAGCGTGTTGAGGTGCGCTTGGCCTACTATACAGTACTATACCTTTGCTTCATCACGTTTGTGACTATTGATACTTTTACTACTGTTCGAGTGTTGGTTGGTTCTTAAGTTTAGGGGCTGTGACAACGCGGTCATGTAGCCCCGTGTACTTTGGGTGTATGTAGAATCTGTCTGATAACCGGTGTTAATTGTGATGACTGTATTAGCAGGCGGAGGAGGAACCTTTTATTCTTTTGTTCCCAACGGCTGTGGAGGTGGTTGAGGTCATGCCAGATGGATTGGCAGTAAAGGCGCCACTCAATCATATTTTGAGTCTGCGGTATTCCATTGCAGTTCTGGAGCTGGAAACTGCATGTCTCATGCTCTATGTGCCGCAGTGAATGGCTCTAGGACCATAGTGTGTTGGTCACTCCCTGGCAAGTTGAGATCCACCTTAACAAATTCATGCCAATGGCATTCTCTCCTGCTGTTTCTCTACAAGCCCAACGGCGATGGGATAAGGATGACGGAAGCAGGTTTGGGTAAACTGGAGGCTTCTAGTCTGGACCTGCACGTTGGCGGCAGATGTGTGATGGTCGCCTTCCTGAGACCTGTGACTACTCAGGGATCCGGTCCTGCATCTGTGACTGTGCAGGCCTATTTAGGATTACCACTGCCCACCCTGAATGGGGAAGGCCCTAGAAAATGTGGGCTAAACATCCGTAGTCACTTCCATAACCTGTCTGGGAAACCTCACTCTGAGGGTTACCCCAACTTGCGGTCGAAATCAAGAAAGAAAGATAACTAAGTTCATTACTATTGGTGCATGGAACGTCAGGACATTATTAGACAACGATAACAGACCAGAAAGGAGAACAGCTCTCATCAGCCATGAGCCGAACAGACTTAACTTTGATGTCGTTGCCCTGAGTGAAACCAGATTCGCCGGAGGGGGAAAAATCATTGAGGCTTCATCAGGATACACCATCTTCTGGAAAGGAAAGGAGGAAAATGAACGACGCATCCATGGTGTGGGTTTTGCAGTAAAGACCAAATTGGTGAATGATCATCGACTCGTTCCCACTACAGTAAATGAAAGACTCATGACTCTCCGCATACCTCTTGAAGGAGGCAGGTCCATTACTCTCATCTCTTCATATGCCCCGACTCTTACGGATGACGAGGATTCTAAGAACCGCTTCTACAACCAACTGAACACAGTCCTCACCAAGGTGCCTGCTACAGACAAGCTTGCACTACTAGGAGATTTCAACGCCAGAGTGGGGAGGGACAGCCTCTTATGGGGAAAAGTCATGGGTAAACATGGAATTGGGAACTGCAATGCTAATGGTCTGTTACTTCTTGGCCTGTGTGCTGAGCATGAGCTCTTTATCACGAATACCCAGATCCAACTGCCAAATCGCTTCAAGACTACATGGATGCACCCACGCTCAAAACATTGGCATATGATTGATTATGTCATTACCAGACAGTGCGACAAGAGTGATGTCCTGATCACGAAAACAGCCCGAAATATTGATGAGTGCTGGACAGACCATAAACTTCTAATTAGTCGATTCAGGATTTCTATCCATAAAAAGCCACGTACCCATTTCATGAATCCAACAAGGAAGAAGTTCAACACATCTAAGCTTCAACTTGATAGCGTTGCCACAGAATACCAAACCTCTGTTCTAGAACAACTAACTCATAATCCAATCAACACAAAGGATGTAGAATGTGAATGGACCACACTTCAAAATATCATTACAGAGTCTGCACAAAAAGTCATTGGCTATGAGGAAAGGAAGAGACAAGACTGGTTTGAAAATAATAATGAGGAAATCTTGAACCTTATCAAAATTAAACTGGATGCCTATCTATCTGTTTCTCAAGATCCATCCTCCAGAGAGAAGAAATTGCGTTATCAAGAACTAAAACGGAAGTGTCAGTCTGAAATCAGGGAAATAAAGAACAACTGGTGGCAGCAAAAAGCTAAGGAACTTCAGAAATTCTCAGATAGCAGGGACTTACGCAACTTCTACGCTGGTTTGAAAGAGCTGTATGGACCGGTCCGATCATCATCAGGAACCTTGAAAGCTGTTGATAATTCCACCATTCTTACAGACAGCCAGGACGTCTTGAAAAGACGGAAGGAGCACTTCAGTTCACTCTTGAACCGCAGTTCTGCTGCTGCTGACGATTTTCTTCAGCATGTCCCTCAACATATTCCCCAACCCGGGATGGACACTCCTCCAAACTTTAAAGAGTTTATCAAAGCTCTCAGCAGAATGAAAGCAGGGAAGGCTCCAGGATCAGAAAACATTCCCCTTGAACTTATTCAATGTGGAGGCTTACCTCTAAAAACCAGGCTTTTCTATCTCATTCTTCTAATTTGGGAAAACAAAAATGTTCCTGCTAACCTGAAAAACTCCAGAATAGTTACAATCTTCAAGAAAGGTGATCGCGGTATCTGTGGCAACTACCGTGGTATTTCCCTGCTTGCCATAGCTGGAAAAATATTTGCTCGAATCTTACTAAATGGACTTCAGGTTGTTTCGGAGAAGTTACTACCTGAATCTCAGTGTGGATTTCGGGCCTCTCGTGGTACAATCGACATGATCTTCTGCGCAAGACAACTCCAAGAGAAGTGCAGGGAACAAATGACACCTCTGTTCTTAGTGTTCTATGACCTTGAAAAGGCCTTTGATACGGTTCCACGAAGCGCTATGTGGATGGTTTTGAGGCGCTTTGGATGCCCCGAACATTTTGTTAGTTTGATCCAAGCTCTCCATGATGGCATGGTTGGTCAGGTATTATATCAGAATGATATCTCAGAGGAATTTCCAATTACAAATGGACTTAAGCAAGGATGTGTACTTGCACCTACACTTTTTGCCCTGTACCTGGCAGCTATGCTTTATGAGACATCGCCTGAAAACAACTCAGGTGTGAAAAATAAATCTCGATATGATGGGGGGGTTCTTCAACCAGGCCAGACTCCGTTCCAAAAGATTAACCTATTCCACTCGGGTCACAGAATTGCAATATGCAGATGACAATGCTTCTCCAGCCCACACACCAGAAGAGCTTCAGCAGTCTGCCAACTGTTTCAACAGAGCTTATGAACGTTTTGGCCTGACTGTCAACATTCAGAAAACCAAAGTGCTAACTCATCCTGCTCCTGGAACCATCCCCCCAGATTTTGATATCAACATATCTGGCTCAGCTCTGGAAAAGGTGGAACACTTCTCGTACCTTGATAGTATTCTATCAGCGAACTGTACCTCTGAGAAGGATGTGTAAAACAGAATTCAGGCTGCCCATGTGGCTTTTGGACGTCTCTCACATCGTGTGTTTCTGAACAAAGATCTAAGTATCTGCACGAAAGTATTGGTGTACCAAGCTGTTGTTATTTCTACGCTACTACACGGATGTGAAACCTGGACCCTATAGCGCCGGGACATCAAGAAACTAGAACGTTTTCATCAACAAAAACTTAGATCAATCATGAACATCAAATGGGATGACTATGTAACTAATATAGCAGTCCTTGAGAAAGCAATGATAAACAGTATTGAAGCCTCCATTGTTGGTCATCGGCTTAGATGGGCAGGCCATATCCATCGTATGAGTGACAGCAGATTACCTCGGCAAATCCTGTATAGTGAACTCAACACTGGCAAGAGGCCATGTGGTGCTCCTTTAAAACGATATAAAGACCGACTCAAGCAGACCATGAGGAGAGTAGAGATAAACCCAAATACTTGGCATACTCTTGCACTGGATCGCCCTCGCTGGCGTGCTACCATCTCAGCTGCAGTTGCACAGTTTGAGCAGGAACATTGTAGACAGGAAGAGGAAATTCGCCAGAGGAAGAAGATACGTCAAATACTACCACGTCCTCCACCCTCCATCGGATGCAACATATGTGGTCGCATGTTCTATGCGAGAATTGGCCTGATAAGCCATCAGCGCCATCTTCATCGTCTGGACTAAAGATTATGGAACTGCAGGCGAGAAACGTAAACTCGGATACGAGTATCGGCCGACGACGATTACTGTGTGGTATCTGTTTTTTAATTTAAGTACTGCAACTTAGAATTTTTCAAATAGTTCCTACTTTTGCCGCCAAGCGCCACCATCAACGACTACTAGGCCAAGTTCAGAACTTTGCTACCAGACGCCACCGCAGTCGGCTTTTGGCAACGAACGTAGGAATCTAAGAGCGTTGTTTAGATTCCTAACCTATACAATTTAGCTTCACACAGGTGCAATTAGTGGAAGGTTCTTTAACATGCCATAAATCTATGACATGGGACCACCGGCTTTACTTTCCCTCTGAAGGAAGGCATACTGAGGGATTTTCAACGCTCTTAAAAATCCGACGGCTTCGGCCGGGTTTAAACCCGTTATCTTGGGCATAGAAGCTCAGCATGCTACCGACTACGCCACCGAAGCCGCCTCTGTTATGTGTCGTAATTATGTTAGTTTCTGCAACGAGTGTCGTCATTGATAGCCACATAATAACTCCCTTAGCTTTGTGCTGGGAAGTAATTTGGGTGGTAGTTAACAAGTTAATTTTTCTCGCTGAACATTTTTGGCCAAGTTACCAGAGTTGAAGTCACGTAAAGTGGAGCGTTGATAAACAAGTTTTGTAACAGTCACATCAACGACACACCGAAATTCTTACAGTTACTGGTAGGAGGAATTATTCCAGAATTCATAACCAGGATTTGAAACCAGCACGACTCCAAGAAGATACCAGTCATCAGCTCTGTAATTTCAACAATCATATTCTAGATCTTCTCGTAAGGGTGCATGTCACAGATTCAGGCCACTGCCGTATTAGTGTTACTGTAGTTAGTTGCTGTTTTAAGGGGCGAAACAATGAGGTCATCTGTCCCTAGCATTAGTGTTAGGGAAGTTTACTACCTGTAAAGTTGTAAATCCGAGCTTATGATTTTAATATCAAAATGTAGTTTAATTTTGACAGATATTCACATTTAAAAAATTTAAATAGATATTTATAACCTTTAGTTGGAAAATACTAATCATTTCTGTAATGTTATTTCTCGTGTGTGCTAAACATCCAAAAATCTGGAACTTAAGTTGATGATAGGATTATTACAATTGGGCACCCAACTGTGGGTCAAACTTAAATATTGTTGTATTGAATAATAAAAACAGTAGCCGCACATTCTTGGATTAGTGGTGTATAGCTGCGGCTATTAATTTATGGGTAGCATCGTGGACTTTTGTAGTGCTTGGTAGTGCCTAGTTAGTTGTATATGATTGATTTGATTAACTCAGATCTGATGTTCGCTTGACTCCATCCCCCCACACCTGTCTGCAATGTGAGCATAATAATTAATCAGATAATCACATGTAAAAAAAAGAACTACTGTTTGTTGAAACCAGTGGTAACATATGGAGCAGATATATGGACCGAGGCAGATGATGAATTCCTCCGGATATGGGAGAGAAAAGTAGTAATGAAAATGAAGAAATTAAGAGCGTATTTGGAAAATCAGATATTGTTTCAGATATTTAAACAAGAAGTTCCGTGACGAACTAAAGAGCCTACTTTTCTTGAAATTTAAGATTCTTGCCAATCTATATAGACCTATCTAGAATAATGACGAAATAAAGTTGGTAATATCGAAATTTCTAATTAGTTCGAAATATACCTGGTATAATGTATGTAGCCTAATAGAGCAGTACAGTTGGCAGCCCTGGTGACTGAATATAGGCTATTGTTAGTTGCATCTCTTAAGGTACAGAATATAAAATTTGGTTGAAATCCAATGGATAGCATGCACGTTACATGCAGTTAGACCTTGGATTTATCAGCGCACGTAAAATCACGTTGGCAACAATGTCATGCATGAGTTGGTCAGAAATAATATGAAATATTATGATCTCGTGTTGTGCCAATTTTGGATGAAATACATTTGTTAGTGTAGAAGTAACATGTATTTAAAAAAAATGGACATATCAGCAGGCTTAGAATCATGTTGGCAGCACTGAGGTAGGCCTATATTAGTTACACCAAATTAATCTAGAATGCCAGGTAATATACATGTGAAAAGTTTAGAGCTATTGGCTTGCATACTTTCTGATATATTGATATTAGGGTAACAAAAATAGAGACACTATTTATTAACAGTTGGCAGCCCTGGTTACTCATAAGAATCGGCATAGTCATATCTGTTATGGTACACATAGCACACACGAAATTTGATTGAAATCCAAATGATAGTATAGAAGTTACATGTATTTTAAATTGTACCTCTCAGCAGGCTTAGAATCATGTTGGTAACACTGTCGTATATAAGATACTCCAAATTAATATAGAATGTCAGGTACTATACGTGTGCATAGTTTAACGCTGTCGGCTTGCATACTTTCTGATATATTGGTATTTGGATAAAATAAATTGAGAGCATTTATTAACAGTTGGCAGCCCTGGTGGCTCTTAAGAATACACTCAGTCATATCTGTTTATGTACACATAGCACATACGAAATTTGGTTGAAATCCAATTGATAGTGTAGAAGTTATATGCATTTAAAATTTGTACCTATCAGCAGGCTTATAATCATATTGGCAACACTGCCATGTATGGCCTCGTGGAAATTAAACTGAAATATTATTATCTATACGTGTGCCAATTTTGAAATAGGTCCCATTCATACCTTCCAAGATATCCAACATGGAGCTCAAATTTCAATTGCTATTTTTCAGCAGTTGGTAGCACTGACATCATTTTCAAATATGGCCGTGAGATAGTCAGGTATAGATCTTTACTTCTACCAAATTTTGTTTCGATTGCTGCAGCCGTTTAGGAGTTGATAGGGGACACACACACACACACAGCCAGACAGACAGACAGACAGACATTTGCCCGATCTCATGTCTACTTTTTCCTCATTTTTGCAAAATGTGAAAAGTAGGCTAAAATAGGCTGAAATGGTTAGGACACGTGGAAAGAATACCTGAAGAGATAGTGATTAGGAAAGTACATCAGAGAAAGCCAGGCGGGTGACGATTGAAAGGATTGAATGGAGGACAAAATCAGGAAGATGAGTGTTAGAAGGTGGAGAAGCAAGGCAATTGACCGAGAACAATGGGCTGCTAATATACGAGAGGCCAAAGCCCTTCAAGGGGCGTAGTGTCAAGAAGTAAGTAAGAAGTAGGTAAAAACAAATCAGGCACAGTCTTATATTTCCTACCTAATATAATACGTGCTGACCGACTGAAAATTATCAATGGTTTTTAAAACTATGCGGATTGCCGTCCAGCAACTGCGTGTACTTAATAGTTTCTCTACTTAGAGCTAACAGCAGTTATAGATCACGTCATCATAACGCTAGAAGTCGGCTCTAGGGATAAGTGCAGAGTCCAGTTTGTATGTATCGGAGACCCTCGCTAGCCCGCTCGCCCGCGGAGCGAGCCTGTCTCCCGCCACGCACTTTGCCGTTATGCGGCGCTCGCGCGGCGTGAGTCATTGAGTATAGGAATTTGTACTTACCTAGTTCAGAGCTGGTGCTGAAAATGTTCGCCATTCACTGTTACACATCGCTGGCACCTTTTTATGAAACTGGCATTTACTCTCTGAAGTTCCTCAGCACCAATTGACTGTATTTCAGCTGTAATATAGGCTTTAAGCTCATTTATAGTGTGACGGTTTCTCGCATACACTCTATTTTTAAACGTCCCCCACAAATTAAAGTCACATGGTGATAAGTCTGGGCTTCGCAGTGGCCACACGTTCCGACTTATAATCCTCGTACCAAAATGTGACGCAATTCTGTCATGGATGCTTCGTCATTGTGAGCAGTGGCAGAATCTTGTTGAAAATAAGTTGACAATCGCTCTCCGTAAGTCAGTTCGTCAAAAAAATTGGTCAAGGATCACATTGAAGTACAAATTTAAGTACAAATTCCTATACTCAATGACTCAATGCCGCGTCAGTGCCACAAAACGGCAAAGTGCCTGGCGGGAGACAGGCTCGCGCCGCGGGCGAGCGGGCTAGCGAGGGTCTCCGATACATACAAACTGGACTCTCTGTACTTGCGGCAGGGCTGAATTTACCAATAGGCCCCATATGCCCCGGCCTTGGGGCGCACCATACTGTGGGGCGCAAAATTAATCCGCAATTATTTTGTCAGAAAGTTTCCATAAAATATTAAAGACTACAATACACGTAATTCGTATAATTTTATGATTTAAATTAAACTTTCCAAAATGTTGACACTTTTCCAATTTATATTCTGGCCATCATTTTCCAACAAATGTTTTACAACAGCAGATTTTTCGACTTCAGCTTTAGAACAGGAATGTTTTATGATTTATTAGGAGAAAATTTAAGTCTTGAATATTAGTATCAGTTTAATTTGAATAATTCATATCCATAGTTGTAGGTTGTATGATGTAGTGTATATGTATAACTGTAAGTGTATAATGAGTCTTAAATTGTTTAAACTTACTTTAATATCTCGTTGTCCTAATTATTTATAGTTTATATATACAAATTTAGAAACAGTTGATCCTCTCATTATTTTAATTTATTTAATTGATTTTACTTCACGATAACGATACATTAAAATAAAAAAAATCTTCACAAACACCTTTCTGAGGTATAAATTCTCACTCCTTCACGATGGTAAGAAGAGGGGTCGGCAAAAACCAACGGAACTAGGACCGCATAAAATCTAAATCAGGCCCTGAGGTGCGGGTCCAGACTCGAGGCTCCTGCATGGAAGGGGATAGCCATGGCCTCAAGAGGGCAGTTAAGATGATATGTAGGATTGCCACTTCAATTACAGGATGATTTCAAGCGCAAGTCTAGGGTTGCCTTCATCCCAGTCCCGGTTTCGGTTATAAATACCGACAACAAAATAGCACAGATTAAACTGTGCAACAATGAAATTGTTACATAAATAAATATACTCAATTTTTATAAATTTTGGAACGATGAATTCGAAAATGACAATATTTTTCTTTTTTAGCTCCCGTATTATTTTGATTTGTTTGATTGGTTGGTTCCTCAGTTTATTTATTATTATTATTCGAGTCAGAAGCACTACAACATACACAAGAGGGATGATACATAATATTACAAATGAATAACACAATACAACAATGTCTCGAATTAGATTTTCTTCGCCCAGAAACGGGCCACTGTCACATTCCTTTCATGACCTTCCATTAACTCCTGCGATGAGCAAGAGCACGGCCACAGTTCACAGGAACACAGGTGTACCACGGTCTGTCTCTTCCCACACTCACAGAGTTCTGATTCCTTTAGGTATCCCCATTTGTGGAGATTAACTTTCCTCAGTATAGGAGCTGTGATAACGCGGTCACTTAACCCCGTGTACTTTGGGCATCTGCAGAATCTGTCTGATAACCGGTGTTAATTGTGATGACTGTATTAGTGTGTGTTATCTGTTTTTAATTCAAGTAAGGACTGCAGATATTGAATTTTTCAAGTTGTTCCTACATTTGCCGCCAAACACCACCGTCAACTACTACTAGTTCGGAACTTGGCTATTAGACGCCACCGCAGTCGGCTCCTGGCGACGAACGTAGGAACCTAAGAGCGTTGTTTAAACTTAACCTATATAATTTAGCTTCACACAGGTGTAATTAATGGAAGGGTCTTCGACATGCTATAAATCTATGACATGGGACCACCGGCTTTACTTCCCCTCCAAAGGAAGGCACACTGAGGGATTTTTAACCCTCTTAAAAAATCCGACGACTTCGGCTGGGTTTGAACCCGCGATCTTGGGCATAGAAGCCCAGCATGCTACCAACTACGCCACCGAAGCCGCTTTTGATTTGTTTCTAGCTAACACAATCTGAGATTACTTGTCTTATGTAGTATATTGTGACGCGAGTTTCTGATTTACTGTGTGGAATCGAAACTGCTGTTATAATGCCCCACAGATGTTCTAATAACCCCAAGAACGTTTGTTACATATGTGGAGATGCAATGTTTGGACAAAGGAAGCGAAAATTGTCACAAGCAGTGAAAAAATGCTTATAACTTATAGAACTTAAACGTTTCAATAACTTCCAAACCTGAGCTAATCTAAATTTGTAACTGTCATTTTCCACTTCAGAACACTCAAATCCATAAAAATCAACTATTTTGGCTTTTGTAAAAAACATAAAGTTAAAATTTGTTGTCTAGTGTTAGGCCTATATCACATGAGCATGATGGCCATGAAATCCGAAGCCTCTTATTGCCACAGTGATATTTTGTTACTTACCGTGGTTTCTTTATCAATACTGGAGAATGCAGTTTTCTTAACCTTCTTGTCGAGTCAGGTGGCAGTGCCAATCTGTTAAAGAAACACCCAATTTAAAATAAATTCTTTCAACGAAGGTAGCCTATGCTTTTCAGTATATATTCACAACACTCTTAAAATTAGTTAAACGATACGCCACATCATAATACATGCAAATTACAAGGCGCGTATTTTAAGTACCATTTTTTTTTGAGGAACGACTACATAATTTTACAAATATTTTGTTTTCTTTATATCCTACAAAGTTGATGTACTTCTGAATAGAGTCACCTGCCTTATTAAGGCACTTGTCTTAAACGCGGTGCCAATTAACACGGATATGATTTTTGACTGGGAAACAAACCAAACTTTGCGTGATACAATTTGCGTTATACACACGTAAGTGTGATGGTCTACCGCGCACCTTACTCCTGAGCGGGCGTGCGCAGATACTACCCACTTATCATTGCAGCCATTGCCACGCGAGGAGCACTTGTAACGTATAATAGAACACATCGATAGTTTATCTTGTTTTTCAATGCAAAAATAGTTGTGTGTCAACAACGTTATAAATAAACTGGTTTACAAACCTATCCTCATGCAAATTGCGAGGGGTGTTAACACTTGCTCACCTGTAATATAACCTTGTCAGAGAGGTTAACAGGTATTCATCATCTACATATCCATGAGTCGATGTGTGTAGCGGTGGAACATTCTTTCATTTATTTATGTCTTCGTCACAGAACGACACCATCAATGATGAATGTACTATCGTATTCAAAGCGCTTGTCACCAAGGAATTCCGTCAGAAGAAGGAAAATATGGAATTACTTGTGACGATAGTGGATCGTCATGCACCTATTGACGACCTTCATTGAACATTCGAACCCATTCCCTCCCCATTCAATCCATCAATGCACTTTCACGACACACCTCACAGAAGTAACGATGAATGTCAACTGGTTTAAAATTTAATGCATTGAAGAAAGGAATCATGGACCGTATCTCAAAGACAACGGGCTTGAAGTCCCTAGAAATGGCCACACTATATGAATGTCTCAATCGTCGCATGTGGTGTGTCAACTACAGTCTGCACATGCAGCGCTGGCCGAAACTACAGTTTTCCGAATCGGTGTTCAACTTAAAAATCCCGCTTCGTAGATACAATAATGCACTAAAACAACTAAAATGATGGCTTGAAAATCAAAAAGACATATCCAGCTCAGATATCACAATACAAACCCTCATATTAATGAGTAGTCTGCAGCGCTTCCTAAAATGCCCAAGCTACTGAAATTAAATGAATAGGAATATATTTAAGAAGCAATAACATTCACCATGTTAGGAGAATATATGATATTTACCGTATTAGTTAATAGATAATTCTTAACAATACAAATCGATGCAAATTAAGAAACAAAATAACACAGACAAGCTCATTTCTTAGCTGAAGCACTATGGCATTCAAAATTACCACACAATATTGGCGACGTGTTTTTGCGCTTTTTGATGAGTGCAACATTAGGGTTTTAGATTTTGGAACTTCATTTTATTGAGCTACCGGTACTCGTAATTATACAATTACCTAAATATTGACAAATATGCATACCGTCATCATCATCATCTTGCACAGTTTCCAGCCACTGGCCGGGTCTGTTTGGAACACAACCCTCTCCAACGTGTTCTGTCTTCCCACAATCTCTCAGCCTCCACCCTTGTCCAGTCTTCTTCTCTCTTCTTCACGCTTTCTTCCACCCCCTTCAGCCACCTGTCTCGGTCTTCCTCTCGGTCTCTTTCCTTCCCACTTCGTCTCGTGCATCCTCCTGGGTATTCTCTTCTCCTCCATTCGTTTTACATGTCCATACCATCTAAGTCTAGATTTCTCTATACCATCCTGTAATGGTTCCTCCATCATTAATTCTCTGGTCCTCTCATTCCTTATTCTGTCCCTCTTTGTAGCTCCAATACTGCTTCTCAAGAACCTCATCTCACTGGCCTGGATTTTGCTCTTCTCCCTTCCTTTCATAACCCAGGTCTCCGAGGTATACGCCAGGATAGGGACATAGTACGTCCGATATATGATCTTTTTGCTGTTCTGAGGGACATCCTTGCTCCATAACATGCTTCTCACACTCCTCCGGAATGCTTCTGCCTGTCTCCCCCGCTCATTTATTTCTCTATCATTTCTTCCATTATCTTGTATCAGGCTTCCCAGATACTTGAAACACTCCATTTTCTTCAGCTGTTTCCCACCTATTGTTATTCCTGTTGTGTTCTTTCCTTCTTCCTTGTTGTGCTCACCATCTCACCCTTATTTATGCTAAATTTCATCCCACATCCTTGTATTATTCCTTCCCACACTTCCAACTGTTCCTGTACCTCCTCCTCCTTGTTTCCCCAAATCATCTGCAAACCCCATTGCTTTCATCCTTCCTTCCCCAATTACTTGTGCCACTCGGGTCATTATGTCATCCATACCGTACAGTATATAATTATTTTAATTCATTCTTTGTAAGGATATCCATTTCTTTTGATCTAAGATTACGTCATAGCAAATTAATGTTCTTTAGATTCAGTAATTTATAGATTTGACACAACGATATCTTTAATTAATATTCTTAATTGAACTTTCAGCTGAAGAAGGCTTCATTGTCAAGCCGTAATATGTACAACAATTATATAGATATTTCTTAATTTGTATTGATAGGCGTAATATTATTAAAATGAATAATATATTTCCAAACTTAGACACTACAAAACAGTTGTATTACCAGAAGCATTGTATGCGTCAGAAACGACCACAATTGGAGCATCTGGCATCATAGAAACAGAAAAAATTGAACGTAAAATTCTGAGAAAAATACACACATCAAAAAAAGTTTTGCATCACCTCGGTTCCCAGATCTCCGGCATATAGACGTTGACTGTGTATATTGTATCCAAGATACAGTCCCTTTGACTGTTCATAGATGTCACTAAAACTGCTCAAAGATGTAAACAACCATGCATGAGCAGGGCCTATTAGACGGAGGGGGTACGACAGCCGATCAGTTCCAGTCATTCCACCAGGACGAAGGTACGCTGCTCATGTTGTCTGTAGTTCTACCATGCCTAGAAGGTCAATACCGCAGTTCGATCGCGTCCGCATTGTTACTTTGTGTCAAGAAGGGCTCTCAACAAGGGAAGTTTCCAGGCGTCTCAGAGTGAACCAAAGCGATGTTGTTCGGACATGGAGGAGGTACAGAGATACAGGAACTGTCGATGACAGGCCTCGCTCAGGCCGCCCAAGGGCTACTACTGTAGTGGATGACCGCTACTTACGGATTGCCGCTCGGAGGAACCCTGACAGCAATGCCACCATGTTGAATAATGCGTTTCGTTCAGCCACAGGACGTCGTGTTTCAACTCAAACTGTGCGCAATAGGCTGCATGATGCGCAACTTCACTCCCGACGTCCATGGCGAGGTCCAGCTTTGCAACCCCGACACCATGCAGCGCGGTACAGATGGGCCCAACAACATGCTGAATGGACCCCACGGAATTGGCATCACGTTCTCTTCACCGATGAGTGTCGCATATGCCTTCAACCAGACAATCGTCGGAGACGTGTTTGGAGGCACCCTGGTCAGGCTGAACGTCTTAGACACACTGTCCAGCGAGTGCAGCAAGGTGGTGGTTCCCTGATGTTTTGGGGTGGCATTATGTGGGGCCGACGTACGCCACTGGTGGTCATGGAAGGCTCCGAAACGGCTTTACGATACCTGAATGACATCCTCCGACCCATAGTGCAACCATATCGGCAGAATATTGGAGAGGCATTTGTCTTCATGGACGACAATTCTCGACCTCATCGTGCACATCTTGTGAATGCGTTCCTTCAAGATAACGACATCGCTCGACTACAGTGGCCAGCATGTTCGCCAGACATGAACCCTATCGAACATGCCTGGGATATGTTGAAAAGGGCTGTTTATGGACGTTTTGACCCACCAACCACTCTGAGAGATTTACGCCGAATTGTCGTTGAGGAGTGGGACAATTTGGACCAACAGTGTCTTGATGAACTTGTGGATAGTATGCCACGGCGAATACAGGCATGCATCAATGCAAGAGGACGTGCTACTGGGTATTAGAGGTAGTGGTGTGTACTGCAATCTGGACCACAAATGCTGAAAGTCTAGCTGTATGATGGTACAACATGCAATGTGTGGGTCTCATGAGCAATAAAACGAGCTGAAATGTTGTTTGTGTTGATCTCTATTCCCTTTGTATTTAACGGTTCCGGAACTCTTGGAACCGAGGTGATGCAAAACTTTTTTTGATGTGTGTATTTGGAGCAGTACACAGAGATGGGATATGGATGAAAAGATCTACCAAAGAGCTATATGAACACACAGACAGACTCACAGATATCATTAGAAAACGCAGACTAACTTTCTACGGGCACATACAGAGAATGAACAATAAACGACTTACAAAGAAAATATTTGATGTAGTAAACAGTTCAAAAAGGAAAACAAATTGGTATCATGAAATAGAAGACGACTAAAAGCAATTAGGGATCAACAAGCAAATGATAGAAGACAGAGAAACATTCAGAAACAAAATTAAGAAGGCCAAATTTTTAGTAAGTGAAAGGAAGAAGATAGGAACATTGTGGACGGAACAAAGGAAACAGGAGCACAGTCAAAGGATGAAGAGATTTTGGGAAGAGAAGAAGGGAAAGAAGTGAAAATTGTGACATCATGAGATATTTAAGTTCAAACACTGTCCATAAGGGCAAAAATGATGTAATAATAATAATATTTCCTTATTTATATACATCTCATATAACTCATTTATGTATTTATTTATTTATTTATTTATTTATTTATTTACATGCACTTTACTTTTAACTGATATATAGCGTTTCAAATCCTTAAGCTACAAAGGTCGAGTCAAAAGTCATGGCAACTATTTTTTTCTTCTCGCGAACAGGAGACAACACGGAAAATCTACGATATGCATTTGGAAACGTACGGTATGTACTTGCGTAGGATGTCACTAGAGGGTGTATGTAAACAACAGTGTGGGTCTGAGCATGCCCCCAAGTTCAGTGTGTGAGTGAGAACGTCACACAATGGAAGTCAACAAGCGAAAGATTGATTCTTTAGTCGCTTGATCTGAGCCCATTTGACTATGATCTAATCCCCAAAGTCAAGAAGCCACTACGTGGACGACGGTTTGCTAACAAAGAAGAAATCGTAACAGCATTTTGGAAGGAGGTGTTACACGTTAGCGATTCCCATGCAGCGAATGGTATTCAGCGCATGCCCCACCGATGGCAACGCACAGTATACACCTTGGGTAATTATTTCGAAGATCTGTAACCAGTGTAGACCTGTCCTTTGTACGTTGTCTTGTGTATTTGCTTTCTATACCATAATAAAACAATGTTTACCAATGGCCTGTGTTCTGTCAGCTACGAGCATCTCCTGACGTCAGAATTTATCTTCAGACACTATGCATACGTACATGCCTTATATTTCCATATGCATATCGTAGATTTTCCGTGTTGTCTCCTGTTCGCGAGAAAAAAAACTTATGACTCGACCCTCGTATATTTATGAAAATTGTCGAATTTGATAAAATTATATTATGATTATTGTGACTGCTGTTTAATGAGGCGGGGTATCGGGTTAATCTACCTTTAAAGATAAGGATGATCACCACAATTACCAACACGACTAGTAACCACTTACTAGCCTAAAACAGGCTGGATGAAGAAATGGACAACAGGGAAAAAATAAATAAAAAGTAAAATAATTAATGCCCTCAACCAATGAAAGGACTTGGAAGAAAGTACAGGTACTGGGGCATAATATGTTGTTGTTTGAGTCTTCAGTCTTTTAACTGGTTTGATGCGGCTCTCCATGCCTCCCTGTCCTGAGCTAATCGTTTCATCTCTACATAGCTACCACACCCTAAATTCAAGGCAATCTGTTTAACATATTCTAACATTGGTCTACCCCTACAGTTCTTGTCCTCGACCCTTCCTTCCATAACTAAGCTTGCTATTCCTGGGTGTCTTAGTTTGTGTCCTACTAACCTATCTCTTCTCTTCATTAGCAGTCGCCAGAAACATCTCTCCTCTCCCACTCGTCTTAATTACCTCTTCGTCTGTAACCCTATCTACCCATCTGATCTTCATCATTCTCCTGTAACACCACATTTCAAACGCTTCAATTCTCCTCTTTTCTGCTGCACCAATAGTCCAAGTTTCTCTTCCATAGAGCGCCACGCTCCAGACAAAGGCTCAAAAATGACTTCCTAATGCCTAAATCTATATTCGATGTCAACAGATTCCTTTTCTGAAGAAACGCTTTCCTTGCCTGAGCCAAACTACTTTTTATATCCTCTTTGCTTCGTCCATCACTGGTTATTTTGATTCCTAAGTAACAGAAGTCTCATACTTCCTTTAGCTTTTCACCTGCCAATTTGATGCCCTTAGAGGTTTCCGATGTATTTAGGCTGCATTCCAATATCATTGTTTTACATTTATTAATTTTCATCATGAATTCTTTCCTAAAAACGGAGTCCATACCATTCAAAAGCTCATTCAAATCCTTTCTCCAAGAGTTTAGTGCTTTTCAGTCGGTCAACACGAATGTACCCAAAAGAGATGGGTTATGCCCTAATCCTGAAATAAATTACATGAGATTAATAAAACACTAGGATGACCAGTTTCGATCGTCAAGCGATCATCATCAGATCCAATACACTTAGGCTATAAAATCTATGTTTGAAATACAGGTGAAAATATTTACAATATGTACAATTATTTAGTTGCAGTGTTGGTACTGCAACTGTCAGTGTATGCTAAATGCAGTATATATGTTAGGTGAAATGCTAAATGGTGATGGCTATCCGGAGATTGTACTTTAGAGAGATTATATGGTTGTAAACTATGGTTAAACTATAAAATTTTAGGCTAACTACTTATCTGATTGTCTTCCGTACTACAGCTATTCGCAGTTTCCGTGCTCACTTGAACTCGAACACAGCGAGTTCAAGTGAGCACGGAAACTGCGAATAGCTGTAGTACGGAAGACAATCAGATAAGTAGTTAGCCTAAAATTTTATAGTTTAACCATAGTTTACAACCATATAATCTCTCTAAAGTACAATCTCCGGATAGCCATCACCATTTAGCATTTCACCTAACATATATACTGCATTTAGCATACACTGACAGTTGCAGTACCAACACTGCAACTAAATAATTGTACATATTGTAAATATTTTCACCTGTATTTCAAACATAGATTTTATAGCCTAAGTGTATTGGATCTGATGATGATCGCTTGACGATCGAAACTGGTCATCCTAGTGTTTTATTAATCTCATGTAATTTATTTCAGGATTAGGGCATAACCCATCTCTTTTGGGTACATTCGTGTTGACCGACTGAAAAGCACTAAACTCTTGTTTACTAAGGCAACACTGAAAATATGGCTTCAAACACCACAATGTCCTTTCTCCAATTTCCTTCATTGCTTGTTCAATGTAAAGATTGAAAAGTATGGCTGATAAGTTGAAGCCTTGCCTTACACCTTTCTGAATACCAGCTTCTCTCTCATGTCCTTCAGCTCAAATGACTGCTGTCTGGTTTCTGTATAGATTATAGATCACCCTCCTATCCCTGCACTTTATTCCAATCATTTTCAAAATGTCAAACAATTTAGCCCAATCAACGTTATCAAATGCCTTTTCTAAGTCTACAAATGCCATGAACGTTCTCTTTCCTTTCCTTATTCTACCTTCCAAAATCAGCCTAAGACTTAGTGCAGCGTCCCTTGTTCCTACATTTCTCCTGAAACCAAACTGGTCTTCACCCAACTCCGCTTCTATCTGACTTTCCATCCTCTTGTAAATTATTCTAGACAGGATTACTCTAAGATTAATAATGATGATAATAATAAAAAAAGCATATGATAATGTGCCAAGGAAAAAAATATGGGTATGCTTGAGGAAACATAATGTCCCCAAGTCATTGATTTAAAAAGTTCAGATACTGTATGACGGTTGTGAGAGCAGTGTGCGCGTAGGAGGTGGAGGATCAACATGGTTTACGACACAAAGATATTGTGTTAAACAAGGTAGTTCACTTTCCCCGTTACTCTTCCTTACGCTCATGGACACAATCATTAAAGAAATCAAGGAAGTAGAAAATGAAGATCTCAATGCCCTAGTTTTTGCTGATGACATCGCCATTTTTGGAGAGACAGAAATGGAGGTTCAGAGGAGATTAGATTACTGTAATACAAAATTTAAGGAATTCAAGTTGACTGTGAGTAAAGGCAAGTCAGTGGCGGTAAAGATGAGCTGGACAGCCACACCTTGCAACATCATACTGGAGGGAGAGAAGGTTCAATGTGTAAACAGTTTCAATTATCTGGATAATTGTGCGAAACTATAAGTTTTGAACAGAGTTGCAAAAGGATCCAGCTTCTTCCACCAAGTATGAAACCTCATCTGAGACAAGGGAATAACTCTAAGAGCTAATCAGACCATGCATAAAACCTACATCCTGCCAATCATGACGTATAGTCTGGAGACCGGTATCATAAATAAGAGAGAAACCTCGTCTGAGACAAGGGAGTACCTCCAAAGAGCTAATCATACCATGTATAAAACCTACCTCCTGCCAATCGTGACGTATACTCTGGAGACCTGTGTCATAAATAAGAGAGAAGCATGTGAAATGAAGTTTCTTAGGTCAGTCCTACAAAAACCCAGAAAAGACAGGGTCAGTAATGAATATGTAAGGTGAACTTGACCATGGGGGAAAGGACGAGTGTGGTTAGGTCATGTGAAGCGGATGCATCCGACCCAAACTCCGAGCCAGTATTTGGAGATGGAGGTGCCAGGAAGAAGACCGATTGGACGTCTTAGGAAGGGATGTACAGATTAGGTTAAGGAAGATCTCATGAGGAGAGGAGTAACATGGGATCCACTGGAGAGGGGAAAGTTATACCAGGACAGGAATAAATGGAGGCATATCATTCACAATGTTCCTACCCAGCTCGCTGGAAGGATGTCTTGATAATAATAGTTCTGTGAGAACATTGAGTTACTGTTAATTCATATACGGCCACAACAGCAATAAATAACACGGCTACTTATTGTGACACCTACCTGTCTCTTGGAGACTTTTTCTTTGTGAGTTTCTTCTTGGGAGATATTTTTGGCCTAGAAAAGAGTGATAAGTTTTAGGACAGGAGTAATAGCACAGTACACATAAAATGGAATTTACCATTATCGAGGACTATGACACTTGCAGCTCACTTAACAAATCAACAAGGGAAAGTATTTTGAAGCACAAGAGCTGAAAATAAGACCGTTGTTGGGACTCGCTGTTCTTTTCACAAACCTTAAACCCCTAAAGCAAACGGAGGTGTAGTTTGCGTCAAACTCTTTTCAGTTGTCTGGATAGCTCAGTAAGAATTTCAAACACTGGTGCTCCACCTTTTATATTAAAACAACTATCCCTGCATGTCTCGATCCATTTAGGTTATCTTCTTCAGCAAATATGTAACAGTCTTGAACAAAACTATTACATTTGTACATCAAAAACTATTGATAACATTCTAATAAACAATTTTTGAAAATACAAAACACAAGTATAAAGCTGCTTACAAACTATACAGTAGGAAGCTAATAAGGCGTTAAATCCATTAGCATAAAAGTTCGTAGTTAAATCATGTTCAATCATGTACCTGAGAATCAGCAAATGTAAAAGGTAATTTTCTAAAATTTGAAGACAAAAGGCAGAGCACAAATTGATGTCATACAATACGGATCACGTACTAAGTTACTTACCTCACTTGTTGGTTAGAATTTTACAGCGAAGCGGAGACTGAGATATCGATGGGAAGACAAATAATGTTTTGTTTTTGCAATTAAGAGTTTGGAATATAAAAAATTACAATAGAAAGGATATGTGGAATAATTAGACGGATTAAATGATTTTATCCCCTTGTATCAATCTGCCATCAACCATAGTGTTAGCTGCCGATATGTCGCCGTCGCGCAGACCCGAGCGTGACTTCCTTCTCAGTTGTCGCTAACGTTTGAACTAGTAGCATTTATTATTCTTTCTCTAATGCATCCCCAAGGTATATCAGGACGTGATGAAGGATATTGTGACTGCCACGTGTACACCACGCTTAGTGTGCCTGCTTCTCATTGCCATAGGGATATTGCACCTTACACCAAACTTTTTAGACGCACAAAGTAGTGTTGGGAGCTCACTCATTTGCGTGGGCGTCACTACACACAGCCTTGCTGCGATTGCCATGGGAACCTCCTTACTACATGCGCTGGAAATTGTCCGTCCGCTTCACAGACACTGAATAATCACTTTCAAAGCGATCTACAATTTCAAAGGCAGATAATTTAGAAATCAAATCTTCCAAGACATTCTATTGATTCAGTCTACTTAAAAGGAACTTACCCTAGATTTTGATACTTGCCTTTCCACTTTTTCAGTCTTCTTCGAAACGTACTTTCTGATCCCACTGGACTTAGGCAGAGGTAATGGTTCTGGTTGAAGCTCGGATGATCTTATTCTGCAAAATGACACATTTATGATGAGAGATGACTATAAGCCTGAAATAGTACATACGTATATAATTATACAATAGCTTTCTGTTCTGCACTGGTCGAATCGACCATATTTTATTTTATTAGGTATATAAATTATGCTAGACATTCTTGAGGAGTCGAGATCCGTCATCTGATGAGGATGCCCTCTAGTAGAATACCCAAAGCATATTTTGAAAGGGAGATAATTGGCAAGAGACTAATAGGCAGAGCTCCAGACGGGTGGATGAAGCAGGCCCACAGAGCCTTAACTAACAGGAGCGATGAATGAAGGACAGTGGTGGAAGAAGAATGGTGGCAGGAGGTAGAGCTCCAGACGGGTGGATGAAGCAGGCCCACAGAGCCTTAACTAAGAGGAGCGAAGAATGAAGGACAGTGGTGGAAGATGAATGGTGGCAGGACAGACAGCTATGGAAGCCGCTTGTTCATTCCTACACCCAGCCTGCTGGAGTGGAGAATCGATGATGATGATGATGATGATGATAATGCGATATATAAATTATAAACATATAAAATAATAATGGTGTGTGGCATTTTTGTATGAGACGCCTTTCATAACATTACATTTCCACGAAAGGTTACCGACTGAAGAACATCAAACTTTCGTTTGCTAAGGCAACACTGAAAATGGCTTCAAATACCATAATTAAATTTTCATCAAGCATTAACAAATGGAATTATTTTAATTCTTTCAGAATGATTTTTCTATGAGAGGCTTTTCATAACATTAAATTTTCATGTAGTATTTATTCACTGGATGAAAATATTTTATTCTAAATACTGTGACTTATGACAAAGTCATTTAAATATCACGCTATTTCATTTGACGTAGCGTCATTCAATCTTTTACAGGGGCGTTTCGAGTGTGGGGGGGGTCTCACCCCCCTTAGGTATTTTCTCAGTCGGCAAATACGACATCAGTCGGCAGTCGGCATATTCTGAAGAAGTCGTAACATTTCCCAAAACAGAATTTAAAAACTCAAAACGGGGCATGGCCATATACTATTTGGTCCGATTGTTTTAAGACTAATTATTATACTGACGGGGGATGACTGTTGCTCACGTCCGCAGGAGTTACCTATAAATTGCCCTGCACGTATCCCCTGGGTGGTGCTAAGCGAGCAACAACGACATACGGTGAAACTGAACAAATTACAATGTCTCAAACTCTTCGTTATAACGGTTCTTTTCAGAACCACCAAGCCATAGACATTGGACCTTCCGTCCGCATTCTCCAACTAAATATTGAAGGCATAAGTTCTGCCAAGTGTGACTACCTCCACAAACAGCTTAATAGCCTCAACATTGATATAGTCAACATTCAGGAGACACACACAAAAGATGAACAGGACCTTGCTAGAAGAGGACAAATACCGGGCTATACATTAGTTGAAGCCATCCGTCACCAACAGTATGGAATTGCCACTTACGCCAAATCTGGCCTGACTGGAGTACAAGTTGTTGAATCGAGTGACAAAGATCTTATCTTCTATATAGTAGTAAAAATTAATGACCTAATCGTCGTTAATGTGTACAAGCCTCCTTGCATCAGATGGACTTCGAAAGTTTTGCCCACCTTCAACCATCCCTGCATCTATACTGGGGATTTTAATAGCCACCACACAAACTGGCGGTATGACACAGTAGATGATGATGGCGAGGTACTAACTCAATGGGCAGAAATATCCGATCTGCATCTAGTTTTTGACGCGAAAGACAAAGGCTCCTTCCATTCTGATCGTTGGGGAAGAGACTACAATCCCGACCTAACATTTGTGCCCAAGGATTGTCTTGATCAGCCTCTTAACACTGCACGTGAAATACTGTCTAACTTCCCAAACAGCCAACACCAACCAGTTCTTCTGGAAACTGGCACGAAGATACCCCTGGTGAACTCAGTACCTCTACCCAGGTGGAATTTCAACCGTGCAAATTGGGACAAATTCTCTGAAGATCTTGATCGGAAGCTATTTGATTCAAAACTAGAGCCAATTGCCAATAACTATGATGACTTCGTTAACCTAGTAATTTCAGCTGCTAAATTAAACATCCCCAGAGGTTTCAGAAAAGACTAAGTGCCAGGCTGGAACCCTGAAAGCGAGGCGCTATACGAAGAATATATAACAACAGGCAATCATGAAGTTGGTTCGAAGCTGCTACAATCACTAGAGAAGAATAGGAAACAAAAGTGGGAAGAAACAGTGAAAAACATGGACTTCGTGAAATCGAGCAGAAAGGCTTGGAGAGTCTTAAATCGTCTTACTGGAAAACATGTCTCCAAAAAGCAGTATACTAACTTGAGCCCAGATGCCATTGCAAATAGAATGGTGGACATTACACGATCCAAAAGAGATAAATGTCACACGAAAACAGTGAAACAAAAGCTCACCGAACTCAAACGTAGAACTCAGAAGAATGAGAAACTGTCTAGGCCATTTTCTGTTCAGGAAGTTGAAACCGCTATCAAGATGTTGAAAACTGGTAAAGCTGCTGGTCCAGATGGCATCTATAACGAATTCCTGCGAAACATGGGTCCACATAGCATCAGCTGGCTTACTTCACTTTTTACTTTCATCCTTCAGACTAACAACCTACCAAAGCAGTTTAAACGGTCAAAGGTGATCGCCCTTTTTAAACCCGGCAAGACGGAGCAGAGACCTGAAAACTACCGTCCAATAACACTTCTTAGCTGCATTTATAAACTTTTATAACGAGTCCTTCTTGCCAGGATAGCACCACTCATTGAAGCTGTAACCCCACCAGAACAAGCTGGATTCAGGAAAAACCGAAGCTGTACTGATCAAGTCTTGGCCCTCACCACTCACATTGAAGCAGGGTTTCAAAAGAAGCTAAAATCAACAGCTGTCTTTATCGACCTGACTAGCGCATATGATACTGTCTGGCGACATGGACTGATCCTCTCAAAGTGCTGGAAGCTATCCCCTGTTTGGAAATTGCAAATCTTATCTCTAACATGCTTTGTGAAAGAGAGTTCGTAGTATTTCTAGATGATGCTAAAAGTCGCAAAAGGAAACTAAATAATGGTCTACCCCAAGGATCAGTTTTGGCCCCAGTTCTATTCAATCTGTACATTCATGACTTGCCACCAACAACAGCTACTAAGTTTATTTACGCAGATGACATTGCACTGGTGGCTCAAAGCAGAACTTTTGATGATGCAGAAGGCACTCTTACAACCGATCTGGAGAAAATGTCAACGTTCTTCAAGTCCTGGCGACTGATCCCAAGTATGTCTAAGACAGAGGTTTCATGCTTCCATCTTGCCAACCGACTAGCAAACTACAAGCCAAATGTTGTATTTCGTGGTGAAAAACTGAAATACAACCCTTTCCCGAAATACCTAGGTGTCACGCTGAACCGAACTCTGAGCTACAAAGAACACCTCACCAAGCTCTCTCACAAAATTTCCACCAGAAATAACATCCTGCACAAGCTTTGCGGTAGTTCATGGGGAGCCACGGCGGACAGCTTAAGATTAACGGGTATCAGTCTAGTCTATTCTGCAGCGGAATACTGAGCTCCAGTATGGTTGGAAAGTGCACATGTGCATAAAGTGGATACCAAGCTGAATGACACTATGCGTTGCATAACCGGCACCATAAAATCAACCCCTCGCCACTGGCTACCAGTACTCAGCCACATTCCACCACCTCACCTGAGGAGGAAAGAAGCTCTGATCAAAGAAGCAAAGAAGATATATGCTTCTCCCTCATTACCAATACACCAGGAATTCTGCCACCCACCACCGAAGCGACTTCATTCGAGGAGACCAACCAGTTTATTGGCCGACCAACTTCTGGCAAATCGATTCAACCTAAACCAATGCTGGCAGGACGAATGGTCAAACTCAACGTCTGGAACTAGTGCCCAGGAGATCAACCCAACGGTGAAAATACAAGGATTTGACCTTCCTAGAAAATTATGGTGTCGCCTCAATAGACTGAGAACCAGGCACGGCCGTTGCAATTACCTATGCCATAAGTGGGGTTGGATAGATTCCCCATTGTGTCAATGCAATGAGGAGGAACAGACCATGGACCATATCATCCAGCTCTGCCCTCTACATGCCTACTCCGGGAGCCCTAGTGATCTGTTTCATCTTCGAGAATGTACTGTGGAATGGCTCCAAAACTTGAACTTGGATTTGTGATTTGTTTTTATGTAATTCACCATACGATTAAATAAACAAATTATACTGACAGTCGGCATTTTTACCGACAGTCGGCACAAACGGACGCTGCAATAATTTCGTACAGCCAGAGCCCAGTGCGGCATGAGGAAGAGTCGGCAAACTCAAGCCAACTCATTGAGATGTTGTCGGAGGAATGTTATGAGTGAGTCATAACTTATGACCTGCTACCGCTGGTCTCGACGCGTCCTCAGATATCCGCACTATTGTGACAAAATTGACAGGTTTATGGTTCCAAAGTTCCTCAAGGGGTGGGGTGCTCACTATGGCCAGTGCAGTGGTCACCGAGAATGAGTGAAAGCAGTCGTTCCTGAACCGGCAACTTTTACATTGATAACTACGTGAAAATACAGTGGCAGTAGGACGTGAGTTTTCGCCGTCGCGGAACATTTTCATGGGGCAGCGCGTACCCATCAAACGTAAGTAATAATAATACAATAAATACATGCGTATTACCCGCCATGATTATGTTTAATGGTGCTAACAAGAAAAAATGCCCGATAAATCCATAAAAGTCGACCTTTGTATGTGTGTGTGGGGGGGGGGGATTGTTCTCTTTTAAACCACCTTTTTTATTTAAATAAAATTTACAGAGTCTTTTAAAACACAGTGACAAGAAAACCGGGGTGGGGTGGAGAAGACAACTCTAAGTAACTTTGTCGAAGGAACGAATATCCGGAGAAGCACCCCTGCGGCGCTCAACATCTTCAAAGGGTTGAACTTAATGCCCATCGGGCAGCTAAGGTACAATTAAAATCAAATTAAATCTTAGCGGAATGGATAGAGTATCATTGGTAAATTTCGTTCTGGTGACTTTTGCTGTAGCTCGTTAGGTTTAGGTGCTTAATATCTCTAAAGAGAATGCCTCTACCCTGTATAGTAGGCAATAATTCACACATATCATTTTGGTGACTAACGCATAAACCTTACACGTTACCAGAAAATCTCACCATATGAGGTTTACTCATATTTATGTACTCTATCCATGCCGCTAAGATTTAATATTCCCCCAGGGACCCATATCTAGTGGGACGTGGGTTGGTGACCACGGGACCCCAGCTGTGTCCGGCATTGCTTCCACTTGAAGTGCCGGACTCCTCTCCGTCTTCTTTCCTGTCGACCTCCCTTGGTCAACTCTTGTTCTTTTCCGACCCCGGCGGTATTAGGGTATCCGAGGCCGGGGGGGTCTTTCACTTTCCCGCCTTAATTGGCCCTTGTCTCTTCTTTCCTGATCCCTCATTCTTCGAGGGATCAGACCTTTTGTTTTCTTTTCATTATATTTCCTTTTCTCTTTATGTTTCCCGCACTGTTTTTGTTAATAGGCTCTCCGTGTTTCTAAATTCCCTTAAGCGATTTTTTTGCATCTACACTCCATTTTGTAGTTATTTTCAATCTACGGGCAAGGCTTTTCGATCTACATTGCATTTTGCGAGTGTTTTCAGCCTCCATTGCATTTTGTAAGGATGGACAATCTAAATAGCTTTTTAGTAAGTCTTTCAATATCCGAGCCGGGACTTTTGTGAGTATTTTGAATTTCAATTGCATTGTGTAAGCATTTTCAACCTAAACCGCTTTTTGCAAGTATTTTCAATCTAAATTGCATTTTGTATGGTGGGCATTTTGCAAGTATTTTGATTCTCAATTGCATTTTGGGGTATTTTGAATTTAAATCACATTTTGTAAGTATTTCCAATCTAAATTGCATTTTGTAAGTATTGTCTATCCAAATGAGTAGTTTGAATCTACCGTGCATTTTGTAAGCATTTTCAATTTCAATTGCACTTTGTGAATATTTTGGATTGGAAATGGGAGCTTTCAATCTGAATTGCATTGTGTATTTTCAATTTCAATTGCATTTTGTAAGTATTTTGAACCTCAATTGCATTTTGTAGCCTACGTATTTTCAATCTCATTTGCATTTTGTAAATAGTTTGAATATCAATTGCATTTTGTAAGTATTTTGACTCTACATTGCATTTTGTACGTATTTTGAACCTAAACTACATTTTGTGCGTATTTTTCAATCTATTCCTTTTGTGAGTATTTTCGTTCTAAATTCTCTTTTGTAAGTATTACCACTCTCCATTTTGTGAGTAGTTTCAATGAGTTCCTTTTTGTAAGTATTTTACGTCCCACTTAATTTTCTTTCTGGTTTCCACTTCATTGTCATTTTCGCTGTCACCCAGACAATTAGGGGCCGAGAACCTAGGTGTTAGGCCCCTTAAAACAACAGTTATCATCATCATCATCATCATCGTTTTTAGACTAAGTGGCTTAGAATTGTCTCCTCCACCCCGACCCGGTTTTCTTGTCACTGAGTTTTGGACCATCCTGTATACGGTACTCTCCAAAACGATTCGGCCGAACTCGGGCCTGCTCTTTACTGATTTTGTTAATGAATTGTAGATTAGACATCTGTAAACACCCTACATAATTTTTGCGTACTTCAAACCAATGTGTAAAATGAACAGTTTTCAAACCAGACTGTACCAATCGGACTACCTTAATATGAGAGCTATTTTGCCTTGTATCCTCGTATAGTGTGCATTTATTTTTCGATCTGTTATGTATCGTTATTTTAGTGTGTTTTACGTGTTATATATTTTCATGTTTTACCTCCTCTTTTCTTTCAAAGGCGTTATTGAGCGCGTATACCTTAAAAACTATCAAATCATAGTCAGCACCCTGATAGCGGTCTGGTCGATTTGTTCCTTTTGTCATTCATTTTTCGTGCTTTATTGCGGTGAAAGCTCGGTTATACGACGTCCAATGGAGGGTACTGGCCAAAAACGTCGTTGAGAGCGCCGCATAAGTTAATGTGTGCTTACTTTGACCTGTCTTTATCTTATAAGGCATTCATTCTCACTCTTAGTGCGGTTTAGATCTGGGAAACGTCTTACAAAAGCAGCACTTCTCTGATAGGCGTCGTACAACTGAGCTTATTTTGGTGAAGGGTCCGGCTAAAAACGTCGTATAAACGGGATCGTCGTATAAACGGGATCGTCGTACAACTAAGCGTCGTATAACTAAGCTTTCACTGTTGTAAACTTTTTCCCTGTTAAAAAGATTATTATTTTTATATATTTTGCCCCCTTTACATACAGCTCTAAACCTACTTTCACTTTCCGCGGTTATGGAGTATGTGTCTTAGAAATAATAACAAAATAGATATTCCGTACGTTCCATGCCACACTTCAACTTAAGAATTTATCAAAAACAAGGTGGACTGCGCGCGCCGAATCGGTGAGAGCTGTTTCTACGTCTTATGAAGAGATAGTCACAACATTGGAAACAATGAAAACCTCATTCAATTCTGAATTTGACAGTAAAACCCGAACTTTTGCGTCAGGCTTGCACAAAAAGCTTCTAGACTTTGATGTTATCTGCGGCATGTACTTTACCAAAAACATCATGTTTAAAATTAAGAACGTAACCGAGCTTTTAAAAGCGGAGGAGCTCAATGTAGTAGACGCGATGCAGCTGATTCAGAGCGCTTTGAAGTATTTTGAAGATATCGACGACGACGGCAAGATCAACGCTTTAATAAAGAGTGCATCGTCATTTGCGAAAAGTATGCAAGTAAATGCGGAGGAAGACTTTTTAAAGCACCACAGGACCTGGCGACTTGCAAAGAAGTATGACACGCACGCTGAAACGACAGCAGAAATTTCTTTTCTTACATTCTACAGAAAGGAGTACCGGGTGAGTTAGCCGTGGTCGTTACGGCATGACTGCTGGCAGTCGCTCACATCCGGGAGGCGAGGAGGTTCGAATCCTCCCGCTCGGAACCATGAAGATGGTCTTCTGTGGTTTCCCATCTTCCTTCCAGTCAAATGCCGGGGTTGGTTCCTAACTATAGGCTACAGCCGCTACCTTCCCACTCTTCGTCCTTACATTAATACTTTCCTCCCCAGACAACACTCCACACGCGACGGTATTTGTAGCTCACCAATTGGGTGTTCGCCTAGAAGAAGCTACAAACTGGCGACCGAACATGTCCTCGGACACTCCCGGCACTAAAAGCCATACGCTAAAAAAAACAGAACGGAGTTCAGAATACTTGTGAATGTATTTACTACAAGCGTGCAAGACAATCTCGCAAAACTAATTTCTTTGCTGGAGCCATTCCACATAATTTTCAAGATACCCGCTGACAGAAAAAAAACTTTACCATCGAGCGCGTCCGATATATAAAGCAATCACGCCCGAAAATCATCCTTCAATATGAAGAGCTTGTGCTGGCTGAGCTTGAAATCCTGCTTGATGCCAGTAAACAGTGCTCACCTTTTAAAGAAATCGCGAAAGTTGCTGTTAAATTAAAGAGGATTATCCCGTGTGGTTATCAAGTAGTTTGACTGATTTTAACATCCCCAGTGTCTTCTGCTTCTGTCGAAAGGTCCTTCAGCAAGTTGAAGCTCATTTTCAATCATTTGCGGACATCGATGGGTGATGACCGCTAAGACTCCCTCATGATGTTGTTTTCAACGAAAGAAAAGGTCGACGACATTGAAATTACGGAGATAGTGGAGAAGTGGTCCTTGTTAAAACATCGTAGAGTAGGGATTTAGAGTTTTTTATTCTTATAATACCGGTATTTAAACACTTAAGCTTATTTTGTTCATTTTATCAAATTTTCCTGCGATTCAAAATTCTGAAACTAATAAAATACCGTACATTTTAAATGAAAGCCGTTAATTAAGTATATTTGTCTTGTGTATAGTTTGCCCCCCCGCCCATCCCTTTCCCTCCCGCTGCTCAGTCTTTAAGCGTGTAGTTGGCAATGTTAAACAGCCAGTCGGCATTTTTTAAATTCTCACCCCCCCCCCCCCCCCCTAGATGTACAAGGTCGAACCACCCCTGATCTTTTATTATTTGTTTCTGAAAAATGCAATTGACGTGGTAGTAGACTATAATAGTTTGAGGGGACATGCATTTTCATATATTTTGAAGCTTTTACATCATTAACCACAGAATTGCATCTACCGCAATCTGTCCATATACAGTAAGTGGGTCCTACTACTCAGGCTTCACTCTTTAAATTGGGAGAGAGTCTGGATCTCTATTCCTGACACATAGTTTTCTAATATAATTTAGAATATTAGCTTCTATAAATTCCACAAGAATAAAAATAATAATGGAGCATCCACACTCTCATTAACAGCTCACTCTCAAACAGTAAATTATGAACATTTATAATAGTTATGTTAACCGAACCAATCGGTGTTTTCAATTTTCATATTTAACAGAGTTCCAATAAATCCAGAAATTATTATTATTATTCATGAAGAAAATTAATTTTATAAAATTTTAAAACGTGCCTGCATGTGATTTTAAAGTGTTTGAAAATTCTACTGCCTCATACAAAAATGGGTCAATCCTGTTATTCTACCAATTATCTAATTGACGTAAATGGTGAAAAATGAGGATCCTGCTCATATTTTCGCTCAATAGAAATTCCTGTCTAATATAGGCGTTTATGGCGAATCGATCAAATACTCATCGAAGTGTGAAAATGATTGAAAATACTGAATATGGAAATTAATGGCTACTAGGATCAATGTAATGAAATCCTATATAAGGCTCTACCTTCTAGTCTGTTGGTCTTCCCGATTTCCATGGATGTTGAATACTTCAAGGCACCACGATTCCTCTTGGTACTCCGTTATTGGCCGGGGTCTCTCACAGCATTCCCTTGGTTCGATTGCCACAGGCATGGCGGCACGCCTGAATTGGCGTCGTTCCCACGATTCAATCGACATCTGGTATGTCGTCCGGCTCACCTCCGTCTTCTTAGCCCATCATCTTCTTAATGTTGATCATTATAAATGTCATATCTTCCAATATTTCTGATCCCAGTATTGTCTGATTTTTAGTGCCAGTTTGGTAATGATAATTTCCCGTAGGTAAATTGTTCATAATAAATAGCCTTCCTAGTCTACGTATATTAATGGTTGACAGATATTAAGTCCACGTATTTGCTAGTAAAATGTTTCAACAGTGCACTGGCTTTTAGTCAAGTCCACAATATACAGATCTAATGTGACTGACTCACGTTCAAGTCTACAATATTCAGTCAGACTGACTACACTCGCTGGGATTAAAGCAGCACAAAAATACATTTTCTGAGCCCAGCTACGATATTATGTATATCACCAAGGTGATTTATAACGTACCTTTAACTTTGAAGAATTCGTAATCTTTTTGTAAAGTCGGCTTACAACCCGCAACTTTGTTTTGCGTACTATCAAGCTCCGTCGAAGAACAGGTAACAGGTTACATTGCATGTCCCATCCTGGGCTTATATAGTCCCTGGAGGTCGACTCTGTGCATTATGTAATGCAATAACGTCATTCTATCCTGGAGAGGCTATTGACTTCGGCATTAGAAATTCAATATCGATTTTCCTGTATTATAGATTTCCTTGACAATTTTCATAGAGCTCCTTGATGATGTCTATTTCCTCAAACCTCAATTGATTCAAATACTTAATCTCCGTTTCCACAGATATACAAATTTTAAATGCGTGAGTCTGGATTGGCTCTGAGTCCGCGCGCTGAATTCAATTCTGTCCGGCAAGACAGAGCGCGTCTGACGTCACGCTTACAAGCGGCCACAGCGTTGCCAGATATCATAACGACACAAGGTGGATTAAATAAATATTAGTGTTTCGTTGTTCTTTTTGTGCGTTTCGCCCGTCACTTACTTATTATTACCAAGAAGCAGTTGCAATAAGTGTAAGTTGTATTGAATTTTAAGTACAATAGCAGAAACAGTATTACGTACTCTGTGATCTAAGGGGTATAGAATCTCATTATTTTCGAAGGTTCTCGGTTGAGTTCTTGCTTTACATAAGTGCGTCATTCGGACGGTACCTGACATCTTAGATCGACCTCATACAAACAACAACTAGAGGAAAGACGAGCTCGTTTGTGTGATCAAGAGAAGAGAAAGGGTAGTCACTAGGAACTCTGCCAACACTGCAAAAAGAACATTTACATTCACTGAAGATAAAACAGGAACTGCGTGCCGGTGCATCATTTGTGTTGAAGTTGGGCTCATCTTGAGGGGGAAGCTTTATTTTTATGTGATATTTGCAGAATAGCTAAACATTAATACATTGTACTCAGAATGTAGAAACACCTACATTTTGCTGAAACCGAAGCCTGTCCGATTGCACCCTCTTAATTTGTTAATAGTGTTCATGCTTTTAATTATGTTTTAATACAGTATATTCAAGCAGAAACTTTAGTATAAGAATAAGATATCTATAAAATACATTATTAATTTTCTTCCTATTCCATAAAAGGTTATAAATGAGGAACGTAACTTATCTGATACCTCCCGACCTCCCCCTTCCGCCCTTTTTTAAAAGACTTGCAATATTTGGCGCCTAGAGCGTGTAGCCTTTGTTTAGCAACTACAAAGAAACATTTCTACCGAGATGGGCCTGCAATTCATTCAAACCAGGAATGCCAGAATAGGTCTACTCAAGGTCGGAAATCACTAATCGAAACTACCCTCGAGGGTAAGGACATAGGTACGTTTTTACGAAAAGAAAACAAATGTGTATGTTGCGTAATGTCTGCGTTATATAGTTAAATGGTTACAGGCTGCCTATTGAGAAATTTTGTGAGTTCCGTTATTCTTAATTCTATCTGGAACACCTCATGGTGCAAAGTGTAGTGCCTTGCTAGCGGAGGTCCGGATTTGATTACTAGCTCTGCGAAGAAATGTTAATTCTGGTGTGAGGGCTGGATCGGGGTACACTCAGCCTCGTGAGGTGAAACTGAGTGGAGGAGGGTTCAATTCCCATATCAGCCATCCTGGAAGTGGTTTTCCGTGCCGCCCCTCCCCCCCCCCCCACTTCTACTCCATGCAAATGCTGGGATGGTTCCTAACTTAAGGCCACGGCCGCCTCTCAATCCTCACCTGATTGCAAATACACACACTAGCATAGTCATCACAATAGCACAGGCTATCAAACAAATTCCACACATACACACCCAAAATACACGGGGCTATATGTCGCAGCCCCTACAATAAGCAGGAACAAATTCTGTGTGATCATTTTCCCGAAGGGTGGTTATATTCTCACCCGTAGTCCTGTATTCATGGAGTAAGTTATTCGACAGTATTTTCTATTTCTATTTTACAAATATTCGAATTTATTTTCATATAATTAGTTATAGGAATTTTTGAATTTAATCACATTAGGACACATGAACACAACGAGGAGACAGGCCACACATAAGTAGATATAAATTCACCCGGACGCCCAGCACGTGGGAAAACGATCATCCCCTACCAAAGATACACAGGACTCCAGCGAGAGCTCAGTCACATAAAAAAAAAAAGGAAATTGCTTCTACATCAAAGGGAACGCACAATCCCTGGGCTTCAAAAGAACACACACGTGCCAGCTCCGCCAATGGGCACAATCAAACACCAGCGTTCATAAATTTAATAAGCAAACACGTTTTGCGCTGGTCAACTCAAACTTCATAGCAACTGGGCACCACAGCCCCATAAGAAAACCCTACATCAAGTCGTTGCTTAAACCACATTGCACTTTCTCAAAACACACACTTCTTCCAGTATTTCAAACCACGCCCTTTTTCCTAAACTTCAGACGTCACTTGGAGCCAACACAAGGTTGTGACAATGGCCTCTCGACAGATAAAAAAAAGTCACTTTATTTAAAAGTTAAAACAAAAGGAATTGAGGCGTCGTTTCCAACCGAAACTGACGTACAATGGAACAAGGATCACATGGTTCCTAAACACATAAACATCACACTACAGACTAGAGCACTAGAGGTAGTCCATTAACATTACCTACGGGAGTGTACAGTTACGTGTCGGACAGTAATGGGAGGATAAAATACACACCTGCCCGAGAAACGAGCGCCAAGACAAATCAAAAGAAACAACATCCACACAGAACCAAAAGAAAGGAATAAAATTTACTCCGGCAGCTTAAGAGAAAAGGTCACTGGCAAGGGGCAGAAAACTGTTCCGGAGCCTCAAGCAACTTGCCTAATAGGGGAGTGATGAGAGCTCTATCACACTTGGCGTGGCTGTGCCCAACAAGCCAAAATGGCGGCCAAACGTAGGTGAAACATTTAAATAATTAATATCTCTCGAACACATGGTCCGAGTTTGACATGAGACATGTCGTTGGACTTGGGTTGACGTCCTCTTTCCTATGGACAACTCGTTATATTTTTGATTTTTTTTAAATTGTTGTTTTTGAAAATAGGTGATAGTTTGAAAACCAAACATGATAGAATGTTGTGCAATGGCTCAACCGAACGGTCTGTATGATCTTTATTTTTATAATGAAACTTTTTTATTTTTATGTTTTTTTTAAACAGTCCAATTTTGAATTTCCTATCTTATGGAAACTAGGAATTCTACAAAAATGTTTGTTTGACATAAATGAATGGTCCTGACCCCATCAACCACCAAAATAAATTTCAAGCCTCTGGGACTGAAATTGCAGTAGTGGAGTCAGGCGGTTTCTAACGCACAAGGTGCTCAAAAAGTTAGTACACACTTTTTGCTTATTCATATATCGCGAACCCATGGTCGGAGTTTCACGAATGAGGTGTCGTTGGACTCGAGCTGATGGGGGCTTTGCTATGAACCACCCATTATACTTTTTTTTTAATTTGGAAACTTAATTTTGGGGTAAACAAGTGTTTTTTGTGATTTTTGCTGATATCTCACGCACCAATAAGCCTAGAGATTTGTACGAGGTGTCATTTTTTTCGTCGCATTGTCCTCTTGCCGAAGATGTTCGTGTTGAGCAGGAATGAAAATCAATTTTGAGGTAAAACCGTTATTTTAGACTTTTTGCTATATCTCGCAAACCAATAACGCTAGAGACGTGTACGAGGTGTCATAGGACTTGGGCTAACGCCCCCCCCCCCTTTTTTTGAAACTATTTTTGAAATTTTGACAAAGGGCCTAACAACACTTTTGTTGTAAAAAAATCTTTCTTTACCTGTTTAAAATGTTCATGAAGCGTGGTTGTTGAGAGAGACAATACTGCTGGGTGTGAGTGTGTTTCAACGAACCTGTCGCTGACCACGGTGGCTGTACTCAATAGAATAATCGGTATTTTGACGGGTCGGTTTATGACAGAGCGAGGGTTCGTTTTTTCTTATATTTTACCCCCGAAGGAGATCTTTAACGTTTTAGTCAACGGTAATGAGCGAGACCGCTGTCTGGCACAGCAAATGCTTGTAGAATATGAAAACCTATAACATTAGGTCGACCAAGTGATGTGCATGAACCCAAAGATCCAAAACGGTAAGCTCATTGCCCTGAGATGTTATAAACTAATCATTGGACCTGGTGAAAGTATATGATTAATGTGTACATGTATTGAGGATGACCGCTTGCTAGTAATTATCATTACAGTAAAATGTTTAATAATAAAAACAATAATAATAATTAGACAAAAAAAAGGAGACAGATTGGATGTGAATAACTATAGAGGGATATCCCTCCTTTCTGTACCTTACAAAGTCTTCTCTGATTGCCTCCTACAACGCACACAAGAACAGCTCGAACCTCTCATTGGTGAATACCAGGCAGGGTTCAGACCAAACAGATCAAGTACTGAACAAATTTTCAACCTCAAGTCCACACTGAAACTTCGAGCTTTACGAAATATCACAACCATCTGCGTATTCGTCGATTTTCAGAAAGCTTATGACTCTGTCGACCGCCTATCCCTCTTTAATAGACTCGAAGAATACACGCTCGACCCAAAAACACGACGCCTCATCCAACAGACCCTATCTGAAACAACTTCCAAAGTCAAGTTCCTTGGTGAAGTATCTGAACCTTTCCTCATCGGGACAGGTGTACCGCAGGGTGATGGGCTCTCCCCTCTACTCTTTAATATCGTCCTAGAGAAGGTCATGAAAGAATGGAGAAATGAACTGAGGAGTCGGAATACCTGGAAGCCCGTCATGCTAGGAAGGCAAACGGATAATATCGACGTGACATGCTTCGCTTTCGCAGATGATCTTGCAATCCTCTCCGCAGACGAACGAACGGCAATTCTTCAGATTGAGGTCTTAGAAAGTGTGCTGAAAAGGTCGGACTACAAATTTCCTTCATAAAGACCGAGTTTATATCGACAAAACACATTCAAGCACAAAATTTACTCACAGAGTACGGTATGATAAATAGGGTTAATCAATTCAAGTATTTGGGTGAAATTATTGAACCCACAGGTATGGAAAGAGTGGCGCAAAGAACTCGTGAACTTAAATTGCGGAAAGCATACGGATAAATCGCAAATATTTACAACAAGAAATGCATGAGCATCAACACCAAAATTCAACACTACACGACTGTCATCAAACCTGAGACACTTTACGCCAGCGAGGCACTAAACCTCAACTACAAACGGGATCTTGATAAGATCAAGAAGGCTGAGAGAAAAATCATCCGTAAAATATTGGGCCCTAAACTCACAGATCATGGATATCGTCTGCAATCACACACAATCACAGAGAGATACTCTAACATCGAGTCAGATTTCCGCAAGCGACGACTGAGATTCTACGGCCACATTATGAGACTGAATGACGACCGGCTAAGAAAGAGAATATTGACTTACTTACGAAAACTTAAAGTGACAACAGTCTGGGTTACCCAAGTCCAAATTGATCTCGAAAGTGCCAACCAACATCATACCAATAGACATAGACGATCGAATGACATTCCGACAAAAGATCCACAGTTGGGAAGTCACACATGAAGATCGACCAAGGAGACCAGGGAAAGGATGGACGGTGGAACATCGAGACCGACACAGTGAGATGATGAAAGAGTTCTGGAAGAACAAGAAGAACATCACCAGAACATAATTTGCTTAATGTGATCCTTTGGGCCTAAACAATGTAAATAAATAAATTAATAAATAATAATAAGACACACACATGTTTCCAATACTAACACACAGAGTCCTGCTCGCTGGAGACTGAATACACGACCTGGCCAGGCCTTGTCAGAGCGACTGCTGATAACACAAAAACGTCTACGTGGGCAGGAAGTACGATATCAGGATACTTGGCTGGTAGAGACTAGCAGGCCTGTCGTTTAAACAGACCTGGTAGAGGCTAGGAGGTCTGGCGTTTAAACAGAGAGACCGCCATTTTGGTTCTTAGACAGCTTTATTACCGATGTATAAGAGGCAGCCATTTTGGTTCCTTATTAAAAACATGAAACGAGTATAAGGTACACGAATCTTATTCAGATTGAGGAATGTGAAGAGGGGTGGGAACACGTGTGAGAGAGACAACATTTCAAGGTCAAAACACTGAGAAAATGCAACTCTCTCTGTTGCTAGGCTAACTGATAACGATTGCGTTAGTGATGCACTTGCCATTTTAGCAAACGGACGTATAGAGTAGAGCTCTGAACTGAACTTTGGAAGAAAAAATCCTTTTGGTTTTTGGTAAGTACCTATGAATGATTATTTTAATAATGTCATGCTAATGAACCTTAAATTTGTTGTTATTGATAAGGTAATTAATGATTTTATTTATTTATTTGTTTGCAGATAACTGGTATACCTCACATGTCTGAAATACAAGAAACCATTGCACTTTTGACCCCACTACAAGGAAACAGCAACAAGCCAGTGCAAGTGAAGGTGAGATTATTTTTTTAAACTATTTTTTTTTGTTTGATATTATTTTATTTTATGAAATGCATGTATTAACCTGAACTTAAGTATTTATAGCGGTTTATTTTATTTATTTTTAGAAACTTGGAAAGAAAAGCCTTACTTCCGTAGCAGTTGCTGAAAACCCAAGACGCAGTAGAGTGCAACCATTGCTTCCAGGCAGGGAACTATTGAAAACTCAGGTAAGCCTAACTTAAAATGCTATTGCATTTTACCACTACTGAAAAAAATTCTTACACAAAAAATTCATTACCTGTACATGACTAGGACGATGATTGCCTTCTTGAATAATGGCCATGTATTGGCAAATTGTACAAGACTATATTGGTTGTTGACTGGGAAAGTACAAGGCTATGTTGGATTTTCTAAAAACAAAAAATTTAAATTTAATTTATGGGCGGTTCCCTATGAATTCAACGAATATCCACATGTATGAACATGATAATCTGGACAAAACGACATGACATTCATTCATTTTTGTTTATATATTGGTTAAAGGGAATGTAAACGACTGTAGCTTTATAAAATGAAAATTAGTACATGGGTTACTGTTAATGCCGACTTACAGTTTATTATGGCCTGTTTAGGCATCAGAAGCACATCCACAAGCTGGTCTGAAAAGCTCTATGCAGGAAGAAGTATGTTTACTCGGAATCGAGTTACAGACAACGACGAGACAGTTAATTATTAAATATTTTTTGATGGTGTTTTGATATATTAATGCCAATTAACGTTAACGTTTTATTTACAAGTATTGATTAATTGATTGAGTGATGGGTTATTTTTTTTAGGTGTGGTCATGCGCCATTAACATAGTGAACAGACAGTGAAAAAAGCATACATTGTGCTTTAAAGTACTCTGTACAACGTTAATAACTTACAATAAGAAAATTTTTATTATAACACATGGCGTTAGTACCAAATACAACAAGTGAGCAAGTTGGTTTACCACGTAGGTAAAATTTAAAATCAGAAAATGATCGTTGGTTAACATTTGAATCCTGGCCTCTAGGCTTTTGGTCGACACATAAACTTGCAAAAGCCGTTTTTTTTACTTGAACCGAGAAGATGTTGTGCGCTGTGTGTTTTGTCGTATTGAACTTTCACACTGGGAGAGGTCCTTTTAGAGACCATTTGCGATGGTCTCATTGTTGTCCTTACTTGCTTGGAAAACAACCGTGTATCCATTTTACCGAACCACAATGCCAGTGGCCGCTACTTACGTTGCAGAATTACAAATAAATAATAATAATAATGATGTATTACCAGCCAACAACGGTAGTGTCGATATATGTGGTCCAAATGCCATAGACAGTGTTGAATTGGCATGTGCTATGAAAAATTGGGAGTTTGCAAGACTAAGGTACTATTACACCCAGAGTACAGCTCTGTTGAAAAACGTTTAGAATCTTATAAAAATATTTGGCCATTAATATTAAAACACCTTACCAAACAGCTAAGTGAAGCTGGATTTTTTTATACTAGTGAAGGGGATAAAACAATATGTTTTATTGTGGATTTGCTTTAAAGAATTGGCAAATGACTGATGACCCTTTCGTACAACACGCTCGTTGGTTACCTAACTGTAGGTACATGGTGTTGCTTAAAGGTCAGGAATTTGTGAACACTATTCGTAAAGAAATCGTGATTGCAGCACAAGACATAAAAGTGCCTTTAGAGTTAGAACACGCAGAGCAAATACATGAGGCTGAAAAAAAAAGACTTGTCTGACCAACAAATACAAAAGTGTGACCAACAATTATGTAAAATTTGTTATCAAGATGAATTAGGTGATGTATTTTTGCATTGTGGACACATGATAGCATGTGTCAAGTGTGCATTAGAACTTAACACTTGTGCTATATGCAGAAAAGTAGTATCTGTTACAGTTAGGGCATTTCTTGCATAAATAGTATAATTTTTTGGCAATGCATAGTGCAAAATACCTATATAGAAGATATTATTACAGGCTGTTTTAGAGTGTAATAGATATGCTTTTTTATAGACTACTACAATGAAAGTTTTGAATGCTGTTGGACAAGCATGTGGCTTAGAGACAAAAAAGCTCAGAGAAATGACAACGCATATTCCATATCGGATTATCAAGATTCGGAAATTGAAAACAGCATATGGTGATCGTGTACTTTGTGTATGCGAAAATTTTGAGACATTTCTGCCTACACGGTTTAATGATATGATGGAGAGTGTTTTTAATGAAGTGAATAATGCTGTGCAACCTGTACACTCAATTTATGAAGGTTTTAAAAACAATACGTGCATGGTCCGTTTTAATTAAATAAATAAAAAAATGTGAATGAATAATGGAAAAATATAAGTGCTGACAATGTACTGAAAGAAAAAAATATGTATATAGAATAATAATGTTTTAGTTTTTAGTATTGGTCTTAAAAAATTATATTATCATGAAACCTTAAAAAATGTATATTAAGTTTATAAATAAATGCAAAATTATGTGACAATGTTGTTTTATTTTATACAAAGTTAGAATATTTAACATGCATACTTCATACAAGTCTTTGCCTTTACGATAGCGTAATATAGTTTTAAAAACAAAGCTTGTTGTAGATCTTTTTTTCCACGGCGAACAATAGGTATAAAAACGTCATTATCACTATCATAATCATAAGCAGCATTATCACTATCATTATAATCACCATTATTATCCTCAACATTACTGAAACCAGTCAAATATTCCTGTTCCTGTTCCTGTTCCTCTTCCTCTTCCTCAACAGTGTCCTCGTGTAGAGTCTGCGTGGCTTTTGATAATGTTAAGGTTTTTTTGAACATTGAACTATTTCGAGCAGCAATATCGTTTTCTTGCACTTGCTTTTTAACATTTTCATGATTTTCTGTTGACAGCAACAGTGTTTCATGCAGTACACTAAATTGATAATCACTGACACTTAAAACCTCACTATTTTTACTTTTTAGTTCACTGCGACATTGTTTTGAACGTTGTTTTGAACAACGCCAAATAACAGTTCCATTTTTATTGGTTCGTTTCACAATATATGAATATCCTTTATAGTATGCATAAGGCTTACCATACCTAGTCACTGATACTTCCATGTCAACTGTCAAGCATAGACTAAGCTCTAGTAAAGACAACTTGGTAATAAGAACAATAGTTTAATGTGCGATCATATATGGGTGCAATTGTGGGAGCAAAAAGTGGGAGCAAAAAGTGGAAGAATGATGTCGGAGCAAAAAGTGGGAGCAAAAAGTATAAGCAAAAGTGGGAACAAATATGAGAGAAAAAATGTAGGAGCAAGTATGGGAACAAAAAGTGGGAGCAAATGTGAAAGCAAAAGTGGGAGCAAATATGAGAGAAAAAAGTAGGAGCAAGTATGGGAGCAAAAAGTGGGAGCAAATGTGAAAGCAAAAGTGGGAGCAAAAAGTGAGAGAAAAGAAAGTGGGAGAAAAAAGTGTAAGCAAAAGTGGGAGCAAATATGAGAGCAAATATGGCAGCAAAAAGAGGGAGCAAAAGTGGGAGCAAAAAGTGGGGGCAAAAAGTGGGAGCAAAATGTATAAGCAAAAGTTGGAGCAAACAGTGTGTGAGCAAATATGGGAGCGAAAAAGAGGGAGTAAATGTGAAAGCAAAAAGTGGGAGCAAAATGTGAGAGCAAAAAGTGAGAGCAAAAGTGGGTGCACAAAGTGGGAGCAAAATGTGTAAGTAAAAAGTGGGGCAAATGTGGTGTTTTACTAAAACAATGTCACCTAACCTAACCTGACCTAACCTAACCTGACCTAACCTAACCTAACTTAACCTAACATAACTTTATCCAACCTAACCTAACCTAACCGAACTTCACCTAACCTAACTTGACCTAACTTTACCTAACCTAACTTTATCTAACCTAACTTTACCTAACCTAGGTTAGCCTTCCAACTCTCAGATCAAAAATTAAATTCTGGGCATAGTCAAGTTGGAACCCGAGACCTCTGTGATAACACCAAAGTATACTAGCCACTACACCGCGAGATGGGCAAATTATCATGCAACACAACACAAAAATAAAAGTTTCCTGTAGTGTAACTCATTGCCTGACAACCATAGTTGGGAATTCAAACCCAAGACCTCAGGACTTTTGTTTTGAATATTATCAGAAATATTATTCCATTTACATTTTGCTGCTGCTTATAGTTATAAGAGTTGGCATTAATATGGGAGCAAATGTGGGAGCAACAAGAGGGAGCAAATGTGGGAGCAAGAAAAAAAGTGGGGGTCAAAAAAAAGTGGGAGCTAAAAGTGGGAGCAAATGTGTGACCAAAAAAGTGGGAGCAAATGTGGAAAGCAAAAAAAGTGAGAGCAAATGTGGGAGCACAAATAATAAACTTAGTTATAACCTAACCTAACCTAGCCTAACCTAACCTAACTTCACCCAACCTAACCTAACTTCACCTAACCTAACCTAACTTAAAAGTGGGAACAAATGTGGAAGCAAATGCGGGAGCAACAATTGGGAGCAAATTTGGGAGCAACAAGAGGAAGCAAATGTGGGAGCAACAAGAGGGGGAAAATGTGGGAGCAAAAAAAAAGTAGGAGCAAAAAGTGGGAGCAAAGGGTGGGTGCAGCAAGAGGAAGCAAATGTGGGAGCAACAAGAGGGAGCAATTGTGGGGGCAAATAAGTGGGGGGGAAAAAGTGGCAGCAAAATTGAGAGCAAAAAGTGGGAGCAAATGTGAGAGCAAATATGTGGGAGCAAAAAGTGGGAACAAATGTGGGAGCAAAAGAGAGAGCAACCATGACTGGTTGTTAAGACTTTCATATCAACCAATGCACATAAATTAAATTTTAGTAGAGTAATCTGAGTAATAATAATAATATAATAATAATAATAATAATAATAATAATAATAATAATAAAATAATAATATTCATATAATAATAATAATAATAATAATAATAATAATAATAATAATAATATTACTCATATTACTCTACTAAATTTTAATTTATGTGCATTGGTTGATATGAAAGTCTTAACAACCAGTCATGGTAGCTCCCACATTTGTTCCCACTTTTTGCTCCCACATATTTGCTCTCACATTTGCTCCTACTTTTTGCTCCCAATTTTGCTGCCAATTTTTGCCCCCCACTTTTTTGCTCCCACATTTGCTCACTCTTGTTGCTCCCACATTTGGTTTTTCTTGCTGCTACCACATTTGCCCCCACATTTTGCTCCCACTTTTTGCTCCCACTTTTTTTTTGCTCCCTCTTGTTGCTCCCACACTTGCTTCCTCTTGTTGCTCCCACATATGCTCCCACTTTATGCTCCCACATTTGCTCCCAATTGTTGCTCCCACATTTTCTCCCACTTTTTGCTTCCACATTTGCTCCCACTTTTAACTTAGGTTGGGTTAGGTTAGGTGAAGTTAGGTTAGATTGGGCGAAGTTAGGTTATAACTAAGTTTATTATTTGTGCTACCACATTTGCTCTCACTTTTTTTTTTTTGCTTTCCACATTTGCTCCCACTTTTTTGGTCACACATATGCTCCCACTTTTTGCTCCCACTTTTTTTCCCCCCCACTTTTTTCTTGCTCCCTCTTGTTGCTCCCACATTTGCTCCCATATTAATGCCAACTCTTATTACTATAAGCAGCAAAATGTAAATGGAATAATATTTCTGATAATATTCGAAACAAAAGTCCTGAGGTCTTGGGTTTGAATTCCCAACTATAGTTGTCAGGCAATGAGTTACACTATAGGAAACTTTTATTTTTGTGTTGTGTTGCATGATAATTTGCCCATCACGCGGTGTAGTGGCTAGGACACTTTGGTGTTATCCCAGAGGTCTCGGGTTCCAACTCGACTATGCCCAGAATTTAATTTTTGATCTGAGAGTTGGAAGGCTAACCTAAGTTAGGTAAAGTTAGGTTAGATAAAGTTAGGTTAGGTAAAGGTAGGTCAAGTTAGGTTAGGTGAAGTTAGGTTAGGTTAGGATAGGTTGGATAAAGTTATGTTAGGTTACGTTAGGTTAGGTTAGGTTAGGTCAGGTTAGGTTAGGTGACATAGTTTTAGTAAAACACCACATTTGCCCCACTTTTTACTTACACATTTTTCTCCCACTTTGTGCACCCACTTTTGCTCTCACTTTTGGGTCCCACTTTTTGCTTTCACATTTGCTCCCACTTTTTCGCTCCCATATTTGCTCACACTTGTTTGCTCCAAATTTTGCTTATACATTTTGCTCCCACTTTTTGCCCCCACTTTTTGCTCCCACTTTTTGCTGCCATATTTGCTCTCATATTTTCTCCCACTTTTGCTTACACTTTTTTCTCCCTCTTTTGCTTTCACATTTGCTCCCACTTTTTGTTCCCATACTTGCTCCTACTTTTTTTCTCTCATTTTTGCTCCCACGTTTGCTTTCACATTTGCTCCCACTTTTTGCTCCCATACTAGCTCCTACTTTTTTTCTCTCATATTTGCTCCCACTTTTGCTTACACTTTATGCTCCGACATTTTTCTTCCACTTTTTGCTCCCACTTTTTGCTCCCACATTTGCACCCATATATGCTCACACATTAAACTATTGTTCTTATTACCAAGTTGTCTTTACTAGAGCTTAGACTATGCTTTACAGTTGACATGGAAGTATCAGTGACTAGGTATGGTAAGCTTTATGGATACTATAAAGGATATTCATATATTGTGAAACGAACCAATAAAAATGGAACTGTTATTTGACGTTGTTCAAAACAACGTTCAAAACTATGTCGCAGTGAGCTAAAAAGTAAAAATAGTGAGGTTTTAAGTGTCAGTGATCATCAATGTAGTGTACTGCATGAAACACTGTTGCTGTCAACAGAAAATCATGAAAATGTTAATAAGCCAGTGCAAGAAAACAATATTGCTGCTCAAAATAGTTCAATGTTCAAAAAACCGTTAACATTATCAAAAGCCACACAGACTCTACACGAGGACACTGCTGAGGACGGGGATGAGGAACAGGAACAGGAAGAGGAACAGGAACAGGAAGATTTGACTGGTTTCAGTTATGTTGAGGATAACAACGGTGATTATAATGGTAGTGATAATGCTGCTTATGATTATTGTTACGTGCAAGAGCCCGTCCCAACGTTTTCAAACATGTATCTACCCTTGGATGTGACTTCATGACATTTTGAAACGACCGCCTGGTCGCATGGTTCCGTTTGTGAACACGAGATGGCATCTGCTGTCGGGCTTCGGGGTTTCTTCACGTGGTTCCTTCTTCTCCGCTAGAGTGTGTTGGTTGTGCCTTATAAACTATCCTATTCGAGTCATGTATGAAGGCAATTATTATTATACGTCATGAAATAAAAAGACTATATATACTTCATGCCGCCAAAACATTTTTGTGGTGTCGTGTGAATATTATTTGGTTTTCACATTGTCGTAATATGTGGTTAAATTTAATTGGTCCAATTTAAATAAACCTGGTGCATGCTGGGTGGCCTTCTTCCTCTTTTGTCATCCATCTTGTAAATAATAAGTTGTGACTAATTGCTGGGAGAAGAACTACTCCTATTGTGAATCTCGCCAGGGCGAGGGCTTTGCCCTCGTCCACGCTAACTTGGGAATATATCCCAGTATTTGATGTTACATGAAGTATTAGTGTGCAACTATCATCTATGAAAATCGTGTAAATAGTTTCTTCGGCCTTAATATGGAAATACGATATTGGTGTGCTTCTGTTCGACCGGCAGTTGTCAGCCATCTCATATTTTATTTATTTTTGATGATATAAATCCTTTAAGGAAATCTAAGTAGTGTTTAAAAAATTAGTGTTTCCCCTAAAGGTATGTTTTGCATTTTATTATTTTAAATTATTGGAGCTCCATATTTTGCATTGTGTACTGAGTGTTTGTTTTGGTTCTGAAAGGTTGACCTTGGAATAGATATGTCACGTATGAAAATGTAAATTTTTTTGTTAAACTATATTTGTCCGGGCAACACTACTGCTTTTCTTCTTATTTTATTATTTGGCATCTGGCTAAGGCATTTTCTTCTTATAATATTATGGTACTGGCCAGACGAATCTATTAACACTAGGCCTAAATTGGTTCATTAGTCGGTCGGTTTTTAGTCTGATCCGTTGCCTGTAAAAACTATTTGATCTCGTAGTGTCTTGAGTTTGTTTATATCTAGCTGTTTTCTCACTGGAGAAGATTTAATTTAAGAATGTAAATTACGCGTTTCTCATAAATACGTACTGATGTACCTTCAACTGTTCTTGGTTGCCATGGTAATTTGTTGACAGAAGTGCATTGTGGTTTTTGTTTTTCTGGCGTGTTTTGAAGTGCACGTTCTTGGGTCATGGTGATGTTGGTTAACCTTTTTGTTTTAAATTTTCCTTTGGTTTTCCTTTTTTGGAGTTTTCTTGGTACTCCTACGTTATTCTTTCGTTACCTTGTTTATGGTAATAATTTTGCACTAGTTTTTTTTAATTCTCCAAGACCCTCATGGTCCAGTTTGGGAATATGTCTGGTGCTTATTTAGTGTTTTTTTTGGTTTGTACCTCAAGTAATTGTTTTTTTTATATCGGCCTTAAATATTTATTATTTCTACAGTGAGAATTCTAGCTGAGATTTTATTTTATTTTGTAATTTATGCAGCCTGATGCATGTTCTGTTTTCTGGTGGAGGTTTTTTTAAATTTTAACATTAAATTTTTGTTCTAAATTTTTAAGCAACTGTTGTGGCATTATTTCGTCGGCAGCAATTCCATTAGTTATTGGAGGGTGTCTGTAGAATAGCCTGTGCGTTCCCCTTCTCCACCTTCCTTCTACTCCTTTTGGTGCTCTTCTGTTGGGGCATGTCATCTGGAGGTGATTTTGCTGTGGAAGCGATGCGGACCTCTGAATAAACGTTAAGTTGGCCCATCCACCCTGGCCGTCCACGTGTCATTTTGGTAGCAGACCGAGCTCGAGTTCGCTTCCGTAACTATCCCCTCCTCAATACCCGCAGGCTCATTTTATGGACCCGTCTGATGCTGATGGGGCGGTTGTTGATGGGATCTGTCATAGCAGTGCACTTGATGTTATGTAAAGCTAATCCTTGTCGTTTGTTTAATTTCATGTTTGCCTCTGAATATCCATGTGCTGTTATGTAAGTGACCTGTTCCAAGCGAGGGGTTTGCTGCTGTATGTTATCCTGTTTGTAATACAACATCCCCTCTGAAAAAGAAGTTGGTAAGTGGCTGGCATGTGTTCTTGGCATGGGAAATGTGGATTTATTAATATTCTAATAGCCTACATGCTACGAGTGAAGTCATCCTGGAGCCCTGTCTGTAGCTGTTCGCCATGTGCATTGTGGCAATTTTTGTAATTTAGCTTCCTGTTCTCGAGCCAAGCAGGCGGTGACGTATGCAGTTCTGGGCAGCATTGTGCATGATCTTGTATAATATGGTGGCAGTATTCGAGTGTCAGCCTAATCTATGGTGTTGGTAATTGGTAGTTATGGTATTGTTGTGAAGGTGTAAACTGTTCTCGTAATTCCTAAAATTTGTTTCCTTCTGTATTGTCTGTCTGCATTCTGTGTTTTTCAAAATGGCCGACAATAATAGTGTTTTCGATTTAATTGACTTAAGAGATAACCTTGAGAATTCGGAGAGTTCTTCTGGGGTTGAACGTGAATCACCTCTGTTTACTAGGTCTGAGGTTTTGGGATCGATTACTAGTAGTGGTTTGCCTGCCCCTCTATTGTCTGGCTCTGGCTCGTCCATACCACTTAACCATGCATACGGTCATTCTTCTCATGTTAGGTCACCTAATGATTTCCTGGGTACTGCCGACCCGTTGCATCCCAGTTCCTTCTCTAGTAATGTAAATGTTTTGTCTCCTGTAGAGGGTGTGCGAGCGGGCTACCCTGGTAACAATGTCTCTTTTCCAAATGCTACATACTCGCCTACCGTTAATTATGGGTCGATTCCTCATCCTATTTCTGGTTTCTTAACTAAGTTAAAGAGTTTCAACCTAGATGACGTTACCCAAGTGGTCCTATTTTTAAAACAAGTGGTCGAATTGGGTAACCATACCTCGATTTTTGGGATGTCGGAAATTCAGATTTTTCAACCTTTGTATCCTGTTGCATCCGGTATGCTGCGCGATAAGCTAATTGAAGCTATCCACCTCCGCATGTCCTTATCCATGTTTATTAGGGAAGTGTTGTGTTTTTTTTTGTCCCTGCGAGTGCCCTTAGTGCTCTCGAGCAAAGGTTTTTATATCGTGTCCAAAGATTGGACGAGTCCCTTAGCGACTATGTCAGTGACATCAAGGTGTATGCCCAGGTATTTGCGTCCCCTTTAACTGAGCGACAGTTGGTGTCATCGATTGTAAATGGGTTTTCGCCTCAATATAGGTCATACATGACTATGTGTACCAGGCCTTCGTCATTTGTCGAGCTGAAACAGGTCGTTATAGAGGCTATGGCTGTGAAACATGCAGATTCCCTTCGTGTAGCTAATGTTCCTCCTCCTTCCTTGATGTCTCGTCCCCCTCCTTCCTTGATGTCTCGTCCCCCGCCTAAGGTTATGTTCCACCCAAGACCCAATATTAAGTGCCACACGTGCGGTGGCGTGGGACATGTCAAGAAGGTGTGTCCGAGTAACCAGGTTGTGTATCGCCAATGACGGGATGTTGTGGAGACCAACTCGGGTGTTACTTCTAAGGATATTTCTGTGCATGTGAATTTGGGAAAACCCTGTGAAGTTTCTGGTCGCCCTACCAATGAAAGTCTTGATAACTCGTTGAAAACTAAATCTTCACGTGCTAATTCTGCTTATGTCGCTGACCTACCTAACCTGTCGGTGAGCAATGTCGTGGCAAGTCAGCCTAATTCTAAACATAATGAGAAACCTGTGGCGAGGGTGTCCTCGTCATCTAATTGTAATCGTTTTAGAGTGAGTAATTATTTTGGAATTTCTCCTGTGGCTAAAGGAATATCCCCGTTTATTGAAATTTGTGTTAATGACGAGCCCGTTTCTGCATTGCTTGATTCTGGTAGTGTCGCATCCTTTATAAGCGAGGACTGGTTTTTATCTATGAAGAGTGTTTGCAAATTTCCTGAGTTAGAGCCTAACAATGAATCTTTTATTTCGGCAAATTGTTCAAACTTAAATATTTTGGGTAGTATGACAGTCAAAATTCATATTCTAAATTTTTCTTGGAAGTTTAAATTTTTTGTTGCCAGAAATCTTTCTTGTTCTGTGGTCATTGAAGCTAATTTCATGTCACACGTTGGTATGCTTCTTGATTTTGGTGCTCGCAACTTATGGTTTAAGTTTAATCCGCAAAGTAAGTTGTCATTTAACCCGGTTTTATCTTCTCCTGCTGTCAATTCTGTTAGTGAACCTATGACTATTGAGGATCTCGATCTGGAAAATTTAACGAGTCTTCAAAAGGATGCCATTAAGAGGTTATGTCAGGAGTATTGTGATGTATTTACGGACAAGTTGGGTGTAACCCATTTGATGGAATACAAGATTGAGCTGACCGATTCTGTGCCGGTGCGTTCCAGCCCGTATCGTCTTGCCCCGCCCAAGATGGCTGAACTTCGGAAGATTATCGATAAGATGTTGGAAGAAGGTGTAATCCAACCTTCTATCTCTGCCTATTCATCCCCTGTATTTCTTGTGCCAAAACCTAACGGTGGTTTTCGGCCGGTGGTCGACTATAGGGCTCTTAATCAAAAGGTTGTTTTACAGTCCATTCCTTTGCCAGACCTTCATACATGCTTTAGTTGGTTTCGCAACGCGAAGGTGTTCACGATCCTCGATTTAAATTCTTCTTACTTCCAAATTCCCCTCTCTCCGGAATCCAGGCATGTTACTGCTTTTTCCACTGACTGGAACCTGTTTGAGTATGCCCGTGTCCCGTTTGGCCTATCCACCGGAGCCGCTGTGTTGAGCAGACTTCTGGACAAGGTGTTTTCAGAAATTAAATTCAAGTTTGTGTACCACTACCTTGACGATGTGGTGATCTATTCTGAGTCCTTCGAGGAACACGTTGATCATCTGAAGGTTGTACTTGATCGATTGCGTGACGCTGGCCTTACCGTCAAATTGTCCAAGGTTTCCTTTGCCAAGCCCACAATTTCCTTCTTGGGTCATATTGTTTCCGAATCTGGTATCTCCGTGGACCAATCTCGTACTCAGGCCATCAGAGATTTTAAACCACCCAAGAACGCCAAGGGTGTTGCTCGTTACATTGGTATGGTGAACTTCTTCCGTAAGTTCATCAGTAACTTTGCCGACCGTGCTGCTCCTCTAAATCAATTACGCAAAAAGGCTGTGAAGTTTGAGTGGGGTCCCTCTCAGCATGCAGCCTTCGAAGATCTTAAGCTTGCGCTCTCTAACGCCCCTGTATTAGCCATTCCGGATTTTGGGAAGCAGCTCATTGTGCAGACTGATGCGTCTGGTCGTGGTGTTGGTTGTGTCCTACTGCAGGAATCTGATCTGGGTAGGCAACCCATTGCATACGCTTCTCGTACCTTAACGGACGCAGAGAGGAAGTATTCCATATACGATCTTGAGGGTTTAGCTGAAATGTTCGCTCTAGAAAAATTCCGTATGTATCTTGAGCACACTAAGTTTCTCCTTGAGACCGATAACCAAGCCTTGAGCTGGGTCTTAGGGAAACCCCGTAAAACTGGTAGGATTGACCGATGGGCAACTAGGATTCTGTCATTCTAGTTCACTATCCACCATATTCGTGGGTCCGAAAATGCGGTAGCTGATTCATTAAGCCGCATGTATGAGGAAACAGCCGAAGAGGAAATTCAAGAATGTGAACCCGTAAACCTTGTATCACCTGTAAGTTATGTCAATGTCGTTCTCAGCAATTCCCCTGTGCTTTTTGAAGATGTGAGGAGATTCCAGAAAGAAGACCCCTCCTTATCTAGCCTAATTGACCGAATCAATTCTGGTGAAGTGATCAAGCCCTACTCTCTGAAGGACGGTGTATTGTGTTGTTCGTCTCGTCATGACCGTCTACCTAAAATTGTGCTCCCGTCGGTCCTCATTCCGGAAATCTTTCGTTACTATCACGAATCTCCTATTGGTGGCCACCTAGGAGTATTCAAGACCCGAGCTAAAATCAGACAGTTTTTCATTTGGCGAAAATGGATGGCGACATCGGGAGGCTCATTAGAAATTGTGCTGCATGTAGTATTAGCAAACCCCCGGTTTCTACTAAGGTTGGCCTGTTGTCATCTGAACCGGCATCTAGACCCATGGAGAGGCTTTTTATTGACCATGTTGGGCCGTTCCCTCGCTCTGGTCGGGGAAACCAATTTGCGCTTGTTTGCACTGACGGTTTCACCCGGTTTAGTTGGATTTTCCCCACCAGACAGGCTACGACCAGTTCCGTCATAAAGTGTCTTAAGTCCATCTTTTCTTCCTTTGGGCCATGTCAGTACCTGGTGTCAGATAATGCCAAGTGCTTTGTATCTCATCAGTTCCGTCAATTCTTATTTGATTATGCTATTTCGCATGTAACCACCACTCCCTATTTTCCTAACCCGTCTCTCGCTGAGCGAGTCAATCGTAATCTCCGTTCTGCTCTGATTGCTTTCCACCACGACGACCATTCCAAGTGGGATTCTAATTTGCATTGGCTCAATTTTGCTTTCAACACCGCCGTGCATGAGAGCACGCAAGCCACCCCTTTTTCGTTAATGTTTTCCTTTATGGCTAATTCTCCGTTGTCTAATCTGTGGAACCTGCACGATCTCCTTCCAGACAGTTTCACGCCCGAGGATATGAGGGCGAAATTCGTCAAGGCTAGAGAGAATATTAAGGTATCACATGACCAACTTGCCAAGCGACACAATGCCTGTCGCAAGCCAAATGATTTGGAAATTGGAGATGTTGTGTACGTCCGCAATTTCGAGCTCAAGGGCGTCAGTAATCTAGTTTCAAGCAAGTTGACCCCTCGTTTTAAAGGCCCGTGTTATGTAGAGGCATTCCTGACTCCCGTTACTCTGCTTATTCGAAACCCCAAGGCAAACAAAATTTCCAGAATGCATCTGTCGCACATTAAACGAGGTGGAGAGGTTTCTAATGTGGAAATGCTACCATAAATTTTGTAAACTGATTTTGTATAATGTAGAGTATCCCTAACCTTCATTGAAGCCTTCAGGCTTCTGTTCCTTCTGGAATTTTGAACTGGATATAAAAACGTTGCTGTGATACAAACTGTAACCGTTGGGTAATTCCCATTTTATGGTATATTGTAAAATTGAAACTAAATTTTGATGTTTTCATAAAAGATGCTAGCATGTAAGTTGGACTTGGTGGGAGACATAACTCATGGTAAAATTTATATACATGATTCCTTGGGAATTTAAGTGGTCATTCCTCTACCGTAGTTCCTTCTAAATGTATAGTCGTTTAACTCATGTAATCTTGAAAGGTACTTCTAGTCTGTAAAAAGGTAAACTTGTTAATGAAATTTTGTAAGCACGGATCTAGGGCATGGTCAGAAATATTTTCTTCATTTAAATTCAACCTTGTTTCTCTTTTGTAAAATGTAGTAAGAAATTGTAAATTCTGTAAACTTTTTTTAAAATAAGATTAACTTCTGTTTTGTAAATGGCTGCCCACGCGTCGAATGATATCTGGCACATTGCTTCCACCTACTTCGTCTATAGCGAACTACATTGGACTTATTGAAAAATTTACCTAACGTGTCTCGGACTATGAAAGCACTGCTGGTGCTGGTGTTCTGCGTTTCTGAAGACTTATGAACACAGTGAAGCTGTTAACTAAGTGGTTTGCGAGGTGATGAATTATCCCTTCACTGATAATCTGACCCTGCACTCTTCCTAACCAAAACGATGCGGTTTCGTCCATCAATTGGAGTTAACTGGTGAACATTATCTTCTGGAAACATGCTTGGTGAATCAACTAGTTAAGGAGTACTGCCTATGCCTAGGCTTATTCGTGAACGGTGTTCACGCTTAAGGGAGGGAGACTGTTACGTACAAGAGCCCGTCCCAACGTTTTCAAACATGTATCTACCCTTGGATGTGACTTCATGACATTTTGAAACGACCGCCTGGTCGCTTGGTTCCGTTTGTGAACACGAGATGGCATCTGCTGTCGGGCTTCGTGGTTTCTTCACGTGGTTCCTTCTTCTCCGCTAGAGTGTGTTGGTTGTGCCTTATAAACTATACTATTCGAGTCATGTATGAAGGCAATTATTATTATACGTCATGAAAAAAAGACTATATATACTTCATGCCGCCAAAACATTTTTGTGGTGTCGTGTGAATATTATTTGGTTTTCACATTGTCGTAATATGTGGCTAAATTTAATTGGTCCAATTTAAATAAACCTGGTGCATGGTGGGTGGCCTTCTTCGCTTTTGTCATCCATCTTGTAAATAATAAGTTGTGACTAATTGCTGGGAGAAGAACTACTCCTATTGTGAATCTCGCCAGGGCGAGGGCTTTGCCCTCGTCCACGCTAACTTGGGAATATATCCCAGTATTTGATGTTACATGAAGTATTAGTGTGCAACAATCATCTATGAAAATCGTGTAAATAGTTTCTTCGGCCTTAATATGGAAATGCGATATTGGTGTGCTTCTCTTCGACCGGCAGTTGCCAGCCATCTCATATTTTATTTATTTATGATGATATAAATCCTTTAAGGATATCTAAGTAGTGTTTAAAAAATTAGTGTTTCCCCTAAAGGTATGTTTTGCATTTTATTATTTTAAGTTATTGGAGCTCCATATTTTGCATTGTGTACTGAGTGTTTGTTTTGGTTCTGAAAGGTTGACCTTGGAATAGATATGTCACCTATGAAAATGTAAATTTTTTGTTAAACTATATTTGTCCGGGGAACACTACTGTTTTTCTTCTTATTTTATTATTTGGCATCTGGCTAAGGCATTTTCTTCTTATAATATTATGGTACTGGCCAGACGAATCTATTAACACTAGGCTTAAATTGGTTCATTAGTCGGTCGGTTTTTAGTCTGATCCGTTGCCTGTAAAAACTATATGATCTCGTAGTGTCTTGAGTTTGTTCATATCTAGCTGTTTACTCACTGGAGAAGATTTAATTAAAAAATGTAAATTACGCGTTTCTCATAAATACGTACTGATGTACCTTCAACTGTTCTTGGTCGCCATGGTAACTTGTTGACAGAAGTGCATTGTGGTTTTTGTTTTTCTGGCGTGTTTTGAAGTGCACGTTCTTGGGTCATGGTGATGTTGGTTAACCTTTTTGTTTTAAATTTTCCTTTGGTTTTCCTTTTTTGGAGTTTTCTTGGTACTCCTACGTTATTCTTTCGTTACCTTGTTTATGGTAATTATTTTGCACTAGTTCTTTTTGATTCTCCAAGGCCCTCATGGTCCAGTTTGGGAATATGTCTGGTGCTTATTTAGTGTTTTTTTGGTTTGTAGCTTTTTATGCTCTTACCTCAAGTAATTGTTTTTTTGATATCGGCCTTAAATATTTATTATTTCTACAGTGAGAATTCTAGCTGAGATTTTAATTGATTTTGTAATTTATGCTGCCTGATGCATGTTCTGTTTTCTGGTGGAGGTTTTTTAAATTTTAACATTAAATTTTTGTTTTATATTTTTAAGCAACTGTTGTGGCATTATTTCGTCGGCAGCAATTCCATTAGTTATTGGAGGGTGTCTGTAGAATAGCCTGGGCGTTCCCCTTCTCCACCTTCCTTCTACCCCTTTTGGTGCTCTTCTGTTGGGGCATGTCATCAGGAGGTGATTTTGCTGTGGAAGCGATGCGGACCTCTGAATAAACGGTAAGTTGGCCCATCCACCCTGGCCGTCCACGTGTCAATTATGATAGTGATAACGACGTTTTTATACCTATTGTTCAACGTGGAAAAAAGATCTACAACAAGCTTTGTTTTTAAAACTATATCACGCTATCGTAATGGCAAAGACTTGTATGAAGTATGCATTTATTGTCATAATCATATCTACTCAGCAATGTTAAATATTCTAACTTTGTATAAAATAAAACAACATTGTAACATCATTTTGCATTTATTTATAAACTTTATATACATTTTTTATGGTTTCATGATAATATTTTTAAGACAATACTAAAAACTAAAACATTATTATTCTATACACATATTTTTTTCTTTCAGCCCATTGTCATCACTTATATTTTTCCATTATTCATTCACATTTTTTTATTTTGTTTTATTAAAACGGACCATGCACGTATTGTTTTAAAACCTTCATAAATTAAGTGTACAGGTTTAGGGCACTCTGTTGTCCTAGGGATGAGAAATTATCCCTGACCATGATTGGTCAACGTTATCAGAATATGGAAGGCAACGGGAAACCACCACATTAAATATTCTAAGAAAACCCCATGTCTCTGCTCAATTTAAATTGTTCCGGAGTTTCAAGTTCCCCGTTCGGATCTCCGGGGGGAACTAAGTTGAGAGGGGCTTTAAGAAGAGTGGAATGCTGCAATGAACAGTACTGTTTAGGAACATGGAATGTGAGATCCATGTATCAAGGAAAACTAGATGTAGTCAAAAGAGAAATGGAGTGAATCGGCATCGACATATTGGGAATAAGTGAAATGAGGTGGTCAGGAATGGGAGAGTTTATTTCGGATAACTACACAGTATACTTTTCAGGACGAGACAACAACAGAAGTAATGGAGTAGCCTTCATAGTTAGTAACAGAGTAGGTAAATCTGTGATGGGTTGCATCTATAATAATGATAGAATGATATCCATCAGACTGCAAGGTTAACCTCTCAATGTTACAGTCATTCAAATTTATGCACCAACCATTGATGCTGAAGAGGACGTAGTTGACCAATTTTATGAAGATTTGCAAGAACTACTACGGTTGACACCGAACAAGGATATCGTGTTCATAGTTGGAGATTGGAATGCTAAAGTGGGAAATCAAATAGTAGATGGTGTAACAGGACAATTTGGTCTTGATACAACAAATGAAGCAGGACAGAGACTCCTAGAATTCTGCCTAGATAATTCACTGATTATTACCAACACACTATTCCAGTTACCCAAAACACGTCTATACACTTGGACTTCACCAGATGGCCAATACCGAAATCAAATTGATTACATAATTTGTAATAGTAGGTAGAAAAGTGCTATTCAATCTACTACAACAAGACCAGGCGCTGATTGCGGATCAGATCATGAATTATTAATTGCAAAATTCCGGTTGAAGTTGAGGAAAACGGCTAGAACTGCCTCATCATACAGATTTGACCTGGGAAGAATTCCTTGTGATTATACAGTATAAGTCAGAAACAGATTTAATACATTGCAGATTGGAGACAAAACCCCCGAAGAGTTGTGGACAGAAGTATCTGCTGCTGTTAAGCAGGAAGCAGAAAAATACATTCCCAAGGAAAAGAATCAGAAGAAGGCCAAATGGTTATCGGGTGAGGCACTGCAAATTGCAAAAGAACGAAGGAATGCAAAAATGAAAGGGGATAGATCAGCAATGTTTGAGTTTAATGCAGAGTTTAGAAGACTAGCTAGAAGAGATAAGAATAATTTTATAACGAATCAATGTAAGGAAGTTGAGGAAAATAACAGAATGGGAAAGACGAGGGAACATTACAAGAAAATTAGGGATATAAAAGGAAAATTTCAGGCATAATTTGGGATGGTAAAAGATAAAAATGGCAAAGATCTAACAGAAACAGAGGTCATTAAGGAAAGATGGATGGAATAGGTAGAAGATCTGTATAAGAAAGAACCATGTATTATGGATAATGAAGTTCATGTGCCCTTCGAACCAGAACCAGATATTTTGGAAACTGAAGTGAAATGGGCCCTAGAGAATATTGCAAAATCAAAGCAAGTGGAGATGATGGAATTCCAATAGAAATGTTCAAAGAAGTTGGAGATAGTGCAGTGAAAATTTTACATTCCATATGTCAGCAAATATGGAAAACCCAACAATGGCCAAAAGACTGGAAAAGTTCAGTATTCATCCCAATTCCTAAGAAGGGAAATTCTAAAGAATGCACGAATCACCGAACAATAGCACTTATCTCACATGCTAGTAAAGTTAAGCTTAAAATCCTACAAAATAGACTACGCCAGTATGTAGACCGAGAGCTACCTGAAGAACAAGCTGGATTTCGTAAAGGAAGAGGGACCAGAGATCAAATCGCCAACGTACGATGGATAATGGAGAAGGCAAGAGAATTCCAGAAAGATGTATATTTTTGCTTTATTGATTATGCTAAAGCTTTTGACTGTGTTGATCATAATGAGTTATGGAAAGTACTAAAATACAAGGCAGTACCAGAACATATCATTAACCTCATCCGGAACTTATACTCTGATCAAGAAGCTACAGTGAGAACCATATATGGAACAACTAAATGGGTTAAGATTCAAAAAGGAGTACGGCAAGGCTGTATATTGTCACCATACCTTTTCAATCTGTAAGCAGAACACATTATGAGTAATGTGGGGTTAGATGAAGAAGACGCGGGAATCAAAATAGCAGGGTTAAATATAAACAACCTGAGATATGCAGATGATACAATCCTGATGGCTGAAACTGAAGAAGATTTTAAAAAATCTCTTACTGAAAGTGAAAGAAGAAAGTTCAAAGGCTGGACTAATGTTGAATGTCAAGAAAAGAAAAATTATGACAACTAGAACTGTCAATTCATGGCAAGGAGGAGGAGAAAAAATGGAGATAGTTTCTGTTTTTAACAATCTTGGCCCACAGATTTTTGACGATGGTGACTGCAGTCATGAGATCAAAAGACGATTGCTACTTGGTAGACAGGTATTTTCAATTCTGGACAATATCTTAAGGAGTAGAGACCTAACCTTAACAACAAAGATCCGTATAGTAAGGGCTATGGTTTTTCCAGTTGTGATGTACGGATGCGAGACCTGGACCATAAGAAAAGCTGAACGCCGTAGAATAGATTCCTTCGAATTATGGTGTTGGAGAAGAGTTCTTAGAGTTCAATGGACTGTGAAGAGAACCAATAAGTCAGTTTTACAGCAAATTAAACCAGCTTGTTCCTTGGAGGGCTTAATCCTGAAACAAAAACTGGGCTACTTTGGCCACATCATGAGAAGACATAATTCATTAGAGAAGGCCTTAATGCTGGGGAAGATAGAAGGCACAAGAAGAAGAGGGAGGCAAAGAATGAGATGGATGGATGGCATCACAGAAGCACTAAATTCCAGCTTGGAAAATCTTCGAGAGGCAGTGCAGGACAGAAGAAATTGGCGTAGTCTAGTACATGGGTTCACGGAGAGTCGGAATCGATTAAACGAATAGAGAGAGAGAGATATATAGGTATTTTGCACTATCCATTGCCAATAAATTATACTATTTATGCAAGAAATGCCCTAACTGTAGCAGATACTACTTCTCTGCGTATAGCACAAGTGTTAAGTTCCAATGCACACTTGACACATGCTATCATGTGTCCACAAAGGCAAAAATACAACACCTAGTTCATTTTGATAACAAATTTTACATAATAGTTGGTCACACTTTTGTATTTGTTGGTCAGACAAGTCTTTTTTTTTTTCAGCCTCGTGTATTTGCTCCGCGTGTTCTAACTCTAAAGGCACTTTTATGTATTGGGCTGCAATCACGATTTCTTTACGAATAGTGTTCACAAATTCCTGACCTTTAAGCAACACCATGTATCTACAGTTAGGTAACCAACGAGCGTGTTGCACAAAAGGGTCATCAGTCATATGCCAATTCATTAAAGCAAATCCACAATAAAAACATATTGTTTTATCTCCTTCACCAGTATAAAAAAATCCAGCTTCACTTAACTGTTTGGTAAGGTGTTTTAATATAAATGGCCAAACATTTTTATAAGATTCTAAACATTTCTCAACATAGGTGTACTCTGGGTGTGCTAGTGCTTTAGTCGTGCAAACTCCCAATTTTTCAAAAGCACATGCCAATTCAACACTGTCTGTGGCATATGGACCACATATATCGATACTACCGTTGTTGGCTGGTAATTCATCATTATTATTATTATTTATGTGTGATTCAGCAACGTAAGTAGCGGCCAATGGCCTTGTGGTTCGGTAAAATGGATACACGGGTATGTTACCCACTTGTTTTCCAAGCATGTAAGGACAACAAGGAGACCATCGCAAATGGTCTCTAAAGGGATCATCCCCTTCTTCCCAGTGTGAAAGTTCAATACGACAAAACACACAGCGCACCACATCTTCTCGGTTCAACTAAAAAAAAAACGGCTTTTGCAAGTTTATGTGTCGACAAAAAGCCTACAGGCCAGGATTCAAATGTTAACCAACGATCATTTTCTGATTTTAAATTTAACCCACGTGGTAAACCAATTTGTTCACTTGTTGTATTTGGAACTAAGGCCATGTGTTATAATAAAACTTTTTCTAATTGTAAGTTATTAACGTTGCACAGAGTATTTTAAAGCGCATTGTATGGTTTTTTCTTTGTCTGTTCACTGTGTTAATGGCGCATGACCACACCTAAAAACAAACAAAATAACCCATCACTCAATCAATCAACACTTGTAAATAAAACGTTAACGATAATTGGCATTAATATATCAAAACACCATCAAAAAAATATTTAATAATAAACTGAATGTCGGCACTAACAGTAACCCATGTATTTATTTTCTTTTTATAAAGCTAAAGTCGTTTACATTCCCCTTTAACCAATATATAAACAAAAATGAATGAATGTCATGTCGTTTTGTCCAGATTATCATGTTCATACCTGTGGATATTCGTTGAGTTCATAGGGAACCGCCCAAAATTAAATAATTTTGTTTTGTTTTTAGAAAATGCAACATAGCCTTGTATTTTCCCAGTCAACAACCAATATAGTCTTGTGCCGTTTGCCAATACATGGCCATTATTCAAGAAAGCAATCATCGTCCTAGTCATGTACAGTAATGAATTTTTTGTGTAAGAGTTTTTTTCAGTTGTGGTAAGTCAGGCTTACCTGAGTTTTCAATAGTTCACTGCCTGAAAACAATGGTTGCACTCTACTGCGTCTTGGGTTTTCAGCAACTGCTACGGAGGTAAGGCTTTTCTTTCCAAGTTTCTAAAAATAAATAAAGTAAACCGCTATAAATACTTAAATTCAGGTTAATACATGCATTTCATAAAATAAAATAATATCAAACAAAAAAAAAATAAACAAGTTAGTTTAAAAAAATAATCTCACCTTCACTTGTACTGGCTTGTTGCTGTTTCCTTCTAGTGGGGTCAAAAGTGCAGTAGTTTCTTGTATTTCAGACATGTAAGGTATACCAGTTATCTGCAAACAAATCATTAATTACCTTAGCAATAACTACAAATTTAAGGTTCATTAGCATGACAATATTAAAATAATCATTCTTAGGTACTTACCAAAAAATAAAAGGATTTTTCTTCCAAAGTTCAGTTCAGAGCTCTACTCTATACGTCCGTTTGCTAAAATGGCAAGTGCATCACTAACGCAATCGTTATCAGTTAGCCTAGCAACAGAGAGAGTTGCATTTTCTCAGCGTTTTGACCTTGAAATGTTGTCTCTCTCACACGTGTTCCCACGCCTCCTCACTTTCCTCAATCCGAATAAGATTCGTGTACCTTATACTAGTTTCATGTTTTTAATAAGGAACCAAAATGGCTGCCTCTTATACATCGGTAATACGGCTATCTAGGAACCAAAATGGCGGTCTCTCTGTTTAAACGCCAGACCTCCTAGACTCTACCAGGTCTGTTTAAACGACCGACCTGCTAGCCTCTACCAGCCAAGTAACCAGATATCACACTTCCTGCCCACGTAGACATTCTTGTGTTCTCAGCAGTCGCTCTGACAAGGCCTGGCCAGGTCGTGTATTCAGTCTCCAGCGAGCAGGACTCTGTGTGTTAGTATTGGAAACATGTGTGTGTCTTATTATTATTATTATTATTATTATTATTAAACATTTTACTGTAATAATAATTACTAGCAAGCGGTCATCCTCAATACATGTACACACTAATCATATACTTTCACCAGGTCCAATGATTAGTTTAAAACATCTCAGGGCAATGAGCTTACCGTATTGGCTCTTTGGGTTCATGCACATCACTTGGTCGACCGAATGTTATAGGTTCTCATATTCTACAAGCATTTGCTGTGCCAGACAGCGGTCTCGCTCATTACCGTTGACTAAAACTTAAAAGATCTCCTTCGGGGGTAAAATATCAGAAAAAACGAACCCTCGCTCTGTCATAAACCGACCCGTCGAAATATCGATTGTTCTATTGAATACAGCCACCGCGGTCAGCGACAGGTTCGTTGAAACACACACACACCCAGCAGTATCGTCTCTCTCAACAACCACGCTTCATGAACATTTTAAACAGGTAAATACATTTTTTTTAACAAAAGTGTTGTTAGGCCCTTTGTCAAAATGTCAAAAATAGTTTAAAAAAGGGGGGCGTTAGCCCGAGTCCTATGACACCTCGTACACGTCTCGAGCGATATTGGTTTGCGAGATATAGCAAAAAGTCTAAAATCACGGTTTTACCTCAAAATAGTTTTTCATTCCTGCTCAACACGAACATCCTCGGCAAGAGGACAACGCGACAAAAAAATTACACCTCGTACAAGTCTCTAGGCTTATTGGTTCGTGAGGTATCAGCAAAAATCATAAAAAACAATTGTTTACCCCAAAATCAAGTTTCCACATTTTTAAAAAATATAATGAGTGGTCCATAGCAAAACCCCATCAGCTCGAGTCCAACGACACCTCATTCGTGAAACTACGACCATGGGTTCGCGATAAATGATAAGCAAATAGTGTGTACTAACTTTTTGAGCACTTTGTACATTAGAAACCACCTGACTCCACTACTGCAGTTTTAGTCTTAGAGGCTTGAAATCTATTTTGGTGGTTAATGGGGTCAGGACCATTCATTTATGTCAAACAAACATTTTTATAGAATTCCTAGTTTCCGAAATATAGGAATTTCAAAATTGGACTGTTTTCAAAAAAACATAAAAATAAAAAAGTTTCATTATAAAAATAAAGATCATAGAGACCGTTCGTTTGAGCCATTGCACAACATTCTATCATGTTTGGTTTTCAAACTATCACCTATTTTCAAAAACAACAATTTAAAAAAAATCAAAAATATAACGAGTTGTCCATAGGAAAGAGGACGTCAACCCAAGTCCAACGACTTGTCTCATGTCAAAATCGGACCATGCGTTCGAGAGATATTAATTATTTAAATGTTCACCTACGTTTGGCCGCCATTTGGCTTGTTGGGCACAGCCACGCTAAGTGTAATAGAACTCTCATCACTCCCCTACTTTGCCTCCCAGGAGGAGAATCTACGTTAAAACAACAAATAATAAAACAGACACAGTTAAGAAAACCATCTGACATGTCTCTAAATACAGGGTAAACTACAGAATATATCGTCCGTCCGGACAAAATCAGTCTCACAGGATGTTGTTGCACATGTTCTCACCGAGTGGCGGGTTCGAAACCCGAGCATTGTCGCTAGGGCCCGCGCACGTTTTACACGTCTTCTTGCTTCCTTGTCACAGAGCCAAGTGATGCGAGTTCTAACCGTCGCCACCAAATCTCCACGATCAACTCCTTGGGCTGACCGGCGCTACCACCCAGACGGCAACAAGGTATAATGGCGGAGACACTGCCGCCATAAATTGGCAACATGCCCGCAGAACTACGACAGGTCCAATAGAATTTCAATTCACATCGTCTCAAATATAAGTTTGCTAGGTTGCCTCAATAATTTCAATTGCCCCCTATTCAATTAGGTAGCCGAAGTCTAGGGTACATAGAGCTTGGCCGACAAGAATGTCATTTGACGAGATGACCTGGCGCGATTTGCGCCGATCAAAGGAGCCAGAAGTAAACGAAAACAGAGATGATTACAATCGTCTTAGGGAAGGAGTGAGATTATTCTCGGTAAAATGAACACGAAGTGTACAAGAGGCTAAGATCGGATGTTTCTGGAGACTTGCTGAAAGCACGACAAGGTCCAAACGGGTACAGAAAAGGGAAGGAAGGTTGAGGTTAAGGGCGATCTGGGTGTGACACCGTCACAATTAGAAATTATCTTTCCTCGTAAGCCTGCAATTAAGATTTTCAAGAGTGTCGTGTCATACCATGACAGGTGTTCAAAGAAATAAATACACTACAGTAGAGTCTCGCAAACTCGGACTAATGTGAACCGAAGGGTGGCCGAGTTCACGAAAATGCCGGGTTATGGGGAAATGTATTAAAAAGAAGAAATAAACTGTTTGTTTTGATTTAAAAGTATTGCAATGCAATACATGTATTTGTTTCAACAGAAACACAAGTTTTAAAGCGATTAAGCCACTACAATTACTACAGTACTTGAAGAAATAGTTCAGCACTGTACTACTGTACTAGTAGGGCGGTGATGAGAGTTTAAACGCACAGCCTACTTTCCTGGGATCATTGCCGATATCTCCCGAACGCCTGGTGGGGTTTTTACAAATGAGGTGTCGTTGGACTCGAGCTGACGGGGGCTTTGCTACGGACCACTCGTTATATTTTTGAAAAATATTTTGAAATTTTTTGTTTTTGAAAGTAGGCGATAGTTTGAAATCCAAACATGATAGAAGGTTGTGCCATAGTTCAAACCAATGGTCTCTATGACCTTTATTTTTTATGATAAAACTTTTTCATTTTTTGAGATTTTTGAAAACACTTAAATTTTGAAAATTTTATATTTTGGAAACTAAAGAGTTTACAAAAAAATTTGTTTGACATAAATGAATGGCCCTAACCCCCTCTGCCCCCAAAATAAATTTCAAGTCTCTAGGACTAAAACTGTGCAGTAGTGGGAGGTTGTAGGTTCTGCCTCACCCCCTACTTTCATATAAACTTTGGGCGATATCTCGCGAACGCGTGGTCGGATTTTAACGAACGAGGTATTGTTGGCGTTGGGATGACGTCCTCTTGGCTAAGCATGTGTGTTGGTATTTTTACATTTTTTTTGAAAATTCTTGTTTTTTGGATTGGCGCTATTTTGGAAACGGTGAATGTTGGGAAAAAGATTGTTTGTCGTTAATGAAAGGTGGGTATGCCCTCTAGGCGGGTGGTAAGTTTCAAGGGTGTAAGAGGAAAAACAAAATGATAGCCTACTTTCTCGCGAGCATTGGTCATCATGGGCGAATGGATGGTCGGATTTTAACAAATGAGGTGTCATTGGACTCGACCTGGTGTCCTCTTTCCTATAGACCACTCGTTATATTTTTGAAAAAAAAAAATGAAAAATTTTGTTATTAAAAGTAGGCGATAGTTTGAAAACCAAACATGACAGAATGCTGTGCCATAGTTCAAACCAATGGTCTCTATGGCCTTTATTTTTTATAATAAAACTTTTTATATTTTGAGATTTTTTGAAGACCCTTAAATTTTGAATGTTTACTATTTTGAAAACTAACACGTTGACAAAAAAAATTGTTTGACATAAATGAAAGCTCCCTATCCCCTCTCCCACGAAAATAAATTCCAAGTCTCTAGGACAAAAAACTAGGCATTTTATTTTATTTTAAATAAAAGCGTGTTTGTAGACAGAGAGCCGGTAGCGCTTTACGTGTGTTACAACGAGGCTATGATTGGCCATGGTGGATAATGAAAATGGCTATTTCGATGGGGCGATGTATGGCAAAACGAGGGGTCGCTTTTCGATATATTTTTTTCCTATGACAAACGAATAAAGGCGAATATTTTCAAAAATCCCTCATGACGATCTTTACACATTATGGTAAACACTGACCAGTAACCAGACAAAATTCATAATGCTATGAGACGAATAAAAATAGTCGACAACAACAGAACTCGTTTTTCTATGTATGTCTAACTGGCGGCCAGAATGGGAAAACAGAATATCTGCTAGAGAGACCCGCTTGGAGCCTGGCTAGCTGGGTGACAGGATGTAACATGTTATCGCGATTCAGAAATGTAAGCGGACGGGACAACAGGCCAATGGAAAATTACTGTGACGTAGAGGTGAGTTGGAGGTCGAAATATTTCGCAACGACGTCAGAGAAATAATGCAGTAAGAGAGTATAACTCCTCCCCCTACCATTTCCATAAACAATTGAAGGGCAAGAGCAATGTTAACAGCTGTGGTAAGAGGGACACAGGGCGAGGGGCTGGGGCGAGGAGAGGAGGGCAGGGGGTATTAGAGTGTTGATCATGATATGACACGCAGTCAGTCATTAGTGTTTTAAACACTGCATTGTAAGCATAGGCTGTATCGTATGTGTATAAAAGTAATTGCATTCGTGTGCTCAACCCTAGTTGGTTACTATATTGGATACATTATATATTTGAGGTAAGTGTTGGAATAACACTGTTTAGTTTATTTTATGATAATCAATGATTAAATGATTATTGGTTTACCATTTGATTGATGAATTGTTTTTTATATTGTGTGTATTATATAACCTATATACTCGTTCTTATGGACAAAGAGAGAGAGAAATTATATATATATATATATATATATCCTGTTTTTATTTTTTTATGATCAATGCTATTTGGAATGGATATACTCATGGTGGTTTATTTTATTTCTTTTTCTGTGTGTTGGAAAATGCTTGACCACTACAACCACTGCTGTGTGTTGGGGACCAGTGTTTACCGAGCAGTCTACGGCTGAAAACTGTGGTGAGATTGTTTCTTTTATAAAAATTATGTCTTTTGCCACTGCTACCGATAGCTTAACTTGGGAACCCCTTGACTCTTGTTTTAAAAAGCGTCTTTGCTCTGGCCGCGTAATGAATGTTAGAGAGAGTTTAATCCCAAAAGACTTTGTCGAATCTTGTTTTGAAATTTTTAAAGAACAAATTTGTACAGCGCAAAGGTTGCATACGGCATTAAAGGTCAATACACAACTCGTGTGCGATTTCATATATAAAAACAAGAAGTTCCGTGAAGAACTATACAGCCTACTTTACATGCCAATGAGTATTCTACAGTATATGAACCTATCTAGAATAATGACGAAATTAAGTTGGTAATATCGAAATATCTAATTAGTTCAAAATATACCAGGTATAATGTAGCCTAATAGAGCACTACAGTTGGCAGCCCTGGTGACTGAATATATTCTTAGTTCCATCTCTTAAGGTACAGAATACAAAATGTGGTTGAAGTCCAATGGACGTTACATCCAGTTAGACACTGGATCTATCAGCACGCGTAAAAGCATGTTACCAACAATACCATGCGTGTGCTGGTCAGAAATAATCTGAAATATTATGATATATTGTTGTGCCAATTTTGGATGAAATCCATTTGTTAGTATAGAAGTTACATGTATTTTAATATTGGACATATCAGCAGGCATAGAATCATGTTGGCAGCACTGCCTTGTATTAATTACTCCAAATTAATCTAGAATGTCAGGTGCTATACGTGTGCAAAGTATAGAGCTGTTGGCTTGCATACTTTCTGATATATTGATATTAGGGTAAACATATAGACAGCATTTATTATCAGTTGGCAGCCCTGATTGCTCTTACAAATACGTATAGTCATATCTGTTATGGTACACATAGCACATACGAAATTTGGTTGAAATCCAACTGATAGTATAGAAGTTATATGCATTTAAACATTTGACCTATCAGAAGGCTTAAAATTATTTTGGCAACACTGTCATGATTGGCCTCCTGGAAATTAAACTGAAACAGTATTATCTACATGTGTGCCAATTTTGGAATAGTTCCCATGCATACCTTGCAAGATATCCAACATGGAGCTCAAATTTCTAGTGCGTTTTTTCAGCAGTTGGTAGCACTGACATCATTTTCAAATATGGACGTGAGATATTCCGGTGCACATCTTTACTCATACTAAATTTGGTTTTGATTGCTGCAGCCGTTTAGGAGTTAATAGGGGGGGGGACACAGACACAGCCATCAGACAGACAGACAGAAGGACAGACAGACACACACACATTTTCCCGGATCGATCTCATAAGTCTACTTTTTCCTCATTTTTGCAAAATGTGAAAAGTAGGCTAACAAGGACGGTGAGCATAAAAAACATTTTATATTGGCAGTAAAATGCAAGAGCTTTTGATAGCCAATAATCTGAACGAGTGGTATCAATCCCATGTGGTCAATGCCTTGCTATCAAAATTTGATAAACTACAACAAGGACCAAGTGGTTTAGCGTTAGACAAAATCAATTACCTGAAAATCAACATTTGTCATTTCAACCCGTTGAATGCTGGGTCTAGACACATTTCTTTACCATCAGCGATTGCCTGTCGGAGAGCGGTGGTAAATATTGAAAATAAAGATGATATATGTTTCCTCTGGTGTGTGGCTGGATATTTGCAGCCAGCACAAAGTGACAGTTGTCGACCAGGAATGTACAAGGCCAAGTTTGATGAATTAAAATAAACATTAAATTTAACTAGAGTATCGTTCCCTATGGACTTAACGGAAATCCATATTGAACCCTTATTGATCTTCGATAAATAAGTATTCATATTTATTATTATTATTACTACGGCCTAGGCAGCACATAAGGAAGTCGACTTGGATATTAGGGAGGCCAGCATTTCGTAATGATTGCAACAGAAGCTGAGTTGGTAGCTATTCCTGGGGGACGGCCAGAATTAGTCGAGTTCAAGGCCAAATTGTGCAACTACTGTACCAAAATTGGAGACATAAAGGAAGAATCACGAGGTCCTCTCAACGAACATACGATTGAATCAGCCAATCGCAAGAGACCAAGCTGTGACCACGAGGTGGACGGCGTCAGTAGTAAAAAGCGCGCGGAAGTGTGTATCTAAGGAACCGCCGAACGGATTAATCTCCGCTCGAGTAATTTGAGACGTTGGATTTATTTGGAGAAGAATGACACTAGCCCCATCTTTGTGAGACAAAAACTCTGGAAGTTTTTATCCGACTCCGCCCCACTCCGCCGCCCTTGTCAGTTTCTCATAAATAGTTTGGCCTGACGCCAATCTAAGTCTATTCTTGTGGAGCCTTCAGAGGTATACTCCACGCCAGTTTGTTGTGTGATTTTTGACGCTCGAATTTATCGGAGTACTTAACTTGTGGAGCCTTCAGAGGTATACTCCACGCCAGTTCGAAATGTGATTTTTACGCTCTAAAATCAGTGAAGCTAATTTATTTTCTGAGCTCTGGGAAGCTAAAGTCGCAGCGTTTGCAATATCGAATTTTAAAAGCTATAATACATTTTGTTCTAAAATCAACTAAATTGTGTGATCTAAATATTTCACGCCAGCGCGTGATAAACTGTAACATTCTTTTAAAGACGACGAGTTCAACTTTAAGGGGGAAGTATCGTATCACCCTAATTAGCGCTTACCAGAACCGAAGTCCAAGACGGGACGGAAATACCGGACGAGATAGCGACTGCTGGTGCAGCCAGGATTTTGAACTTGTTAACGAGCCAGTGGCGCGGACTCGAGATGTATATTTTATGTATAAATTGTGTGTATTGTATGTGTGTTTTTTATAGTGCGTATGTGCGATATAATTAGGGCCAGTCTTCGCTATTAATCGCAGTAGGACAATTGTGGGTGAACTGAGTAGCCTGCAAGCGATTATAGATAGGCAAATATTTAACATTGAACTTTTCTGCCAAGGAGTCGAGACCAAGATGATCAGCACGTGGTTTGAAGTTGGGATGAGCTTCAAGAAATCAACGCAGACGACTACTATGGAGTGCTAAATTGTCCATAGGGCAATGGGTTGAGGAGGATGTCCTTAGTCCTACATGCAGAAGCGGTGATGTACTAAAATTGGATTATTTCAATTATGTAGTTAGATTTGGCCGGGGAACTTTGTAAATAGTCATGTTTTTCTTTCTTGTTTTATAGCTGTTTTTCGTGTACCGACACTATATGTTTAAATGTCCGTTGGCGCGTGGCCAATGTGTTTGTTGATATTTTGATTTTTTTTTGAGTCATGTGTAATGTACGCGGCGTGCGTGCGTGATTTTATCCTTGCAATTGCGGAACCCGTTACATTCGATAAATGGTGCTTTATTAACGTTAATATTTGAAATAGGAATGGGAGGAATTGATTGTAAAACATTTTGCTGAACAGGTTATTATTCATGTTAGGGTAGCCGAGTGCACCAACTTAAAAGTAATTGTAGAACACCTTCGTTCTAATTTGATAGATTTTTCTTGAGTCCTTTTCAGGTGACTAGTCACGGCATAGAACGATGGCGCCAGCATGTGGATATTATTTGTGTCTTTTATTTCAGGGTCTGTCACAACCCATACGTGTGATTAAGTGTGTGTTGATGTGTCTAGTGTGTGTTGATTCTACGTGAGGAGGGGGTAGTTGTCCTACCGCCCTTATATATTTTTGCTGCTGTTGTATTTTTAGATGGAAAGACAGAGTGCTCTTGGGAGACTGCTGATTCTTGTCCATATGTTTTTCTGACACACACGTATTATTGTGCTTTGGGGCACATTTTCTTCGAGGTTCGACCCCATGTTCTGGGAGGTCGAGGTTATTGACACGTGGGTTGACAGACATGCCGAGTTCCACAAACCGCCCGTTTTGCCTGTGACTTATTTTGATAGGCAGTCCTTTTTGTCCGACTGAACCCTGTAAGCTTTCATGCAGCAAACCTGTTCATTGTGATGGCTAATTTTAAGCCATAATTAATTGGGGAGTTCGCCATGTGTGTAACGGATTGTTGTACCTTGTATGGATAAGAATATTGTGGTTAACGTAAATGTTGGCTGTTTGCCTATTGCTTTGTTGATGACTCGATTTCATGTAATTTTGTTTGTCACACCCGTTTGGTGTAGTGGTAGAGTATTTGTAAATTTTGACAGCGGTCATTTGAGTATTTTTCTATTGGTCACGTGTTAATGTACTTGTGTTGATTTGTGTGAGAAGTCCTAAGATTTTAGGCAGTAAATGTTGCTACGGCAATTCAAGTCCAATTTCACACGGAAAATTTGTGTTTGTTTATAGTAGATTTTGGAAGTGTCGGTTTAACTTAAGTATTGTTGTTGTGTTCCCTCGTGTCGGTCTAGCTCTAGGAAATGCGGATTCGTTGTTTGAAGGGTCATTCTGGATGATAACGAATCACGCATTCAAAGTACACATCGTGGTGCATGTAGAACGGCGTACGCACTTATATGGTCACTTTTTGGTATCGTTTTATTTAAGGACACTTGGTCCAGGTAATTAATCTCTCCAGAGATATCGCCTAAGTTTTTGGCATTTTTATTAAGCGGGAGTCAGTTGGGAGTTTTTGTTGTTAATTGTTTAAGTGTAAATATGGTGATTTGTTATTAAATTCAGTTGTTTTTAACCCTGGCTTCACTCTTTCCTGCATGTTATTTTGTTATATGTTACCCTGCAAGTTAATGAAGCGCCCTGACAGCAACTTACGAATATGACCTGTTACGCCCCGAATCTGAGTCTCATATGCTTCTTTGCAAGGGTTCAATATGTTTGAACAAGACAATCAGGACTTTTCGTTCATGGTGTATGGCCTTGATGGTAATGAGATTGTGGGTCCTTTTTATGCCACAAAAGAACCGAAACAACACCACATTCATCTTTTATATCTGTCTTACGGAGAAGTGAATCACCATTGCCGCATTAAAAGCCTGAGTACATGGCTAAGCAATCAAGCGTCCAAGCATAATGGTAAGAAGTACATTTGCGACCGTTGTCAGCAATATTTTACAACCCCTACACTTTTGGAACGTCATAGGGTAGATTGTGTTTCTCAGGAAGCGGTGAGACTGATATTGCCACAAGGGGACAAGGCTATGTTAAAGTTTAAGGACATTCATAAGCGTGACACTGTTCCCTATGTGGTGTACGCAGATTTTGAAGCTCTCACCACACCCATGGCGGGATGTGAACCAGATCCCACCATGACCTCAACCACACCCATTCAAAAACATGAACATTTTGCGATAGGATTTAATGTGGTGTGTGCCTATGACCCGACACAATCCGTTAACAAATACCGTGAAGGTCCAGATTGTGCCAGACGGTTTTTGGATGAACTTGTTAAGTTGGCCGACCATGTACAGGGATTACTGGACCACCCAGTACCCATGAGCCTAACGCCACAACAGCAGCAGCAGTATGAGCATGCCACGACATGCCATATTTGCGAAAAAGCCACTGATCAGTGCTGAAGACACCGTTCGTGATCACTCACACTTTACGGGAGAGTTTCGTGGAGCTGCACATAGTAAATGCAATTTGAACTTTTCAGCTCCTCGTTTCATCAGTGTCTTTTTCCACAACCTGGCAAATTATGACATTCAGTTTTTGATTCGTGAATTGAGTCATGTCAACAAGGGCTCGTTTACCATTATCCCCCAAAACCATGAGCGTTTTACAGCCCTGACATGGCGGTTGAGCAACTTTAGCATTCGATTTTTGGATTCCTTTAAGTTTATGGCATCCTCGCTAGACAGTCTAGTGAATGGCTTGGATGAAGAGGAATTAAAAAATACTAGAATGCATGTTAATGATCCCAAGCAATTTCAACTGTGCATACGGAAAGGTATATTCCCGTATGATTTCTGCAACAGCTGGAAAGTGTTAAAGCAAACAAAACTCCCACAACAAGAGAAATTTTACTCGAAACTAACACGCAGTACCGTTTCCGATGAAGACTATGCACATGCATGTCAAGTTTGGCGAGTGTTTGACATTAAGACGCTGAGTGAATATGTTATGCATTACCTAAAACTGGATGTATTGCTGATCACCGATGTGTTTGAAAAATTTCGTTAGTTGTGTCAGCACATTTATGGTCTTGACCCGGCTCACTATTATACGAATCCTGGGCTCTCGTTTGATGCCGCTTTGAAATACACTCAAGTGGAATTGGATTTACTCACTGATGTAGACATGGTTCTATTTTTTGAAAAGGGCATTCGTGGCGGCTTTGTGTCGCTTAACCAGCGCCATGCCGAAGCGAACAATGTCTACATGCTTGATTATTCCCACAGACAAACCAGAATCGTACTTAGTGTACTATGACGTGCATAATTTGTATGGTTACGCCATGTGTCAGCCTTTGCCCTATGGGAAGTTTGGTTGGCTGACAGACAAACAAATGTCAGAATTTGATGTGATCAAGGCTAGTCAAGAAAAAGGCTGTGGATATGTGCTAGAAGTGGATATTGAATATCCCTCATCCTTGTATGATGAACATGCCGATTTCCCATTCTGCCTTGAGCAAATGGTTCCCCCTGACAGTAAAGTGAAAATTGAAAAACGTATGGGCACACTTTACAACAAAAATCGGTATGTGCTGCATATCCAAATGTTAGTGCAATGCCTCACCCAAGGCTTGGTGTTGAAGAAAATCCATAGGGGTATTTCCTTTGCTCAAAAACCATGGCTTGAGCCATATATGCGACTCAACACAGAACACCGACAAATGGCAACACAGCAGTTTGATTTTTTTTTTCAATTAATGAACAACTGCATCTATGGCAAGTCCATGGAGAATGTCCGCAAATACCGTGACATTAAAATGGTGAATGCCTGGGAGGGGCAGTGGGGTGCCCAGCGGTACATTGCCAAACCAAATTTCAAATCGATCAACATTATCGATGAGGATTTGGCCACCATTGAATTGAGTAGGACCAGAGTGACCATGGATAAGCCCATTTACTTGGGCCAAATCATTTTAGACTTTTCTAAATCGGTCATGTATCGATTCCACTATGAGTTTGCCAAACGCCATTTTGAGGACGTCTCTCTTTTGTATATGGATACGGACTCATTCATTTACCACATTCGCCACTGCAACCCCTATGACGTCATGAGGCAGCATAGTGACTGGTTCGACACCTCTTCGTATAGTGTTGACAACTGCCCACTGACAACTGTTTCAGCTGCCCATAAAATCAAGAAGGAAATGGGTGCTTTAAAAGATGAATGCGGTGATTCCATTAAGACGGAATTCGTAGGTTTGGCCTCGAAGATGTATGCTTATCCCACACTAGACTGTAAGGAAGCCAAAAGAGCGAAAACGCACCCTCGCCTCCATGGATAACAAACGTGTGTGGGCTGATGACCTGCTCACTAGCCTGCCCTGGGGTTATGACCGCAAGGAGGAGGAGGTGTGATTTCACTGTTTGTTCGTTTAGGGACATGGCTTTTTTGTAAATTGTAGATATAGTATTTTGTAAATATTGGTTTTCGTCATTGTAAATAGTATTTTTTGCAAATAGTGGCAACCCACTTGAACCTTTTGCTCTTTAAAAAAAAGTTCTATGCAACCTTATTTTTATTTTTATTTTAAATTTAACCGAGTTGGGAATTGGAAAATGGTATATAGTTTGATTGTTTTAAAGCTGTACCAAGTTGTAGTTTTTTTGTAAATATGAAATGAATAATAGTATTTTTAGTAACTTTAATGACTAGTTTTTATATTTTTTTGTAATGGTAAAATTTTAACTTAAGAAAAGTTCTTTTGGGATTAGTGTGCATGTCGAGAATGTGTTTTTGGGAATAAATAAAAAAGTGGTTGTGTTTGTTCCCAAAAAGACAGGTATGGTTGTATGAGTAGAGAGAAAGCTGGTGTTTATGTATGACCAGAGCAAACATGGTGATGTAGGGTGGGTGGGGAGGGGAAATTTTCATTTATATAGTCATTTTGTTTTGTCGATAGTTTTGTTTTCTTTGAAATGTAGCGATGAATAGACATTATTTTGTAAAAACAGTCTTACCTGCAGTAGTCGTAGACCTCGATGTTTCTCAAAAGACACATAAACACATTGCAGCATTATCATGGTCAGGCACTCGCATTAACATCATTGACAAATCTCAACTTTCGACATACACCAAATGGAAAAATGTGAAAACAGCAAAATGGAAAATCCATGCTTCGATAATACCAAAATTCAAAAAAATATAAAACAGTCATTTTAAAAACTGAAAATGGCCATGTGTGAAATATAAAATTCAAAAACATAAAACGGACATTTTTAAAAAGTGACATCAACATAATAGGGAATCCATATCATCAAAAACGCAAAACTTGAAACAGACATTTTTAAAAACTGTAAATTACAAATTGGCAAATGACAATGTGTGAAAATGTGAATATGAAAAATCAGCCCATCAACATCATGATAAAAAAATGAAACATTGTGTTCTGGTAAACCTTTGATTTTTAATTTCATAACCATAGGGATTGGCAAATGAAAATAGAATACAAACACATCTCAATTCCTTAATCCTCAATTCCTTAATGTTTGTGTCCATGCATCATCAACTTTCCTTTCATAGCACTCATCACAATCAGATCTGCCATCCTATCACCCACTGAGGCATCACAGGATGTGAAACTTCGTTTAGCTTTTTTCGATAACAATTTATCTGCCACATGTCTTAAACCAGGATGACTATGGCGATAAGATAGGTCATGTTCTTTGCATGCTTGATCCAAAAGATTAATGGGTACATCACCACGCTGCAAACGTTTTTCAAGATGAGTTCCAGGGCCACAAAAAGATAACCTGGAAGACGGATTTCGAAAGGTAAGTATTGAATCACTTTGTCAATGACGCCATTGCCAGTACAGGTCTGGCATATCCTTTTCCATCGATGGTGAAAATGTTTGGTCTTCCTCTTCCTCTGTGGATGATGTTTGTGTTTGTTGTTGTTGTTGCTTTTTCTCGCCATGACACCCGTGGAATGATTCAACAAAGTCTTTACACGGACTTTTATGACCGTGATACAGTTTCACTATCTGACAAGTCGCGCACTGACGCATAGAGGGTATTTTTGCCATGGCCACTTGCTTATGGTGATCGTAATCCGTACAGGGTTGCAATTCACTCATCACAGGGTCTTGAGTCCATGATTTTGGTACATGTTGCCAGATTTCTTTCACCGCGTTGGCGGCCACATAATAAATGAACGACTTGGGCAACGCTAAGAGTTCCTCTTTGGTAAAACTGTCTAGTTTTTTTGCACACAAAGAACTTTCCGATGGCTTTGTCTGTAGCATTGCCTTTCTCCATGGTATCACGTGTTGTAGATGTTTACATGTCGCTTGTAGAAATCTCACTGGCGTCATTCACTGGTAAATCTTGAGTTATAACTTTGTTCAACAACTCCCAGCAGGCATGGGTGGTTAACCAATGAAAGAGATGCCACGCATGCGCTAGGGCTGTATGAGTAATATTGCCACAGGAACAAGTATCCATGAGCGTTTGCAGGGAGGGGAAGCCCAACTCCATGAAGTCGATACATTGACAGTATGACGCCAAAAATGGTTGCAACCATTCACGTTTTTCATTACCTTTCACAAATAGCACATTGGCTGAGGACAAGTGTGCTTTCATGACCACGTCCAAATATTTATAGGAAATGGCTCCTTGATTCCTGTCTAGTTGCCTATGATTTTCAATCCACTGGGTTTATTTACGGCTTTTTTCACACAACAAATCAAAAGCATGGGGCGGTTTAAATAGCAAATGCGTAGCTTGTGATATCCAAAACGTGGTGCAATCGATAATGACCACTTGTTTAAATATAAATTTGTTGTCACCAATTTTAAACCCTTGGCAATCCACAATGAGTGTGCGCAACATGTTGCCGCTTGCCTGGACCAAGTTCAACTGACGACTGACTGACGATCGACCACTAAAGTGTGATCATGACATGGACTTACCTGCCATGCTAGTTTCAAATTGAGATTAGGGTAGGACAGGGGGACATGCATAAATAAGAATTTAAGAATTACATCATCTTACTATCATAACACGTCTTACAGGCTTTTGTCATTTTGGGATAAGGACGATACCAACTGATACAACAATATAGTCTCTTGTGTTTGTAACGTCCATAACACCGATGATGTCCCAATGTCTCTCAACTAGGCGTTTTTGACGGTGAGCTGCTCGCCGAAGCACCATGGACACCATACAGTCCACACGTTTCGTAACCTGGTTTTTTTCATCACTCAGAGGCACGAGTGAGGGATAGCTTGAATGACAGGGTATATTTCCCACCTCCATTCTGCACAGGTAGGGGTAGGCAGGTGACCAGCGCTGATGTTCCTGCATGGGTTCATCGCTCTCTTGCCATTGGTGTATGATGATGGGACAAAAGGCACATTTCACTTCATCTCTTGTTTTTAAATAGTAGAATCCAGCGGCCGCTAAGGCTTGAGGGTTTATGAAAGGCACTGGCCATGTTGCAAAGGTCTTGAAACGTTGTTCCTCAGAGTTTAAATTCATGGATGTGACTTCTCTTGATGCTTTAAAGCAAGACATGACTGAGCGGCTTGACGTGGGTTGACCTGTTATTTATACACTCGTCACTTGTTTGGACAATGGATAATAGTTGACTTGTTTGTGATGAATAATCCAACAGTAGGCTGTCGTATTGGCTGGTACATTGTCATGCGTTTCAATATCTAGTCGAATGTCAATATTGGATGGCTTGACATACTCTTCCAGGTAAGAACAGTCAAAAACAATCAGTGGCGCCCTTGCATTAAACGCTTGGGGTAGCAGCATGGGGCCGTTCTCTTTTTGATAATACGACCATCGAAATTTAGAAAACAAGTCGTACAGAGGGCCAAACGTATTTTTTGAAAAATCCAAATCCAGTCCTTCATAGGAAAACACAGCTCCGTTGAGGAAAAGACGTGCATTTCTCAATTGCAGGTGATCAAATTGCGTGGCATCTTTGGTTTGTTGATACTTGCGATTCGTTTGAAAACCCACGATAATGTAGAGAGGTCTCTCTGTATAGCGAGCTGTTTTACAGACCAACTGTGTGTGTTGGTGGTGGGCAATAGCGGGTAATCATGGAGTGCCCATCTTCTAAATTCCATGGGTAGCGGCATATCTCTCTTTACCATCTTGAGTATGTCCAGTTTTTTGCTATCGCCAAGGGTCACTTTCCATAACAAGCGTTGTAGTTGAATTTTTGAATCTATGGGGGCATTGTCAGCTCCCTTGAGTGCATTATTATCACTCCTGTCTCTCACCAGATAAAGCACTTGCCTTGCGTAGACCACAATGCGCTGGTGGTCTTCGACTAAGCCTAAAATCAGTTTAAGAGGTAAATATCCAGTAAAGGTCCCATCGGTGTGTACCATCCAGTCATTGGTCGGGTCAGGGCACCAACCTGCCATGCAAAGTGTTTTACCTTCTTCCTCACTGTAAGAGGGATATAGTTTCATGACACTGGAAATACCCACATTTCGAGTGCTATCCACCACGATATCGTTAATGACATACCGCACCTCAGAAAAGAGAAAGGCCAAACCATGGTTGGCCAACTTGGATGTGGTGGGTGTAGAACCATCGGCTTTGGTGAGCCGACCTTCGATCTGAATGACACTTTCATACGGTAGGGTGTAAATATCTTGGTTGTTGATAACAAATTGAATTTCATCATTGTTATTGAGTCCAGGTGTTTGAGCTTGATAGGAATGGAGATCAGTTCTTACCACTCCTGGTTGCTCCTCGATGTGGTTCGCTATCTCTAGGATAGAATTCATCATGGGGGTTGACGTAGTAACCCAAATGCTGTAAAATCTGCTTGTCCTGAGATGTTAACGTGTATTCACGTGGCACACAACTAATAGCCATTGGGCGATGTCACTATAAAGTCATAAAGCGAATGCGATGGTTCTTGATTGGTGTACACTTGGCTAATAATATTACACGTTACCGACACATGATGGTCCTCAATGAATTTCACTTCATGATCAAATTCATGTTTCTTGTTGGGCTCCAACACGCGTGGTTTAAATCCTAGTAATGGACCAATGGAATCGGGGCGTGTTTTAAAGTCAATTTTGAATGTGGAAAAAATACTGCAGCGATGAGTGTTGGTATTTCCTACAAGTTTAAACTTGCGCATTACATCGATAAATGACTTTAAACCATATTCACTGATCAACACCACATAAATGTGTTCATAAATGTCATCGATCGTGTATCCACCAGAGTTCAGGGTGAGCACAGAATCATCATAGTAAAACTTGTTGTTCACATTTTCACGTATGTTGTATATTCGATTGTACGTTTCAAGAGAAACAAGTCCCAAACCATAGGGTTCTTCACTCAATTCGATAGGCTGGTAAAAGTCTAGTCTGACTTCAGGTCCACGTCCATGCAGTGTAAACGTTTTACTTTCTGCCGACATACTGTTGACGTTTTTACCTATGCTGCATCTTATATAAAAAAAACACAAACGTCCACACTGTTGGCTATTAAACGTTTGCTCACGTTTCACATTATAATATATCTTGATCCTGTTTCCAAAATAGGTCACTAGTTCCATGGGCGGGGGCAAATTCCCAAAACTGTCAAAGTACCATACGGTGGATCTCTCTTTGACATAAGCTACAAAATGTGTTCCTGGTCCTCGGAGATCATCCAAATTGACAACAGCACATTCCTGTTTCCAGGGTCGTGGGGGTAATTGGTTTCGCATAAACACACCTCGAAAATGAGAAAGCTTTAGTTGTTTAGCATAGCTTTCCACTTGTTGATGCGTCAGGGCATGTCTTGCTATGGCTGAGGTTATTTTTTTTTTAAATATTTCGAAACGGTGAAATCCCAAATCCTTGTTGATAAAAGGCCTGCTTTAAATTGGCATTTCTAGGCCCCATAGCAATCGCTTCCATCGTTTCATTATGTCGCTGACTTTCTTTGAGTTGTTGCTTGCCCTGCTGCGCGGCTTTAATGGTTTTCGCCACTGCACTGGCACCGCCCAAAAGTGAACCCAGAGCAGCCAGACCAGCAAATAAAGCAGGTAAAAATCCAGCTCGTTTGAGGACGGGAATCACTCGCACTCGTTTTGGAATAACACGTCTCTGTACTGCTCGAAGGGCTTTCCTTATGGTCAACACATTTTTTTTCTTTTTTTTTTCTTTCGCAAGGGTTTGTCCATGAATGTCTTAATCCCAGGCTTTGCCAAAGGCAATGTCCTTTTTTTAGTCATTCTCACCACAAACCTTTGTTTCACCCTGATGATAATGACCAACAACCTTTCACAAGAAAGTTTAAATCACAACTAACGTCAGATTGTTATTTCATGGCTGTATATTCCAATTCCACATAAAGTGGGAAATCGTTTATGGTTTTCCCCGCTTGCTTTTCATCCCATGTCAACATGAGATGAAAGGATAATTCGTCTCCTGCATTGACCATTTCATGGTTATAGATCAAAATCCTATGATCGTTTATCTGTATTTGTAAATGGATCTCATCAGGTATGACGTATTTGATGTGAATGGTTCCATCATAGTGTAATCGATAGTGGCTTAAACCCGAAGCAAACACATAGGTCAAGTGCTGATCATGGACTGGCGGTAAATGGTTTCTGTCCTTCACAGGTTTTTCATTTGTCAGATACACTAAAAATACAGATGGGATAAATTTGTAAAGCCTTTTCATTTCATAGGTCATGTAACGCTTGGTACAAACATCGTCTTCGTGTTGTGGGTCTTCCACGTGAATAATCCGATGGTGATTAGCGCTGTAGCCATTCACCGTAAGCTGAGGCACTTTGCCAACAACGAAAAGAAACAACTAAAACTTTAAGAAGAATAAACGGCAATATCATACTGACACCCTACAAACACTTTGTTATCCACATACTTTTATGTAGTAACGTCTGTAGACACTTGAGGATGTTTTACATGGGTTAACCGCTTTCCCTTAAAGTCATAATCTCCCTGTTTAGTGCGTGGCACTACTGACCTATCCACATAGTGTTTATTAGAAGGATCTGTTTCTTGTTTAGGATCATGTATGGGGACTGACCTAGCTTTGGCCATCAACGCACGTCCAAAGACATCCATCGCCAACCTGTAGTATGAGTCTACTGTTTCTATGACAAGGCTCGGTGTCCTGTATATAGACAGCCTGCAACTGGACCACGTGTGCATGGATAAACACCACCATAAAGAGATCTATAACGTCAAAGTCCTCCGCGGAATTGACACAGGTTCTGATCACTACGTAGTCAAAATTAAAATTAAACTCACGCCCCAGAAGAGACAACAAAGGAAACCCCCCAAAACTAAACGAACAATAGATCCTATCCAGTTAATCAACAGTGAACAGTACCAAAAAGCAACTGGAAACATTAAAATAACTGATAAACTCGAAAACTTGGTTCACAACCTACAACGAATAGCAGAAGACCTGGCTCCAATTAAACCGCGGAAAAAACATCAATGGTGGAATAATGAATGTGATGAGATGATTGAAGAGCGACACCGAGCGTGGTTATTACACCAATCCCAAAAATCTGAAACATCTTTTCAAAATTTAGTTACTCAACGAAAAGAAACAACTAAAACTTTAAGAAGAATAAACGGCAACACCCTACAAACAATTGAAGAGGAATTCAAAATTTCACAATCGCGGAATTATTACAAAATCTTTAAACAACATCTGAAAAAATATGAAGCACCTACCTTATTGTTAAAAAATGAAAATGGTAAATTGGCCCACAACAACCAGGATAATGCACAAATTATGGCTAAATATTTTAAGATACTCCTAAACTGTGAAGAACCCATAGAATTTCTCCAATTGGATGTTGACACTCCAATAACAACACCACCGGAGAACATTAACCCGCCCACATTAGAAGACGTTTACATAGCACTGAATGAGATGAAGAATTTCAAAGCCCCTGGAGAAGACCAGACTTTTGCAGAGATTTGGAAGTATGCTGGAAATTCGGCAAAAATCGCTCTTCACCAACAACTAGTCAACATCTGGATTACAGGAAAATTCCCTGAACATTGGAGATCAGCTTTCATCCATCCACTACATAAAAAAGGGGATAAGACAGACTCTAACAATTACCGAGGGATTTAACTCCGGGATGTTACCTATAAAAATTTTTCTCGAATTCTTCTCAATAGAATTAAAGTACAACTTGAAAATGAATTAGGAGAATATCAAGGAAGTTTCAGGCCCTGGAGAAGTTGCCCAGATCAAATTATGAGCCTAAAATTGATAATGGATTATAATAGAAAAAGGAATAGAGATATGGTGATAACATTTATCGACTTTAAAAAAGCATATGATTGTATTCATAGAGAATCTTTATTAAAAATTCTAAGACACATGGGATTACACCCCAAATTGACAAATCTCATAAAACTAACTCTTACAGGCACCAAATCAAAAGTTAAATTCAGAGGTGAATTCTCTGACCCATTTGAGGTCACAACCGGTTTACGACAGGGTGATGGCTTATCACCATTACTATTTAATTGTGCATTGGAAATGGTAATGCGAGAATGGTCTAAGAAATGCCCTCCAAATATAAAAATAGGGAGAAAAATTCAAACAAACTGTCTTGGTTTTGCAGACGACATGGCATTATTGGCGAAAGATTTAGAGGAAGCCAAAACACAGATATCAGAGCTTCAGACTATTGCAAATAAAATTGGCCTTAAGATATCATTCGAAAAAACAGAAATCATGCCACAAAAACCAACACCATTAAAGGAAATACAAATTAATGATACAAAAATTAAAATTGTAACACGATTCAAATATCTAGGAGAGCTAATAACAAACAATTTAAATGAGAAAGCGTCAATTCAAATAAGAACCAACAAGTTATCTAGGGCACAAAAATTAACATGGGAAACTTACAAAAAGAAATGCTTATCAATTAATGCAAAAATTAAACATTCCAATACAGTCATAAAACCGGAAGCCACATTTGCAGCAGAAACATTATTCCATCTAAATGAACATTCTAAAACCGACAGATTACAGAAGATCGAAAGGCGAATTGGAAGAACTTGTATCAATAAAGGATATAAAAAAGATGGGCAATGGCAAATAATGCCTAACAATATGGTCTATAACAACCTAGAACCCATTACTGATACCATGCGAAAGAAAAGACTAGAATTCTTTGGGCACATCATGAGAATGCCAGATTCACGTCTTCTAAAACAACTTGTGCAGTACAATCTTGCTTCAAAAAACACAACAACTGGATGCCGATGGTTAAAAGAAATCAGAGAGGACTTAAAAGAAATTGGCCTAACAACAGAAGATGCTGCAAATAAGAAAAGTTTAACTACAGCACTTAAAAATATGACGTTTCATTTTCCACTCACAAAGAAGAAAATTCCTACAAGAATATTTTCCGCCGAAGAACGGGCAAGACGATCAATACGCATGAAGAAGTACTGGGAGGACCGCAAGGCTCGTACAGTTCCTACAAGTCGACGAACTAATGGTTGGGTAAAGTGATCCTTTGTGGTCTCAAAAGAAGAAGAAGAAGAAGAAGACAGCCTGGCTAAGCCTTAGTTGATATGAAGATTATTAAGCAGCAAGAGTCATTCCCCGTGGGGGACATGGTTTCCCATCTCTGTCCCACATCACGTGAACAACGCCATGGTTCACTCTTTCCATCTTCCATTCGCTGCATCATTGTGGGACTTCCGGCTGTGGAAAGACCAATCTTTTGCTACCGCTCATCACAGCGCCCAATGATATGCGTTTTCAAAATATTTATATTTTTGCAAAAACTCTCTACCAACCCCTCTACATGTTTCTGGATCAAGTCATGTCTGGATTACAAAAAGAGAATATGGGTTATTTTACATTTTCCACGCAAGATGAGGTAAAGCCCGATTCACTCATGATTTTCGATGATGTATCCACTGAATGTCAAGGCATCATTCAAAGCTATTTCAGCATGGGTTGACACAAACATATCGATTGCTTTTATCTTGGACAAACGTATTCTAAAATGTCCAAACAGTTGATTCGTGACAATGCCAATGTCATTGTTTTATTTCGTCAGGACGTGAGGAACAGTCGTCACATTTATAATGAACATGTGAATCCTGATATGACCTTTCAAATGTTTACAGAATTGTGTGCTAAGTGCTGGAACACTCAACGTCATGCCTGTTTAGTGATTGACAAACAAAGTGAACTCAACCAAGGACGGTATCGCTTAGGGTTTGATCATTTTATTGCTATTTAAGGCCCTGTCTCATTCCCCGGAAAGTCATTTGTCAAGACACCATGGCGTTAGCAGAGAGTCAATTGAAAGAGCATATTATTAGGGCAAAAATACTATTCGCCAAAAGTTTCGTCAATTGAAACAATCACGTGCAAATCATGCTTTGTTTATTCAACAACATTTAGCACCTCCACTAAAAGCCATGTTGAAACCCTCTTTCAAGCCATCTGAAACGCTACCCACCGTTTCACAAGCCACGCAGACGCTGCACGAGGACCCTGAGGAAGAGGAAGAGGAACATGAACAGGAAGATTTGACTGGTGTCAGCGAAGTTGAGGATGACGAGGAACAAGTGTTTACGCCTCAAAAAAAAGGCCGCACCCCTTGCAGAGTTTTTGAGAAAAAAGAAATCCTTGGCCATGGTCGAAACACCTTGCCCTTCCAGATCGTCTCCGTTTTCACAAGTCTTGGCCACTCCTCAAAATAAAGCTCAACTGAAAAACATTTTAATAAAATATTATGGATCAACACCAGAACCCTATCTCACTGATCTATTTATTGGAAACACAGATACCACGTATGGTGTTCGCTATGAGGATGATAGTTTTAAAATTGGGGATTCATCCATTAAATTTGCTCGTACTAAAGCTGTCATTAAAAACATCAACTATAAATTGACGCCAGGACTGTTAAAGCTGCTCTTTTCTCGAACACCCTCTTCCCATGATTATACGTCAGAGGACCTTGGCAAATATAAATCCATTTTATTGGAAACCCATGCCCATAAAAGACAGTATGATCCAGCTCAACAAGTGAATGCCAATATATCTCAAATATATAAAACCATCATTGCAAAAATGTTTCCCACCAGTCAAAGTACTCGTTGTAAAGTGTCAGCTTCGAGAGTGACATTTAAACCATTAAAACCCCTTGTGTATGTTACCTACTGGCACAATCCCAATAAGCTCGTCTAGCGGCTACAGTTGTTGCATGCTTCACGTCAAGCCGGCCATACCGGTCACGATTGGGAAATTCAAGAAATTGAACAAGAACTTCGAAATGCCAAAATTATTGTTTAAGCCCTCACCCATTAAAATGGGTATTGCTCACGAGTTGCATCGCCCAGCTAGGCGTCACTATCCGCGACTCAAGGTGATTTCACGGGGTGTGGTTGAACTTTGGCAGGCTGACTTGGTTGAAATGATACACTATGCTGGCGTTAACGACGGTGTACATTATATGTTGACTGTCATTGATGTCTATTCCAAAATGGCCTTTGTTGAACCTGTGCGTCGCAAGTCTGGTCCACTGGTCACCAAGGCCTTTCAACATATTATTCAACACTCCAAACGTCAACCTCAGTTGCTACAAACCGACCAGGGGAAAGAATTTTTCAACAAGGATTTCTCCAGTTTTCTCAAATCTAAGGATATTCAGCATTACACCACAAACAGCAATCTCAAAGCCAGCGTGTTCGAATGGTTTAACCGAACATTGAAAACCCATATGTGGAAAGCGTTTACCGCTCAGGGCACTTATCGCTGGTTGGACATGTTACCTGTGCTAGTGTCATGTTACAATGACAGCAAATATAGAACCATTGGGACCAAGCCACGTCTCGTAACCAAAAATATTCAGCGACTGGATAAACTGTTTAACCCCATAAAAACAGCACCTAAACGTCACCGACTGAAAATTGGGGATTTTGTTCGTGTGAGCAAATTTAAGTCTGCCTTCAATAAGGGCTACATATCTCCGTGGGGGACTGAACTATTTCGAATTCGTCAAGTCAACTTGGACAGTCCAGTCACCTATTTACTCCAAGACATCAACCATCAACCCATAAAATGTAGATTTTATCTCCATGAACTTGAAAAACAGCATTTCCGAAACATTACCTCGTGGAAAAAGTGTTGAAACAAAAAGGAAATAAACTATATGTCAAATGGTTAGGATTTAACTCAACGTTTAATTCTTGGATCAATAAATTACATGTTGTATGAACCTGTGCACTTTTTTTTATTGAATCGTGTTGTACGAGAGTTCTGTGTACGGCGCTCCACGCTTCATGTATGTCCATACATGTTTCTCTTTCTCTCTCCACACCCGCATCTCACTCCTTCACTCCATGATGACATACAAGTCGTTCAGCTATTGGCTGTCATGGGTTCTCCCACTCCTCCCCTCACCTCTCCTCCGGCTCTCTAGCCCCGCCCCCTCACCACTCTGCAGTGGTCACGTGATTTCCTGTTCTCTCTTTGTGTTCACCCATCCCTCTTTCCCCTTTCCTCTCTGCGGGGCCCCTACCATCTGCTGCTGTTGCTGCTCGCCTGGCTAGCCGTTATCACCTTTTTACAGAGTTGCCACATGGTACCAACCTGTTATCATTTTACACCAATGTTGTCAGCTCTCACCCACATTGCATTCTCTTAGCCAACTAGCCAGGCTCCAAGCTGGCCTCTCGAGCAGATATTCTGTTTTCCCATTCTGGCTGCCAGTCAGACATAGAAAAAAAAACAAGTTATGTTGTTATCGACTATTTTTATTCGTCTCATAGCATTATGAATTTTGTCTGGTTACTGGTCATTATTTACCAACCTATTTTAACGACCGTCATGAGGGATTTTCGAAAATATTCACCTTCATTCATCTGTCATAGGAAAAAAATATCGAAAAGCGACCCCTTGTTTTGCCATACATCGCCCCCGTCGAAATAGTCATTTCCCATATCTACCATGGCCAATCATAGCCTCGTTTTAACATACGTCAAGCGCTACCGGCTCTCTGTCTACAAACACGCTTTTATTTTAAAAAAATTAAAAAATGCCTAGTTTTTTTGTCCTAGAGACTTGACATTTATTTTCGTGGTAAAGGAGGTAGGGAACTTTCAATTATGTCAAACAAACTTATTTGTCAACGTGTTAGTTTCCAAAATAAAAAAATAAAAAATTTAAGTGTTTTCAAAAAAACATAAAAAATAACAAAAGTTTTATTATAAAACATAAAGGTCATAGCGGCCATTGGTTTGAACTATGGCATAACATTCTATCATGTTTGGTTTTCAAACTATCGCCTACTTTTAAAAACAAAATTTTTCAAAAAAATAAAAAATATAACGAGTGGTCTATAGGAAAGAGGACATCAGCTCGAGTCCAACAACACCTCATTTGTTAAAATCCGACCATCCGTTCGCCAATGATCACCAAAGTTCGCTAGAAAGTAGGCTATCATTTTGTTTTTCCTCTTACACCCTTGAAACTCGCAACCCGCCTAGAGGGCATACCCACCTTTCATTAACGACAAACAATCTTTTCCCCAACATTCACCGTTTCCAAAATAGCGCCAATCCAAAAAACAAGAATTTTCAAAAAAATGTAAAAATACCAACACACATGCTTAGCCAAGAGGACATCATCCCAACGCCAACAATACCTCGTTCGTTAAAATCCGACCACGCGTTCGCGAGATATCGCCCAAAGTTTATATGAAAGTAGGGGGTGAGGCAGAACCTACAACCTCCCACTACTGCACAGTTATAGTCCTAGAGACTTGAAATTTATTTTGGAGGTAGAGGGGGTTAGAGCCATTCATTTACGTCAAACAAAATTTTTTGTAAACTCTTTAGTTTCCAAAATATAAAAATTTCAAAATTTAAGTGTTTTCAAAAAATCTCAAAAAATAAAAAAGTTTTATTATAAAAAATAAAGGTCATAGAGACCATTGGTTTGAACTATGGAACAACATTCTATCATGTTTGGTTTTCAAACTATCGCCTACTTTCCAAAACAAAAATTTTCAAAAAAAAAAAAATATATAACGACAGGTCCATAGCACAGTCCCCGTCAGCTCGAGTCCAACGACACCTCATTTGTAAAAATCCCACCAGGCGTTCGAGTGATATCGGCAATGTTCCCAGGAAAGTAGGCTGTGCGTTTAAATTCTCATCACCCCCCTACTTGTACTGCATAAATATCAAGGAAAACAATTACAGTAAATTATAAAAGAAAACTTAGAAAAACTAGGCCTACAAATTATTTTTATAACATGTACACTGAACAGTAGGACTGTATGTACAAAACAATTCCCGTTGGCAAATAGTTTCTTCACTTAATGAAAATTACCATTTACTTTTTTGCAAAAAATTAAGTAATTTTCTTTTGGTTTTCGCTTTGAAACCTGTTTCTTGAAGCCTCGTCACGAAGACGGCGAAGAAACAGAATTGCGGAGAATGCGCAATCAAATAAATATAACGCTCTGCGCGAGAACCATTTGTTTACTTCTTACTGCCAACAGTTTGTGCATTTACAGTACAGTACAGTACTGTACAACTACCTGTATTTATCAGGTCGTCGTTACTCTTCTTACTATGTACTGTAAGTCAATTTGTTTCGCGTCGTATTTAACTGTCGATAATTCCATTGATGGAGTAGACGAAAGAAAACATAATAACGTTCTGTGCGGAAACACAAAAACAACAAAAAACATGATTATTTTCTCCTGTCAGGGTGGCCGAGAAATCCGGAGTGCCGAGTTTGCAAGACTCTACTGTATTACATTTTTATGAACTGTCTCATAGAAATGTGGCTAAAATTTAGTTATCAGTCACTTACATTTTCTTAAATATCTTCCGTGGGCTCTTCAGACTAGTTGAGCTACGTTTCTTCATAAGTTTCTTGTTCCTGAAAAAGATGGTATAATTGTCACAACTGGAGTTCGTAAGCAAACGTCTGTAGCCTACACAAGCCAATTTATCTGATATCATTGATTATAGACTATTCTTGGCTGTCGCCCCTAAGGTCCGGATTCTGTTCCCGACTCTGCCAAGAAGTTTAAATCTAGTCTGAGGGTTGGAACGGGGTACACGCAGCCTGAGAATAAGTAGGTACGATTCCCATCTCCTTCAGTCTAGGAATTGTTTTCTGTAGTTTCCCTCCAGGCAAATGCCGAGATAGGCCTAGTTCCTAACTTAAGGCCGCGGCTGCCTCCTTCACAATCCCAACTACTGACACCACATTTACACAGATTATCAGACAAATTCTGTTAAATTATTGCATTTAGTTTGTCCTTTGCAAATTTTATATATTGCCGACAAGGATTAGATCACTGAACAAAAACAGTCTCTTGTCTCATTTGTTATTAGTTTTTTGTGTTGATGTTCTTTTATGATACCCAACAAGGCAGTGCAATACCAACTTACAGTATGTGCCAAAGAATATTTTTTTGGCCGTTACCAATTTAACAAATTCTTCAACGCACTCCCTCAATGGGAACAAGTTATAGTCACTCCCCGAAATAAAGCATTTATAAAAATGAGATTAGTAGTCATTGCACAATTAGTAATGCCTCTTTTCATGGCAATTTTATCATCAAACTAAATCATTATTTTAAATTATCATCTTGTACCTGAGAGTAGAGAATACAGGGTTATATAAAAGCTTGGTGAGTATATGTGCCAATTGTCGCTTAGATTCACACAATTTGACATTGAATCAGCCTTTACTCAGTTCATCGCTGATGAAATTATCTACTATATATTTGTCAAATACCACTCACTCACTCACTCATCACGAAATCTCAGAAACCACCGAACGGATTGGAATGACATTTAGTGTGCAGCTTCCTAAAGGGCCGTAGGTGCATGCTAAGAAAGGTTTTCAAAAAATTCACTCGGGATCATGATCAAACCGCGAAAATCGCGATTTTATGAAGCAATGCGGGCTGCATCACATCGCCCCTACCAGTCTTCTGGTGCTTTGCAGTGAGCTTACTGTCATAACGTGCATGTCATTGTTGTCTGCGCTCCCGACCTTTACCCACTCTCTCTGTTCAAACAGTACTTCTATGTAATTTCTGATTTTACTTTATACTTTCACCATCACTTCATAATCATCATATTGCATTATATATTAGCCTATAGTTGAAGTAACAGTAGAATTCCTTTGTTTGTTGGATTAGGTTCGGTGCTTTTCATCATTTCTTGGTAGCACATAGTTAGAGAGCCGAGTACAGGCAGCTGAGATGAGATTCCTGAGAAGTATTGTCCAGAAAACGAGGAGAGACAGAGTGAGAAATGAAGATATACGGAAAGAACTGGGAGTACAGAAACTAAATGACAAACTGGAGCAAAACAGATTGAGATGGTTTGGACATGTCAAACGGATGAATGAAGTAAGGCTACCAAGACGTGCACTGGAACGACGGATGACAGAGAAGAGAGGACGAGGAAGACCAAGAATGCGTTGGATGGACTCAGTGGAGAATAGCATTAGAAAACGGAACCTGGATTGAAACACCGTGTCGGAAGAGGAATGCTGGAACGACAGAACAAAGTGGAGAGGAACCATATTTGCCCCCACCCAGTGTCAGCTGGAAAAGGGGAAATGAAGAAGAAGAAGATGATGAAGAAGAAGAAGACATAGTTATAATGAAAAGTAGAATTTGGTAAAAGAAAATTACCTCTACCAACGTTAATTTTGTTAAGTTAGGATAGGTCAATTCCATTTATCAGTTTTTTTTAACAGAGATTTGTTTTATTAGGTACGGTACGTTAGGAGAATATCCCTCAACGTCACAACAGCACTCAAGCACCTTTGAAGAAGACCGTGTCTGCCGCTAACTTTTATACTTGAGCTTGAGGGTGATAATTCTTATCTTTAGTTATTTCGCAATCTTCTCAATCAGTTTCAGGTTGATATGTATGCAAAGATTGAGACAGAGAGACTACTTTGGATTCGCATCAATCAGAAAAAGTTGAGAAGTGAGGAATATGTGCACCTGAAGGACGCAATGATTAAAGCTGTCAGCCGTTTGACAGATATTGGTAAAATGGTCGTCTTGCAGTCGACTTTCACTGGAGGCCCGCGCTATATGCATGAACGCATACGCCATTTTGGACGTCCTGATTTTTTTTATAACATTCATCTGCAATCCAAAATGGTCCGAAGTAGTCGAGCACATGAAACAAGGTCAACATCCTCAAGATAGGCATGATTTGGTAGCGCGGTATTCCATTTGAATGTCAAGCACATGATAAGACTTCTAAATAAGGGTTGTATCTTTCGTCCTTCAAGGTGTCACATGTATTCCATTGAATAGCAAAAGCGAGGATTACCTCACGTTCAAATACGTATGTGGCTGGAAGAAAAGCTAAGGCCTGAATACATCGACAAGGTGATCAGTGCTGAGATTCCTGATCCAAATCTTGACCCTGCTCTCCATGAGATTGTCAAGGCAACCATGATCCACGGTCCATGTGCAGTTCTCAACAGGAGTTCGTCTTGCATGGTGGAAGGAGTATGCAACATGAAGTACCCCAGACCCCTCAACAAGGAAACCCAAACCGGGGAAGATGGGTATCCCAAATATCGCAGGCTGCCCACTTCGGAGGATGGGATTTCTATTATTAAAAAGGGAGTGGAAATTGACAATAGCTGGGTGGTACCCTACAACTCCGTCCTATCTCGCACCTTCTCAGTTCATATAAATGTTGAGTACTGCAACTCTGTAAAGTAAATAAAAACATTTGCAAGTATGTTAACAAAGGTTCCGACCAAGCTACTTTTAGCATCGGAGAGTTTGACGAAGTTGCGAGATATGAATCAGGACGTTACATCAGCAGCTCAGAGGCGGCTTGGTGCATATTCTGCTTCCTCATACATGGACGCTATCCTTCGGTCATGCAACTTGCCGTCTACCTCGAGAACGGCCAGAGGGTTAACGTTAATGAAGACGACGTTCGTGACCAGTTTAACAGCCCTCCAAACACAACTCTTTTTGCTTTCTTCGAACTATGCCGATCCGATAAATTTGCTTCAACACTTTTATATTGTGAAGTTCCATCCTATTTCGTTTGGAAAGGTAAGACGTTCTGTAGAAGGAAACAAGGAAAGCCAGTCCCAGGCCATCTTGGTGTGAAAAAATATCAGGCCCTTGGCAGAGTTTACACCGTTCACCCTGGTAATGCCGAGTGCTACTACCTCCATCTCCTTTACATAAAATCCCTGGCCCTCAGTCTTTTACTGATCTCAAAACCGTGGCAGGGGTGGTTCAACCAACATTTCAAGCGGCATGTAAAGCACTTGGCTTGCTAGAGGATGATGCGCACTGGGACCGCACACAGAGGAAGTGTCCTCCACCGACTCTCCCCACAAGATACGCGAGCTGTTTGCCATCGTACTGGTGTTTCGACAAGTGAGTGATCCCATCATGCTCTGGAAAAAACACAAAGACAGCCCCGCGGAAGATGTGGTGAGAGAGGTTCAGAGGCAGTGTGCTGATGCCAACATGGTCATGGGTGTTATCTACAACAGATGTCTGGTGCTTCTTGAGGATTTAGTACTAAAAATGTCTGGTGCTTCTTGAGGATTTAGTACTAAAAATGTCTGGTCAACAACAGGAACGCTTTGGACTTCCGTCGCCTTCTCGAGAACAAGACTCCGTCGTTGTTCACCGAGAATATGTCAGTGAACTATCTTACGACACAATTTAGTTGCCAAAAGTGGTTGCTGATAATGTTCCAAAATTGAACAACGAGCAGAGATTGGCCTATGACTAAATAGTTCGAAGTGTTGTTTCATAATGTGGTCAGCTCTTTTTTCTGGATGCACCAAGCGGAACTGGCAAAATATTCATGATTAATCTCCTGCTCAGTACATTTTGAAGTCGACAGAACATAGCAATCGCAGTCGCCTCCTCGGGTAGTGCAGCAACCCTACTGGATGGTGGAAGAACAGCGCATTCTGCCTTCAAGCTCCCTCTTAACCTCAGTCACGCTGCATCTGCCCTTTGTAACATCTCTGCAGTTTCCTTTGAAAGTCTGCTACGCCACGACAATTAACAAGGCTCAGGGGCAGAGTTTAAAAGTAGCTGGCGTGGATCTGAGAAGTGACTGTTTCGCACATGGTCAACTGTACGTGGCATGCTCCTGAGTCAGTTCTTCTGGTGGCTTAGTCATTCTGCAGCCTGAGAGAAAGACCAGAAATGTAGTTTACCGAGAAGTGCTTAGGCGTTAAAAACACTCTCGATAAGCATGGCAGTAGGCTAGGGGACCTGCCTTAAATCAAAGCTCCCCGTCGTATATTGCACCCGATTTCCAATTTCAACGCTCAATGTTGCCGTCATTATCTTCCACTGTTATAACGGGATTCCAAATGTTATTGCGGGCGAAGGCACGGGTAACAGCTAGAATTTTATATCTATGAATTTGTTGTTCCTTGTTGTCTGACCTGACTAATCTGATCGTCAATATACAGAGTTATCTTAACATCTTCTTCGTCAGTTCTTCTGTCAGATTCATGATATATTTCTGTCGTTGACTGGGCAACAAAGGATTGTTTTCGTGAACTCGATGTCAAAGTTGCTCTTCATTCCCAGCAAAATCAGCATCACAATATGCCTTTAAAAATGTCTTCCGTCTATTTTGCTGCAGAATAAGTAATGCCAGTATCCAATCTACATTTCAGATATTGAGACACGCTGGACATTTATGACATCCTGCTCAATCGGATTATTGAGAGATCTATACGTACTTGCATGATTCACTGCATATGTGATGTCAATTTATTCTTGTTTTTATGCTGAGGTAGAGCAAACTTCCTACTGTCTCTCTGTCTCTCCTTGCTTTCTTGATTTGTATTTAAGAAGGAAGTTCCGAAAGTAAGTTTCTTCATTTTATTGTAGGAACAGACGGTACACCAGGTGACAAACAATCGCCATAAGAATCCACACCCGTGGCTGGTTCAACGACGGAAGGAGCGACAGCGGAGGCGAGATTGCAATTTCTAGTTCACTTTTAGCATAGGAGACGGATACAGCTTCTTAATTGGCTATTCTGGCGAAACCTGACTGCACCAAGGGCTGTGATTAGTCAGCGAAGGTATAGGGTGGAGCCTATCAGTGATGTCGTTCCAGGTTTGAAACAAAATATGTAGAACTCCAGCTGTTTTAACTTCCTATTTCCTAGGTAGCCGTAGGCCTATATGTTGTAATGCGCCAAGCAATAGTTGCATGATCATTGATCCTATGCCATAAGTGTTTCCTTATCTTCTTAAATCAAGAAGAATCATTACCAGAATGTTTTTCATCGATTAGCTTATTTACTCTATACGAATGGGGAAGTAGCTTAATTTATCATCCACTCCCGATCAAGAATTGTATGCACATGGGAGGTGGCTCAAAATATTTTATTTCCGATGGCCTGAAAGGCATGAATGGCAACCACGGAGCCGAAAAATGAGCTTGCCATTAACCGCAGTTCTTGACTTAAGATGATACGGAAACACTTATGGCCTAGGAACAATGATCATGCAACTATTGATAGGCGCATTACAATAGAAGGTACCAAGAAAATAGGAAGTTAAAACAGTGGGAGTTCTACTTATTTTGTTCAAAACTGGAATGACGTCGCTGATAGGTTCCATCTATATAAGTGCCAGTGTGAAAACACGTAGTCTGCGCAGAGTAGTGACTCGGCTGACTGGCCAATGAGGCGCGATGTCACTGAATAATAAGTGCAGGTAGGAGGCGCGACCTTGGCTTCAACCAACCATCGCAACGGCTGGGCGGACAAACTCATCCTATCGCATTCTCTTTTCACTTCCTCTGTGTGACTTAATGCGCTAACTTACTTTATAGATTCCGTGGATGAGGTATAGTGTGTCACGCCTAAAGACCGTGTGTCATGTCTCTTCAAATGGCCGGTCGCTGGTGTTGCATGTTCAGTGAAGGTCAGCAGAGTGTGGAGGATGAGGTTCAAAGTGGGCGTCCCTCCACATCCATGAATGAAAACAACATTGTGTCTTCCTTCGGAGGGGAAGTAAAGCCGGCGGTCCCATATCATAGATTTATGGCATGTTAAAGAACCTTCCACTAATTACACCTGTGTGAAGCTAAATTGTAAAGGTTAAGAATGTAAACAACGCTCTTAGGTCCCTACGTTCGTTGCCAAGAGCCGACTGCGGTGGCGTCTGGTAGCTAAGTTCTGAACTACAGTCCGGCCGCTGAGTGTCCGGCGCTGACGTTTGGCGATGGTGGGCGAAGAGGGGTAAAGAGAACAATATAGCCATCTTACGGCATTGAGGAGCTGTTAATAGAACCTTGAAACTTGCCATCATTGTAATTCTTCTCTAGCTTCTTCACTATGTAACGTGAAAGTCCCACACCCCATTTGCAATTTTATGCATCATTTTGTTATTCCGACATTTTGTGGTTACAAAACCTAAATTCTTTGATCGTAGTGGAATTCCGCCTATGGTGGCGAAGTCACTTACTACCATGAAGAATGTTGTCACCTGTACCAACAGCGGGCTTCCCGGTAAGGCGGTCTTTAAATTTAGCTCAATGTTGCCAAGAGTCTCTTCTGTAGTCCAGTTGCTCTTTGTGTTAATGCAGTTTCGTTGTTTTATTGCCTTGTGTGTGCACACTTACCGGTTAACTGTGTGTAAGCATATTACTTTAGTAATATGGTCAGCAGTTCGTCAGAATTTATTTTAAAACATGTGAAATATTTTATGTAGTCCACGTTGTTTTATATTTCGCGGCACAGATCCGGCAACGTTGCCTCCCTCCCTCGTGAGAAATGTCAGAGCTGGACACTCGGCGGCTGGACTGTAGTAGTCGTTGACGGTGGTGTTTGGCGGCAAAAGTAGGAACTATTTGAAAAATTCAAAAGTCTGCAGTCCTTACTTGTATTAAAAAACAGATAACACACACTAATACAGTCATCACAATTAACACCGGTTATCAGACAGATTATACACATACCCAAAGTATACGGGGCTACATGAACGCGTTGTCGCAGCCCCTAAACTTACGAACCAACCAACCAAAACAACATTGCTCGAGTACAGGACATGGTGTTATAGCGGACTGTCGCACAACGGTCCACACTGCGTATTGGTCGTGCCCGGGCCCATCACATGCTCCATTTTTAAATTTTTTTTTTGTCGTGTGACCTCCTGAGAGGCCGAGTGCAGGTCTTTCTAGTCGACGCCCGTGGGCGACCTGCGCGTCGGGATGAGAGATGGAATGGATGAAGATGAATGAATGAAACTGGGCAAGGATGTGGAAGGAAGCGGCCGTGTCCTGTCAGAAGGTACCGTCCCAGCATTTGCCTGCTGTTGAAAATGGAAAACCATTTCAAGGACGGCCGACAGAGGGGCTCGAACCCACGCGTCTACCGTGTCAGCAGAGGGCTTGCCCCCATGGTTTAACGCTGCGCTTTAGCCAGCGCACATGCTCCATGATGTGTTGGGTTACCGAAAAGGGTCCGAAAGATGGGTACCGAGAAACCTGACCCCAGAATACAAGAGTGCAAGAATGGGCATCAGCAAGGCACCGAGTTTTAACAGAGTGGTTTCTTCAAACTGATTGCACGCTACGACAAGTAACTCAATGTTGGTGGCGCCTATGTCGAAAAACAGTGCAGTTCATGATGTCAGTTTGTCAATAAAGGGTCCCTGGGGACAAAAAAAAAAAAAAAGACGAAACTTATTTTCGGAACTTCCCTCGTAGTTTTGTCATTGGAGTCGCTTGAGATCTGCATTTTTCTTGCAGGAACTTCTTGACAACTTTTTCTGCATAACTCGGTTGTCTGACATAAGCTTTATTATTTCTTATCAATTTCAAACCCACATAGTTTTTTGGATTTTCTATCACATTTATTTCAAAAATTTCTTTTGAAATTTTTAACAGACGACCTATTTGTTTGGCATCATCCCCTATCAATAACCCATCATTCACGTGGATGGCTACGTACATTTTCTTCTCAGGACCACACAGCTTAACACACATTGATCTGTCATAAGTTGGACAAGATTTTCATTCTTCAAAAGAACTGTCAATGTTCGATTGTCGATTGTCGGAAACTAGCCAATTCTACGACCATTGCAAAATTCAGCTGTTTCCCTCCACTTTAAGGATGCTTTAGAGCAGCAGCGTCCAGAGTGTCTCACAATGTGCAAAGTCGCACAGCTGTGCACTCCTGTGAATGTTCAGTGCAGAGTCGTAGTAGGCGTGGTGCCTGGTCGGTAGACAACGGTGCTGGCGCATTATGAGAGGAACGTATCCTGCAATGCTACCCGTTGTGAAAGCGCTAAGTTTGATAATTACGTGAGTGCCTTAAGGGCCGTTTTCACCAACGTCAATTACCTCTTAATTCATCATTAAAAGCTTGCCACGGTGGGTGAGTGGTCAACGTGTCGGTCTACTAACCCCCAAGCTTGCATGTTCGCTCCTGGCCGTGGTAAGTGATTTTTGGAAGGCGGCAAAAATTACGACACCATGTCATACGATGTTGGCATGTCAAAGAACCCATTTGTATTCAGTTGGTTGGGTGGTTCCTCAGTTTAGGGGCTGCGACAACGCGGTCATGTAGCCCCGTGTACTTTGGGTGTGTGTAGAATCTGTCTGATAACCGGAGTTAATTGTGATGGCTGTATTAGTGTGTGTGTCTGTTTTTTAATTCAAGTAAGGACTGCAACTTTGAATTTTTCATATAGTTCCTACTCTTGCCGCCAAACGCCACCGTCACCAACTACTAGGCCTACCTCAGAACTTAGCTACTAGACGCCACCGCAGTCGGCTCTTGGCAACAAACGTAGGAACCTAAGAGCGTTGTTTACATTCTTAACCTATACAATTTAGCTTCACACAGGTGTAATTAGTGGAAGGTTCTTTAACATGCCATAAATCTATGACATGGCTTTACTTCCCCTCCGAAGGAAGGCATACGGAGGGATTTTTAACGCTATTAAAAAATCCGACGGTTTCGGCCGGGTTTGAACCCGCTATCTTGGGTATAGAAGCTCAGCATGCTACCAACTACGCCACCGAAGCTGCCCCCATTTGAATTCAGTAGGCCGTGTTCATAATGGCAAAATTAACCTCGGGAGTTTCCGCCAACACAAAGTTCCTAATTTCTCTACTAGAGAGCGCTATAGTGTCGAAGGAGCTTAGATATCTAACCTCCTTGACTTTCATAGTGCTTCAAGGAACAACAAAATTCGAAATGCAAGCTACCCTTTGGGTGTCAAATAACAAAGCTTGCAACAGGCACCCGAGACCATACGATATTATTATTATTATTCATTTGCACGAGCATTTCATCAAACAGAAAAGCTCGTTAACTTACCACTAACAAGGAATTACGTTAATGGCTAAATCTGACCACTCAACTCTCTAAAGCATCGTTAAAGTGGCCGGAAACAGCTGAACTGTACCCCCACGCATCTCACAATGGCGGTTTGTTTCCGAGTTCCACACGAACTTTCATCCGTATGGATATAAAATATGTTCCTGACAATGAAATTATAAAATATCACACACATTACTAGGTTTTAATACCAAGAATAAAGAATATGGAAATTAAAAAGAAATGCATAGTCTATCCGAAGTGGGAATCAAACTCCTTCCATCTCTGCATAATAAATTCAGAGTCTCCACCGCAACCGTTTACGCTACGGAAACAACGGTGAGAGTGCGTCCTATTAAGCTAGCCTATGTATTCACACAACTGCCAGTTCTCCTAATTACTTTGTTCATATCATTTTAAGCTTTTGACACGAATAAGGTCTTCTGTATTTCCCTTCCTATATAATTATGTTCCAAAAAATCTGAAGGAAGCTTCGCAAACAACAATCAGTGCTAGACGCTTCGTGATCTGTCCGCCATGTTCTCCAATATAATAATAATAATATCGTATGGCCTCGGCTGCCGGGTGCAAGCTTTGTTAATTGACCCCCAGGGGGCAGCTTGCATGTCGAATTTCGTCGTTCCTTTGAACGCTATGAATGTCAAGGAGGTTAGATATATAAGCTCCTTGATACTTCAGCGCTTTCTAGTAGAGAATGGAGGAACTTTGTGTTGGCGGAAAATCCCGAGATTAATATTGCCATTAAACACGGCCTACTGAATTCAATGGGTTCTTTAACAAGCCTACAACGTATAACATCCATGTCGTGATTTTTGTCGCCTTTCAAAAATCACTTACCACGGCCAGGGGCGAACCTGCAATCTTGGGGTTGGTAATCCGACACGTTAACCACTCGCCCCCGTGGCAAGCTTCTCCAAGATGAAACCGAATCTACACATGCGCAAGAGCCATAAAGCTTATTTAAGTAATTGCGAACCCGAATGGCCTCGTGAAATGCATCAACGATAATCACGCATTAACTCTCGCATTTAAGTTAAATAGGAATTAACTAACTAAACGTTAGTAAAGATTTTGTGAAAACGGCCCTTAGACTAGTAATGTCCGAGGGAACATGCTACTGTTGCGCGCGTCAATGTTATCAGCCAGAGTATTCGGCACGATCCACGCATCGCTCCACGTCCCTCTCCTACAGTTGAGCTCTCAAGGTCAAGTACAGAGCTAGTCGCCGGGAACTGAATCTCGCTTAAGTCTATCCTGAATTTAATGAATTTCTGGATAATATTAACCCTATGGAATTTTGACGGGAAATACCTGCCATGTTGTAATTCTATGTGACTCTTAAACTTACATTCATAAACAACTGGACCTTCTTTCTTTACAGGAACGTCACATGAAATCAGTCCACCTTGGTGAGGGGCAAGCATTACCCATCGTTTGCCTGAGTAAGTACAGGACAGCCGAAGCCCAGTTTTGCCCCCCTGATTTTGTCATGGAACGTGACACAGTTAAGTTTATACTTACACTCCAACTCCTGACTTCGTTCCTTTATTCTTGGGACAGGGCTTGAGCCTGAAAAGGAAAATTGCCAGGCATTACACCACACACTCTGAGGGACAAGGACTGATTTCTCTGCCCTGGTGAGATGGAGGTTGGCATAACAATCTGCCTATAATGTAGGCTCTTAATGGTAGCTCGATGTGTAGAGGCTAGCGTTCTTGGCTGTCCCCCCGTAGGTCCAAGTTCGATTCCCGGCTCTACCAAAAAACAAAAATCTGGTGTGAGGGCTGGAACGGGGTAGCTTACACTGAGCCTCGAGGCACAAAACTGAGAAGAGTAGGGTTCGATACACACCTTAGCTATCCTGGAAGTGGTTTTCCGTGGTTTCCCGACTTCTATCCCCAATTTACAAATACACACACTAGTACAGCCATCACAATAACACAGGTTATCAGACACGCCCAAGTACACGAGGCTACATGACCACGATGTCGCAACCCCTAAAATAGGCTAAGCAACAACAAAACTAGCTAATGGATGTCATTGCCGCGTCCTTCCAAATTACGAGTACACAAACAAGTACGAAGCTCAAATGATCTAGTCTACTCATATCCCGAGTTTGCAATAATGAGCACTTAAAATTCAAAAATTTTAATTTCTTATTTCCATATTTAGTGTTTTGTAGATCTTTTGTTGATGTTAATTTATTTGAGAGGGTTGGGACATCTTGTCATCAGCCCCGCGTAGTTGAAGGTGTGTTGAACTAGTCTGATAACCTGTAGTTATGTGAAGACTATAGTAGTGAGTGTAACTGTATTAGGGACAGGGATGGGGTAGGTACCCCGGGACTTGAAGTAAGGTACTATCCCAGCATTAGCCTGTAGTAGTGAGTGTAATAATATTAGGGATAGGGATGGGGTAGGTACCCCGGGACTTGAAGTAAGGTACTATCCCAGCATTAGCCTGTAGTAGTGAGTGTAATAATATTAGGGATAGGGATGGGGTAGGTACCCCGGGACTTGAAGTAAGGTACTATCCCAGCATTAGCCTGTAGTAGTGAGTGTAATAGTATTAGGGACAGGGATGGGGTAGGTGCCCCGGGACTTGAAGTAGGTACTATCCCAGCAATAGTCTGTAGTAGTGAGTGTAATAATATTAGGGACAGGGATGGGGTAGGCGCCCCGGGACTTGAAGTAGGTACTATCCCAGCAATAGACTGTAGTAGTGAGTGTAATAATATTAGGGACAGGGATGGGGTAGGTACCCCGGGACTTGAAGTAAGGTACTATCCTAGCAATAGTCTGTAGTAGAGAGTGTAATAATATTAGGGACAGGGATGGGGTAGGTGCCCCGGGACTTGAAGTAGGTACTATCCCAGCAATAGACTGTAGTAGTGAGTGTATTAATATTAGGGACAGGGATGGGGTAGGTGCCCCGGGACTTGAAGTAGGTACTATCCCAGCAATAGACTGTAGTAGTGAGTGTACTATTAGGGACAGGGATGTGGTAGGTGCCCCGGGACTTGAAGTAAGGTACTATGCCAGCATTAGCCCGTAGTAGTGAGTGGAATAGTATTAGGGACAGGGAAGGGGTAGGTACCCCGGGACTTGAAGTAAGGTACTAACCCAGCAATAGACTGTAGTAGTGAGTGTAATAATATTAGGGACAGGGATGGGGTAGGCGCCCCGGCACTTGAAGTAAGGTACTATCCCAGCATTAGCCTGTAGTAGTATGTGTAATAGTATTAGGGACGGGAATGGGGTAGGTGCCCCGGGACTTGAAGTAAGGTACTAACCCAGCAATAGACAGTAGTAGTGAGTGTAATAATATTAGGGACAGGGATGGGGTAGGTGCCCCGGGACTTGAAGTAGATACTATCCCAGCATTAGCCTGTAGTAGTGAGTGTAATAATATTAGGGACAGGGATGGGGTAGGTGCCCCTGGACTTGAAGTAAGGTACTAACCCAGCAATAGCCTGTAGTAGTGAGTGTAATAATATTAGGGACAGGGATGGGGTAGGCGCCCCGGCACATGAAGTAAGGTACTATCCCAGCATTACCCTGTAGTAGTGTGTGTAATAGTATTAGGGACGGGAATGGGGTAGGTGCCCCGGGACTTGAAGTAAGGTACTAACCCAGCAATAGACTGTAGTAGTGAGTGTAATAATATTAGGGACAGGGATGGGGTAGGCGCCCCGGCACTTGAGGTAAGGTACTATCCCAGCATTAGACTGTAGTAGTGTGTGTAATAGTATTAGGGACGGGAATGGGGTAGGTGCCCCGGGACTTGAAGTAAGGTACTAACCCACCAATAGACTGTAGTAGTGAGTGTAATAATATTAGGGACAGGGATGGGGTAGGCGCCCCGGCACTTGAAGTAAGGTACTATCCCAGCATTAGACTGTAGTAGTGTGTGTAATAGTATTAGGGACGGGAATGGGGTATGCGCCCCGGCACTTGAAGTAAGGTTCTATCCCAGCAATAGACTATAGTAGTGAGTGTAATAGTATTAGGGACAGGGATGTGGTAGGTGCCCCGGGACTTGAAGTAAGGTACTATGCCAGCATTAGCCTGTAGTAGTGAGTGGAATAGTATTAGGGACAGGGATGGGGTAGGTGCCCCGGCACTTGAAGTAATGTACTATCCCAGCAATAGCCTGTAGTAGTGAGTGGAATAGTATTAGGGACAGGGATGGGGTAGGTGTCCCGGGACTTGAAGTAATGTACTATCCCAGCATTAGCCTGTAGTAGTGAGTGTAATAATATTAGGGACAGGGATGGGGTAGGCGCCCCGGCACTTGAAGTAAGGTACTATCCCAGCATTAGCCTGTAGTAGTGTGTGTAATATTATTAGGGACGGGAATGGGGTAGGTGCCCCGGGACTTGAAGTAAGGTACTAACCCAGCAATAGACTGTAGTAGTGAGTGTAAAAATATTAGGGACAGGGATGGGGTAGGTGCCCCGGGACTTGACGTAGGTACTATCCCAGCAATAGACTGTAGTAGTGAGTGTAATAATATTAGGGACAGGGATGGGGTAGGTGCCCCGGGACTTGAAGTAAAGTACTAACCCAGCAATAGCCTGTAGTAGTGAGTGTAATAATATTAGGGACAGGGATGGGGTAGGTGCCCCGGGACTTGAAGTAAGGTACTAACCCAGCAATAGACTGTAGTAGTGAGTGTAATAATATTAGGGACAGGGATGGGGTAGGCGCCCCGGCACTTGAAGTAAGGTACTATCCCAGCATTAGCCTGTATTAGTGTGTGTAATATTATTAGGGACGGGAATGGGGTAGGTGCCCCGGGACTTGAAGTAAGGTACTAACCCAGCAATAGACTGTAGTAGTGAGTGTAAAAATATTAGGGACAGGGATGGGGTAGGTGCCCCGGGACTTGATGTAGGTACTATCCCAGCAATAGACTGTAGTAGTGAGTGTAATAATATTAGGGACAGGGATGGGGTAGGTGCCCCGGGACTTGAAGTAAAGTACTAACCCAGCAATAGCCTGTAGTAGTGAGTGTAATAATATTAGCGACAGGGATGGGGTAGGCGCCCCGGCACATGAAGTAAGGTACTATCCCAGCATTACCCTGTAGTAGTGTGTGTAATAGTATTAGGGACGGGAATGGGGTAGGTGCCCCGGGACTTGAAGTAAGGTATTAACCCAGCAATAGACTGTAGTAGTGAGTGTAATAATATTAGGGACAGGGATGGGGTAGGCGGCCCGGCACTTGAAGTAAGGTACTATCCCAGCAATAGCCTGTAGTAGTGAGTGTAATAATATTAGGGACAGGGATGGGGTAGGCGCCCCGGCACATGAAGTAAGGTACTATCCCAGCATTACCCTGTAGTAGTGTGTGTAATAGTATTAGGGACGGGAATGGGGTATGCGCCCCGGCACTTGAAGTAAGGTACTATCCCAGCAATAGACTGTAGTAGTGAGTGTAATAGTATTAGGGACAGGGATGTGGTAGGTGCCCCGGGACTTGAAGTAAGGTACTATGCCAGCATTTGCCTGTAGTAGTGAGTGGAATAGTATTAGGGACAGGGATGGGGTAGGTGTCCCGGCACTTGAAGTAATGTACTATCCCAGCAATAGCCTGTAGTAGTGAGTGGAATAGTATTAGGGACAGGGATGGGGTAGGTGTCCCGGGACTTGAAGTAATGTACTATCCCAGCATTAGCCTGTAGTAGTGAGTGTAATAATATTAGGGACAGGGATGGGGTAGGTGCCCCGGGACTTGAAGTAAGGTAGACCTACTATCCCGGCATCCGATTGCGATGACATTTAGGTCAGATGTTGTGGACACTTTCGTGATAGTTTCTGAATTAGTGAATCCATTTTACAATAGGTAGCGTATGAGTAGTTTCAACAAATGAGTGACGAGGCGCGAATCGTTTGAACAAAGTCCCGAATGCGTTCATAGAGTCTACCATTCATACAATTGCGGTGAAACTTTGCTGAGTTATTGCTCACACTTTAGTGAAGGTTTCTAAATTAGAAAATCCATTTTACTATAGACAGCGCGCGAGTCGTTTCAACAAATGAGTGTTGGCGCTTGAATTGTTTCAACAAATGAACATTGGTTAGTTACCGGTATCGTGTACGTGCCCACGAAAGGTACTCAATTAGAAAATTCATTTCACAATAGGTGGCGTGGGAGTCGTTTCAACAAATTAGTGTTGGCGCGCTAATCGCTTTAAAAAAATTAATTTTGGTGAGCTGTTGTGCAAAATCCCGCGAAGCTTTCTGTATCAGGAAATCCAATTTACAATAGATGGCGCGTGAGTTGTTTTAACAATGTGTTTTGGCAAGTGGATTGTTTCAACAATGAAGTTTGGTTAATATCGTTTGCATGCTCGCGAAAGTTTCTTAATTAGTAAACCCATTTCACAATAGGTGGTGCGCGAGTTGTATCAACAAATGCACTTTGGTCAGCTGTTGTGCGAGCTCGCGCAGGTTTCTTAATTAGTAAAACCATTTTACAATAGGTGGCTCATTAGTCGTGACAAAAACGAGACGAGCGGCCATCTTGAGCTTTCGAAATAAACTAATGACTTTCAGTATATTAGAGTTATAATAAAGAAATTCAGTGCCGGTAACGAAATAGAGCCTTGTAAGTCACTTCGTGTGCTCAAAGCAAAAGACCAGTGACTCGAGAGATTAAAGATGATGGCTAGGCGTACTGTTAAAGTATACACATTTGTAATTCAGGATAGTACAGCATAATTAAGGCGAAACGTGGTAGGAGAGGAATATTATAATAGGGGGCGCCAGTAGCATTAGTGATAAATTTATAGCACTGAATATAGGGCGCAGCGGCCATCCCCAAATCTCAAAATTTTAAAGTAAATTACTTTCTATGATTTAGAGCTACAATAAAGAAAATTTGTGATACGATAGAAACCTATATTGCCTACTCAAAGCAAAACAACAGCGGCATTACAGTACATTCCTGAAATGCTGGTTGGATGTAATATTGAAACGTAATTGTGAATCATTCAGACTGTAATTGCGCAATTAAAACCAAACAGAGTAAGATAGAAGTACCATACAAGGGACGTTGCAGATACAAGCCATAAGTATAACACACTGAACAAAACGAAGGCGGCCATCTTGAAAATACAGAATATGATAATGAATAACTCAATGTATTTTTACGATTGAACATCGAAATATAGCTGTAATGTAGAACCTTGTAAGTGACTTCCTTAGGCCAAGTGAAAAGAACAGCGACTTCATACTTCACAATGGCATCTGGATGTATTCACAAGACCTGAATATATTTAACTCACGATATAATAGTACAATGACCGCGAAATTGGTGAGAGAGGAGTACTACGCACAAGACCTCGCTACCATTATTCACATACAGTATACCTGAATATAGCGCACAGCGGCCATCTTGAAATTATGTAATAGACAAACAAATAAGTCTTTATATACTGTATATTATAAATACAATATCTTAAATTAGCATTAATCAGCATTGCCAAAGGCAAAAGAATATCCCACCATAAATTCTGCATGGTGGCTGTGTATAAGTTACTATTCATCATCATCATCATAAACCGGCTCCAATTTCCCGGGTGCGGTGTATGAGAGCTCTCCATTTAGTTCTCTCCATGAATGTCTTCCCCTCCACGACCTGCTGCAAATCCAGACCTCTCCCTGCAAGATAATTTCTAACCTGGTCGATCCATCTCTTCCTTGGTCGACCTCTTGGTCTTTTACCTTTCAGTTCTTTCTCAAACCACACTCTAGCTGTTCTTTGTGTGTACATTCTTTTGAGATGACCGAACCATTTCAGCCTGGCTTCAACGCAGATCTCTCTAAGAGATTGTTCTACTTGAACAAGATGGCGTATCTCATCATTTTTTATTTTGTCCCTCCTTGTCTCCGGAATCATAGTTCTTAAAAACTCCGCCGCCTGAATTTTGCTGGTCTTTCTCTTGGATTGGGTACAGGTTTCTAAGCTTTATGTAGTAACAGGTACAAAGGAGCTCTTGTCGAGTATTAGTTTTGATCTTAAAGGAACTTGCTTATCCCAAAGCTCTCACGAGATGATAAAATTGTGCTCCATGTTGAACTCTACTTGTGATTTCTGAAGATGGTTGTTTATCTGTGGACACTACACTGCCAAGGTAACAGAACGTATGTACTTGTTCTAACTTTCTACCATTCAGAGTTATGTTAGTACAGATGTTTTGTCGACAAACGAACATCAGTACCGTTTTGGACTGGCTTATATTCAGACCCAATTGCTTGAATACAGCATTCCAATCATTCAGCATCTGTTGTATTTCAGCCTCATTTTCACCCCATATTACAACATCATCTTCAAACGCTAAAGCTTTAAACTCAGAGGTCTTATTGAGTCTCTTAACTCTCTTCATTATTTCATCCATTACAATAATGAATAAGTGAAATATAACTTCCGACTTGGAAGTTGATCGATCAGCTGGCGTCAACGCGCTGTTCACGACAGCTGGAGGAGATTTCGAGTAATTCTCGATTTAAATCGATTTGTCGAATCAGTTTCCTTTGGTCGGCAACTCGGCACTCCGTTCTTATAAGCACACAGGCTAGTGTTTGGAAGCGGGATAGGTTGTTATTTTGTGCGTGTGGTTAGACATGTGGCAGAGGAAGCGTGAAGATGGCAGTGATCAGCCTCTTTTACCAGTGTGGAATTTACTCTAAGCAGGACAGCAAAATGAGACACTGCCCCAGGGCTTATATTTATTTCACTAAAGTTTAAAATGAAAAATGATTTGATATACTTAGTGCAGTTACCACCTTGACATGTTGACCAAAAATAATTAGGTTTTAGAAGAAAAGCACTGGCATTGAAGTTTATAATAGTTGTTTGTTACAAATTAATAGTGTCCCCTTGGGAGAGAGAAGCCAATAGCTAAACAGTTTTGTCTTATCCAGCGGCCAGGAGCAAGTCGAGACTCAGCTTCGGAGGTAGCGCGAGAAAGTTGATAGGTTCAACATGGGGAGTGAACCCTGAGGTTCTACGTTCAACAGCTTTGGGACTTTGCTTCGCTGCAGGAGAGTACGGATCATCAGTGTGGGGAGCATCTGGCCATATCAAGCAAGGGGACATACATAGCTCTTAACGAGTCCACCCGTATTGTCACTGGGTGACTGAGACCTACTCCAGTGCAGAAGATGTGCCCCTCTCGCTGGCATTACACCTCCAGCTATTCGACGTGAGGTGGCAGCAGAGAAAGAGACAAAAGCTTGAGACAGATCCCAGACATTCTATGTTCAACCACTACTGTCGACCAAAGTATTATGTGCACTCAAGTTTTAGGGTTGTTTGTGAAGTAACCAATTGACCTACATAAAATCCAATAACATCATTTTCGTCGTTCTATTGCACGTTAGTTCATGTAGGTTTGGAATTTTTAATTTATATTTTAATATTTTTTGTCGCAGATGGAGCACAAAAAGTGCACGTTTTTAAGCGTGTTTCAACCATGCGTCACATTTAAGAATTATTATCTCACAAATCCGTCATCAGATTGAATCCAAATTTTAACACAATATACATTGAAATGTTGTTGTTGTTGTTGTTTGAGTCTTCAGTCTTTTGACTGGTTTGATGCAGCTCTCCATCCCTCCCTGTCCTGAGCTAATCGTTTCATCTCTACATAGCTCCGACACCCTACATCCGAGGCAATCTGTTTAACATATTCTAACCTTGGTCTACCCCTACAGTTTTTGTCCTCGACCCTTCCTTCCATAACTAAGCTTGCTATTCCTGGGTGTCTTAGTATGTGTCCTACCAACCTATCTCTTCTCTTCATTAGCAGTCGCCAGAAGCATCTCTCCTCTCCCACTCGTCTTAATACCTCTTTGTTTGTAACCCTATCTACCCATCTGATCTTCATCATTCTCCTGTAACACCACATTTCAAATGCTTCAATTCTCCTCTTTTCTGCTGCACCAATAGTCCAAGTTTCACTTCCATAGAGCGCCACGCTCCAGACAAAGGCTTTCAAAAATGACTTCCTAATACCTAAATCTATATTCGATGTCAGCAGATTCCTTTTTTGTAGAAATGCTTTCTTTGCCTGAGCCAACCTACTTTTAATATCCTCTTTGCTTCGTCCATCACTGGTTATTCTGCTTCCTAAGTAACAGAAGACTCCTACTTCCTTCAGCTTTTCACCTGCCAATTTGATCTCCATAGAGGTTTCTGATTTATTTCGGCTGCATTCCAGTATTTTTGTTTTACATTTATTTATTTATTTTCATCATGAATTCTTTCCGTAAGACGGAGTCCATACCATTCAAAAACTCATTCAAATCCTCAGGCTTGTCGGCCAAGATGACGATGTCATCAGCAAATCTCAGAGTTGAAATTATTTCTCCTTGAATCTTCACTCCCACTTTAAATTTTTCTCTAATTTCCTTCATTGCTTTTTCAATGTAAAGATTGAAAAGTATGGGTGATAAGTTGCAGCCTTGCCTTACACCTTTCTGAATACCAGCTTCTCTCTCATGTCCTTCAACTCGAATGACTGCTGTCTGGTTTCTGTACAGATTGTATATCACCCTCCTATCCCTGTACTTTATTCCAATCGATTTCAAAATGTCAAACAATTTAGTCCAATCAACGTTATCAAAAGCCTTTTCTAAGTCTACAAAAGCCATGAACGTTCTCTTATCTTTCCTTATTCTACCTTCCAAAATCAGCCTAAGACTTAGTACAGCTTCCCTTGTTCCTACATTTCTCCTGAAACCAAACTGGTCTTCACCCAACTCCGTTTCTATCTGGCTTTCAATCCTCTTGTAAATTATTCTAGACAGGATCTTTGAAGCATGAGTAATCAAGCTGATTGTACGGTAATCTTCACATCTGTCAGCTCCCACTTTCTTTGGTATAGGGATGATTACATTCTTCTTGAAATCAGGGTGTACCTCACCTGTCTCATAAATCCTACACACCAAGTGAAATAACCTGATCAGACCTTCATCTCCTATGCAGCGTAGCAACTCAATCGGTATATCATCTATGCCTGGTGCTTTGTTCCTGCTTAAGTCTTCCAAAGCTCTATCAAATTCTGATCTCAATATTAAATCTCCTTTCGCATCCTCATCAATTTCCTCCTCCCTTTCCATTACATGATTCTCAATCTCCTTTCCCTTATACAAACTCTCTATGTAAGCTTTCCATCTCTCAACCTTTTCTTCCCTATCTGTTAGAGGCTTTCCATTTGTGTCCTTAATATTACAGCACTTAGTCTTCTTTTCCCCAAAAGTATTCTTAATCCTTCGATGAGCTGTGTCTACTTTTCCTAATTTCAGACAATTTTCTATACCTGCACATTTCTCTTTCAACCATTCTTCTTTTGCTTCCTTGCACTTCTTGTTAACCTCATTTCTCAGACGTCTGTATTCTGCTTTCCCCTTTTCATCTCTTAGATTCTTGTGTTTCCGCCTTTCATCCATCAATTCTAGTATATCCTGAATGATCCACGGTTTTCTACCTATTCTTTCTTTCCTACCAATGTTTTCTTCTGCGGATTTTGTTATTTCATTCTTCAAAAGTGCCCATTCGTCTGTAATTGAAGTTTGTTTAGGGTTTTTCATTAGTCCTTCCTTTATACTCTTCTTGAATCTTTCGTTTACATCCTTCTCTTTCAGTCTGTCTATTGCCCACCTCTTTGGCTTTTGACTTTTCTTCAGTTTCTTCAACTTTAATCTGCATTTCATTACAACCAGATTGTGATCAGAGTTTATGTCAGCACCAGGATATGTTTTACAATCCAAAATCTGGTTTCGAAACCTCTGCTTGACCATAATGAAGTCGATTTGGTAACGCCCTGTATCTCCTGGTCTCATCCATGTGTATATTCTTCTATTGTGGTTATTGAATAAGGTGTTAGCTATGACCAACTCATGTTCGGTGCAGAATTCTACCAGCCTGCTTCCTCGATCATTCCTTTCACCTAATCCGAAATCTCCTACTATCTTCCCTTCCCTCCCTTTTCCTACCACAGCATTCCAATCTCCCATTACTATAACATTTTCATCACCCTTGATATACCTCAGAATTTCGTCTATTTCTTCGTAGACCTTTTCAACATCCTCATCATCAGCTTGACTGGTAGGCATATAGACTTGTACCACTGTGGTGCACGTAGGTTTAGTATTGATTTTTGCTACAATAATTCGTTCACTATATTGCTCATAATATTCCACCCGCTGTCCAAGTTTCCTACTCAATATGAGGCCAACCCCTGCTTGGCCATTGTTTGATTTAGTGCTAATGACCCTATAGTCTCCTGACCAAAAGTCCTGTTCTTCCTGCCAGCGCATTTCACTAATCCCAACCAAATCCAACCACAACCTATCCATTTCCCTTTCTAAGTTTTCTAACCTTCCACTTCCTAGCAGACTTCTAACATTCCACGCCCCGATCCGTAGAATGTCAGATTTCCTCTTTGTCACTTCTGTGATGTTAACCCCCTCTCGAGTAGTCCCCACCCGGAGATCCGAACGGGGGACTAGTTTACCTCCGGATTGAAATTTTACAAGGGAGGAGGCCATCATCACATGTAATTATGCATAGAGAGGTGCATATCCTGGTTTATTAATTTCAAAATTTTGTGTGTCCAAGAAACAAAGTTATCATTTTTGCAAGGTAACTTTTTCTCGGCTCGGGGTGGTTGGAAAATGTAGTTCTTGGTTGCATTGTAATCCTTATACATCAAAAAGGTATGCTGTATTGTGCCCGTTTAGACCGGAGTCCGCACGACCACATATGCATTTTACCAATAATCAGTCAGCACGAGAGTCAAAATATCCCGGTGCGCCAGATGGGTTAAAGCTAATCGCAAAAACGACATCAAATGAAAAAAAATGCTTTACTGATTTTTGGCTCAATGCAACAATAAGGATAGAAGGAAATTCAACTGGGCATAACACATCATGTAAAATTATCTCATTTTATTTTGAATTTAAAATTGACTGCAAAAATGCTCAAAGCAGCATCATTCACGTGTGGCGACCCACACTCCTATTTACACAATGTACAGAAATTTTCCAAACACATTTGACAATTATCTTTGGAAACACAAGTCTGATTATTAGTCCTTTAGACTGTGTTCCAAAATTATATTCATTTATTTGTGATTAAATCCAGTTCAAATTTAATTGTCTTTACTGGAAATATCGTCGTTCACTGTTTGAATTTTTACATAATATTAACACTCGTAGAATAAATGTTCATAGAATTTTTAACTTTCACTTATTTATCCAGTTTCAAAAAATATATTGTCAAAAAATATTATTATCTTTGAATCAACACAAATTATTTACACATATTAATAACATCTGAAAAGTATTTGACCATTGAGCATAGCATCGAAGAACTGTGCGAAGCACAACAAAATTAATTGTTCTTCTGACATTAAACGTTTCGAGAAGTGACTCGATTATGAACTTCAAGTTCCTAACAAAATATATGATTTATAAATCATCAACTTGATCAATAAATTGTTGGACCATTCAACTATTTAATTTTCCACTTGGGAACATTATTATGAAAAATATTTATATTTGTGGCCATTTTAGTAACTTTCACAACTTGCAATTCTTCGACAGAATGCGGAAATAAGAATTGTAGCTTCATAATAAATTCATTTAGTTCATGGCACTAGGATTGAAAACATCCTTCAAATTATTCGTGGTTATAGAATTATTTTTAATTGGCAGTGGCCCATTCTATTATTTGTGTAAGAACACAAATTTACAACAACAACGGCAAAGGTCTTCCTCTGAAGAAGAATAAACTACTATCATGACAAATCCGGGTTCTAGCAAAATCAAAGTCTAAATGGAATCCGTAAACAAGGTTGAAATAAGAACTGATGGTTTCTAAGAAATAACCTTTGGGTCATTCATACGACGAAAGTGTAGTTCCAATACTCCTATAAACCTGAGCCATCGAACCTGCTATTTGATTGATGCTCTAAACAACCTCCTCATTCCTGCGACTTAAACATGCGCACCTGGGAATGGCATTTCAACTACTCCACACATAAATTTTCTTCCCAAAATTTATACAATAAATCAAGCCTCTGCTTGTTATCAACACTGGAAGATTAATAAACTCACAAGTTTATTTTATTTTACCATTCAGTTCAACCCGTGAAGTTACCATACTTATGAAAATCTTTATTTCACTTTCGAGTGTATTTACGTCATGATTTTATATAAATACAAAAATATCCTATTTGATACAATTATCAATTGCTTCCCGCTTCATGCCTCTCCCTGTTATCTGAAAAATATACTTTGCTCATTGCAAATATCAACTGTTCAACCAGAACTGAAATGTTGGTTGAATGCGGGCTTGCGCTAACCACTCTCCTTCGGAAAATCTCCTGTTCCAAACTAGAAATGATTAAACTACTTCATAGGCTCTCTATCAATACATATGATTATTAGAAAATATAATATCCAAGAATTATTTAGAAAAGTTATAAAAATTATTATTTTTATTATTAGTGGATTATTATTATTATTATTATTAGTTATATTATTTTAAATATATTTAATTATCATCTCATTATGTGAGAATCCACATGTTCGAACCTTCGAATATGGAAAAAATATCCATTCCTCATCAAAAATAATTATTAACTTTTACAGTTACATCGGCTGATTACCGTGATTTCCCAAAAATATGAAATATTCAAATAAATGCTCGATATGCTCGGTCATCGATCCTAAACTGTTCTGAGTGCTGAAAATACTCAGAATAACTCTAATATGTCTTGCGTAAATTATTGCAAGATTTAAATACGAAGAAAAATAAATGTGTTGGTCATCTGCCGAAAAATAGTTTGTTCCAATTTGCTAGGCATAATATAATTCAAATGTGGCTTACATTTCTTGATAGTCTTGAAGCGTAGCGAACCTGGTCTGTACCAGATTTATCCATAAACATGCCCTATCGGACAAGCATGTATAATCCTTGTATCGGCCGCCATTATATACCCACAATCCGTCTAACAAGACATAGTGGTAATATCTCTTGACGTTTGAAGTAACTGTTGATCCATTTTAATATGGGCTTCTATCAAAACCATAACAGTTTGCTTAAATGGGGTCAGATCTAAGTGATCTATTCTCAGATATGTCAGTTGTAACATAACTCACGGTAATCTTTTCAGTACAAGAAAACACTGACAGTCTAAACCAATCAACGGCTGTTCTGAAGATCGTTCCCTGGGCATGGCTTCACACCATCTACCATGCGCGAAGCAACATGTAGTTTCCCTGCGTTGGCTAATGAACACCACCGTGATAGACTGGTCTTCAATGTACTGATAGATCGGAGTGGTTATCAAGTTACAAATATGAAACTGACTGAATTGGACTAAAATATCCAAGTATTAGATTATTACTGGACTGTGAAAAAGTACTAATTCTAGACAAAGTCTAGCATATGTCCATGTGAAAATAAAAATATTTCACCAGTGTCTGTCGAAAAATAACTATCACCTTAGTGATTCTCCCTGCCGGAAACTTACTAAGTTCCACTCGTAGCGCAGCACTTTTGTGACTATCACAACTTTGAAAATAACTTCTGCGTAGATCCGGCAACCATGTGCCTTGGCTCAGCGTAGTGGCACCTTGCTAGGCAAGTGCTTGTGTCGAAGTGAGCTATTGATGCCTGTGCCGGCCGGCTTTTATTCAAAACAGTCAGGGTCACGCTGAACCAGCTGAAATCTGGAAATCCTCATATCTCTGGTATCCCTGGTCCGATTTACTTGATACTAAGTGCATTCTCTTTCATTTGGCCGTGCCAGTAATCTGATCCAAGTCTCAAGTCTCTACTCCATGGCTAACTATTTAATCAATAAATAGCCTCGACCTTTGCTATTACTCGCTACGTCACTTGACATGCTCTTTTAGACTGTCAGTGTTTTCTTGTACTGAAAAGATTAGTTAGTTAGTTATTGTTGTTTTAAGGGGCGGAACTACGAGGTCATCTGCCCCTCTTAACACAGATTAAAGAATACAAATTTTGAATTGAATTTAAAATTTTGAGGTGGACATCTAAATTTAAAAAGACCAAAAATTAATAAAACAAAAACAAACAATAAAATAAAAAATAAAAATTATAAAAATAAACAAAAATTACGGAAAAAACAAAACATTATCATTCAAAAACGAACAAGTCGTTGAGTCAATGTTCACTGGAAAATTTAGATTGCTGGTCCTAACCCACTCTCACTTATAAAGCGGATAACGCGATCAGCAGCCACCGCATCATCGGCTAATATAAGTTTGAGTGTCGTCTGCAAACCAAGGTTTCTTCGTAAGTCAGCAAGATCCACACACTCGGTAAAAATGTGGGCCACGGTGAATACGGCTACACAGGTACAAAGTGGGGGGTCTTCCCTTCTCATTAGGTACGAGTGGGTGGATCTTGTATGACCTATCCTTAGCCTACACAAAATGACGGACTCTCTCCTGGCCCGGAAGGAGCTCCGCCACACGCGAGTTGTTCCCTTGATCGCTCTCAGTTTACTGGGCAGTGGGTCAGCTAGCCACTGACTCTCCCAAAAAGCCAGAACTTGTAGGCGTAACTGAGAGCGAATATCTCTAGCGGGTACCTCCATTGGTCGAGGTGGTAGTGATACCGCCTCTTTTGCAGCTTGATCTGCTAACTCATTTCCCACAATTCCCATGTGGCTTGGAAGCCACAGAAAGGTGATTCGAGTGTCAGCGTGGCACAGCCCGGCTAGTAGGTCGTGGATTCGCTGCACTAGGGGGTGTTGCGGGAAACATGTAGCAATTGACTGCAACGAACTCAAAGAGTCGGTACACACGAGAAAGTGGATTCGTGCATCCTGTAGTGCAAACTGCAGAGCTTCATAGATGGCAACGAGCTCCGCAGTAAACACACTACAGGCCTCAGGCAAAGAGATCTTGGTATTTGCACCATCAATAACGTAAGCACAACCCACTTTCTCGTCCACCTTCGAACCATCCGTGTATAGAATGCCAGCGTCCGGAAATTGGTGAACTATGCTGTGGAATTGCCTCCGGTAAACGGAGGCATCCGTGTTCACTTTAGGACCTCGGTGCAGATCTAACCGAATTTCCGGACGCGGGACTTGCCACGGAGGCACCTCGCTAGATGTCCGGATCATACAGGGACCTACAGCCACTCCTATTTCAGTACACGAGCTATCAAGTCTAATACCAACCGGCCGAGTGGCACGAGGCCGATTGGCGTAACCCTGGTGGTTTTGGGTACCGAAGAGAGCTTGATAGGTCGGGTGATGCGGCATTTGACGCACATTGGCAGCATATGCTAAAAGCATATGTTGGCGTCTATAATTTAAAGGTGGAACACCCGATTCGGCGAGTAGGCTGGGTATCGGGCTGGTCCGGAAGGCACCGGTAGCCAGCCTAACGCCACTATGGTGGATACTGTCCAGCATTTTCAAGGTTGCCGGCCTTGCTGAACCGTATGCCGCAGAACCATAGTCTAGCCGGGACAGGACGAGGGCTTGGTAGAACCGTAGCAGCACCGCACGGTCAGCCCCCCACGTAGTGCCACTAAGAAACCTGAGCATGTTCAGTTTCCTGAGACATGTCATTTTCAATTGCCGTATATGGTGCTGCCACGTTAACTTGTTGTCAAAATGGAGCCCCAGGAAGCGATAAGTGTCAACCAACGGCAACGCAGCATCCCTGAGATGTAGTTCAGGGTGTAAATGTAGCCTCCGTAGCCGACAAAAATGGACGACGGAGGTTTTTGCTGCTGAAAAACGAAAACCCCGGTCGTGAGCCCACCTGTCGACCCGGTTGATAGCTAGCTGCAATTGCCGTTCCACGACTGCCATACTTCCAGAGCTGTAATGCAGAGCTAAATCGTCTACATACAGCGATGGAACTACCGCGGACCCGGCGGCGGCAACAATGCCATTAATGGCAATCGCAAACAAGGTGACACTCAGCACTGAACCCTGAGGAACTCCATTTTCTTGGGTATAGTATTGCGATAATGTCCTACCGACCCTTACACGGAAGAGTCGGACGGACATGAAATTCGCAATGAAAGTCGGTAAGTTACCACGGAGTCCCCACTTGTGAAGGGTGGAAAGGATCCCGTAGCGCCATGTGGTGTCGTAGGCTTTCTCGAGGTCAAAGAAAACCGTGACTAGGTGCTGCTTTCGGAAAAAAAAGCCTCCTGTATGGCGCTCTCAAGTCGCACCAGATGGTCAGTGGTGGACCTATGAGAGCGAAATCCACATTGGTACTCAGACAGGAGACCTTTATCCTCCAAGAACCACACCAGTCGACGGTTCACCATCTTTTCGAGCAGCTTACATAGGCCATTTGTCAAACAAATGGGCCTATAGCTGCTTACAAACTTGGGATCCTTTCCAGCCTTAGGAATCGGTATCACGATCCCCTCTCGCCATTGAGATGGAAACTCCCCTTCAATCCATATACGATTGAAGAGGATCAACAGTTTTTTAATACTGGATTCGCACAGATGTTTTAACATTTGATTATGTATGTTATCCGGTCCAGGAGCCGTATCCCTGCACAGTGCAAGCGCACTGCGCAGTTCCCATTCAGAGAATGGTACATTATAGGACTCCGAAGCAGCAGTGGCAAAGGACAAGGGGTGAGTGCCTCCCGCTTCAGAGTCAGAAATGTAGGATCGTAACTCCCGGAGGAGGATACATCGGAGAAGTGCGAGCCAATGCTGTTGGCAATGGCGAGATGGTCCGTGATGATGTCTCCATTGATGGACACTCCGGGTATCGATAGTGATGTCGGGTGTCCGGAGATCCGACGAAGCTTAGTCCACACTTGAGATGAAGGAGTATGCGCCGTCATGGACGACACATACTTTTCCCATGTCGTTTTCTTACTCTCCCGAATCAGATATCGGGCTCTAGCACGCATCCTTCTGAAGGTGATAAGGTTGGCCATAGTGTTTTGCCTCCGATAGCATTTGAAAGCACGTCGACGATCTTTAATGGCTGCTGCAATCTCGGCTGTCCACCAAGGGACAAGCTTCCGGCGTGAGTTGCCGGATGAGGAAGGTATTGTTTCCTCAGCAGCAGTCAAAATACCATTCGTTATGTGAATGGTATGATCGTCGACACTCTCAAAGGTATCTTCGGCAAACACCGCACGTGCCGTGAAAGTTGGCCAATCAGCCCGACGGAGAAGCCATCGACTTGGTAACTCGATGGCTCTCTGGTTCGGAAGAGTAACGATAATTGGAAAATGGTCACTATTACAAAGGTCATCGTGTACACCCCACTGTAGCAGGGGAACCAGCGCACGACTGCACAGGGTAATATCGATACTTGAATAAGTACCGTGTGCAATAGAGAAGTGCGTAGGCTCCCCTGTGTTCAACAGACACAGGTCCAGCCGCCTGATCAGCCTCTCAAAATCTCTCCCTTTACCGCTAGTGGTAGCGGAGCCCCAGATGGTGTTGTGGGCATTAACATCTCCCAGAAGGAGAAAAGGAGGGGGGAGCTGAGAGACTAGATCCACCAGCTGGTCGTAATCCGGCTGAGAATCAGGCGGGATGTACACGTTACATACTGTTGCCATTACTGGCAACGAAGTACGAACTGCAACTGCTTCTAGCTGAGTACGCAAAGGCACCTCTTCACTAAAGAGGCTAGAGTGGACGAGAGTGCAGACGCCACCAGCGGCCACAGCTCCGTCCATCCGGTCCTTAGAGAAGAGTTTGAAGTGACGCATTGTTGTCTCATGTCCAGGACGAAACCTGGATTCCTGAAGACAGACAATGGTAGCCGAAAACGAAGATATTAATTGTCGTAACTCAGCGAGATGAACAGAATAGCTATTACAGTTCCATTGTAATAGTGCCATGGTGTGGACTTAAGTAGAAGTGGGTCTTCTACTTATGCTTGACCGTTTGCCACCCTTCCCCATCTCTAGTTGGAGATGATGGGGCAGGAGAGCACACCTCAATCTCCACATCTCCTTCCGAAGACGAAGAAAATGGAGCGGGCACTCTCTTGGGTTGCGCGCGGTCGTCGTCGGACCTCACGAGTCTCGCTCTTGGAGAAGAGCGAGAGCGGTGTCTAGGGACTTTCTCCCTGGCCGAAGACTGGGTACTTGTCCCCGACACGCCCCGAGCATGCTTCTTTCTAGACCGACGCAGACGTCTATTCGGGGTAGTAGGTGGTCCCTTCCCCACAGACATCAGGTCCTTGCAAAACGAGGCCGCTCCAGCTGGCACCGCTCCTTTGGTGATGGTAGGAGCGGAATGGCCAGCAGATGGCTGAGCTGCCTTGTATGCAGGAGAGGAAGAGAAACGGCGCTGAACCGCCCCTCTCTTCTCCGCCGGTGATTTATTTTTCCTATAGGGGAGTTCCTCCACTCTAATGGGTTTGGCTTCTGCGGGCATCACTCCCTTGATGGTCGAGGGAGCTGATGGCCCAGCAGATGAAGGAGCCATCCCATCAGCTGGAGGTCGAGAGAGACGGCGCCGCTCCGTCCTCCTCTTCTCCACTATCTTGGTCTTATCCAGCCCCGGTCGCAGAAGCCTTCTTTGTCTCGTTGGCAGGGGAAGACTTCTTCTCCGACCGTTTCGGAGAGGAAGATGACTTCTTCTCCGATTGCGCCGGTTTAGATTGTATAACCGGCGGCTTTTTCACAATGGCCGAAGAAGGTTGTGTAACCTTCTTCGGGCTGACAGGTCTCGCTTGGACAGCGAGGGGAGACTTTACGATCTCAGAGTAGTTCGTCGTCGAGGGTACAGCACGGGGAACGAAAGTGGCAGGGGTGATAGTTGGCGTCACCTTAGCCGCGAAAGATACCGGAAATTCGGGTGCAGTCATATCACGGTATCTCTTTCGAGCGTCGTGATATGAAAGCCGATCCAATGTTCTGATTTCTTGGATCTTTGCTTCCTTGCAGAACTCAGGGCACTGCTTCGACCGCGGAGAGTGACTTCCTTGGCAGTTAGGGCACGTCGGGGGAGGCGTACACCCCACACCGTCATGTGTCCCCTTGCCGCACTCTCTACACACCGCCTTGGCAGTGCACCTGGCAGAAACATGACCGAATTTCTGGCAATTGTAGCAGCGCATAGGTGGAGGGATGTACGGTCTAACGTCGCAATGGTACGACGTGACCTTCACCTGCCTAGGCACTACATCACCCTCAAAATGGAGAATGAAAGCGCCAGTATCGACGCTATCATTTCCAATTTTCCGGGTGATGCGCGTAATCCTGGTGACGCCTCGCTTCCCCAGATCCCGCATCAATTCCGCGTCGCTGTTTAAAATGAGATCGCGATGGAATATAACTCCACGGACCTCATTCAGCGTATCGTGCTTCTCAACCTTAACGGGAATTTCGCCGAAATGCGTGCATTCCAGCAACGCTTCGGTTTGCTGCCGGTCAACGGTATGCAGCAGGAGCTGCCCGTTCCGGAGCTTGGAAATCCCGTTAAGGTCGCGATATTTCCCCTCGATTTCCTCTGAAAATAGGATCGATTTTACCTGTTTAAAATCTCCCCCGTCTGTCCTGGTAGCTACCAGGTAGCGAGGAGACCTGTCAACAGGGAACTTCTTATTAAATGCCTCATCCCAAGGCGTATACACCTTGGGATTCGGTCTACACTCCAGAGACGGCTTTTTAAGGGTGCCACCCTGTACAGGTGTCCGTGATCGTTTACTACGCATCCCGGACGAAATCCTCCCCGAATACTGCCCACTCCGAACGGGGGCTATCACTGTGGGCGCCACCCAGCCAAGGCAATACCTACCTGGCATAGCAGATATTGCCCGGGGTCCCAGTGCCTCTAACAGGCACTTCCCCCTCGGCATGCACAGGATTTATTCAGCTCCAGTATTCGGCCATGCAGGGACCTTCGTTGTAAGGCGGATACTACTGTAGGGTACATGGCGCACCCACCTGACGGGATGGGGCATACCGTCTAGGCTTTCTGGCCAGATGGCCAAGCTGGTGGCCCTTCCCCTAACAGCACGCATGTTTATTTCTATTGGTCAAACCAGAGCTGGGACCAGAAAACCAAAATTGACCTTTATAAGGCCCCCTCTAAGTCGCCTTTTACGACAGGCAGGGGATACCGTGGATGAATTCTGCCCTCCCCATCCACAGGGGGTCTGAACAAATCAAAACTGGCAAGTTATTCGGCCGTGTCGGCCCTATTAGTCGCCTCCTACGACAGGCAGGGCATACCGTGGGTGTATTCTAACTGAAAAGATTACCGTGAGTTATGTTACAACTGACATATCTGAGAATAGATCACTTAGATCTGACCCCATTTAAGCAAACTGTTATGGTTTTGATAGAAGCCCATATTAAAATGGATCAACAGTTACTTCAAACGTCAAGAGATATTACCACTATGTCTTGTTAGACGGATTGTGGGTATATAATGGCGGCCGATACAAGGATTATACATGCTTGTCCGATAGGGCATGTTTATGGATAAATCTGGTACAGACCAGGTTCACTACGCTTCAAGACCATCAAGAAATGTAAGCCACATTTGAATTATATTATGCCTAGCTAATTGGAACAAACTATTTTTCGGCAGATGACCAGCACATTTATTTTTCTTCGTATTTAAATCTTGCAATGATTTACGCAAGACATATTAGAGTTATTCTGAGTATTTTCAGCACTCAGAACAGTTTAGGATCGATGACCGAGCATATCGAGCATTTATTTGAATATTTCATATTTTTGGGAAATCACGGTAATCAGCCGATGTAACTGTAAAAGTTAATAATTATTTTTGATGAGGAATGGATATTTTTTCCATATTCGAAGGTTCGAACATGTGGATTCTCACATAATGAGATGATAATTAAATATATTTAAAATAATATAACTAATAATAATAATAATCCACTAATAATAATAATAATAATTTTTATAACTTTTCTAAATAATTCTTGGATATTATATTTTCTAATAATCATATGTATTGATAGAGAGCCTATGAAGTAGTTTAATCATTTCTAGTTTGGAACAGGAGATTTTCCGAAGGAGAGTGGTTAGCGCAAGAACGCATTCAACCAACATTTCAGTTCTGGTTGAACAGTTGATATTTGCAATGAGCAAAGTATATTTTTCAGATAACACGGAGAGGCATGAAACGGGAAGCAATTGATAATTGTATCAAATAGGATATTTTTGTATTTATATAAAATCATGACGTAAATACACTCGAAATTGAAATAAAGATTTTCATAAGTATGGTAAATTCACGGGTTGAAATGAATGGTAAAATAAAATAAACTTGTGAGTTTATTAATCTTCCAGTGTTGATAACACGCAGAGGCTTGATTTATTGTATAAATTTTGGGAAGAAAATTTATGTGTGGAGTAGTTGAAATGCCATTCCCAGGTGCGCATGTTTAAGTCGCAGGAATGAGGAGGTTGTTTAGAGCATCAATCAAATAGCAGGTTCGATGGCTCAGGTTTATAGGAGTATTGGAACTACACATTTCGTCGTATGAATGACCCGAAGGTTACTTCTTAGAAACCATCAGTTCTTATTTCAACCTTGTTTACGGATTCCATTTAGACTTTGATTTTGCTAGAACCCGGATTTGTCATGATAGTAGTTTATTCTTCTTCAGAGGAAGACCTTTGCCGTTGTTGTTGTAAATTTGTGTTCTTACACAAATAATAGAATGGGCCACTGCCAATTAAAAATAATTCTATAACCACGAATAATTTGAAGGATGTTTTCAATCCTAGTGCCATGAACTAAATGAATTTATTATGAAGCTACAATTCTTATTTCCGCATTCTGTCGAAGAATTGCAAGTTGTGAAAGTTACTAAAAGGGCCACAAATATAAATATTTTTCATAATAATGTTCCCAAGTGGAAAATTAAATAGTTGAATGGTCCAACAATTTATTGATCAAGTTGATGATTTATAAATCATATATTTTGCTAGGAACTTGAAGTTCATAATCGAGTCACTTCTCGAAACGTTTAATGTCAGAAGAACAATTAATTTTGTTGTGCTTCGCACAGTTCTTCGATGCTATGCTCAATGGTCAAATACTTTTCAGATGTTATTAATATGTGTAAATAATTTGTGTTGATTCAAAGATAATAATATTTTTTGACAATATATTTTTTGAAACTGGATAAATAAGTGAAAGTTAAAAATTCTATGAACATTTATTCTACGAGTGTTAATATTATGTAAAAATTCAAACAGTGAACGACGATATTTCCAGTAAAGACAATTAAATTTGAAATGGATTTAATCACAAATAAATGAATATAATTTTGGAACACAGTCTACAGGACTAATAATCAGACTTGTGTTTCCAAAGATAATTGTCAAATGTGTTTGGAAAATTTCTGTACATTGTATAAATAGGAGTGTGGGTCGCCACACGTGAATGATGTTGCTTTGAGCATTTTTGCAGTCAATTTTAAATTCAAAATAAAATGAGTTAATTTTACATGATGTGTTATGCCCAGTTGAATCTCCTTCTATCCTTATTGTTGCATTGAGCCAAAAATCAGTAAAGCATTTTTTTTCATTTGATGTCGTTTTTGCGATTAGCTTTAACCCATCTGGCGCTCCGGGATATTTTGACTCTCGTGCTGACTGATTATTGGTAAAATGCATATGTGGTCGTGCGGACTCCGGTCTAAACGGGCACATAAAATAAGATAGAGAGAGAAATGGCTTCGAACGTGGGGCTCGAGTTAGACACGGTCAATCGCATGCCGATTTAAATTGTGATAATTTTTTTTATAAATATTTTGGGAGTTGAGAGATGTCTGGTTTGGATGAATAAATTAGTAGGAAACCCAATTAGTGGGGAAAATTAAAAATTTAACTGGGTTAATAATTAGAATGGGTTTGATTATTTTTGATAATGGCTTAACCATTAGGGCGTCAAGTAAATTCAGTAGTAAACGTTCGATGACTGGACATACGCATTATTAGAATCCAGGTGGAGGATATTTGAGAATTTGCATATTTTTCTTGTGATATTGTGGTAAATGTAATTCGTAAAAGTAGAGAATTTTGTTTTTCCATCACGTCGACATTAGGACAAATCTCATTTTATTAGAGTGTTCCAATTAGCTATTCATATTTCTTGTTCTAGTTATAAGCTTGTTTTTGCCAATATTGTATACCCCTAAGTTTGAATAATAATTGAAAATTATGGAAGAGATGATGAGGATGATGAGGAGTTTGGAGGAGAGTTCAAAAGAGGCTGGACTGCGTGTAGCAGCCATTATGAAAGAAAATACAGAGGCTTTGGAAAAGAAACTTAAAGAAAATTCTGATAAACTTAAAGAAAGTTTAAATGATAAACTTAAAGAAAATTCTGATTCTTTAGAAAATAAACTTAGAGAAAATATAAATGATAAACTTAAAGAAAATTCTGATTCTTTAGAAAATAAACTTAAAGAAAATTCTGATTCTTTAAAAGGTAACTTGAAAGAAAGTTCTGATTTGTTAGAAAGCAGGTTAAAAGATAACTTAAAAGAAAGTTTAGAGGATAAACTCAAGGAAAATTCTGATTTGTTAGAGAGCAGATTAAAAGATAACTTGAAAGAAAATTTAAATAGTAAATTTAATTCTATGGAAAATAAATTTAAAGAGAATTCCGAAATTTTGAAAATGTCACTTGAGAGTAAAATGACTAAATTATGCGAAAAAACACATGAGCTCGAAACTTCATTAGCCACTAACGCAAGTATAATGGACGATAAATTTCGCGATGCCGATCTTAGATCCCAAAGCTTAGCTGATAGGATAGAACATGGTCTTAGGAAAGTTGGTGAAGACATGATCAACCTAGAAGTCAGAGTGAAGAAGGAGAGTAATGAGATGGGAATTCTAGTTGTTCAACGGTTGACAGAACAATTCAAAGAACTTGTAATGGGAGAAATAAGAGAAGGTGTGATTAAGGAATTACAAACTGAAATTAAAACCACAGTTGTCAATGAAATTAAAGACACACTCAAGCTGGAGAACCAAGAGGGAATCAAGGAAATTAGGGAATCTTTGTCATCCCATATTCAAGTAATTTCCAAAGATATCCAAGCAACTCAGAAGGACATATCAGATATGACAGGGTCGTTGAAAAGTCACGAGGCTGTTATGAACCAGATATCCACTGATGTCAAGGAGAATTGTAGGGAAACCGAAGCAATTAAGAAAATGGCAGAAGAAAACCATAAGGAACTTGAGGCTATGAAAACCCAAATCAAGGACGAGAAAGAGTCTGACCATCTGTTGAAAATGCCAAGTGTAAGGGGAAAGGAACAGATACAGATAAATCTAGGAGCAGCTAGAGAAACTGATAGTCAAAGACAGGATGAGGTCAGGACAGTATTTCAATCCAACCCCATAACTGTATTCAAGAATGTAGAGGATAAGCCTTCTAAATTTTCAGGGCGAGATTCTGTGACACCCGTAGAATTTTTGAGAGAAGCAGGTGATTACCTGGAAGATTCCAAGATCCCTAAGGAAAGACAGATCCGAGTGATAGGGAAATTTTTGGAAGGTCCTGCACTTCTTTGGTTTAGAGCATTTAGATCCACTCTAACCACTTTTGAGGAGTTTTCTCGTGGGTTATTGAAAAAGTTTTGGTCCCCGGAAACCCAACAGCAAGTCAGAGCAGAATTATATTCGAAGAGATTCTCGATGTCACAACCTACTCGATACTCTACATACTTTTCTGGACAGCTTTCTAAACTACAACATTTAGATCCGCCGATGCCAGATAACGAATTAATTACTGCATTGATACGTCAGTTTCCAGCAGACGTCCAAAGGACTTTGATCGCTGCTGACATTGATAACATGGAGCAATTTGACGAGGTATTACAGAAGCTGGATCATACGAACGCTCAATTCTTCCATCAGAAGGGAGGAAAGAATAACAACGCTGTGTATGCTGTTATGGCTGATAGTTATTCTCAAACACCTCGAGAGATTCGAGAGGGGCGAGAAGAGAAAACGCCGAGGGAAGATCCCAATAAAGGAGGATGGAATCAGTACAGTAACAGATACAGTTACAAGCCTTATGTGAGACCGGATGGTGGAAATCGATATAATACTCGATGGAGAAGGCCCAGGGATAACCAAGGAAGGTACCAGGAAAGAAGATACTATGGTAGAAACAACTACAATAACAGAGGGAATGTGGATACTCGTCAGTCCAATGAAGAGTTCAACAAGGAGACGAGGAAGAACTTAGAAGCAAGACACCAAGATAACTTGCAGTTCTTGAAGCAGAAGCACAATGAACCAGGTCCATCGGGAACACAACAATCCCGGGGGAATGGAAACGAAAAAAAAACTTCGAATTCACAGTAGAAGATAGAATTTTAAACACTTTCACTTCCAGAATTATTAAATGGCAAGCAGAGGATGATGACTTAATTCAACAGAATGACGAACGGAAAGAAATGGGTACAAGAATTAGAATGCCAATCATATCATGCGAAGTATTCGGTATGCCTGTCGATACTTTGATTGATACTGGGGCTATGCTTTGTCTTGTAAGCGAGAAGCTTTATATTCTGTGGAAGCTCAAAGAGAATTTAGAGGAGATTCCAGTCTCAGGAATTAAAATCCAAGGAATAATACCCAACAAAATATCTCTGTGTAAAACCCAATTATACTTATGTATTACTATTGGAGGACATGATTTCCGACATGTGTTTGTAGTAATGAAGGACATGGCTTTTGACATGATATTGGGAGCGGATTTCATTCAGAAATATTAAGCAGTGATAGACATGAAGACAGAGACGATCAGATTCAAGAATACCGAAGAGATTAACTTCGAGGGAAAAGAAGAGGAAGACATCGAGGGAGATGCTCAATGGTCTCTGATTTTTCATGAAGCTGAAGGAAGAGAAGTCTACACTGAGGAGGAGTCCCCAGAGCTAGGGAAAATTTTGGAAGAGTATCACGATATCTTTGATATTAAGCCTGGTGAAATTAAGGATTTTGAATATCGTATTCGTGTAAATGATGATGCACCTTTCCATGCTAAATTGTATCCGGTAGCGGAAAAGCATCGAGAGAGGGTGAAAGTGCTTATCAAGGAGATGGAAAGCAACAATGTGATTGAAAAGTACACTACATCTTATGTCAATCCATTAGCAGTAGTGTCTAAGCAAGATGGAAGTCTGAGATTATGTTTAGACGCGCGAAATTTGAATTCAAGATTACTGCCAGAGTATGACAGACCACCAATCATTAGGGAACTGTTAAGGAAATTCCAAGGCAAGGTCTGGTTCTCTAATATTGATCTCACTTCGTCCTACCATCACATTAGGCTTAGTGAAGATTCCAAGAAGTTTACAGGATTTATGTTTGACCAGCAGACATATGTATTCCGCCGTCTACCATTTGGAGTCAAAACATCTGGATCCGTTTTGATCAGAGCACTGGAACAAAATTTGAGTCCTGAAGTAAAGGAGATAGCAATTCGTTACATAGATGATATCCTAATTGCATCCGAGACTAAGGAGGAACATTTGTTACATCTTCAGATGTTATTCGCAGATTTGAAAAAAGCGAACTTTAAGGTAAACCTTCGAAAATGTCAGTTCTTTCGGAAGGAAATAAAATTTTTGGGTCACATTTTGAATGGTGAAGGATACCGTCCCAATGAGACGAAGATACAGGCAATTGCAAATTTCCCTAGACCTACTAGAGTGAAGAATGTCCGCAGTTTTCTCGGGACATGCCAGTTCTTTGCAGGGCATTGTCCAAACTTCACCAAAACGGTAGCTCCATTCCAGGAATTATTAAAGAAAGGAAACAAATGGAAATGGGATGAAGATTGTGAACAATCATTTCAAGATGCCAAGAGGTTATTGGTAAACAGCGTGAAATTGGAGTATCCTGACTTTACCAAGAATTTCATCATAGAATCTGATGCATCCACCGTAGGGATTGGAGCTATTCTTCTTCAAGAAGATGAAGATCACAAGAGACGTTACCTGGCGTTCATTAGCAGGAAACTTCGTCCATCAGAAAGGAATTATTACACCACGGAGTTAGAAGCACTTGCTGTAATATTCGCGTTGGAGTCTTGGAAGAAAATGTTGATTGGACATTCAGTAATTGTGAGGACTGATCACCACGCATTGGAGTTTATCTTGAGAACAAACTTTGCCAGTGATAGGATAACTAGATGGTCACTTTTTATTCAACAATTCAACCTAGTTATTGAACACACTCCTGGAAAGTTGAACGTTGGAGCTGATTTTTTGAGTAGAGCAGTGGAGTCTACATCTAAGGTTTTCAAGTTAACCTGACGCAGGAGGATGAAGATACCTTGAGGAGGTTAAGAGTGTTGCATTTATCCCAGAGGAGAGACCGACGTTTCAGAAACATTTTTCGTTTTCTACAGGGAGACATGGATCCAAATGATGATGATTTTGTGGAAACTGAAAGAATTTCAAGAGATTTTATGATGTTAGATGGTTTAATCTACACGTTTGCAGATCCTGACCATACGAAGCTGAGAGTAGTGATACCTCCACGATTGCAAAAACCCATTATTTGGATGGCACATCGAATCGCAGGTCATGCTGGAGTAGATAAGACGGTCAACATGATTCAAGAGAAATTTTCGTGGGAGCAAATGCGACAAACTGTCAGGAACACTATTCGAGAATGCGACTTATGCCAAAGGAGTAAACATAATTATAGATTACTGAGAGAATTACCAAGGCCTATTATTCCTTCTAAGCCTTGTGAAATCTTCGCGACTGATTTATATGGTCCTCTCCCAAAGTCTAAAAGAGGTAACCGATATATTCTGGTGACCATGGATGTATTCAACAAATACACTATGTTACACCCAATCCAGAAGGCAAACGCAAAATATTGTGCGAAGAGAATTAGAGACAATGTAATTCCGGAAGCAGGCAAACCGGAATTCCTTTTATCAGATCGTGGACCTCAATTTACATCTTTAGAATTTCGAACCGTCATGAATAATCTTGGGATTAGACAATTGTTTTGTTCTATCAGACATCCTGAAAGCAATCCAGCAGAACGCGTGATGGCGGAAATAGCAAAATTTTGCTGCCTCTATTGTCCAAATGAGCATTGGAAATGAATGGATGTACTCTCTTTAGCATCCGAATCCATCAACTCTACAATTCATGAGAGTACTGGACAGATTCCCATGTTGCTTCATCATGGAATTAAACCAACAAGATTATGGGATCGAATCATCTCTATTCCACCTGAGATTGAACCATGTCGTCAGATGAGGGAAACTCTAGCTTTAGACAAGTTGAGGAGCCAAGCTGAGAAAAGAGAGCGCAGAGTGAGAGGAAAGCGTTTTCGCAGACCCTTGCGCGTAGGAACTCTTGTTTTAGTGAAAAGACCTACACCCTCTGACGTGCAAAATCGAGTGTACTCGAAGTTTGCAAGCCTTTACGCTGGACCATATCGTATTGTGGAAGTAAACAACAATGGAAGCTATGAAGTCGCTAATACACGAACTGGTAACATCGTGGGAACTTATAATGCATCGAATTTGAAGATTTATTATTCAAGAACCAGATGATTTAATGTGTAAATAGGAAAAAATAAAATTTTTTCAATTTTTATTTTTTGCTAGGTGTGGGGTGGATGTGCCCAACTCTAGGAATGGGTATTCCAAGATTCAGACACCTAGATATCAAGGGAAAGGCTACAGACGCTTTTGAAAGTTGAGATATTTGAATATCGCGCTACATTGCTTCTCGCAGCAATTGGAAAGAATATACCGCTAATAAACCAATCAACGGCTGTTCTGAAGATCGTTCCCTGGGCATGGCTTCACACCATCTACCATGCGCGAAGCAACATGTAGTTTCCCTGCGTTGGCTAATGAACACCACCGTGATAGACTGGTCTTCAATGTACTGATAGATCGGAGTGGTTATCAAGTTACAAATATGAAACTGACTGAATTGGACTAAAATATCCAAGTATTAGATCATTACTGGACTGTGAAAAAGTACTAATTCTAGACAAAGTCTAGCATATGTCCATGTGAAAATAAAAATATTTCACCAGTGTCTGTCGAAAAATAACTATTACCTTAGTAGTGATCCTCCCTGCCGGAAACTTACTAAGTTCCACTCGTAGCGCAGCACTTTTGTGACTATCACAATTTGAAAATAACTTCTGCGTACATCCGGCAACCATGTGCCTTGGCTCAGCGTAGTGGCACCTTGCTAGGCAAGTGCTTGTGTCGAAGTGAGCTATTGATGCCTGTGCCGGCCGGCTTTTATTCAAAACAGTCAGGGTCACGCTGAATCAGCTGAAATCTGGAAATCCTCATATCTCTGGTATCCCTGGTCCGATTTACTTGATACTAAGTGCATTCTCTTTCATTTGGCCGTGCCAGTAATCTGATCCAAGTCTCAAGTCTCTACTCCATGGCTAACTATTTAATCAATAAATAGCCTCGACCTCTGCTATTACTCGCTACGTCACTTGACATGCTCTTAGCGGTATATTCTTTCCAATTGCTTCGAGAAGCAATGTAGCGCGATATTCAAATATCTCAACTTTCAACAGCGGCTGTAGCCTTTCCCTTGATATCTAGGTGTCTGAATCTTGGAATACCCATTCCTATAGTTGGGCACAGTATGATTGTGAAATATGTAAATTAATTCATTTATTTTATATCGGTTTGTATTTGTACGGGGATCTAAGATATGGTTCGCCAGTTAGCCGCTCCGGTGAAAGCTGTACAACGTTGCTGTGATGGAGCCCATCACTACCGAGCGAGGCACGCCATGATGCGTGTTGGGCTCCATTTCGGCAACGCTGTACAGCTTTTCTGGGAGCGGGTAGCTGGTGAACGATGTGTTATTTCCGCCTACAAATACAAACCGATATAAAATAAGTGAGTTAATTTACGTATTTCACAGTCATACAGCTTAATTTTTTGATGTATAAGAATTACATCGCGACCAAGAACTACATTTTTCATCCACCCTGAGCCGAGAAAAAGTTACCTTACAAAAATGATAACAACTTTTTTTTCTTGGACACGCAAAATTTTGAAATTATTAAACCAGTTATACAACATTCCTGTGTATAATGTGTTGAAATTTGGATTAGATCTGATGACGGGTTTTTGAGATAATAATTCTTAAATGTGACGCATGGTTGAAACACGCTTAAAAACGTGCACTTTTTGTGTTCCAACTGCGACAAAAAATATTAAAATATAAACTAAAAATTCCAAACCTACATGAACTAACGTACAATAGAACGACGGAAATGATGATGTTATTGGATTTAATGTAGGTCTATTGGTTACTTCACAAACAAGCTTCAAACTCGAGTGCACATAATACTTTGGTCGACAGTAGGTGACCGCTCAACGCCTAAGATCCAGGAAGAGTTTTATTAAGAGAACAATACCTCTCCATACCAAACCAGACGTCCGGCGTGTGTCACTCTGGAAACAAACAGTACCAGAGGGGTTTACCCCTAAAGAAGAACTGAATACCACCTGGAGTTCCTTAAACAGGATGAGAACAGAAGTGCCTAAGTGCCGTATCAACCTTGTGAAGTGGGGTTATGCAGAAGATCTGAGATGTGACTGTGGAGAAATCCAGACTCCACAACACCTGCTCACGTGCCAAGATCTTAATGACACCTGCAGCCAGGAAGACTTTATGTTGGTCACAGACCGAGGGATAAGAGCTGCAGAGTTCTAGAAAGGAAGAATTTAGTGTATCTCGGACACGGAAATATAAATATATACTTAAAAGATATAGGTAGGACCAGTGGCGACTGGTGGTTACCGTTCTTGGGATACAGCACAATTTACCCCTTACATCCCCCGCCTCTTTCTCCATGCCTCAACCTCTTGTCAAAGTTGAATTATTATTATTCTTATATGTATTGACGAAAATTTACATAACTTCTAAGAAACACACTTTATCGCTATAATTTTGGAGAGGTTATCCCAATAAATTGAGGTCACTAGCCAATTTTTTGGCCGGGGATATAAGGTCGGATTCACTTCCTACCACCACGTGAAATATTTAGCCTGCTATCACTGGAATTCGAACCTCGACCGTCCGGGTAAAGCCACCGCGTCATCCTCCCTCTGCAAGGACTATGTCCTTATACATGAAAAAATTCTTCGTTTAACGCCTGAACACTCCTACTTGAAACTGCTTCTAGGTAAATGGCCTTCGTATCCCCTCCCCCTCCTAGTTCCTTTTTGGCAACGTGCTGAGTGCATTTCATCTTTACGATACCTTCTTTCTCTCCCCGTTCTTGACCAGGTCGTAACCTTTCCGAAAACAAATAAACATTGGTCCATTTCCAAAGGATCTCAATTATACATTGTCACATCATTAGGCATGTGCAAACATGAGAAGCGCATTCATTCATAACCAATATAATAATGCAATTAAAGAAGAACCATTACGATATCTCAAAGTGAAAAATACCTTCTGGAAAGCGAACTTTCAGCCTGAATCAATAAAATAATTGAAGTATAAACTACCTTGACATATTGTTTCCCAACCTTGGCCTGCCAGGAAGAATTTTACTTCAAAGTAAGTTCTATTCACTTAGATTTATAAAGGTCCATCTCGTGGCGTAGTTGCTAGTATTCTGGGGCTGTTACTGCGGAGGTCCGTGTTCGATTCTGTGTTCTACCAAGAATGTAATTCTGGTCTGAGGGTTGGGATTCACTCAACCCCCAAGAGGCAGGAATGAGAACAGGCGGTTCGTTTCCCACCTCAGCCACCCTAAAAATGGTCTTTCGTGGTTTCCCACTTTCACTCGTACATATATTAAGGCCACAGACGCCTCCTACCAAAATCCTGGTTATAGTACAGATAACGTAATATCTCATCAGTTTCCACACGCACCAAGCCAGGGGTGGATTTAAGTAGAGTACGATTCATCTTGCTGTTCTAGCATAGCATATATAGCTTATAACATGACGAAAACAGTGGCATTAGACAAATTCTTTTACACTTTAATACTCTACATCTAAATGCACATTTTACGATAACCTAGTACCGGTATTTTGAAAACCTGTTCGTATGAGCTGACTCAGATGGCGGGGAAGAGAAATTGCCTAAGAGGTTAATGAGTTCGGCTGTAGAGGATAACTGAAGCAGAGGTAGACCTAGGAGGCGATGGCTAGATTCAGTGTTGAACGATTTCAAAGTAATAGATGTAGAGCAGAGGGAGCCGCGTTGCTAACTGCTAATAGGGGATCATAGAGACGGCTAGTTCGCAAACAGAGATTTGCAGACTAGACTGGACGCTGAAAGGTAAAACAGTCTCAAATGAAAATGTATGTACCGGTACATTTGGAAGAATACTACACATTTTTGACAGTTCTCTAAAAAACTGTTATAAACCACGCGTAGGCTATGACAGTAAATAGTAGGACTTCCAAAACTAAAATAATTTGTAATAGGCTACAATAAATATTTGACTTAAAATGGCTAATATCACGCAAATTTTTCCTAACTCACAAAACGGAATCTGCGAGGGATCATTCCTCTACCGTCGCAAGGATGGTGTCTGGGAGCTGGACACACTTTGTCAGCAGATACAACTGGGGATGGTGACAGGCGACCGCTAACTTGGTTCTTATTAAGGAAGGGTCAGGGAAGGGATTTTGGAAGGATGTCGGTCGGTCGTGGACCTGTCACGGCATTTGCCTGGGGGTGAAAATAGGAAACCACGACAACCATTTTCCGGATGGCTGAAGTGGGATTTTAAACCACACTCTCCCGACGCCAGCGAGGCACGCGCTAAAGCGTTACTGCTCTAGGCAACCGTGATCGATAACATTTATTTTTACTCCAAAATATCAAAAAATAACCCAAATGACCTATACTCACTAATTTGGGCCTAGGTTTTGCAAAATTATCCTACCCCGGAACCCTCCCTCTCTCTCTCTCTCTCCCTCTCTGAGCTAGGGTTATTCCATACTCTCTAGACTCCCCGATGTGTCCACCTACCCCCATGATCTTGCCTTTAATCCGCCCCTGAACCAAGTACACGAGGCTACATGACCACGATGCTGCAAAGCCCCTAATTGAATCAACAACTGCAAAATAACAAATATTCCAAGTGTAAAATTGTACCTAATTTCGGCGGAAACCAATGCCTTCATTTCCTTGTACAAAGAAACGTTAGTAGCCTACATCCCATAGATTCCTTTAATTTCTACTTACTGAGGAAATCCAATGGAATAAAATCCTTTCAACAACACCACTATGCACTTCCGGTGTTTCACTTAATCCAAACATGTTAATATTTCAGTGGGAAGTAATTCACGGCAAGACGAACTCACAACATAACACTTCTTCGCACATAACTGAAGTGTATCAGGTGCTGTGCTGGTATGCATCCCCTTGTGAGCAGGGTGAAAGTAGTGTTTGAAATCAGCCAATCAGCACTACACTCACCGCTAGTCTTTAGCGCGAGACTCCATACAAAACTTTGCTGGGCTAATCTTACCCTCCCTCGCCCCGCGTGCTGCTGGCAAGCCCTTTCAACGACCGGGATAGACTTGCGGTATACCAAAGTATATTCACTCACAGCTAAAAGTGTGCACCCCAGAAGAAAATTAGCGAGTTAAGTGGGGTTTGAGCGCCAGCTTCCATGACAACAATCGCCGGATCATGAATGATGACAAGCACGATTATCCTGACTGCACTGCTACATACAAGTCGAGAAAATGTCGCGATAACCATTTTATATTTTTATCACTGGTGGTATACCGCCGGTATATGCGATGCATAGGAGAATTCGCCACTGGGTAGGACTTCCTTAATCTTTCTTCACACAACAAACAGATAGCAATTAGCAATGGCCATGAATAGAGGATTCGCGTATAAAATACAATCTATTTTATTGAACTTCATCAACAACATGTTGAGAGTAGTCGTAAACAATCTCTCTAGCAGTAACTTGATCGCGTGAGAAAATCGCACCATGGGCGTTCTTTCTCGTTGGATGTGCTTTGATCACCGTAGTTGACCGTGGACTGGTACGAACTAACAAACAATGTGCCGGTACCTAACAATGAGCGCGTAACCATAGTAATTGTACATTATAATTTACCTGATGGCTTTGCGGCATTGTGGTCATATAGCCCACATTTAATTAATTCCATTGCGAGAGGTTTGAAGGATTATAAACGAGGAAAGCTGGTAAAAATAACGATAGGCCTAAGTCAAGCAAAGCAAAAATTGCAGAATATAATAAATACTGACAACTTTGTGGCATTTCAAACGACTTTGGTAGATAGAGCGGCTCTTGATAGAAGATGTTTGTAGAATCACATTTCCCCCAGTACTCCTCCCAAGAACACAAAGGAAGGATGCAGAAGTGGATTTATCGGCTTTTGTTCCGACGCTCCTCAAACGACATCTGGACACTGTAAACGGCTATGTGTATGGTACCGTCCAAATATGCTAATTACCTTGCTCATGCGGTGAATGGTCAAGAGATAACGCAATATTTGAGCAATGCTAAGGTAAATATCCAGCTAACATAGAATTTTAGGTTACCGTATACTTCTAACCTGCTTGATCTGATCCACATCTATAATAAGAGTTCACGCTAACTAATTGCATTGCCTTTTACTGAATTGCAGATCAAAGTAACTAGATCATCTTGTAATAAGGTTCGATTTGGAATCTCGCCGTCAAGGCAGCACGCTGTCGCTGCAAAGGCGACGCGCAGCAATGGCGGCGGGAACTCACTACCGCTCCACGTGTATTTACACGGGATGCATTTGGAACTCCGCCGCCGCTGCCTGAGCAGCGCCGCATGAGCAGCGTGGTCTCCCAGCCGCGCCAGGCCCTAAAATAACGGATTATGATTGGTGGAAGTATGAGCTAGATCTGATTCAAACTCTCGTCTACAGATAGCGCGCCACTCGCGTTTACAGAGAACAGCAGCTGATGTACTAATGTTGACTTCAGGTTATGTTAGTTCATTGAAGTAAGAAGTCACGTCCAGAGGTTCAGAATCCACGTAGAAATTAGATCTTGTTCCGTATAATCGTTAGGTTTAAGTTTAAGTTTATAGGCAAGCGATAAAACAGTTTGTGAAACATTATATGTACGCTCTTTGATAAATTCGATGGGAAATGTGTTTGAGAAATTTTCGATTTGTTTTAGGCTTATTTTTGGCGCGGAAAATAGTGTTGAATATTTCCTTAAACATGCGCATGTCTCTGGAACTGCTTATGCGATAAATGCTCTTCTGACATTCTGCAGCTACCTCTAAATCTCTGTAGACGCGAGTGGTGTGCTATCTGTAGACGTGAGTGTGAGTCAGATGTAGCTCAACAGGACCTTCTATAATACCGGACCTGACACTAGCGGCGGGACAGAGGGAAGATGGCTGTCGCTGTTGGTGATTACATGCTTTGTTTATAAGTTGAATCGTTTTGTTTACGACGTGAAAGTGATGTGAATTTCGGTTAGCAATCGTCTCCCTTGATTATCTCTGCTTATTGATTATGGCTTAATGATATTACACGTTCGTGTAAGTATATGTTTGCATTAGTGCTTCATAAATACGAGATACCGGTGACTTCTGTTACGCTTGTGATACCATCAATAATAATGCCAATCAGTGGGTAAATTTGTTCTATTTATTATTCTGTTTAGGGTTTATAAATTATTAGTAATTGCAATTTATTATGAGCAGGCATAGTAATAATTAACGTATTCCAATTTAAGGTCTAAGAAGATCTGAAAATTGATTACCGTACGTAGGAACATAACCTACTTTTTAAATTGCCTGCAGTGTTCTCTCTTCCAATTATATGCCTGTTAGTTCAAGGATATCAATCTTATCACGTACTTGGTGTGGATTCCGTTTTAATAAACTACCAGTAGGAGTTGGTTCGCAGTAAGTTTAGCTACACCATTCAGTCAGTTTGTTCAGGTTATCTGCTCTTACTCCTCTTGTCAAATGGTCGGCTGAGTTATCCTTGCCAGGGCAGTGTCTCCACTGTGATGGAGTTGTGGAGGCCTAAATCTCAGTCACTCGGTTGCAGACAAACGTTTTTCAACGATTTGGGTCATTCCTTATCCATCCTAGTGTAACTGATGAGTCGCTCCAAAGAATAGCCTCCCTGATATTGAAATGTGTTGCCTTGCAGTAGTAACGGAGAAGTCTTGCCCCCATTAACGCACCCAGAAGCTCAAGTCGAGGGAGTGTGACCTTCTTCACAGGCGCAAGTCGGCTCTTACTGCAGATCAGATGGACTTGAGCGTGCTTGTGATGGGTGTTTCTCATGTACAGAACGGCGCCGTACGATCTCTCCGACGCGTCACGGAAGACATCGCCATCGAGTTGCCAGGTCGTGAGGCAAGATGTCATCCCATGCAACTCCGCGTGTCCGGGCATCTTGGAAGATAATTTTTCCCACTACAGATACCGGTGAAATAAAACCTAAGGGGTCGTAGATACTAGCAGTGACCTGTAACAGAGTCCGTTTAGTTGCTACCGCTGTTTCCAATTTGCTTGTAACTTCCTGTTGGGCGAGAGAAAACGTGTCAGTATCTGTGTGTCAGGAAATTCCCAATAGGCTACATGAGCATTGTGTGAGATATTTCGTCCTTCTGCCTTCGATATGCCCGTTAGCTGAAATGAATTTGTTGCCCATTTAGCAAGTGGAAGCTGGATTTGCCTCATGAGGGATACGAGCTCGTAGTACAGTGCAATTACGTCGTTGTCGTCATCTGCACCTGAAGCGAAATCACCCATGAAGGTGTTTTTATCTATGAACGATGCGGCGATAGGAAACTGGGCTCGGTGAATAGCTGCTAGTTCTCTGATTGTAGCCGTTAGTAGATACGGACTGCACGTCAGACCAAATGGGAGCTTTGTGAACCCGTAGACGGCTCTCTCTCTAGAGGTGGTAGGGCTTTCCGTTCCATTAATAATGCGGTAGGCTATGTTGAAATTGTGTGTTTTTTTGTCGTGTGGCCTCCTCAGAGGCCGAGTGCAGGTCTTTCTGATATCCCTTGAAACTGTTGTGTAACTGGATGCAAATCCAATTATTATAAAGATAAGCCATTGGTGCCTATTTTATAGTTTCCCATGAGGGGAATTCAATCCACACCCAACTTCACGGGGCTGATGACCAAGAAGTTCTAAGCCCATAAAATGAATTAACAGCAGACAAAATCACGTCATGATGTCATTTTGTGTTGGGTTGGATTCTGACACATGTCATGCGTTTGACAGAGTGCCATTTAATCTCATGAATAGGAATGAATGAATACGACTAGCCTACTTGTTGACGGATTTACAGGAGTCAGTCGTGACCTTATGATAGGAATTACCTAGGCATTTATATTCAGTATGTGTGGGAACCCATTTTAAACCACTTGCTGGGTGGCTAAGCGGAGAATCGAACCCAACATTTCCCGGTTTACCTCACTAGGCTGTGTGTACCTCGTGCTTACCCTCAGACTAGAATTAAGATTTCTTGACAGTCAGGAATCAAACTTGAACCCCAGATGTGACAACCAAGAACTACACTAGGCCTACCTGGTTGGTCACATTTATTTTTAAGAATAATATGTCTGTTAGGTAGTCAGCCCGAAGGCTGGTTGGATCCTCAAAAGGCACTGCCGTTAGGTTATGTGGGTAGATACCCACAAAAACCCATGGCAGCGCTATATTGAGGCGTACTAGGCAAGATGAGGAATGAGATAGTTTGCCATTGTTTTCCTCATTGAGTCATAACAGCAGTACTAACCCTATGAGTAGAACCTTTCACAGCATCCACAGGCACTGACTGTGCCCTGAATGTCGTTACTAAGCACCACCCATATATCGGTAGCTTCCATATAATCACAGCCATGAGTGAGACTGAGACATCGGTGAAAAGCCTCATTTTACTCTAGCCTGTGCCAACAGAAAATTGCAAATGTATTGCATTCATCAAGAGATGGCAAACAGGCCCCGAATAATATGTAACTTACTAAAAAGAGATTGAAATTCTTACAGGAACATTTGCAACTTTCCCTGTTCACTCAGCCAAGATATTCTGCAGATCTCTCCTGTGGGCCTCAACATTATTTTATTTTATTCCTTTCCTGATGGAACTCCGGTGCGGTAGTACCTTATTTTAACTCCCGGAGCACCTCCCCATGCCTGTCCCTTACACTGCTACACAACTACTACAGTCATCACGTAATCGGAGGAATTCAACCCAAACCCAACTGCACGGGGCTGATGATCAAGATGTCCCAAGCCCATAAAATGAATTAACAGCAGACAAAATCGCGTCATGATGTTATTTTGTGTTGTGTTGGATTCTGACACACGTCATGCGTTTGATGTCCGACCACCAACTACGGCGGCCATCTTGGATTGCAGTGTCAGGTCCGGTAGTATAGAAGGTCCTGAGCTCAAGCATCCACCAATCATAAACCGTCATTTTAGGGCCTATGCTATATGAAGTGGGATCGGCGAACATGCTGGCGGCTCTGCGGCGCCGTACCGTTGGCAATGAAATTATACATGGCCGGGAAATGGAGTATAAACTGCTATCAAAATGGCGTTTCATAAAAATCCGCTAGATATCTCGACTTGTCGCTAAGTTGTCCGTAGGCTAATGAATACTCGAAAATGATTCTATTTGTTGGCTTTAATAAGGGCGAAAACGCATATTATTGAAATAATGCGGCATCTAATGACCATTTAACTTAATTTTAGGCCAATTTTATGTAACGGAACTATGTCCGAATAATGAAGAACCACAAACACGAAGTATTTCCACAGAAATAAATCCACGCAGATGTGCCCTTAATCAACACAGCAAACCTTTCAAGCTATTGGTACACACTTACCACTGAAGTGCATTGATTATTGACTTGAAATAACTAATTGTATAGAAATCGCGAGAATTGTTGGATTTTCTTTTCTTCATTATTTCAGAAAAGTTGTAAAGAATGGATGTAACTACGTCGCTCTTGGCTCTCGCCCCTGAGGTCTACGTTTTATTCCCGGTGCTGTCAAGAAATTTTAATTCTGGTGTGAGGGCTGGAAGGGGGTGCATTCAGCCTCGTGAGGCAAAACTTAGAAGAGGAAGATCGATTTTCACCTCAGCCATCCTGGAAGAGGTTTCCCCACTTATACTCCAGGAAAATGCTGGGATGGTTCCTAACTTAAGGCCACAGCCACCTTATTTCAACCCTATCTCCAATTTACAAATAGGCTACAAACTGTGGCTGTGCAGCCACACATTAACACAGGTTATCACACTAATTTCATACATATCTAAATACACGAGGCTATATGACCACGATGTCGCAGCCCATAGTCTACAATAAACAACAACAAAAATCAACAATGCAATGAAAAAATGTGAACCGACAAAACGACAAAACCATTACCGGCATCACTTATTATACTGCTCAAAAAAATTAAAGCACCACTTTTTTCAAAGGCCACCAAATTTTGAAAAGTTGACCTACAAGCTCGAAATCTCAGTATGACGTTTGTCCTGACGCCTACCAAGCATATGCTTCAGCACAACTCCCCAACTTGAGTAGTTTCGGGGTAGCACCCCGAAAACCAGCCCATTTTCGAAAACCGCAAATTGAAGTTTGCGAAAAACGCTGCAGGACTTGTCGCAGGTTGCCAAAGCAGTCGAAAATGAACGAGTCTTGCTCTTAAAGGTTCCACAAACACGTTGAAATCGTTACATTTGACGTTTGGGCATTTTCAACCCCCTTCATCATCCCCTAAACATGGACTACAATTGGGGGCGTCTGAGAAGGTACCGGGTGTGTTTAACCACCTGAAAACCTGTACACCGTCCTCAGTTGCTGATTGCAGTAAGTTTTTAAGGCCTCCGGCAATGTCCACACCCCCTAACACCCTCAACTGGCATGGGACCAAACCACCCCTTCTCGATTCACCCCTAAGGAAGGTTTTAATCGAGATGTTTATCAGTGCTGCTAATGGGGGGGGGTCTTCCCCTAACGTTTCAAAAAAGGAACTGTGCCTTTGTCACCACCCCTTCCCCTGCAACCCCCGTTTGTATGATTTTTCGAATCAGGCCCTTTTTAAGGGCTGAAACGACGTCTTAATCGCTGAAAGGGCTGTAAAGGTCCTTAGAAGTAGTGGTGACACAAAATCAACCCCTTTCGATCGATGAGTGACATTCCGTCCCGCAAATTCGAAATTTTTGCACCCCCAACCCTCCCTGTCTGGACGCGTAATGTGTCATGGCAGAGTTTTCAGAGTTGGATGAAAATGAAGCTTATGACCTGCAATGGAGCCCAAAACAGCAGGCTGGATAGAAATTCATCGGTAGGTTGGGAAACGGGACCAAAATTTTTCAAAAAAGTGTACAGCCTACAGTAAGTACGCCCATTCATAGGCAACCCACATCACGTCCGTGCGTGTGGGTTGCCTATGATCGGCAATAGGTTACAAAGTTTGGCAATGTGAGAAAAATGACGTGATGTGGGTTGCCTATGCATTGGTGTACATACTAGAGGCTGTTAACTTTTTTGAAAACTTTTTGGTCCCGTTTCCCACCCTACCGATGAATTTCCATCCAACCTGCTGTTTTGGGCTCCATTTCAGGCCATAAGCTTCATTTTGATCCAACTCTGAAAACTCTGCCATGACGCGTTACGCGTCCAGACAGGGAGGGTTGAGGGTGCAAAAATGTCAACTTTGGGGGATGGAATGTCAATCAAACATCGGAAGGGGTTGATTTCGTGTCACCACTACTTCTAAGGACCTTTAAAGCCCTTTCAGCGATTAAGACCTCATTTCAGCCCTTAAAAAGGGCCTGATTCGAAAAATCATACAAAAAGGGGTAGCAAGGGAAGGGGTGGCGACACAGGCGCAGGTCCTCTTTTGAAACGTTAGGGGAAGACCCCCCCATTAGCAGCACTGATAAAAATCTCGATTTAAACCTTCCTTAGGGGTGAATCAAGACGGGGTGGTTTGGTACCTTGCCAGTTGAGGGTGTTAGGAGGGGTGTACATTGCCGGAGGCCTTAAGAACTTACTGCAATCAGCAATTGAGGACGGTGTGCAGGTTTTCAGGTGGTTAAACACATCCGGTACCTTCTCAGGCGCCCCCAATGGTAGTCCATGTTTAGGGGATGATGAAGGGGGTTGAAAATGCCCAAACGTCAAATGTAACGATTTCAACGTGTTCGTGGAACCTTAAGAGCAAGACTCATTCATTTTCGACTGCTTTGGCAACCTGCGACAAATCCTACAGCGTTTTTCGCAAACTTCAATTTACGGTTTTCAAAAATGGGCTGGTTTTGGGGGCGCTATCCCGAAACTACACAAGTTGGGGAGTTGTGCTGAAGCATGTGCTTGGTAGGCGTCGGGGCAAACGTCATACTGAGATTTCGACCTTGTGCAGTCAACTTTCCAAATTTGGTGGCCTTTGAAAAAAGTAGTGCTTTAATTTTTTTGAGCAGTATATAATGTTAGAAACAGTTTCTGCTGGGCGCTGATGCATCAAATCCTCGATGGGGGCGTGGTGGCTCAGCGGTCTAGCTGTATGCCTCTCACCAAGGCGGTCCGGGTTCGATTCCCGGTCAATGCATGTGAGATTTTCGAAGTGAAATGCCATGTCCTGTGGTTCGGATTCCACGTAAAAAGGAGGTCCCGTGGCTCATGATCTCAAGATTAACGGTCACATTAAACTACAAGCTTCTTTCCTTCAAATCCTCGACAACCAACATCAACACCATCCCAAATTGTCATAGTTGAGTCTGCAGAATTATCTAAAAAGATCTTCGTCTCGGTTTTTATAGATACCGGTATATTTCGTGGCATTCCTTTTTCTTTATTGCACCAGTAGGGCTAGAATCAAGTTGTCATCGTTTCCTTCTTCCTCCAATAATCTTCTTCTTTTTTTTTCTTTTTGCTTTTTGCTTTGGTATCGGCACTTCACATGAAGGTCGTACCTTTAAATTACCTGAATATAAACAGCCTACTGGACCTCTAACACCCTGACAGGCAGCGCGGCACAGGTAGGCTACAGGAAAGGAAGGAAGCTTGTAATTTAACGTTTTATCTCGCGATCATGAGCCACGGGACCTCCTTTTTACGCGGAATCCGAACAGTGACAAAGCTACATTCATGTATCTGGGTATTCTCAAGTTCATATCTTATAGTGTGTTGTAGATAAACTCCAGTCGTCGTGTTTTTCGCTCTGATAGAGCATGCCCTATTCTGTGTTGTCCCAGAAGATTATATCGGTCCCAATTAAGAATATGTTTCTTAGAAATTTGATGCTTTCTTGCTCTACGATAAAATTCCAATTCCAGTTTCGTTAGTTAGTTATAGTGAGACCAGGTAGAAAAGAATGTTTCAATGCGCAAGCGCACCAAAGTAGGGGGGAGCGTTTCCAGCTCCCTTGCCTCTCAACTGCTAGTCATTCTTCTGCGCATGTGCGTCAGGTAGGGGAAATGTCTCTCTCTCTCTCTCTTTCTCGCTGCTACTTGCTTCGTTGTCCTTGTCGCTGGACCTTCCGAAGTCGTGTATGGAGGGGGAAGCTCTTCAGCAGCTACGTAATGCAAGCCCCGCCTCCAACAGCCTTTTTTACCTGGTACCCCTATACTGTAGTTATTGTTGTTTTAAGGGGCGGAACTACGAGGTCATCTGCCAGTTTCACTCCATTCTTTACTACCGCCACCGAACAGAATACAAACATAACAATGCATCTTGTCCGTCGTTACACTTGCTATTAACAATTCATACTGCTCATACCACTTAGACTGGAATTTACGAGACGGATGTTTATCACTCAGTACAATATTTATTCAATAATAACGCGGGGCGCTTATGACGGCTCCCCCTGGCTTGGTAATCACCCAATCTGTTAATGAGTGGGTTTGTAACGAGTGTGGCTGTTCGATATAGTTTTACTGCCTGTTTGTGGATTCTCTTACTAATAGTCGGAAGATAATCGTCGGTGTGTAATTGGGCGTTGCGCACGTACCAGGGAGCGCCTGATATAATGCGCAGCTCTCGATTCTGAACGACCTGAAGTTTATTGATAGTAGAGGGAACAGCGTAGCCCCAAGCAGGACTGGTATATTCCATAACAGGCCGCACAATTGTGCTGTATGTGAGGAGCCTGCAGGTGTCATCTAGTGTGCTCTGGGACTCAAGTAAGGGCCAGAACTTCGCTTGAATCGCTTTCGCTAAATTTACGCGCTGCGTGACCTCCTGTGCGAAAGTAAGGCGTCGATCAAGCGTGATTCTCAGATACTTTGTACCTGACCATATCTGCGTGGATATATTTCTGTGAAAACACTTCGTGTTGGTGGTTCTTCATTACTCGGACATATTTCCGTTACATACAATTGGTCTAAAATGTCATTTAAATGTTCTTTAGATGCCAATAATTTGCTTTTTTTTGCCCTTATTAAAGGCATTATTTTTAAATAATTGGTACGGACAAATTAGTGAGAAGTCGAGACATCTAGCAGATTTTATGAAACAACAGTTTTATACTCCTTTTCCCGGCCTTGTATAATTTTGTTGCCAACGGTGCGGAGCCGTCAGACCGCTCCTGGTGCAGTTGGGCGGCCACGCTGCCCATGCGGCGCTGCATTGCTTAGGCAGTGGCGGCGGAGTTCGAAATGCATCCCGTCTAAATACACGTGGAGGTGTAGTGAGTTTCCGCCGCCATGGCAGCACGCCGCCTTCACAGCGGCAGCGCGCTGCGAGGATCCAAATCGTACCTTTAGTTTTCCCGGACATTCTTCATGTGTCACGTCGAAACGTCTGTTGTTCTACAAGAACCAGTGGACCTCTGTGCCTCAGTTTCAACTTTTCAAGGCACTGCATCGCCAACTGCAAAGATGGAGATTGCGAGTGATGAGCATCTTCGGTGAGATAGTATTGGACTAAGGAGAATTGGTAAGTGTCTAGTTTATTAACAGATGTCATGTGTGTGTGTGCCATGCAGTAGTCTCGGTATCTCGCTATACGGCGCCTGTTAGTGAGGAGGTTATGTTCGCGTAACTGGTCCTCCGTTGGCTGGTAGACTACTGGAACCCTTCAACACCCTCCATATCATGTGTGTCAGGTGGTGAGAGTGAGAGCACATCATCACAGAGCAGTCTCGGTAGTAGGTATCAGGAGCACAGCCATGTGAGTGAGGAGGTTACGTTCCCATAACTGGACACCATTGGCTGTGAGTCTGCTGCTTTTTTGAATACCCTCCCATTCATGTGTGTCCAATGGGGAGTTTGGGTGTGTGTGTATGTGAGAGAGAGTGGGGTCATCATCAAAGTGTAGTCTCGGTCGCAGGTATCAGGAGTAAAGCCATGTCAATGAGGAGGTTACGTTCCTATAACTGGACCTCCTTTGACTGAGAGACTACTTTATCCTCCAATACCCTCCCTATCATGTGTACTGTATACCGACAGTAGTGGCTACGCTGGCTAAAGCGCGGCGTTAGGTCATGGGGCCAAGCTCTCTGCTGACTCGGTAGACGCGTGGGTTAGAGCCCCACCGTCGGCTGTCCTTGAAATGGTTTTCCGTGGTTTCCCATTTTCAACACCAGGCAAATGCTGGGACAGTACCTTCTGACAGGCCACGGCCGCTTCCTTCCACATCCTTGCCCACTTTCATCCATTCATCTCATCTCTCATTCCGACGCGCAGGTCGCCCACGGGCGTCGACTAGAAACACCTGCACTCGGCCTCTCAGGAGGCTACACGATTAAAAACCTTGTGTAAATGTGTCAACAGCAGTCTCGGTCACCGGTATGTCAATGAGGTGGTTACGTACCCGTAACTGGATCCTTTGGCTGTGAGATTGCTGTACCCTCCAATACTCTTCCCATCATGTGTGTATGAGCTAATACAGTATCGAACTGTAGCCTGTAGCCTATTGTTGTTCGAACCCTAATGAGTAAATAAAGAGGAGAATTTCCATGTGTTTCAGCAACCGCTGGTCGCTTAAAAAACAACCATGAGACACTTTTTATACAAAGAAATACACGAAGAGAGAGATAAAAGAAGAATACTAACATGATAGAAACTACTTTTGGAATGAGTGCGAGATGAAAGAGACAGCAAACAGAGGGGTGAAGGGATAGATGTGATGCAATAGAACGAAGAATCATTACACTCACACGGCTGAAGTATTTTGAAACATAAGAATATGACAGACACAGTCCATACTTAACTGATTGAAGAGACTTTGATATTTCGTTAAAGTTATTCGATGGAGACCAATGGATGCCTTGTATCAAGTCAAGTTTAACATGTGTAGCGATTATAATTTCTCTAACGGGAGAACCATCGAACATTCAACAGAAACTATTCACCAGTACAATTGTTGCTCACCTGCTTGGATACCTGTTAAACTTTACGTTTAGTTTGCTGTGAAACACACACAGTGCTGCCGATTGAGAACCAGAAGCTAACTTGAGCGACGTATTAAACACAGTAATCGTGGACTAGGCCTACCGGGGAGACCACGTTAAAAAAAAGGCGCCATGTACTCTGCCGCATGGTGGTGTGGAAATGAGTATTCAGCCAGACTATTCAAGGTAAGATCGCATTAAGAAGGACTAGCTAATAACAGTATGTATCTGACACAACTGAGAGTACTCCTTAAAGTTTGTTTAGAAAAAAGCACTGCTTATAACTATATAATACCCATATATACATATATAATATAGGAGAAAGTAGGCTATAGGGGCAGATGACCTCGTAGTTCCGCCCCTTAAAACAACAATAACTAACTAACTAACTAAAGTAGGCTATATGTTATTTACTGGATATCTTGTTAATATATTAATTAATTGCCATTTCATTGTCTTTCCATATTACTGGAATTCACTATTCCGTTATAATTAAGTGACTTATAGGAGCGGAGGAAGTATTGTTGTGACATTTGAGAGGGGGAAGTATTATTGTGACATAGGAGAGGAGGAAGAATTATAGTGACATAGGAGCAGGGGAAGAATTATTGTGACATTGGAGAGGGGGAAGTATTATTGTGACATAGGAGCGGGGAGCGGGGGAAGAATTATTGTGACATAGGAGTGGGGGAAGAATTATTGTGGTATAGGAGCGGGGGAAGTATTATTGTGACATAGGAGCGGAGAGCGGGGGATGAATTATTGTGATATAGGAGCGGGGGAAGTATTATTGTGACACAGGAGTAGGGGAAGACATATTGTGAACCCGAGGGGGTCATGCTGACTGATATCGAACGTGGATCTCAGAGACTGTGATCTCAGTATAAAAGGTTCCACCGGGGAACGAACCCGAGGTCTGTTGAGGGAGTTTCATTGTGAAAACACCTAGAGAAAAGTGTATATTTTATCACTGGTGTGATTTCAGTTGATATGACATTATTTGTTAAAATAATGCAGGGAAAAGGAGCAGAATACAGCATTATTAGACTACTTGGAGTAGGCTATGCTGGACTCGGAGCACAGAAAGTGCAGAGTTTGACGTTTTACTAATTGGCCCAGAATTGTGGGTGGTGACCCTTGGAGCCACGTCAATCTTGCTGACCTAGTTAAGTCGTCTGGAAGAGGTTGGGGGCTTGAATAATGACCCAGTTTTTCCCGGACTGAGAATAGGACGAAGAAGAGTGGGGAGAGATCCCGAGGAAAATCATTGATTACTCGTGATTGGAGTAACGCAATGACATGAGAGTTGCACACAGGTGAATCTTTAGCCAGGAGGCTAATTTTAGAGCCTTTAATCTGCGAAATTGACGCATATTTAATGGAGTGCGGAAGGACATAAGACTATGGTTGTTCGCGGCTGGGTTTGACGAGGTCGCCAGGGATTCCCAGTGAAACAGCGTCCCCACGCTATGGAGAAAGGAATTAATATTAATTAATTGGCCGAGCGATCCTTCAGCACGCAGATAGTTCTGGGATCAGTGAAGAAAAAGGAACCCGATGAGCTTGGTTTCGAGACCAGAATCATGCTGGGAGAGGAGTCGAGATAACGCGGGAAATTTTAGCTCTACTTTTTGTGTGGAACCAATATAAAGGGAGTCGACCCTTGGCAGAGAACAGTCGTCGCTACACAGTTTTTGTCAGACAGTCAGAATACAGTTGTCTAGCAGTTGGTGAGGCGGAACGTATGGCGGTCCGGTTCGTGGAAGGACGCTCAAACAAAGACTTGTACATTTGAGTGAACCATTATATTCACAGCACATCGTAATGCACCAAGTGAGAAGATAATAATGTATAGTCAGAAATTAATAAGAAGTACGGTAATCAACGAACTTTATTGTGTGAAATGTGTATTACCGAAGGCAAGGGAGGAGGCCTGGACTTCAACTCGGGAAGCCGTGCAGTAGAACTTTTAGAAAGTTTTTATTAATGACAGTCGTGCTGCAGGTGTAGTCAGCAGTACGAACAATGGTGTGTTCACTTAGGAAGCACCGTGTGAGATAAGTTGCAGAACTATTGTAAATAATAATCTGTGTAAAAGTTATGTACAGTGTTAAGCGCAATGTATAAAATATTGACTGATCATACATGTCTAATTACGCTGGAATGCGCTGGGAGAAACTTTACGAAGCATTTGGTAATGTCTTAAGAGTACCAAATAGTACCGCTCAGGACGGAAATAAGCATATTTATGCAAAGCAGGAAGCTTACCGTAGGAGTATGGATAAACTGTTGGTGAATTCCGGGGGCAGATGAACCAGACTTTCAATCAGGAGTTGGTAGGAGCACGGAAGATGCCGTCGACACCTGCAATTTTGATATCTTTGCTAGGGAATTTCAACCAATGAAAAGTGTACAGAGTGACGTGTGTTATGTATAAATCATATGTGAAATATCTTTTAAATTAATGGTTTAATAAGTGTTATAAAGTGTCATGTGTTTTGGAAGCAATAGCTTCTTTATAGAAATGCGAAGTGTCGTGTGGTTAACGGGAGATATGTATCATAAAATGTGTGTATTCAAGATGAAAATGTCGCACTAAATCTGCATATGGCAGGCGACCCGGAAGGATATGAGTGGTTGGAGCCACCATGAGGAGCCTAGATATATGTGAGTACCCCACAAATTATGTTTATGTAGAAGTATAGACCACTGCATGTAATGTGATTTCAGAGTTATAAAGATGCCAGTAAGAATCAGATTAGGAGATAGACCCTCCAAGTTTAATCATTATTGTACTGATTTTTAATAGAGTTGAGATGTTATTTTGCATCAGTGAGTGGATTAATCGTTACCACTATTAATTAAAAATGGCAATCAGTTATGTAAATGTCACGAACACGGTTGTTCGGATTTTTAAGATGTTTAGTTGTGTCGGATTTTGGTTATTTATGTCAGTGAGAATAATAATAATAATAATGAATAAATAAAGGTGTGAACGAATGCATCAGGTAAAATGTTGTAAGCAAGAAATAGTATCGCTAAAGGGCAAGACTTATCGATCCAAGCAGTAAGATTATACAGTAAGATTACATTACGGGATTAAGAAAAGAGTTTTATATCAGAATATATTGTATTAATGGGAATATAATTATGCCAGGGAATGGAAGCGCTTTCCAGTGAATTGAATTTGCAGCTTGAGTAAGAGCTCATAGAGTAATTGATAGATTTCTCTTGATAATTATAGGACGAAGGTCATAACATTAGGTAAGGAACCAGGTGGTCTATTCGACGTATGAAATCTCGTATGCCGTGGGCATACTGGGAGATATGCTTTGTGCCAGAGAGTAATTAGTGTTTGGACCCAAACTCTGATGATGGATATGGATTGTTCCGGGTTCGAATCCCGTGATAGGTGAGAGGCAAACGATGGACACCTCTGCACTCTATCTGATTCCCCGAGAACTTATTGATGAGTGATTCGGCTCGTTGAAGCGAATCTTATGACGGCAGCATGTGGGGCTGACCGCTGCATTTATTTAAGATACCGGTTACCTACTAGACCAATGTTTTATGAACCTCGTACCTTCATGTTGAAATGGGCCTATTTGGTGCCAGTTATTATTATCCTCAGGGTAGGAATAAATGTTAAAGCTCATCCAGTACATGTTTGCATAATATTCAGTTTAAATCCATTGGGATATGTGTGTCACTGGGACCACAGTATTTGTCTTGTAAAATCTTATACTGCTTGGGAAGAAAGCCTTGAGACAGGAAACGAGGGTCGAGGTAATGTTGGAACCTCACTCCACGTCTATTGTGTACAGGCCGCTCTGAAGAGGGTTGGGCCGTCAAGCGAACCGTGAAGGAAAGAAGGTTTAAGAAGGGCAGATTTTAGACCCTGTTAATGACATGAAATGAAATATTGTTATATTGAGTAATGAAGCCATGTGGTTTAAGAACACATTGATAATTATAGATCACCCTGATGGTTCATGATTTTAGCTATCTAACGAATGGTTAGACGTTGCATTTGTACTGTCACTGACAACTTTTTCAGAAGTTGGTTACTCGATGCCACAGGCTACGCGCGCAAGGTAGTTTAATTGTACCATCCGACACAGCAATAATTAACGTTTTTAAGATGAAATCACAAACGGCATGCAGTGGAACTCTATAAATAGAGGAAGTGTAGGGGTAGCTTACATAATTATGGAGTTGCACGTAGACTGCTGTGCAACACCAGAATAGGCTAATGCATGTAAAGCATTTGGTGGGAAGAGAAAGATCAAACACACACGGTACACATAATTGTCAAATTAAGACGGTTTAAGGAATAAGTAATTTTGTGAAATTAAAGAAGTCACATTGGATGACAGATGAATCAATGTACAGTTTGTTTCTGAAATTGTATGTGCATCAGCGCACTAGAGTATATTGTGAAGTTCGTATAAGGGTAAAGGTTTGTGTTATGATATGATTGTATTATGATAGAATTATGTTTATATTAGTGGATTGTGGAAGTAAATTTTGTTTGCTTTTGTTTTTAAGGTTGTGGGGATTGTTTTGTTTGTTTGAAGCCATGATTTTATTACTGAATTAAAGTTTTAGAATAGAGTTGTGCCTTATCATTGTAGAGTTGATACCTTTTAGCCTCAAATCCAAAATATGCAACTGCTCAATGGGGGAACGGTACACGCTCGAGTCCTGACGCTAGCTGGAGGCGGAATCATATTTTCCATCGAGATTACTCACATGGGTACATGGAAATTGATGTCCTGTACAGTGATTTGAGCTATAGGTACAACTGAAGTCGGTCTAGATCTAGTGCACACAACTCTATTAAAGTAACAATTAACATGAAGTAGGGGATGACCGCGCCTAACCCTAGCTAAGCTCCGATACGAACAATATAAATTTTGATAACCTTATTCTATTTATCATGGCGAGACCCAAGTGGGGCATTCGACAGTACAACCGAGACCTTGGAGGGTTGCTGCGATGTCTTAACGTGGACCACCTCCCATGGTATTCTATTTATCATGGCGCCCAACGTTCGTGGAGCTTATGGGATTTAGGGAAAACCCATAGATTTTTATGGTATTTCATGGGGAAAACCATAGTAATTATTTTTTGCCTCAAACTGTGTTTGAGTGATTTTTGAGTTCAGTAGGCTTTAATGTAACGCAGAATCTCTGTATTGAGAAGAGGATTACCCAAGGGTACGAGCGCTACATACCAGATCCACAATTTATCATAAGATTGACAGGTTTTGTACGATTTTACAATATGTGTACAGTGGTTGATGTTTCTCTTCAAAAGATATCCACACATTTTTCCAGGAAGCCTGCCTGCATATCAAAGTGTATTATTGTAAGAATGGCTGGCACAGAGGAGATTTTGCAGGTTATTGCAGGGTTGAAACAGCATTTTGACGCTGTTAATATACAGAATAGGCTGGAAGCTAAGGATTTCCAGGATGGAATAAACGCTCGTTTAGATGATAATCAGAGTGAATTGAATAATCGGTTAGATGCCAATCAGGAGGCAATTAATCACAACCAGATTGAATTAAGTAACCGTTTGGATGCTAATCAGGTTGAATTGGGTAACCGGTTAGATGCCAATCAGGTTGAAATAAACAACCGATTGGATGCAAATAAGGTTGAATTAAATAATAAGTTAGGTCAAATGCAAGAGGTAATTAAGACCGAAGTAACAGAAACTGTTGTAAGCATTGGATCAGAAATGCAGGTTAAAACAGATAAACGTTTCGAGGCTATAGAAGCCAAGCTCGAAAGTAATTTACAAGCGTGTAAGCATGCTCAGGATGAAACCAACAGTAGGTTAGATGCGCTGTCTAACGACATTAAGGATATTCAAATCCAAAATGAGGCGAATCTCGAACGCCAAGCGAAACAGTTTTCAGAATTTACGAGAACGGTAGATCAGAGGTTAGAAGTGAACGACTCTAAATGGGACCAGAAATTGAAAAGCTATGCTAGAGCAATTAACGGTGATCTCAAGAAACAGGATCAGAACATATTAGATCAATGTCAGGAAATAAGCGAGATTAAGGCTATCGCTAATGAAAGTAAAGAGCTGGTAAGCAACGTGAAAGGTCAGATGGGCAAAGTTCATCAAGAACTGGACCAAGTTCAAAGTGACATTGTTGTAGTTAACAAAAGGCAAGAGGAGAATAGAGGTGAGATCATCAAGGTCCGGAATGAATTGTCAAAAGTCAATGGACACATTGAAGAGGAAATTAAAGGGCTGAGAGAAGAACTCGAAATAAGAGAAGGCCAGAAGACAGAGGCAAGCGACAAGACCCTTGCTCAAATTAAGGAAGATGTAGAGGATGAAATCTCCCATATCAAACAAAGCCTGAAAGAAGACAAGAAGAAAATATTTCAAGTGGCCGAGGAAAATCGAGATAGGCTTACCAGAATCGAGAAGGAGGTAATTACTCGACTGGAAAGAGCGGAGATGCGCCACAATCAAATGGAGACTAGGATAATCGCACAGGAGGAAACCCTTCTGAAAGATCCTAAGTCAAGTGAAGGCAGCATGGAAGATATGAGGAAAACAAGGTGGGCAGACTTAGAAACCCAACCCATAATCAGGAATGCTACAGGCCCAGGCGAAAGTCCTTATATGACGCCAGGTGCACCAGTTGCAGCATCAACGCCACATGAAAATGCTATGCACACCCAGGTGATAAACGTAATCAGGGCAAGCGAAGAAAAACCAAGGAAATTCTCGGGTAGCCACTGTAATATGACACCAAAATATTGGTTGAAGGAAGTGTCTGAATATCTGAATGATGCGCGGATACCGCCAGAGCGCAGGCTACGAGCCATTGAGAAACTAACAGAGGGAGAATGTGCATTATGGTTTCGCAGTTTCCGGTATACTTTCGATACTGTTGAGGAGTTTCGAGAGGCATTTTTGAAACGGTACTGGGATCCAGCCACACAGCAAAATCTGAGATTGGATTTGTATTCAAAAAGATACAGCACCAACAACCAAACGAAGTATGCAGAATTCTTTATATCGCAGATGTGTCGGTTCAAAGAACTGGATCAAAAACCGAGCGAGCTGGAATTATGTATTGCTATTGCCAAGCAGCTTCCATACGAGATCCAAAGACTGCTAATCTCGGCTAATGCGAAAACTGCTATAGAAATGGAGACAGTTCTTAGACAACTGGACCTCACAACAGCCAATACGATGCGTCAGAGTCGAACCGTGGAACAGGTACACGTGACCAACACGCAGACTGACCAACATCAAGCTCCAAGGAACAACAAAGCTACGAGCACTGAAACATTAGATTCCTACGGACGGCAATGGGAACAGGAACCCAGAAGATGGCAGCCGAAGTACAAAGGGAATGCTAGTAGAGGAGGAAGAGGCCGAAATTCGAGGAATAAGCAGAATACCAGGGGTAGACCGTACCAAAACAATGGAGGTAACAATGGCCAAGAAGGCAACAATAGAAATTGGAGACCCCAAGAAAGAAGAAGTAACTTCGATGACGAGGTAGAGGAACGATATCACGCTTCATTGCGATACCTCGAGGAAAGGGGAGATGAGCCCCAGAAACAAGTCCGCTGGCAAGAAGTTATGCAGAACAGGACGTCGCCAGACAGATATGGAGATAGAGCTAAGAGTTTGGAGCTACAGCGCAGCGAACAGGAGAGAAGAAACTCCAAGGGGACGGGCGCTGAAGAAAAAAAAAACGCCAAAATTAGAAGAGTTCGAGACTGAGGGATGGAAGTCTGTTAACATCATCAATTGGATAGCCAAACCAGAGGAGCTAATCGAGGATACAGGAGGATCACAGGTCATGGTCAAGAGAGAATTGCCTCTTATAATAGTAAGAGTGGCATGATTGAAAATAAGAAGTCTGTTAGACACGGGTTCAACAGTGTGCCTAATGACACAAGCTTTATATAATGAAATAGCCCAGAGAGAGAATGTTTTGAAAATACCGATCTCTAGTGTCAAAATAAAAGGGGTAATTCCAGACAGAACGATGATATGTAAATATCAGGTATTCCTAGATTTACAGATAGGAGGCTCTATTTTCTCACAGAGTTTTCTATTAGTAAACAAACTGCCTTATAACCTACTTATTGGGGCAGAATTTATAAGGGAATACAGAGTGATAATAGACCTAGCACAGGACAGGGTTATGTTCCATGTGAATGAGGAAGCCGAAGGCTTAGAGGTCGCACTCAATCGGATTGAACCAGGGTCAAGTGAACAAGTATGGCATACATACAGAGACGTGGCGGAGGAAGAAGTGTTAGCTATGGAGCAGTTAGAAGAAGAACTGAAAACACTAGCCGCAGACCTGGAGAAAGATCTGGAACCCGAACTGGAAGAATATATTTCAGAAAAACTAGAAGAAGCGAAAATTGGGCTAAAAGAGAAGGAAAATTTAAAGCAATTATTACTGGAACAGAAGGAAGTCTTTGATTCGAGACCTGGTCGTATAAAGAACTTCACTTATGCTTTTCAAGTCAGTGATTGGACACCATTTAGGCAGAAACCATACCCTATAGCCGAAAAGCATTATGCTAAAGTGAAAGAGGCAATTCAGGAGATGTTGGAGGCCGGTGTTATTGAGAAGACACCTACAGACGGGACTGTCAGAGTATGTCTGGACCTGAGACATTTAAATTTGAAGGTTATTCCGGAGTTTGACCAAGTGCCACCTATTAAAGAGATCCTCAGGAAGTTCAAAGGGAAGACCGTATTCACAAACTTGGATATCACATCCAGTTTCCACCATCTTGAATTAGAGAAGAAAACTAGTCTGTTGACAGGATTCATGTTTGATCAACACACATACACGTTTTTAAGGCTACCTTTTGGTTTGAAAACAGCTGGTTCAGCACTGATAAGAGCGTTAGATCGCAATCTATCAGATGATGTGAAGGAGAGTACCATCAGATATGTAGACGACATTCTACTCACGTCAGAATCTCTGGAGGAGCACATGAGAGCCAGAAGTTGCTAGATGACCTTCGTGAAGCTAACTTTAACGTTAATATCAAGAAATCGCACTTCTGTCAGAGGGAAGTTAAATTCCTAGGGCATGTTATTGATGCAAATGGAGTGAAGCCTAATCCAGATAAATTGGAGGTAATTCGAAATTTCCCTCGACCCACGAAAGTTAAGCACGTCCGACAGTATTTGGGAGTAATTGGATTCTTTTCGAACCACTGCCCAAACTATACTACGACAGTAGCACCCCTGCAGGACCTATTGAAGAAAGGCGGCAGATGGAATTGGACGGAGCAATGTCAGGAAGCATTCGTGAGGTCAAAACAAATGCTTTTGGAATATGTGAAACTGGGATACCCGGATTATACCCAGAAGTTCATCATACAGACGGATGCATCACTCATTGGTATTGGGGCGATGCTATTCCAGGAAAATGTTGACCAGCCTGAAAAGAAAGTTTTTATTGCCTTTATAAGTAGGAGGCTGAAAGCCCATGAGAAAAACTACACGATTACAGAGATAGAGTTGCTCGCAATTTTGTACGCGTTGCAATCATGGCATAAACTCGTGTATGGCTTTCAAATAGTCCTCAGAACAGACCATAAAGCTTTAACATTTCTGTTAAAGACAGACTTGTCTAGCCAGAGATTGACAAGATGGTCCCTGTATATTCAGCAATTCAATGTGGAAATAGAATATTGTCCAGGGAAAGAGAATGTAATACCGGACATATTAAGCCGTTACCCTAGAGAAGAGGAAGCGCTAGCTGTCCAGATTGAGAATCGAGATCAGAAGACGTTGGATGACTTGAGGAATCTTACCAACCTACAACGCGAAGACCCGTGGTTGAAGATGATGATCGATTACTTCGAGGGACGTTTAGCAAGGGGAACTGCAATATACAGAGAGGCAAAGGCATTGGCAACAGATTATGTATGTTATAATCAGATACTACACAAGTGGGATGAGTTAGAACAGGCCCGTTCGAGGTGATTAGAGACCTACAAAACAATGCATACAGGATAAAGCATTTAGAAACTGGAAACGAGGTCGTTATGAATGCAGCCAATTTAAAAGTTTATTATTCGCCAGAAGAATTTGACGAACAAGAAGAAGTATTAACAGCGCACACCCAACTGAACGTGGACGGCGAAGTCAGCCAGGCAGTCAGACCTGAAAGTTCACGCGGCGAGACGGAACGAGAAGCAGACAGCTTGCCCAGTGGAAGGGACAAACAGCAAGAATGCCAGTGCCTGCGAGAACTTTACAAAGAAATGGTCGAAGCGGCGAGGGAAGTCGAGGCCATAAATGAAGCCCTCCGTCAAGAGAATGAACAGCTTAGAGCTAAGCGCAGTGTGGAAGGGGGAGCTGAACTAACCTACTCGCAGCCAGACGAGGTGAAGGACCCCAGATGTAAACACAGACAGTGGTAGACAGTCAGCTGATTACTTACAGAGAGTCACTTGTAATAGACTTCTATAAGTTTTGCAAGAGGAATATGAACCCGAGGGGGTCATGCTGACTGATATCGAACGTGGATCTCAGAGACTGTGATCTCAGTATAAAAGGTTCCACCGGGGAACGAACCCGAGGTCTGTTGAGGGAGTTTCATTGTGAAAACACCTAGAGGAAAGTGCATATTTAATCACTGGTGTGATTTCAGTTGATATGACATTATTTGTTAAAATAATGCAGGGAAAAGGAGCAGAATACAGCATTATTAGACTACTTGGAGTAGGCTATGCTGGACTCGGAGCACAGAAAGTGCAGAGTTTGACGTTTTACTAATTGGCCCAGAATTGTGGGAGGTGACCCTTGGAGCCACGTCAATCTTGCTGACCTAGTTAAGTCGTCTGGAAGAGGTTGGGGGCTTGAATAATGACCCAGTTTTTCCCCGACTGAGAATAGGACGAAGAAGAGTGGGGAGAGATCCCGAGGAAAATCATTGATTACTCGTGATTGGAGTAACGCAATGACATGAGAGTTGCACACAGGTGAATCTTTAGCCAGGAGGCTAATTTTAGAGCCTTTAATCTGCGAAATTGACGCATATTTAATGGAGTGCGGAAGGACATAAGACTATGGTTGTTCGCGGCTGGGTTTGACGAGGTCGCCAGGGATTCCCAGTGAAACAGCGTCCCCACGCTATGGAGAAAGGAATTAATATTAATTAATTGGCCGAGCGATCCTTCAGCACGCAGATAGTTCTGGGATCAGTGAAGAAAAAAGAACCCGATGAGCATGGTTTCGAGACCAGAATCATGCTGGGAGAGGAGTCGAGATAACGCGGGAAATTTTAGCTCTACTTTTTGTGTGGAACCAATATAAAGGGAGTCGACCCTTGGCAGAGAACAGTCGTCGCTACACAGTTTTTGTCAGACAGTCAGAATACAGTTGTCTAGCAGTTGGTGAGGCGGAACGTATGGCGGTCCGGCTCATGGAAGGACGCTCAAACAAAGACTTGTACATTTGAGTGAACCATTATATTCACAGCACATCGTAATGCACCAAGTGAGAAGATAATAATGTATAGTCAGAAATTAATAAGAAGTACGGTAATCAACGAACTTTATTGTGTGAAATGTGTATTACCGAAGGCAAGGGAGGAGGCCTGGACTTCAACTTGGGAAGCCGTGCAGTAGAACATTTAGAAAGTTTTTATTAATGACAGTCGTGCTGCAGGTGTAGTCAGCAGTACGAACAATGGTGTGTTCACTTAGGAAGCACCGTGTGAGATAAGTTGCAGAACTATTGTAAATAATAATCTGTGTAAACGTTATGTACAGTGTTAAGCGCAATGTATAAAATATTGACTGATCATACATGTCTAATTACGCTGGAATGCGCTGGGAGAAACTTTACGAAGCATTTGGTAATGTCTTAAGAGTACCAAATAGTACCGCTCAGGACGGAAGTAAGCATATTTATACAAAGCAGGAAGCTTACCGTAGGAGTATGGATAAACTGTTGGTGAATTCCGGGGGCAGATGAACCAGACTTTCAATCAGGAGTTGGTAGGAGCACGGAAGATGCCGTCGACACCTGCAATTTTGATATCTTTGCTAGGGAATTTCAACCAATGAAAAGTGTACAGAGTGACGTGTGTTATGTATAAATCATATGTGAAATATTTTAAATTGATGGTTTAATAAGTGTTATAAAGTGTCATGTGTTTTGGAAGCAATAGCTTCTTTATAGAAATGCAAAGTGTCGTGTGTTTAACGGAAGATATGTATCATAAAATGTGTGTATTCAAGATGCAAATGTCGCACTAAATCTGCATATGGCAGGCGACCCGGAAGGATATGAGTGGTTGGAGCCACCATGATGAGCCTAGATATATGTGAGTACCCCACAAATTATGTTTATGTAGAAGTATAGACCACTGCATGTAATGTGATTTCAGAGTTATAAAGATGCCAGTAAGAATCAGATTAGGAGATAGACCCTCCAAGTTTAATCATTATTGTATTGATTTTTAATAGAGTTGAGATGTTATTTTGCATCAGTGAGTGGATTAATCGTTACCACTATTAATTAAAAATGGCAATCAGTTATGTAAATGTCACGAACACGGTTGTTCGGATTTTTAAGATGTTTAGTTGTGTCGGATTTTGGTTATTTATGTCAGTGAGAATAATAATAATAATAATGAATAAATAAAGGTGTGAATGAATGCATCAGGTAGAATGTTGTAAGCAAGAAATAGTTACGCTAAAGGGCAAGACTTATCGATCCAAGCAGTAAGATTATACAGTAAGATTACATTACGGGATTAAGAAAAGGGTTTTATATCAGAATATATTGTATTAATGGGAATATAATTATGCCAGGGAATGGAAGAGCTTTCCAGTGAATTGAATTTGCAGCTTGAGTAAGAGCTCATAGAGTAATTGATAGATTTCTCTTGATAATTATAGGACGAAGGTCATAACATTAGGTAAGGAACCAGGTGGTCTATTCGACGTATGAAATCTCGTATGCCGTGGGCATACTGGGAGATATGCTTTGTGCCAGAGTGTAATTAGTGTTTGGACCCTAACTCTGATGATGGATATGGATTGTTCCGGGTTCGAATCCCGTGATAGGTGAGAGGCAAACGATGGACACCTCTGCACGATATCTGATTCCCCGATAACTTATTGTTGAGTGATTCGGCTCGTTGAAGCGAATCTTATGACGGCAGCATGTGGGGCTGACCGCTGCATTTATTTCAGATACCTGTTACCTACTAGACCAATGTTTTATGAACCTCGTACCTTCATGTTGAAATGGGCCTATTTGGTGCCAGTTATTGTTATCCTCAGGGTAGGAATAAATGTTAAAGCTCATCCGGTACCTGTTTGCATAATGAAATGAAAATCCACAGCCTGCTTCCCGTCTCCGACCGGGTCAGGAATGGAATGAATGAAGCCCCCATCTAGCGGCGAGGATATGAACTGTGCCGGCTGCCGAGGCCTGACGCACTCCTCTGGGGCAATGATGAAATGAATGACAGATGAAATGAAATGATAGTGGAGAGTGTTGCTGGAATGAAATTCTGACAGGGAAAACCAGAGTACCCGGAGAAAAACCTGTCTGCCTCCGTTTTGTCCAGCACAGATCTCACATGGAGTGACCGGGATTTGAACCACGGACCCAGCGGTGAGAGGCCGGCGTGCTGCCGCCTAAGCCACGGAGGCTTTGTTTGCATAATATTCAGTTTAAATCCATTGGGATATGTGTGTCACTGGGACCACAGTATTTGTCTTGTAAAATCTTATACTGCTTGGGAAGAAAGCCTTGAGACAGGAAACGAGGGTCGAGGTAATGTTGGTACCTCACTCCACGTCTATTGTGTACAGGCCGCTCTGAAGAGGGTTGGGCCGTCAAGCGAACCGTGAAGGAAAGAAGGTTTAAGAAGGGCAGATTTTAGACCCTGTTAATGACATGAAATGAAATATTGTTATATTGAGTAATGAAGCCATGTGGTTTAAGAACACATTGATAATTATAGATCACCCTGATGGTTCATGATTTTAGCTATCTAACGAATGGTTAGACGTTGCATTTGTACTGTCACTGACAACTTTTTCAGAAGTTGGTTACTCGATGCCACAGGCTACGCGCGCAAGGTAGTTAAATTGTACCATCCGACACAGCAATAATTAATGTTTTTAAGATGAAATCACAAACGGCATGCAGTGGAACTATATAAATAGAGGAAGTGTAGGGGTAGCTTACATAATTATGGAGTTGCACGTAGACTGCTGTGCAACACCAGAATAGGCTAATGCATGTAAAGCATTTGGTGGGAAGAGAAAGATCAAACACACACGGTACACATAATTGTCAAATTAAGACGGTTTAAGGAATAAGTAATTTTGTGAAATTAAAGAAGTCACATTGGATGACAGATGAATCAATGTACAGTTTGTTTCTGAAATTGTATGTGCATCAGCGCACTAGAGTATATTGTGAAGTTCGTATAAGGGTAAAGGTTTGTGTTATGATATGATTGTATTATGATAGAATTATGTTTATATTAGTGGATTGTGGAAGTAAATTTTGTTTGCTTTTGTTTTTAAGATTGTGGGGATTGTTTTGTTTGTTTGAAGCCATGATTTTATTACTGAATTAAAGTTTTAGAATAGAGTTATGCCTTATCATTGTAGAGTTGATACCTTTTAGCCTCAAATCCAAAATATGCAACTGCTCAATGGGGGAACGGTACACGCTCGAGTCCTGACGCTAGCTGGAGGCGGAATCATATTTTCCATCGAGATTACTCACATGGGTACAATTGTGACATAGGAGCGGGGAGCGGGGAGCGGGGAAAGATTTATTGTGACATAGGAGTGGGGGAAGACTTATTTTGATATAGGAGCACGGGAAGTATTATTGTGGCATAGGAGCGGGGAGCCGGAAAGTATTATTGTGATATAGGAGCGGGGGAAGAATCATTGTGACATTGGAGTGGGGGAAGAATTATTGTGGCATAGGAGAGGGGTAAGAATTATTGTGACATGGAGAGGGGGAACTATGTTTATGACATACGAGCGCGAGATGTATTATTGTGACTTAGATAGGAGCGAGGGAAGTATTATTGTGATATAGATACGTGCGGGGAAAGAATTATTGTGGCATAGGAGCGGGGAAACATTATTGTGACATAGATATGAGCGGGGAATTACTATTGTGTCGTAGGAGTGGGGGAAGAATTATTGTGACATAGGAGCGGGGGAAGTATTATTGTGCCATAGGAGCGGGGAAGTATTATTGTGACATAGATAGGAGCGGGGAAGTATTATTGTGACATAGATAGGAGCGAGGAAGTATTATTGTGACATAGGAGCGGGGAAGTATTATTGTGGCATAAGAGCGAGGGAAGAATTATTGTGACATAGGAGCTGGGGAAGTATTATTGTCACATACATAGGAGCGGGGGAAAAATTATTGTGACATAGGAGCGGGGGAAGTATTATTGTGACATAGATAGGAGCGGGGGAAGAATAAATTATTGTGACAATAATAGGAGCGGGGGAAGTATTATTGTGATATAGGAGCGGGGGAAGAATTATTGTGACATAGGAGCGGGGGAAGTATTATTGTGACACAGGAGCAGGGGAAGAATTATTGTGACATAGGAGCGGGGGAAGTATTATTGAGACATAGGAGCGGGGGAAGAATTATTTTGACATAGGAGCGGAGAAGTATTGTGATCGTTTGACGGATGTCCTACGACCACACAAGTGCACATCCTAACAACAGCCGAGCACAAGACTCAAAAAATATCTCGGGGTGAACTGTGAGCAAACAACAAATGTTGTAGAATGAAATAAAAAGCTCTGCTGTTCCCATGATGCAAACTACAGCAAGGATAGAAGGCATATTTCAAGAATCAGGAATGACACAGTATCTGTAGTTTAACATAAAATTGTATCAATTTAATTGATCCATTCAACCATCCTAATCTTTACAAAAGGCATCCTCAGGGAGAAATCTAAACACCAATCTGAAAAAAATAACACCCTGCGCTCCCCCTGGGATCCTATACCATTTCATCATCGGCATTAAATAACGTTCCAAAAAATTCATTAAATATGCAAAAATCAACGATTCATTAAATATGCAAAAATCAACGATTTGCTAAATATGCACTTTTATTAGAATACCCGTGAAACCGACAGTAGTGGCAACGCTGGCTAACGCGCAGCATTAGGTCATGGGGCCAAGCTCTCTGCTGACTCGGTAGACGCGTGGGTTCGAGCCCCACCGTCGGCCATCCTTGAAATGGTTTTCCGTGGTTTCCCATTTTCAACACCAGGCAAATGCTGGGACGGTACCTTCCGACAGGCCACGGCCGCTTCCTTCCACATCCTTGCCCAGTTTCATTCACCATCATTCATTTCATCTCTCATTAACTCCTCTCATGAGGTTGGCGTCAGGAAGGACATCCGGCCGTAAAAACCATCGCCACAAAGACTTCCATCGCATCTCATCCCCGACCCCGTTGGAAAACGGGAATAATAAGGGGTAGACATACATACAAACATTAGAATACCCGTGAAATTATTAGGCCATCATGGTATTCCACTTAAATTTTATTTATAAATTTCAGGATATGTAAATCAATGATCGTTCTATTTAACACTTGAATAAAATTTTATTTACATAGTTCCACACATTTTTCATATTCCCAAAATCTTGGATAAACCTATCAGATATTCTCTTCCTTGCTACTACAAGAAATTCCAAACATTACCAGAATTATTAATAACGCCACTTAATGCAAGTCAGTATATGCCAAAACAATGATTACTCCGTTAGAAAATAGAATACAATTTCAATTTCATTAATTCACAAAGGAATATTCATATCAGCTTTTCTAAATTCATGATCTATGATTTATTTGTAACAATAAATAAATTATGGGATTAATTATGCTTGTGATGCTGATTACAACTCAATTTTATTATTCAAATTATTTTCTAATACTTATGGATGATTTATAGCCATTCAAATTTTTATCGGAATATGAGGCCACATTTATAAAAGCCCCTTTTCTCTGCACTTCATCAATCTGATTTATTCCATAATGTCAAAATATGGGAAGATTATTAAACATTTTAATCTATCTGCAGGTTTATATCATTCAATAAGAAAACATTTAATTATGGTTAGAGAAAATTAAAGCAGAATCTAGAATTCCGCTGATGACAAGATCCGGATAGTGGCGTGGGGTTGCAACTGTGGCACTACCCTTCTTTTTGAGTTACATGAGGCTAACATCCTCCTAATTCCAACATCTCATTATATTCAACAGTTCTATTTCTTTTATACTCTAATTTCACATTATCGAAATTCCATCCAGTCATATTTACTGTATTAAATGGATTATCATAATTATTCATGGGATAAAAACGCACGCAAGCATTCCCAAATCAACTCATCACCCTACCCGATTTATCATATGGATGTTATAAATAACTGTTTCCAGTAACCTGTTCAATTATCCGCTTGTCACCATAACAAAATCCTCCTAATTGATACACCTTGCTCTAATAACAAAACTACGTTACGATCTCTCTATCATTCCAATGTGAATTAATTCTTTATGTATCTCTCATTTTTCCAATATCATTAACTCATATTTGTTTAATTGAACATCACATAAATAGTTCAAACTCATCCATTAATTTATTATTATTATTATTATTATTAATTATATTCAACATTCTCAAAATAATTAATTCTCATGGTTATTGCCATGTCCTATTTCTCATATGATCCATTAAACTGTTATAAACATTATTCTTTAATCCACATGTCCTTTCAAATTCATGACCATTCTGAATTATCATGATTAAAGAAATCCTGAACCACTAGAAAATCGAACTCATTTTACGATTAATGACAATCATGACTCATCTAAGATGAATTAAATCTAGACGAAAAATAATTAAATTTAACTAATCGAAGTTACCAATAAACTATCCCAAAAACGGTAGTCTATCAAAATTATGTGCCATAAAAATATGCACCGAACTATACAACATAAACAAGATGCAACTCCTATCGAAATAGTAAAGGTGGATGCCTTCGAAAAATAATATTATCATTCAACGATATGCCTATCGTGGATATGCTATCTCAATAAAATCTGAAATGTGGAAAGACATCAAAAGGCTCCATACTTTGTGCTCCAGCATAATGTAAAAAGAATTCCTGGCGTGCAAAACGATTCCTACATGGTTGAAAGGAATAGCCTACTGTCTAATATTCACCAGTACTGGCTCTTAAAAATATAGAATATGTGGGTCACTTCAATTTTCAGATGTTCTTGAAGAAGGCTCCTATGCCTGTGGAATGCCCATGGCCTAGGCATAATGTCCCATGCGTTCCCTTGTACACGGAATGTGTACAAGTCACCCCTTGGTTCCGCTGGTCCACGTCACCCGTCTTCACACATCGGCCTCCATCGTACGCCCAATTCAATTTAGTGCACCATAGTAACGGCTCGACTCGTGGTAGTTTTCAAATGTTCATTACGGCGTATCGCTACCATGACTTCCTGATCGAATTATCTTATCACCATAGCTATTGCTATGAAAAACACGTATCTAAAACTTTCAGTGGTTTCACGACAATCACCCGGTGTTTTACCGTTCCGATATTAACTCCGTTAATTGCAATAATGTTCACGGTCACTTGCTTATAATCTCTCTATAGTTATCGCAGTACACTTACACACATCTTCAGCCTTATTTTCCATTTTATCTGCTATCCAGTAATCTATACTCTGGTTGAAGATATTATCTCCACATAACTCGGGTCAGGAGTTAGTTCCAGTTCGAAGGCTAAACTATGCTGTGAGATCGGGTATTACCCAACGCAGCCCTGCACACACAAGAGTTGGCCTCACCTAGATAAACTATCATGAGCGCATTGAAAACAATGTCTCATTCGTAGGCTACTTTTGGCTTTCAGGTTCGGTACTCGTAACCAAGATTAATTTAGCAGTCCGTTCATGCTCGACTGATTGCACGAAAACTAATGTCACTCTCTCACATAACTCACCTGCTTCGCCAGGTGACAACAGGCGCACGCGCATCGTTGTTCGCGCATCTCCTCAAACATGCACTCGAGCGGTAAATCTCAACTCGGCTAGGCGCTCGTTTCAAATTCAGTAAAGTGACGAAAAACAACTCCTCCATAACTGGCTACAGACGCTCCCTCTCAAAATGGTCACAGTATTATTGTGACATAGATAGGAGCGGGGGAAGTATTATTGTGACATCGGAGCGAAGAAATATTATTGTGGCATACTGTAGGAGCGAGGGAAGTATTATTGAGACATAGATCGGAGCGGGGGATGAATTATTGTGATATAGGAGAGGGGGAAGAATTATTAAGCAGCTGTTATTTTGTATAAAAAAAGAGGAACTGAAACGTACAGTAATGATGCGTTACTTTGGCAAAGTAATGGTTTGAAAGCTTACCCTTTGTTGAAATCGAGGCCACAATCATCTGCCCAGTGGACAGACCTCTTCCTGAGAAAGAGCAAAGCACAAGTTAACTACATAGTACAAGGCACATAGTCCGTAACGTTTCAATTTAGTGAGGATCCTCTGCTAGGTATAGTCGGAAGGCAACTTAGGGAATTATAAGGTGTGTTCAAGAAGTAACGAGCCGGAAGCATAATTACAGAAACCAGTACCTGTATGTTAGAAGAGAGGTCTGGACTGTATGGAGGGTGGCCGAGAACCTCCCATTTGAATTTCTGCAGGAGTGCCGCGACTGTGTTGGCCGTATGAGGTCGTGCATTGTCGTGAAGCGACCACGGCGGCTATGGCGTTCACTGTCACTCGGTGGTCCTGGGCAATGAGTGCATCAACCAGCTGGACGTTGTTATCGATAATTCAGGGGGGTGCCCCAGTCCGGGCATCATCGGCTAACGACACCCGTCCTTCCTTGAAGCGCTTGTGCCACGCCTTGACACTTGCAAGGGACATGCAGTGTTCGCCGTACAATTGTGACATTCGGCGATGAATGTCCGTTCCCCCTACTCCTTCCGCTGTCAGAAACTAAACAACACTTCTTTGCTCTTCGGTTGACGCCTCCATGTCACTGTTTGCAATGCGACTGGCAGCGTTGGGCGATTGATGCATGCTGCTGCTCGTTTTTATCGTCACGTGACGTGCACGCATGCCCTCAAGTGATGGGCTGTGACCTTCCACGCTCTGGTCGAAACCACACCTCGTTACACACGCCACGATTAGCAGATGTAGTCACCGGTTTGCGCATTCCAGCCTCCAGCTCGTTACTTTTTGAACGCACCTTATAATAATTAAGGCGGCAGATATTTTTTTTCTCTAAGATGGTGGCAATATAAAAACTTTTGGTTGCTTGGAAAGAGGGCTCTTTTCTTCAGGTGTTTAGGAATTGATAGGGGGGAGCAGTACATTGCCTACTCAAGCCTGACCACCTCGTAGTGTAGCGGGCAGCGTTCTTGGCTGCCGCTCCAGAGGTAAGGATTTGATTCCCGGCTCTGCCGTACTGAAAGGGGTTTTCCATGGTTTCCCCCCAACTTCTATTCCATGCAAATGCTGGGATGATTCCTTACTATTCCAGTCATCATAAAAACACGGAGTATCACACAAATTGCACACACCAAATACACGGGGCTATATGGCCACGATTTCGCAACCTCCAGGCTAAAATAACACTATTTTCCTGAACCAGTTGTGACTCTGGTTGGTTGGTTGGTTGGTTGGTTGGTTCCTAAGTTTAGGGGCTGCAACAACGCGGTCATGTAGCCCCGTGTACTTTGGGTGTGTGTAGAATCTGTCTGATAACCGGTGTTAATTGTGATGACTTTATTAGTGTGTGTTATCTGTTTTTAATTGAAGTACAGACTGCAACTTAGAATTTTTCAAATAGGTCCTACTTTTGTCGCCAAGCGCCACCGTCAACGACTACTAGGCCAAGTTCAGAACTTATCTACTAGACGTCATCGCAGTCGGCTCTTGGCAACGAACGTAGAAACCTAAGAGCGTTGTTTACATTCTTAACCTATCCAATTTACCTTCAGACAGGTGTAATTAGTGGAAGGATCTTTAACATGCCATAAATCTATGACATGGGACCGCCGGCTTTACTTCCCCTCCGAAGGAAGGCAAACTGAGGGATTTTTAACGGTCTTAAAAAATCCGACGGCTAGTTGTGACTCTAATTACTTTCAGTCTATGTCCAAGGTCGCTGGTTAAAAATCCCTCGGTATGCCTTCGGAGTGAAAATAAAGCCGCCGGCCCCATGTCATAGATTTATGGCATGTAAAAGAACCCTCCACTAACTAAACGTGTGTGAGTTAGTTAGTTAGTTAGTTAGTTAGTTAGTTATTGTTGTTTTAAGGGGCGGAACTACGAGGTCGTCTGTAAACGTGTATGAAGTAAAATTTGTAGGTTTTGTTTGATTAACGCTCTTAAGTTCCAACGTTCGTCACCAGGCGCTGGTTGCGATGGCATCTAGTATTAGCCAAGCTCACAGCTAGGTGTCGTTGAAGCTAGCATTTGGTAGCGAAAGTAGGAACTACTTGAAAATCGATTGTCTGCAGTCCTTACTTGAATTAAAAACAGAAAACACACGCTAATATAGCCATAACACCGGTTATCAGACAGATTCCACACACCCAAAGTACACGGGGCTACATGACCGTTTTGTCGCAGCCCCTAAACTAAGGAACGAACCATCATTACTTTCAATGTACAGTATGTTCGTCAAAATGCTTAATATGTTATGTTCCCACAAATTGTACTGACTTTCTGTTGATGTATTTCACATCTTTATTGTTATTTAATAGCTCATTGAAATTTAACTACACTAGCGCCATATGTGAGAACACCCACTCACAAAAGCTGGAGTAACTATTCTTATCTTTTTATCTTCTTTGATCCGTCCCATGTACAATAATACTATTCAGTCGCTGTTTTAATAAAACCAAAAATCGCTTTCAAAGTTAGTTCATTTATAGGAATCTCTGTTTCGCGGGCTTATAGGTCGTGTTCCAAGGACATTTTGTCGTCCTGTCGTTTCGCTGAATACTGCGTTCAGCATGTTCACAGGTTACATAAAGCGAGGTAAAACAAGTAAACAGAAGATATATAGGCTAAATAGTCAACAATCCACACATAGAGGCTACCATAGCAACGGCGTACCACATAAAAGTAATGCATCAAGGACAGGGCTGCTCGTCTGTTGCATCTTCTCGTCTACGACGGTCAATAAGAGCAGGCTTGAGGGGATTAAGGACTGGAAGCCAAGCTCTGTTCACACGTTCTGCTTCCTCCTTAAGATTGAAGCTGTTAGTATGCTTCAGGATTTCAATGGCCTCCCTTTGTAGCCTGGCATGATAAGACACCGTGGTGGACAGAACTTCGGTGTCTCCATATCTTATATCGTGACCTGCAAGTAGCGAGTGTGCTGCTACAGTGGATTTATCTGTTTGCCCCAGCCGGCTGTGTCGTTCGTGCTCCTTGAGGCGAGTGGCAATACTTCTTTTTGTTGTTCCAATATATACTTGGCCACAATCACACGGGATTTTATAAACCCCTGCCGCGGTGGCTTATGATCTCGAGATTAACGGTCACGTTAAACTACAATCTTCCTTCCTTCCTTATCAATAGGGTCAGATAACCACGATTTTTCACCTTAACATGGAATGCTTCATTATTCTGCATTTAAAAAAATATACCAAATGGTGTTTTTTTTTTAGCCTATGCATGCAATCAATCATGAGCTCTAAACACGATATGAGAACACGTATTGTTCTTAACTACTTCCAACTAACAAAATACTTGTGATCAGTACAAGTAGTATTTTAATGACGATATCGATATAAAGGAATCAAAGAAACGAAAAGTGATTTATTGGGTGCGTGCTAATTCATCACATTTAGTGATGATGATGATGATAATTGTTGTTTTAAGGGGCCTAACATCTAGGTTATCGGCCCCAAACACATTTAGTGACATACTGTAGTTATTGTCTGTGCATTGTTTACGTGTAAACATATCACTGAACTAAGTTATTTGTAAAAATAGAAAAGGTAATACGTTTCAAACTTCAAACGTTTTAAATTTCAAATGGTAACTATTTTATCCATTTTTCCAAATTTGGTTGTTATTTTTTTTGGTGATGATCTTCACCGTTTCCCTCATTCGTCCTGCCTGCCGGTATTTTGTTTTATTGAGTGGGTTGGATGTGTGTTTACCTGATAATCTGTGTTATTGTGGTGTCTGTAGAACTATTCGGTCGGTCAACACATAGGTATAATCCCAATTACTGGGACATGCGAAAAATGAAAGAAAGTTATTTTAGAATCATCATCTTCATCATCATCAGGTTACAGTTACAGTTTCCCCGGTACTGTTAATAAGCCTCCTCCTCCATTCCATTATGTTCATAAACACTTATGCATTTGGTATGGACTGCTAAAGAGGGAGGAAACTATAAGATTACACGTTTCGCTCGTCAAGCGAGCATCATCAGATTTAAATATACAAGAAGAAATAGCTCTACAAAACACTACCAAACCCACAAACGGTCTCTGCCTCCAAATACAAAAGGCACGGCAGAAACGTATAAAGTATAGCAATTATTACTGCTAAATACTAAAGCTTTACGCACCCAATAAAGAACTATTTATTGTAATATATACAAAGTTACAAGACAGAGATGACGATGCCATCAACATACAGTCTCCCTCTACCAACTAATCTATGAGGAGTATGTATTTGCAATTGGGACTGGTTTTGAGAAGGAGGGGGCCGAGGCCATAAGTTAGGGACCATCCGATATTTGTCTTGGATAAAATTGTGAAACCACGTAAATCCACTTCTAGATGGCTGAGGAGGCTATCGAATCCTCCTCTATAGGCCGGACGTTTGTTTTAGACGAGTGAAAAATCTTAATGGAAGCCTGGAGGCGAGTTACTACATAACCTGTGTTGTTATCAGCTGCCCCAAGCGATCCGATGATTGACAAATCTGTTTCACACTACTCCTGAAGTACAGTCATTGCCAAATATAATGACGTTCTGTTCGTAACTACGTAACGTGTACATCCGCTTCACACAATACTTCGACGTGGACTGTACTGTCTGCTCAAGTCTGGAATTCCATTACATCAGATCGGTGGTGACAAGTGTGAAGCGATAGGGTGAGAGAGTGAGTGTGTGTAGGCTCACCCGCAGGCTTCAAGGTCAAGGGCAATCGTCTAAAACAAACGTCCGGCCTGTACACAGTTTTTCTCTCAGGAGGCTGAGTGTACTCCACTCCAGTCCTCAGATCAGAATAACATTTCTTGGCAGAGCTGGGAATCGAACCCGATCCTCAGGGAGTGATAGCCAAAAATGCTAGCCGCTACACTACGAATATGTTTTAATAGTGTAAGTGCCACAATATTAAGAGTATTTGCATGTTATGCTAATAATTACACTAAATGATTATTTTGCATTTAACATGTAGCTCGTTCCAAATGTTTAAATAACATTATAGTACTGTATACTGTACCCGGATCGTTCACACGTCCGTGACATGTTGACGTCATTATTATGAAGCAGAGACGTTGGTTTATTTGAGAGATGAAGCGGCTGATATTTGAATAGCGCGCCAGGAGACTCCGAGTGTTGAGGGAAGTATGCAAAGTAGGAGCGAGTGACGTGGAACTGTGACGTTAGAGCTTGCCTACGTAATGAAAATAAGTTTTCTAGAATTTCCTTCAGACGGAGGAATGGAACCTAGAAGAGTAGCACAGTTTACTGGCAATTGAATTAGAAGAAATTAGAGCTATCGAGCATGAAAATCCGTTCAGTAGAAGCCGAGACACGGAATGGAACTTTCTAGAAGGTATACCGCTAGGACTATATACAGAACCAGAGAATCGAGACAGTTATGTATTCCATCAGAGCACTTGCTCGAGTGCGCATCTACGATACAAAGAGAACGAGTGATTACGCCATAATTCTGACCGCCGAAAGGAACTTAGTCGTTGGACGAGTTGTCAGTGGACTTAGTTTATGTCAGGTGAACGAACATTTAGAGTATCATCGATAGACTTAGAATGTCGGATGACTTTATGGTCAACTATTCTAACTGGTCAAGTGAACATTCACAGAAGTTAGCCTACAAATAACAGCATGTTTCTTGGGGTGAAACTGTATATCAGGCACTTCAATAATACCAGGAAGACTTTATACTTATAGTTCATTTTACGCTGCTGACAGGTGTTCCTGTGATAGCAGGCGAATGAAACCGCATTTTCCGGTTATGGGACTTGTTCTTAAGTCGAACTTTTCAAGAATATTACAACAGTATAAGACTATACAACAGTTCAACATGTTAGATTGTACCGAGAACAACGGGAGTGTTTTTGAACGAGTTATGTTAAACACCGACATGTGCCGTTAAAACTACTCGAGGGTAGGTGTGATATGGAAGCGAACGAAGTGATATGGAACTGCAGATGGCCATGGGAGGATGCTATGGGAATAGTGAACACCGTAGGACACGCATTACCATCGCATCAAGAATGAAGTAAGCCAACTATACTTGTACTATCCACTAGCCTATAGTAGTATTCGAGAATTCCATTTTTATACTGTCACTATAAGAAATCAACATATTTATCATCGTTATGAGAACGTCTATTATACTTGTCCAGAATGACAAATGGAGCGATATTTTAGTCCGACAATTTCTTTATTCTATTTCGACATGAAATGTTTAAGTTATTTCCAAGGGATAGGATTTTTTCTTTAACTCTTATTTAGAGAAGAGGCTCGATTATAACTTGGATTATTTAAATAATTTGATTTATTTATTAATAATAATAAATGACTGTGAAACAAATAAGTTAATAATAATTAAAATTATGAAGACACCATTTAAAGGATATAAATAATTTATTTAGAGAGGTGATAGCACCAATTTATAAATTAAATTTAATTGTTAATTGTGATTAAATAATTACTGCATTAATAATCAGAAAGTGAGATGTTACTAATAATCATTTGCAATTAGGAGTTAAACATTTATTAATTTATGGATGAAATAGGGAAATAATAATCATTGTGATGTTGTAGTGAAGCAACGATGCCTAAATAATATTTTTTCCAGTAGTAATAATAATAATTTCGTGGAAGAATTTAAACAATTTGAAGAGTTTAATAAAATAAATTTGTTTATTTGTGGAATGGAAGTTTGGATTTATAAATAAATTTAAATGAGTTTATGAATGAAGTGAAATATTAAGAATTTGAGCTCAGTAAAATTTTCCAAAAGCACTAAAAATATTAAATGAAATAAATAAAGCGGCAGGTATTAAATGTATAAATTTAGGGAGAGATTATGTAAATGGGAGGCAAGGAGAAATTGACCAGAATTAAATACATATTTTCATTGGAAAAATATAATTGAAGAACACACAGTACAGTGGTAAGACAGACTATTACAAACAAACAAAATATAATTTAAAAATAATGTTTTGTGGAGAAGAATATTTGAAGTAAAATATGATGATTTTAGTGTGCGAGTTGTCGACACTTAAAGTTGTGTGGAGGCCGAGGGATCATCCAAGAGGGCATTTGTTCCCGTAGTTATGGGCACACATGGTTGTGCGTGTGTTATTAGAAGAGCATGTGGGCTCTCAGTTGTAAAAGAAGGGTTAGGTAAGTAGACCGCCCCATATTCTAGTCAAATTCCATTGATCTGTCAAATCCCATATTTAATATTTTTTTCTGGATCAACTTGAATTTCCAATAATATGCCTAAATAATTGAAGAACATGAGTTTAGATTTGATGAACCTGACCGAGAGAAATAAAATATCAAGAAAATGAATAGTTGCAAATGCAAAAATAAAATAAATAATTGAAGATATTTTTATTTTGTGCTTGGAATAAAAATAATAATAACTGTGGTAATGAGCATTAAATATTCACAATATGAGAGGGCGAGAAAACTTTTGTAAATAAATTGATAAAAAAATGAAATTAATAATAATAATAATAAATTCTATGATTAATATTTATTTTATGTGAGATATTATGTAAATTTTCGGAATGAGAAATGTTTTGATGAAAGAGATAATGATTTAATCCACCGATAGTGGATAACAACAATTTATATTGTTAACAACAATTTATGCTAATGTTTATAACAAATTTTGAAATGAGTAAATTTAAATTTTGTTTGTATTGAAACAAATGAATATGAGAAAGAAAAAGATTTATTTTTGAAATAATTATGGTAATGAAAAAATTATAAACAATTTTTGTTCTTGGAAACAAAAATTTTACAAACCCAAAAATATTAACATTCGACTTTATGTTAGCCGAATATTGATATGAGGTTGTTATTACAGTATACTTCAATGAAACAATGAAATAATTTTTTCCAATATTTTTTTTTTGGAAACATCATCGAATTAAGCAAGTGATAATTTTTCAAAATATCAATTCAACGTGTACTTGAACAATCAATGCAAATCTTCAGGAAAGTGAAACTACAAATATGTAAATAGAGGGATCACTCGAACTCTTCATCGAATAGTGATTACCCAAGTGTAAATAATTAGGAGTTTTCGTTTTTGTTGATATCAGAATGGACTACTAATTTTTCTGAATATCAATTCTGCGAAGTTCAAGGGTATTTTTAGGGACTGTTGATTTTTTATGTGTGATTGTTTTCTTTTTGTTTTCGAGGTTATTGCCAACCAATTTAACATTTTAATTATAAATAAATTGAGATTTTTATGAAGTGTGTTATTTTCAAAATAATTTCTTTCCTTACCTCACTTGTGAATTACAGAGATCAGGGATGCCAGATATAGACCTAATATTCACCTAGATAGACCCTGAGATAGATTTTCTCGTGCTAATCTGATTTCGGTATTTTACAAAATGTGGTATTTGGATCTCGGTCAAAACGGGCACAATACGGCGTAATCAACAAGTTTCGGTTTGAGGGCGTTGCTGCAACGTAGCGTGACTCCGACGCAGGTATACAAGCACGGACATGTAGGCAAGTGATTAGTATGGCAGTTGTGTCTTAAGAGCTGCGTACGTTAAATGCAGCAATGAGAGCTACGTTAGTATGAAATGCGTCCAAACAGGACCAACGTGCTGTTATTCTTTTTCTGGCTGCCGAAAGGCAATCACCGATGCGTATCCATCAGAGAATGACGAATGTGTATGGGGCAGCATGTCTGTCGAAAACCACCGTTGTGAAATGGTGCTCCAAGTCCCATGCTGGTCGCTTTCGACACAAGACACCGGTCAATCTGTGAGGCAACACTGGAGAAATTACGGCGTGCAATTAAGGTGGAACGTCCAGGAAAACTGTGACAAGGAGTGCTGCTACTTCATGATAACGTACGTCCCCATACCGCGAAGGTCATAACGTAGACGGTACGCCAACGGAAGTGGGGGACAGTCGAGCATCCGACTTATAGACCTGATCTCTCCCTATGCGATTATTACGCAATCGCTCCCTTCAAAAAGGCTTTGAAGGGTCGACGTTTCCTATCGGGCAAGGGTGTGCAAGTGGCACGGACTTCTTCGCGCAGCAGGACACTGTGTTTTACCACACTGGGATCTTTAACCTGGTGCGTCGGTCGGATGAGTGTCTCCATGCTCACGGCGATTTATCCCGATTGGCCTACCATTTCTGAACTGTACGGCCGTCAAATGAAAACATTTTGATCACGCCTTACAAAATATTTTCCTTGGTAGCATTATTACGTTATAATGCCCATACGGATTTGTTTCCTTAATGTTTACTTACTCTCGTGGTCTTCCGGAAGATGGATCAGCTGCCTCGGATGGAGAACAAGAAACATAATTTTGAGGTCTAGAAACAAGCTCAACTTGGCGGCTGTTCTCATGAGTCATACTCGTTATATGCGTATGATAAGACTGAGTTAGTTAATACTGAAGTCATTGTTTTAAGGGGCGGGACAGCGAGGTCATCTGCCCCAGATAGCACTGAAGGAAACATTCCGTTGCTTGAGGTTGACATATATTCAGCAGATGTATACAATAATGCGTGTGCTTTGGCTAGTGTAACATCCTTCTCTAGGGGTACTAAAGGTGCGTTCAAAAAGTAACGAGCCGGAGGCATAATTACTGAAACCAGTACCTGTATGTTAAAAGTATTGGCCCTGGCTGTTGAGGCACTTGTTCCACTGTGACACGAGGCGGTGAATGGCTGTCTCATAAAATTCCCTGGGCTGCGATGTGAACCAGTTCCGCACGTACAGCTGGACGTCGGCGTCCGAGGTGAATCGTTGGCCCCGCAGAGCCCTTTTCAGGGGACCAAAAATGGCGTAATCACAGGGAGAGTGGTCTGGACTGTATGGATGGTGGCCGAGAACCTCCCATCTGAATTTCTGCAGGAGTGCAGCAACTGTGTTGGCCGTATGAGGTCGTGCATTGTCGTGGAGCGACCACGGTGGCTATGACGTTCACTGTCACTTAGCGGTCCTGGGGAATGAGTGCATCAACCAGCTGGACGTTGTCATCGGTAATGCAGGGGGGTGCCCCAGACCAGGCATCATCGGCTAACGACACCCGTCCTTCCCTGAAGCGCTTGTGCCACGCCTTGAACTTTTCAAGGGACATGCAGTGTTAGCCGTACACTTGTGACATTCGGCGATGAATGTCCGTTCCCTCTACTCTTTCCGCTGTCAGAAACCAAAGAACACCTCTTTGCTCTTCGTTTGACGCCTTTATGTCACTGTTTGCAATGCGACTGGCAGCGTTGGACGATTGAAGCATGCTGCTGTTCGCTTAGTATCATCACGTGACGTGCACGCGTGTCCTCTAGCGACGGGCTGTGACCTTCCATGCTCTGGTCGGAACCACACCTCGATACACACGCCCCGATTAGCCGATGTAGTCACCGGTTTGCGCATTCCAGCCTCCAGCTCGTTACTTTTTGAACGCACCTTATATTTCATTAAAGGTTTGAGAGGAATAGTAACAACGTCAGCTCCTTGCTTGTGAAACCTCAATGCTTAGGACGGCTAACTCAGTTAACCTTTTGACCAATAGCGCTTCTTAGTCACAACAAAAGGACGAACAACATTTGGTATATTTAAAAACAAAATTATTTTTAAACGGTATTTTGGGACAATTAACTGCAAAATTTCTAACTACTGCTTTCACTAATTGCTGCCTGTTTTGCGAAAACCCATTGACTGTGAATGCTTAGCATAGCTAATCCATTTAACCTATTTTCACTAATAATGCGTCTTACATACTGTGCCCGTTAGATAGTGTTGCCGGGGGACCACAGACCACCAACAGCCCTTTCGATGCCATCCTTCGAACTCATACCCTGAGAGGATAGGATGTGTTCTCAGACTAGCTCACACAAGACTGTCAACTCGGGTATTACGGGTTGGGTGAGAGGAATTTAATTTTAAACCACCCCGAGAAGCACACCTCCAAAACACACATTCTAAAATAACAAAGCCAGTCTTAAGTAAAAGAGTATAACTTTTATTCATAAAAACCACAAATCCCTAGCCAACTTCGGAAGGTGAAAATCGACTAGTCAGCAAATCTAATAAAATAACACGAAATAAATAATTATATCGCTCAAATGAATTCAAGTTAAGCACACGTGAAGACCTTTTCACTAAAATAAATGATCAATAATCAAGCTAGGAATGTGACGTGAAAGATTTCCCGACGCAAATACGAAGGTTCGTTAAGAATAAAGAAATGTTACACCCCGGATCTACGGCAAAACAATTCAATTTACTTGTTGACAATCAAAATAATTCCAATTACATCTAAGAACATCAATGACAATACCTTTGACATGATGGCGTCACTGCCAAAATTTAACTTAACTTTAATTAATTACCTAAATTCTACTGTAGGCGAAAAGCACCTACACAAAAAGAAATCCAAAAGCTAACACAACTCATTCCTCATAAAAAATAAAACTATTACATACAGATTACAAATAGATAAACACAATGAAAATGACACCCCTACTATTTACGCCCCTTAGCGTACCTGCCTACGCAAATGGAATACACTTTGCACTCAAGTGTCCACCTGCGTGCATGTAATTTACGATGACGATTGCGTAGTGACAACTACGGCTCACATCGCATGCTTGATAACCACCCGTGCCTTCAGGTTATCACGGTGATCACAGTTAGTTAGTTAGTTAGTTAGTTATTATTGTTTTAAGGGGCGGAACTACGAGGTCATCTGCCCCTCTTAACACAGATTAAAGAATACAAATTTTGAATTGAATTTAAAATTTTGAGGTGAACATCTAAATTTAAAAAGACCAAAAATTAATAAAACAAAAACAAACAATTAAATAAAAAATAAAAATTATAAAAATAAACAAAAATTACGGAAAAAACAAAACATTATCATTCAATAACGAACAAGTCGTTGAGTCAAAGTTCACTGGAAAATTTAGATTGCTGGCCCTAACCCACTCTCACTTATAAAGCGGATAACGCGATCAGCAGCCACCGCGTCATCGGCTAATATAAGTTTGAGTGTCGTCTGCAAACCAAGGTTTCTTCGTATGTCAGCAAGATCCACACACTCGGTGAAAATGTGGGCCACGGTGAATACGGCTCCACAGGTACAAAGTGGGGGGTCTTCCCTTCTCATTAGGTACGAGTGGGTGGATCTTGTATGACCTATCCTTAGCCTACACAAAATGACGGACTCTCTCCGGGCCCGGAAGGAGCTCCGCCAAACGCGAGTAGTTCCCTTGATCGCCCTCAGTTTACTGGTCAGTGGGTCAGCTAGCCACTGACTCTCCCAAAAAGCCAGAACTTGTAGGCGTAACTGAGAGCGAATATCTCTAGCGGGTACCTCCATTGGTCGAGGTGGTAGTGATACCGCCTCTTTTGCTGCTTGATCTGCTAACTCATTTCCCGCAATTCCCATGTGGCTTGGAAGCCTCAGAAAGGTGATTCGAGTGTCAGCGTGGCACAGCCCGGCTAGTAGGTCGTGGATTCGCTGCACTAGGGGGTGTTGCGGGAAACATGTAGCAATTGACTGCAACGAACTCAAAGAGTCGGTACACACGAGAAAGTGGATTCGAGCATCCTGTAGTGCAAACTGCAGAGCTTCATAGATGGTAACGAGCTCCGCAGTAAACACACTACAGGCCTCAGGCAAAGAGATCTTGGTATTTGCACCATCAATAACGTAAGCACAACCCACCTTCTCGTCCACCTTCGAACCATCCGTGTATAGAATGCCAGCGTCCGGAAATTGGTGAACTATGCTGTGGAACTGCCTCCGGTAAACGGAGGCATCCGTGTTCACCTTAGGACCTCGGTGCAGATCTAACCGAATTTCCGGACGCGGGACTTGCCACGGAGGCACCTCGCTAGATGTCCGGATCATACAGGGACCTACAGCCACTCCTATTTCAGTACACGAGCTATCATGTCTAATACCAACCGGCCGAGTGGCACGATGCCGGTTGGCGTACCCCTGGTGGTTTTGGGTACCGAAGAGAGCTTGATAGGTCGGGTGTTGCGGCATTTGACGCACATTGGCAGCATATGCTAAAAGCATATGTTGGCGTCTATAATTTAAAGGTGGAACACCCCATTCGGCGAGTAGCCTGGGTATCGGGCTGGTCCGGAAGGCACCGGTAGCCAGCCTAACGCCACTATGGTGGATACTGTCCAGCATTTTCAAGGTTGCCGGCCTTGCTGAACCGTATGCCGCAGAACCATAGTCTAGCCGGGACAGGACGAGGGCTTGGTAGAACCGTAGCAGCACCGCACGGTCAGCCCCCCACGTAGTGCCACTAAGAAACCTGAGCATGTTCAGTTTCCTGAGACATGTCATTTTCAATTGCCGTATATGGTGCTGCCACGTTAACTTGCTGTCAAAATGGAGCCCCAGGAAGCGATAAGTGTCAACCAACGGCAACGCAGCATCCCTGAGATGTAGTTCAGGGTGTAAATGTAGCCTCCGTAGCCGACAAAATGGACGACGGAGGTTTTCGCTGCTGAAAAACGAAAACCCCGGTCGTGAGCCCACCTGTCGACCCGGTTGATAGCTAGCTGCAATTGCCGTTCCACGACTGCCATACTTCCAGAGCTGTAATGCAGAGCTAAATCGTCTACATACAGCGATGGAACTACCGCGGACCCGGCGGCGGCAACAATGCCATTAATGGCAATCGCGAACAAGGTGACACTCAGCACTGAACCCTGAGGAACTCCATTTTCTTGGGTATAGTATTGCGATAATGTCCTACCGACCCTTACACGGAAGAGTCGGACGGACATGAAATTCGCAATGAAAGTCGGTAAGTTACCACGGAGTCCCCACTTGTGAAGGGTGGAAAGGATCCCGTAGCACCATGTGGTGTCGTAGGCTTTCTCGAGGTCAAAGAAAACCGTGACTAAGTGCTGCTTTCGGAAAAAAAAGCCTCCTGTATGGCGCTCTCAAGTCGCACCAGATGGTCAGTGGTGGACCTATGAGAGCGAAATCCACATTGGTACTCAGACAGGAGACCTTTATCCTCCAAGAACCACACCAGTCGACGGTTCACCATCTTTTCGAGCAGCTTACATAGGCCATTTGTCAAACAAATGGGCCTATAGCTGCTTACAAACTTGGGATCCTTTCCAGCCTTAGGAATCGGTATCACGATCCCCTCTCGCCATTGAGATGGAAACTCCCCTCCAATCCATATACGATTGAAGAGGATCAACAGTTTTTTATACTGGATTCGCACAGATGTTTTAACATTTGATTATGTATGTTATCCGGTCCAGGAGCCGTATCCCTGCACAGTGCAAGCGCACTGCGCAGTTCCCATTCAGAGAATGGTACATTATAGGACTCCGAAGCAGCAGTGGCAAAGGACAAGGGGTGAGTCTCTGCCTCCCACTTCAGAGTCAGAAATGTAGGATCGTAACTCCCAGAGCAGGATACATCGGAGAAGTGCGAGCCAATGCTGTTGGCAATGGCGAGATGGTCCGTGATTATGTCTCCATTGATAGACACTCCGGGTATCGACAGTGATGTCGAGAGTCCGGAGATCCGACGAAACTTAGTCCACACTTGAGATGAAGGAGTATGCGCCGTCATGGACGACACATACTTTTCCCACGTCGTTTTCTTACTCTCCCGAATCAGATATCGGGCTCTAGCACGCATCCTTCTGAAGGTGATAAGGTTGGCCATAGTGTTTTGCCTCCGATAGCATTTGAAAGCACGTTGACGATCTTTAATGGCTGCTGCAATCTCGGCTGTCCACCAAGGGACAAGCTTCCGGCGTGAGTTGCCGGATGAGGAAGGTATTGTTTCCTCAGCAGCAGCAAAAATAGCATTCGTTATATGAATGGTATGATCGTCGACACTCTCAAAGGTATCTTCGGCAAACACCGCATGTGCCGTGAATGTTGGCCAATCAGCCCGACGGAGAAGCCATCGACTTGGTAACTCGATGGCTCTCTGGTTCGGAAGAGTAACGATAATTGGAAAATGGTCACTATTACAAAGGTCATCGTGTACACCCCACTGTAGCAGGGGAACCAGCGCACGACTGCACAGGGTAATATCAATACTTGAATAAGTACCGTGTGCAATAGAGAAGTGCGTAGGCTCCCCTGTGTTCAACAGACACAGGTCCAGCCGCCTGATCAGCCTCTCAAAATCTCTCCCTTTACCGCTAGTGGTAGCGGAGCCCCAGATGGTGTTGTGGGCATTAACATCTCCCAGAAGGAGGAAAGGAGGGGGGAGCTGAGAGACTAGATCCACCAGCTGGTCGTAATCCGGCTGAGAATCAGGCGGGATGAATACGTTACATACTGTTGCCATTACTGGCAACGAAGTACGAACTGCAACTGCCTCTAGCTGAGTACGCAACGGCACCTCTTCACTAAAGAGGCTAGAGTGGACGAGAGTGCAGACGCCACCAGCGGCCACAGCTCCGTCCACCCGGTCTTTAGAGAAGAGTTTGAAGTGACGCATTGTTGTCTCATGTCCAGGACGAAACCTGGATTCCTGAAGACAGACAATGGTTGCCGAAAACGAAGATATTAATTGTCGTAACTCAGCGAGATGGACAGAATAGCTATTACAGTTCCATTGTAATAGTGCCATGGTGTGGACTTAAGTAGAAGTGGGTCTTCTACTTATGCTTGACCGTTTGCCACCCTTCCCCATCTCTAGTTGGAGATGATGGGGCAGGAGAGCACACCTCAATCTCCACATCTCCGTCCGAAGACGAAGAAAATGGAGCGGGAGCTTTCTTGGGTTGCGCGCGGTCGTCGTCGGACCTCACGAGTCTCGCTCTTGAGAGCGAGAGCGGTGTCGAGGGACTTTCTCCCGGTCCGAAGACTGGGTGTCTGTCCCCGACACGTCCCGAAGAGATTTCTTCTTGGATCGGCGCCGACGTGTGTTTGGGGAAGTAGATGGTCCCTTCCCCACAGACGCCGGGCCCTTATAAAACAAGGTCGCTCCTGCTGGCACCGCTCCACTGGTAGTGGTGGGAGCGGGATGGCCAGCAGATACGTGAGCAGCCCTGCCTTTAGGAGAGGAAGAGAAACGGCGCTGAACCGTTCCCCTCTCCACCGCCGATCTATTTTCTTTTCTATAGGGGAGTTCCTCCATACGGACGGGCTTGGCTTCAGCAGGCTTCGCTCCCTTGGTGGTAGTGGGAGCGGAAAGGCCAGCAGAGACAGTAGCCACCCCGTCAGCAGGAGGGCGAGAGAGACGGCGACGAACCGTCTCCCTCTTCTCCCCTATATTTTTCGTATTAGGTGGGCTGGAAGAAGGACCAGCCCTGGTCGGCAAAGTCTTCTTTCCCCCTTTAACTGGGGAAGACTTATTCGCCGACCGTTTCGGAGAAGAAGATGACTTCTTCTCCGATTGCGCCGGTTTAGATGGTATAACCGGCGCCTTCTTTTGCTGGGCCGAAGAAGGTTGTTGTACCTCCTTCGGGCTGACATTTTTCGCTGGTACAGCGAGGGGTGATTTTAATACAGCTGATAATACGGGCGTCGAGGGTACTACACTCGGTAAAGATGCGGCAGGGGTGAATGAGGGCGTCGTTGCAGCTGCAAACGATACCCGAAATTCGGGGGCATTCATATCACGGTACCTCTTGCGAGCGTCGTGATATGAAAGCCTATCAAGAGTTCTTATTTCTTGAATTTTTGCTTCCTTACAGAACTCAGGGCACTGCTTCGATCGTGGAGAGTGGCTTCCTTGGCAGTTAGGACAAATCGGGGGAGGCGTACACCTCTCACCCTCATGTGTCCCCTTGCCACACTCTCTACACACGGCCTTGGCAGTGCACCTGGCGGAAACATGCCCGAATCTCTGGCATTGATAGCAGCGCATAGGTGGAGGGATGTACGGTCGAACATCGCAGTGGTACCATGTGAACTTCACCTGCCCAGGTACTACATCACCCTCAAAATGGAGAATAAAAGCGCCGGTATCGACGCTGTTCTCCCCAATCTTTCGGGTGATGCGCCTAATCTTGGTGACGCCTCTCTTCCCCAGATCCCGCAACAATTCCGCATCGCTATTTAAAACGAGGTCACGATGGAAAATAACTCCTCGGACCTCATTCAGCGTTTCGTGTTTTGAGACCTTAACGGGAATTTCGCCGAATTGCGTGCATTCCAGCAACGCTTCGGTTTGCTTCCGATCAACGGTGTGCAGCAGCAGCTGACCGTTCCGGAGCTTGGAAATCCCGCTTAGGTCCCCAAATTTCCCCTCGATTTCCTCAGAAAAAATTATTGATTTTACTAGTTTAAAATCACCCCCGTCAGTCCTCGTAGCTACCAGGTAGCGAGGAGACTTATCAGCGGGGAATCTTCTATTAAAGGCTTCATCCCAAGGCGTATACACCTTGGGATTAGCTCGACACTCAAGAGACGGCTTTTTAAGGGTGCCACCCTGTACAGGTGTCCGTGATCGCTTTGATGGCATCCCGGACGAAATCCTCCCCGAATACTGCCCACTCCGAACGGGGGCTATCACTGTGGGCGCCACCCAGCCAAGGCAATACCTACCTGGCATAGCAGATATTGCCCGGGGTCCCAGTGCCTCAAACAGGCACTTCCCCCTCGGCATGCACAGGATTTATTCAGCTCCAGTATTCGGCCATGCAGGGACCTTCGTTGTAAGGCGGATACTACTGTAGGGTACATGGCGCACCCACCTGACGGGATGGGGCATACCGTCTAGGCTTTCTGGCCAGATGGCCAAGCTGGTGGCCCTTCCCCTAACAGCACGCATGTTTATTTCTATTGGTCAAACCAGAGCTGGGACCAGAAAACCAAAATTGACCTTTATAAGGCCCCCTCTAAGTCGCCTTTTACGACAGGCAGGGGATACCGTGGATGAATTCTGCCCTCCCCATCCACAGGGGGTCTGAACAAATCAAAACTGGCAAGTTATTCGGCCATGTCGGCCCTATTAGTCGCCTCCTACGACAGGCAGGGCATACCGTGGGTGTATTCTAACCCGCACCCACACGGGGAACGGTGATCACAATTGTCGTCTCAATGTAGTGTAATCTCGTCCTAATTAAAGTCTCACATGTGCCTAAAGCGTCCATCCGAAGAATGGAAGATGTAGGTCGAAGAATAAAAGTATTAGTTAAGCAATCCACTTCTTATTTAAATTTCAGATTATTATGTTCGATTTTGGCCAAATAAATTAGGTTTTAAGATTTTTAGATTGTAATTTACTCCATTATCCCTTGCAGTGTGTTTAAATATACCTTTATAACATGTTCAGACGAGTAATAAAAACACTACCCAAGCATCACTTCACCAAGTGAGGAAAAGCTCACATCAATCCGACGCTGTGGCGATACTACTAACACAGCGCCCTAATTGCGACAACTGCTGCTCTAATAGCTCGCAATACGCCTCGGTAAGACAAGATAAAACCTTTCATTGTCCACGGAATTTCAAATACTTACAATGAGCAATAAAACCTGTGGTCAAATATAAACCGCTCTGCTACAGACACAACAACTATTCAGCCCTATATGATACACTCAGTCAATATACCTTGAGAACCAAGTCTCAAATCTCCTCCCCAATACTATCATGGCAATCGAAATTATCGTTAGTAGTCGATGCAATAATATGATAACTAGTCAGCGTCTAAACGGCTGTCTCGAACCCAAGATCTAGCGTGAAGAACAACACGTCTACTTCCTCCTTTATTCACAGTCTATGTCGTCTAACACGTCATATTGTACGCCGGCTAAATGCATTACCTCACTACACAGGTGCAGTGACAGATAAACAGGTTTCGTCATGCCGACTGTTCCACTCACAGCCTTTATAATTTCAATAACAAACATCAATCTACTTGGATGGCTTATCGTGGCACTCTCCACTACAGTTCGAAGCCAGATAAAAGTGAAACAAAACGACAGCTCACTTTCCTAACCTACACAAGTCCCTCCATCATAGCCCAAGTCCTCAAAAACATTGCTTTCATGGCAAAGAATACAAACATGAAGATGAAACACTGCGCTCCTACGCGCATGGGTAAAACGATACGAATATCACATTATTTAAGTGTGGCAACTCTCATGCCCTAGCAATCATTCTCAAGTCTATCCAAACATTGGAAACTAAAGACATTCCACTAACTGGTTCATACTCCGGAAATCATATAGTACTTTCACCAAGTAAGACATGTTGCCTATATCTTGCTTCATAAATTCAAAAGACAATTATACAGAAGATATTCCATTCAATAAACAAGTATTTACAACATCAGTGGGCTCCTCGGACCTTCCAAAAATAATCAAATTTTGCTATTTACAAAGTCATCTTCGTGATAGGGTTTTACAGCGTGACCTCCGCAGTTAGCAAAGCTGTCCTAAATAGAAACATTGTCAAACTACACAATGTTGCTTGCCTAATGAGTTGTGCTTAAGTGTCGGCTTCTAAAGCTACTCTATAACTCTCTAACCTACTACACAAAATTCACAGCAAAACTCACATGGTTGCCGTCATTGAGCCTGGGTTAAGGTATTGGAACCCTTCACTCAGCTCCCATGGGCTATAACCTTTTTCTCTTCCGCCGTTTCTTTTGATGACATCCAACTTAGAATTCCCCCAAAGCATTCTGCTTACTCCATTTCCTCCACCATCTCATGCTTAGAATGGTTGGCCATGTGGTCATTTATGGAAGGCCAATCAATCATGATGTCACAGGAGACAAAATACTGAATTTATCTTAAAGAGAGTTTGTACTTGAAAAATGCTCACTGCTTCTATAAATGTGCGGATGATATTACTAATGCCCGTAGGCCTACTCACTTCCGCTACAGTATTTATGACACTGTTTGTACAGCTAAACACAGAGGCTTTAGTACTAGAAAAAAATCACCAAGAATCTGCGTAATCTCTCACTCAAAGTTATACTTCTCGTGTCGTTGAAATCCTTCATCGGCTGATCGTTGCTCCTAACAATTCAAGTACTCTCTCCAACCCTTCGATAAATATTCCTCATTGACATAACACACGACCATGTGGTAGCCCTTCATCTTCGGTTCAAGTTGATTGGCTTCCAACTAGTGTTCCACGATTAATGAAATCTCTTCACTCTACACTAACGCAGCCTCATATAGTCGAAGACACTCTTCGTATACTGATAATAACAACACCAAGAACGGCAAATTCACAAAAACTCAATTAACCACGTTGTTTAATACTCAGGTAGTCTAAACACACCTCCGCTTGTCGTGCGGGTGCATGGAGAGAAAGAAATAGGCCAGTCCTGCCGGATACGAGCAGGTAGGTGGGTCGTCCAGTGACTAAATTCTAGGATTCGCACATCAGCGACATGAATTACCATTCCAGATGGGACGAAAAATCATTGAAATACCTTCCTGTATTCAGTGTATAGTTCAAGTATTCACATCAAGTCGGTGAATTGAGTTAATTAAATTTCATATGAGAGAAGCATGCCCATAATCACATCCACCACACTAGTCAAAAATCCGATGAGAGCGAGTTCAAAGTTTCGGCGTTTCATTATAGTCACCATAGAATTTATGTAGGATTGTAGGTCACAGAAATTATCATCGGCCATGAGCCTGTCGGGCTCAATACATACGGTACATACTGTAACTTATGTACAGTATGCATTATGCAGACCAATTACAAAACCCACATAACCTTTTATTTTATTTCATTTTATTTTGATTACATATCAAATTCACATTTATAGAAATTAGATCTCTTTATTTTGATTTCATTCTATAACATTATTATTCGGAACGTTGATTCGGTATTGTATTGTAATGTATAGAGTGAGGGTTGTATTAAGTTAATAGTGGAGCAAGTCATATGTTGCAAGTTGTTTGTCACATTCATACATGGTAGTACCGTACTGTGCCCAACTCTAGGAATGGGTATTCCAAGATTCAGACACCTAGATATCAAGGGAAAGGCTGTAGCCGCTTTTGAAAGTTGAGATATTTGAATATCGCGCTACATTGCTTCTCGCAGCATTTGGAAATAATTTACCGATAGTTGGATGTCAAGTGACGTAGCGAGTAATAGCAGAGGTCGAGGCTATTTATTGATTAAATAGTTAACCATGGAGTAGAGACTTGAGACTTGGATCAGATTACTGGCACGGCCAAAAGAAAGAGAATGCAATTAGTATCAAGTAAATCGGACCAGGGATACGAGAGATATGAGGATTTCTAGATATCAGGTGATGACGCGTGACCCTGGCAGTTTTGAATAAAAACCAGCTGGCCGAAGCATGGTCAGCTCATTCTAACACAAGCAGTTGCCTAGCAAGTTGCTACGACGCTGAGCCAAGGCACATGGTTGCCGGATCTACGCAGAAGTTCTTTTCAAGTCGTGATAGTCACGAAAAGTGCTGCGCTACGATTTGGAACTTAGTAAGTTTACGGCGAGGAGAATCACTGAGGTGATTGATTTTTCTACAGACATTGGTGGAAATAGTTATATTTCTACAAGGACATATGCTAGACTTTGTCTAGAAATTAGTATTTTGTCACAGTCCAGTAGTAACATAATACTTGGATAATTTAAATCCATTTCAGTCAGTTTTCATATTTGTAACTAGTTAACCACTTCGATCTGTCAGTACACTGAAGACTAGTCTATAACGGTGGCGTTCATTAGTCTACGCAAGGGAAACTACAAGTTGCCTAGCGCATGGTAGATGGTGATATTAATAAACCATGCCCAGGGAACGATCTTCAGAACAGCCGTTGATTGCTTAGACTGTCAGTGTTTTTCTTGTACTGATAAGATTACCGTGAGTTATGTTACAACTGACATATCTAAGAAGAGATCACTTAGATCTGACCCTATTTAAACAAACTGTTATGGCTTTGATAGAAGCCCATATTAAAATGGAACCACAGTTTATTCAAACGTCAAAAGATACTACCACTATGTCTGACTAGACGAATTGTGGGTATATGATGGCGGCGGATACAAGGATTATACGTGCTTGTCCGATAGGGCATGTCTATGGATAAATCTGGTACAGACCAGGTTTACTACGCTTCAAGACCATCAAGAAATGTAAGCCACATTTGAATTATATTATGCCTAGCTAATTGGAACAAACTATTTTTTTCTGCAGATGACCAACACATTTTTTTTCTTCGTATTTAAAGCTTGCAATGATTTACGCAAGACTTGTTAGAGTTATTCTGAGTATTTTCAACACTCAGAACAGTTTAGGATCGATGACCGAGCATTTCGAAGATTTATTTGAATTTTTCATATTTTAAGGAAATCACGGTAATCAGCCGATGTAACTGTAAAAGTTAAATTTATTTTTGTTGAGGAATGGATATTTTTTTCCATATTCGAAGGTTCGAACATGTGGATTCTCACATAATGAGATGATAATTAAATATATAACAAATAATAATAATAATAATAATCCACTAATAATAATAATAATAAATTTTATAATTTTCTAAATAATTCTTGGATATTATATTTTCTAATAATCATATGTATTGAGAAAGAGCCTATGAAGTAGTTTAAACATTTCTAGTTTGGAACAGGAGATTTTCCGAAGGAGAGTGGTTAGCGCAAGCCCGCATTCAACCAACATGTCAGTTCTGGTTGAACAGTTGATATTTGCATTGAGCAAAGTATATTTTTCAGAAAACACGGAGAGGCATGAAACGGGAAGCAAATGATAATTGTATCATATAGGATATTTTTGTATTTATATAAAATCATGACGTAAATACACTCGAAAGTGAAATAAAGGTTTTCATAAGTATGGTAAATTCACGGGTTGAACTGAATTGTATAATAAAATAAACTTGTAAGTTTATTAATCTTCCAGTGTTGATAACAAGCAGAGGCTTGATTTATTGTATACATTTTGGGAAGAAAATTTATATGTGTGGAGTAGTTGAAATGCCATTCCCAGGTGCACATGTTAAGTCGCAGGAATGAAGAGGTTTTTTCGAGCATCAATCAAATAGCAGGTTCGATGGCTCAGGTTTATAGGAGTATTGGAACTACACATTTCGTCGTATGAATGACCCGAAGGTTATTTCTTGAAAACCATCAGTTCTTATTTCAACCTTGTTTACGAATTCCATTTAGACTTTGATTTTGCTAGAACCCGGATTTGTCATGATAGTAGTTTATTCTTCTTCAGAGGAAGACCTTTGCCGTTGTTGTTGTAATATTGTGTTCTTACACAAATAATAGAATGGGCCACTGCCAATTAAAAATAATTCTTTAACCACGAATAATTTGAAGGATATTTTCAATCCTAGTGCCATGAACTAAATGAATTCATTATGAAACTACAATTCTAATTTCCGCATTCTGTCGAAGAATTGCAAGTTGTGAAAGTTGCTAAAAATGGCCATAAATAGAAATATTTTTATAATAATGATTCCAAGTGGAAAATTGAATAGTTGAATGGTTCAACCATTTATTGATCAAGTTGATGATTCAGAAATCATATATTTTGTGAGGAACTTGAAGTTCATAATCGAGTCACTTCTCGAATGTTTAATGTCAGAAGAACAATTAATTTGTTGTTGTGCTTCGCACAAGTTCTTCGATGCTATGCTCAAGGTCAAATACTTTTCAGATGTTATTAATATATGTAAATAATTTGTATTGCTTCAATGATATATTTTTGAAACTGGAAAAACAAGTGAAAGTTTAAAAATTCTATGAACATTTATTCTACGAGTGTTAATATCATGTAAATATTCAAACAGTGATCTACGATATTTCCAGTATAGACAATTAACTTTGAACTGGAATTAAATATTAATAATTTTGGAACACAGTCTACAGGACTATTAATCGGACTTGTGTTTCCAAAAAGATTGTCAAATGTGTTTGGAAAATTTCTGTATATTGTGTGTAAATAAGAGTGTGGATCGCCACACGTGGATGATGCTGCTTTGAGCATCTTTGCAGTCAATTTTAACTTCAAAATAAACTGAGATAATTTTACAGGATGTGTTACTCCCAATTAAATCTCCTTCTATCCTTATTGTTGCATTGAGCCAAAAATCAGCAAAGCATTTTTTTAATTTGATGTCGTTTTTGCGATTTGCTTTAACCCATCTGGCGCTCCGGGATATTTTGACTCTCGTGCTGACTGATTATTGGTAAAATGCATATGTGGTCGTGCGGACTCCGGTCTAAACGGGCACATAAAATAAGATAGAGAGAGAAATGGCTTCGAACGTGGGTCCCGATTTAGACATGGTCAATCGCATGCCGATTTGAAATTGTGATAATTTTTATAGAAATATTTTGGGAGTTGAGAGATGTCTGGTTTGGATGAATAAATTAGTAGGAAACCCAATTAGTGGGGAAAATTAAAAATTTAACTTGGTTAATAATTAGAATGGGTTTGATTATTTTTGATAATGGCTTAACCATTAGGGCGTCAAGTAAATTCAGTAGTAAACGTTCGATGACTGGACATACACATTATTAGAATCCAGGTGGAGGATATTTGAGAACTTGCATATTTTTCTTGTGATATTGTGGTAAATGTAACTCGTAAAAGTAGAGACTTTTGTTTTTCCATCACGTCGATATTAGGACAAATCTCATTTTATTATAGTGTTCCAATTAGCTATTCATATTTCTTGTTCTAGTTATAAGCTTGTGTTTGCCACTGTTGTATACCCCTAAGTTTTGAATAATAATTGAAAATTATGGAAGAAATGATGAGGATGATGAGGAGTTTGGAGGAGAGTTCAAAAGAGGCTGGACTGCGTGTAGCAGCCATTATGAAAGAAAATACTGAGGCTTTGGAAAAGAAACTTAAAGAAAATTCTGATAAACTTAAAGAAAGTTTAAACGATAAACTTAAAGAAAATTCTGATTCTTTAGAAAGTAAACTTAAAGAAAGTTCTGATTCTTGAAAAGATAATTTGAAGGAAAGTTTAGAGAATAAACTTAAAGAAAATTCTGATTCTTTAGAAAATAAACTTAAAGAAAATTTAGAAAATAAACTTAAAGAAAGTTTTAATTCTTTAAAAGATAATTTGAAAGAAAATTTAAATAGTAAATTTAATTCAATGGAAAGTAAATTTAAAGAGAATTCTGAAATTTTGAAAATGGCGCTTGAGAGTAAAATGAATAAATTATGCGAAAAAACACATGAGCTCGAAACTTCATTAGCTACTAACGCAAGTTTAATGGACGATAAATTTCGCGATGCCGATCTTCGATCTCAAAGCTTAGCTGATAGGATAGAACATGGTCATAGGAAAGTTGGTGAAGACATGGTCAACCTGGAAGTCAGAGTGAAGAAGGAGAGTAACGAGATGGGAATTCTAGTTGTTCAACGTTTAACGGAACAATTCAAAGAACTTGTCATGGGAGAAATAAGAGAAGGTGTGATTAATGAGTTGCAAACTGAAATCAAGACCACAGTTGTCAATGAAATTAAAGACACACTCAAGCTGGAGAACCAAGAGGGAATCAAGGAGATTAGGGAATCTTTGTCATCCCATATTGAAGTAATTGCCAAAGATATCCAAGCAACTCAGAAGGACATATCAGATATGACAGGGTCATTGAAAAGTCATGAGGCTGTTATGAACCAGATATCCACTGATGTTAAGGAGAATTGTAAAGAAACTGAAGCAATCAAGAAAATGGCAGAAGAAAACCAGAAGGAACTTGAGGCTATGAAAACTCAAATCAAGGATGAGAAACAGTCTGATCATCTGTTAAAAATGCAAAATGTAAGGGGAAAGGAACAGATACAGATAAATCTAGGAGGAGCTAGAGAGACTGATAGACAGGATGAGGTCAGGACAGTATTTCAATCCAACCCCATAACTGTATTTAAGGGACACTGGGACTGAGTTTTCTAATTCCTGTAAATATTAAGGTACAATCTTGATATTTTGTTTGCTGGTAGTATGCGGAAGTGTAAACATGTGTACCAAATTTTATCAATGTAGCTTCACTAGCTGCATAGAAATTAATTATTTTCCAATATTTATATACAAATTTTTCAAATATTCAAAATGTCAAGCGCGTCAAACTAATTTAGATAGCACAATTTATTTTTATTTTTCTAGTACCTTATTCTTATACAAATAAAATAGTGCATCGAATTTGAGATTGTATTGTTTACTATGAAGATATAATATTTCCCCCAATGAAGTTTATTTTTTGTAAAATTCTTGAAATTTGAAGGTAAAATCTTTTTTTTTACAGGCAAACCAGAACTCCAATCCAAAAAGTAATGCACACGTTTGTGGATATAGTACTAAGGAACATGCATGTTAATTTACAAGAAAATTGCATTACATCTGTAACGCGTACGAGATTTTATACATCAGAAAATGTGAAACTGAGAAAACTGCATTATTCTAAAAACATGCATATATTTTAATATTTCCCCTCAACTTACCCATTAGAACTCTCCTGCAGCATAAGTAACACCTTCCTTCTTCTGTTTTGCAGCATCCTTCTTCATCTTTGTGACCTTGGTCATGTGAGATCTGTGTGCCCCCCCCCCTCCCTCCCCCTAATAACTTCACAAACACAATAAATTTCGAAAAAGTGCTAGTCTAGCGTCCAGTAACTTGTTTATAAACAGAGGTAGACCATGCGAGTCAACACAAATATCAAATGAAGATAAATTGTTCATCTACTGTCATTCTATAAGCGACTAGAAACTCTCATGAAATAAGAAAATACAATATAAATGCAAAATTTCATCATGTCGACCGTTTGATATATTTAATTATTTATTTATTTATTTATTTATTTATTTTCAAACATTTGAGTATTTGTAAAGCTTACTGTACGTAGTAAATAGTGTCAATATTAATCGGTAGATAGTAGCACAATGCAGAGCCAGTAGTACAGAGGGAATTTCAAATCCGTATTCAAACTACTCCGATAAAAAATGCATGAATGCGTGTAAAGGATAATGTACCAAGAGAAAGGGGCGTTTAAATGGCAGTGCGGCCGGCATTTAAACGTCTCGCTGTGCCTCAAAAAAATGGCGGAATGTGTAAAATGACACCGCTAATTGATCCGTTATGGTCAGGGGTACAATAATATGTCAAAATCCAAAATTTGAATTTTTTAATAAAATATGCTTAAAACTCAGTCCCAGTGTCCCTTAAGAATATAGAAGATCAGCCTTCTAAATTTTCAGGGCGAGATTCTGTGACACCCGTGGAATTTTTGAGAGAAGCAGGGGATTACCTGAAAGATTCCAAGATCCCTAAAGAAAGACAGATCCGAGTGATAGGGAAGTTTTTGGAAGGTCCTGCACTTCTTTGGTTTAGAGCATTTAGATCCACTCTAACCACTTTTGAGGAGTTTTCTCGTGGGCTATTGAAAAAGTTTTGGTCCCCGGAAACCCAACAGCAAGTTAGAGCAGAGTTATATTCGAAGAGATTCTCGACGTCACAACCTACTCGATACTCTACGTACTTTTCTGGACAGCTGTCTAAACCCCAACATTTAGATCCGCCAATGCCAGATAACGAGTTGATTACTGCATTGATACGTCAGTTTCCAGCAGACGTCAAGAGGACTTTGATCGCTGCTGATATCTATAATATGGAACAATTTGATGAAGTATTACAGAAGCTGGATCATACAAACGCTCAATTCTTCCATCAGAAGGGAGGAAAGAATAACAACGCTGTGTATGCTGTTATGGCTGATAGTTATTCTCAAACACCTCGAGAGATTCGAGAAGGGCGAGAAGAGAAAACGCCGAGGGAAGATCCAAATAAAGGAGGATGGAACCAGTACAGTAACAGATACAGTTACAAACCATATGCGAGACCGGATGGTGGTAATCGATACAATACTCGATGGAGAAGACCACGAGATAGTCAAGGAAGGTACCAGGAAAGAAGATATTATGGTAGAAACAACTACAATAACAGAGGGAATGTAGATACTCGTCAGTCCAATGAAGAGTTTAACAAGGACACAAGGAAAAACTTGGAAGCAAGACACCAAGATAACTTGCAGTTTTTGGAGCAGAGGCCCAATGAACCAGGTCCATCGGGAACACAACAATCCCGGGGGAATGGTAACGAAAAAAAAAACTTCGAATTCACAGTAGAAGATAGAATTTTGAACACTTTCACTTCCAGAATTATTAAATGGCAAGCAGAGGATGATGACTTAATTCAACAGAATGACGAACGAAAAGAAATGGGTACCAGAATTAGAATGCCAATCATATCATGCGAAGTATTCGGTATGCCTGTCGATACTTTGATCGATACTGGGGCTATGCTTTGTCTGGTGAGTGAGAAGCTTTATATTCTGTGGAAGCTCAAAGAGAATTTAGAGGAAATTCCAGTATCAGGAATTAAGATCCAAGGAATAATACCCAATAAAATATCTCTGTGTAAAACACAATTATACTTATGTATTACGATTGGAGGACATGATTTCCGACATGTGTTTGTTGTAATGAAGGACATGGCTTTTGACATGATATTGGGAGCAGATTTCATTCAGAAATATCAAGCAGTGATAGATATGAAGACAGAGACGATCAGATTCAAGAATACCGAAGAGATTAAATTCGAGGGAAAAGAAGAGGATGACATCGAGGGAGATGCTCAATGGTCTATGATTTTTCATGAAGCTGAAGGAAGAGAAGTCTACACTGAGAAGGAGTCCCCAGAGTTAGGGAAGATTTTGGAAGAGTATCACGATATTTTTGATATTAAGCCTGGTGAAATTGAAAATTTTGAATATTGTGGAAGTAAACAACAATAGAAGCTATGAAGTAGCCAATACACGAACTGGTAACATCGTGGGAACTTACAATGCATCGAATTTGAAGATTTATTATTCAAGAACGAGATAATTAAATGTGTAGATAGGAAAAATAAAAATTCTTCAATTTTTATTTTTTTGCTAGGTGTGGGGTGGATGTGCCCAACTCTAGGAATGGGTATTCCAAGATTCAGACACCTAGATATCAAGGGAAAGGCTGTAGCCGCTTTTGAAAGTTGAGATATTTGAATATCGCGCTACATTGCTTCTCGAAGCATTTGAAAATAATTTACCGATAGTTGGATGTCAAGTGACGTAGCGAGTAATAGCAGAGGTCGAGGCTATTTATTGATTAAATAGTTAACCATGGAATAGAGACTTGAGACTTGGATCAGATTACTGGCACGGCCAAAAGAAAGAGAATGCAATTAGTATCAAGTAAATCGGACCAGGGATACGAGAGATATGAGGATTTCTAGATATCAGGTGATGACGCGTGACCCTGGCAGTTTTGAATAAAAGCCAGCTGGCCGAAGCATGGTCAGCTCATTCTAACACAAGCAGTTGCCTAGCAAGTTGCTACGACGCTGAGCCAAGGCACATGGTTGCCGGATCTACGCAGAAGTTCTTTTCAAGTCGTGATAGTCACGAAAAGTGCTGCGCTACGAGTTGGAACTTAGTAAGTTTACGGCGAGGAGAATCACTGAGGTGATTGATTTTTCTACAGACATTGGTGGAAATAGTTATATTTCTACAAGGACATATGCTAGACTTTGTCTAGAAATTAGTATTTTGTCACAGTCCAGTAGTAACATAATACTTGGATAATTTAAATCCATTTCAGTCAGTTTTCATATTTGTAACTAGTTAACCACTTCGATCTGTCAGTACACTGAAGACTAGTCTATAACGGTGGCGTTCATTAGTCTACGCAAGGGAAACTACAAGTTGCCTAGCGCATGGTAGATGGTGATATTAATAAACCATGCCCAGGGAACGATCTTCAGAACAGCCGTTGATTGCTTAGACTGTCAGTGTTTTTCTTGTACTGATAAGATTACCGTGAGTTATGTTACAACTGACATATCTAAGAAGAGATCACTTAGATCTGACCCTATTTAAACAAACTGTTATGGCTTTGATAGAAGCCCATATTAAAATGGAACCACAGTTTATTCAAACGTCAAAAGATACTACCACTATGTCTGACTAGACGAATTGTGGGTATATGATGGCGGCGGATACAAGGATTATACGTGCTTGTCCGATAGGGCATGTCTATGGATAAATCTGGTACAGACCAGGTTTACTACGCTTCAAGACCATCAAGAAATGTAAGCCACATTTGAATTATATTATGCCTAGCTAATTGGAACAAACTATTTTTTTCTGCAGATGACCAACACATTTTTTTTCTTCGTATTTAAAGCTTGCAATGATTTACGCAAGACTTGTTAGAGTTATTCTGAGTATTTTCAACACCCAGAACAGTTTAGGATCGATGACCGAGCATTTCGAAGATTTATTTGAATTTTTCATATTTTAAGGGAATCACGGTAATCAGCCGATGTAACTGTAAAAGTTAAATTTATTTTTGTTGAGGAATGGATATTTTTTCCATATTCGAAGGTTCGAACATGTGGATTCTCACATAATGAGATGATAATTAAATATATAACAAATAATAATAATAATAATCCACTAATAATAATAATAATAAATTTTATAATTTTCTAAATAATTCTTGGATATTATATTTTCTAATAATCATATGTATTGAGAAAGAGCCTATGAAGTAGTTTAAACATTTCTAGTTTGGAACAGGAGATTTTCCGAAGGAGAGTGGTTAGCGCAAGCCCGCATTCAACCAACATGTCAGTTCTGGTTGAACAGTTGATATTTGCATTGAGCAAAGTATATTTTTCAGAAAACACGGAGAGGCATGAAACGGGAAGCAAATGATAATTGTATCAAATAGGATATTTTTGTATTTATATAAAATCATGACATAAATACACTCGAAAGTGAAATAAAGATTTTCATAAGTATGGTAAATTCACGGGTTGAACTGAATGGTAAAATAAAATAAACTTGTAAGTTTATTAATCTTCCAGTGTTGATAACAAGCAGAGGCTTGATTTATTGTATACATTTTGGGAAGAAAATTTATATGTGTGGAGTAGTTGAAATGCCATTCCCAGGTGCGCATGTTAAGTCGCAGGAATGAAGAGGTTTTTTCGAGCATCAATCAAATAGCAGGTTCGATGGCTCAGGTTTATAGAGGTATTGGAACTACACATTTCGTCGTATGAATGACCCGAAGGTTATTTCTTGAAAACCATCAGTTCTTATTTCAACCTTGTTTACGAATTCCATTTAGACTTTGATTTTGCTAGAACCCGGATTTGTCATGATAGTAGTTTATTCTTCTTCAGAGGAAGACCTTTGCCGTTGTTGTTGTAATATTGTGTTCTTACACAAATAATAGAATGGGCCACTGCCAATTAAAAATAATTCTTTAACCACGAATAATTTGAAGGATATTTTCAATCCTAGTGCCATGAACTAAATGAATTCATTATGAAACTACAATTCTAATTTCCGCATTCTGTCGAAGAATTGCAAGTTGTGAAAGTTGCTAAAAATGGCCATAAATAGAAATATTTTTATAATAATGATTCCAAGTGGAAAATTGAATAGTTGAATGGTTCAACCATTTATTGATCAAGTTGATGATTCAGAAATCATATATTTTGTGAGGAACTTGAAGTTCATAATCGAGTCACTTCTCGAATGTTTAATGTCAGAAGAACAATTAATTTGTTGTTGTGCTTCGCACAAGTTCTTCGATGCTATGCTCAAGGTCAAATACTTTTCAGATGTTATTAATATATGTAAATAATTTGTATTGCTTCAATGATAATAATATTCTCGACGATATATTTTTGAAACTGGAAAAACAAGTGAAAGTTTAAAAATTCTATGAACATTTATTCTACGAGTGTTAATATCATGTAAATATTCAAACAGCGATCTACGATATTTCCAGTATAGACAATTAACTTTGAACTGGAATTAAATATTAATAATTTTGGAACACAGTCTACAGGACTATTAATCGGACTTGTGTTTCCAAAAAGATTGTCAAATGTGTTTGGAAAATTTCTGTATATTGTGTGTAAATAAGAGTGTGGATCGCCACACGTGGATGATGCTGCTTTGAGCATCTTTGCAGTCAATTTTAACTTCAAAATAAACTGAGATAATTTTACAGGATGTGTTACTCCCAATTAAATCTCCTTCTATCCTTATTGTTGCATTGAGCCAAAAATCAGCAAAGCATTTTTTTAATTTGATGTCGTTTTTGCGATTTGCTTTAACCCATCTGGCGCTCCGGGATATTTTGACTCTCGTGCTGACTGATTATTGGTAAAATGCATATGTGGTCGTGCGGACTCCGGTCTAAACGGGCACAGTACCAAGGTATTTCTGGTATGGGGGATTTTGTTGAGAGGAGGCGCATGTTCAGGTACAGGCCGGACGTTTGTTTTAGACGAGTGAAAATTCTTAATGGAAGCCTGGAGGCGAGTTACTACAGTACCTGTGTTGTTATCAGCTGCCCCAAGCGGTCCGATGATTGACAAACCTTTTTCACACTACTACTGAAGTACAGTCATTGGCAAATATAATGACGTTCTGTTCGTAACTACGTAACGTGTACTGCTGCGTCACACAATACTTCGAAGTGGACTGTACTGTCTGCTCAAGTCTGGAATTCCATTACATCAGGTCGGTGGTGACAAGTATGAAGCGTTAGGGTGAGAGAGTGAGTGAGTGTAGGCTCACCCACAGGCTTCAAGGTCAAGGCCAATCGTCCAAAACAAACGTCCGGCCTGTAAAACAAAAGAGGCACCCCTTGGTGGAACTTTCCAGGCTTTTTCTCCAGAGGGAGAAAGGAATTTTCCAGGTTAGCGAGCTGTGTCGTGTGTGCACGTCTGATGACTCAATCTTAGGCAGCTTCATCGTCGTGGATGAACTGTTGTGAGTGGCTGAAAATCTTTGGGTCCCGCAGACGAACTACTGTATGTTGGCGTGACACATGTACGAGCGCTGTGAGGGGCACGGGTTGACCTTATACTACAGTATTATCGCTGCTGCAGGAAGGTCCTGGCTCCTGCTTGCTTCTGTGTCTCCGTGGAGTAAAGTTCTGCCCTAAAACTTCCCCATACGGGAGAACGCATCAGGCGAGAGCCTGGACCAAATAACTACAATTGGTCAAGAAAATTAGACTGAAGCGGTGCGGGGTAGTGGGCATGAAAAACATCACTAGAAAACCAATGTAGGTAACCACACATTAACAATGTTTATTTCTAATAATAAATTTATAACCAATAAACAAATTGCACTTAAGTGCTTATCACAGAAATGAATAATTATAAATGGAACAAAGTGTGAGGGCCTGATGACAGAAACCCAGACTAAGGAAATGCCAATGAAACAAGCTTACTTAATTCGAGAGAAGTTGAGCTTAACAAAAAAAATGCACCTTATAAAAAAGAACCATAAAACTGATTAAGAGTGTAAGATAACTAGTATGATTTAAATTCTTCATAAAATTGAACTTATCTTCTCAAAGGGTTGAAGAGCCAGCTCCTTAAAAGTTCCAGCTAGCATAAGCGTTGATTAAGAAGTCCTCACAGTTTCTTCTGAAGCAGGCGTACATGGCCTAGAGATAAGTACACAATTGATAAAAAGGTCAACTCTCTCTTCTTCTCTTGCGAAGGAATGACACTTATAGAGTCCAAGTGGTGATCCAGTAGCATTTTGAAAATTCGTTGGCGGCCGAAAGGACTGCAGCTACTTCGAAAGACGAATCAAAGTACCCCATCTAAGGTACGGCTTGAAGAGTACGACAGCTGGCAATTATTCTTGTCATCTTGAGCAATACGTCAGGGTGCAGATCTAGTGACGTAACTGCTAGGTAGCGTAGAGACTAGCGATGGTGTCATGAGATGCAGTAGCGGTGACCAGCAGGTTGAAGTGATCAGAAGTGATGATTGATCAGAAGTGGTGAAGAACACCAGCAAGTGGCGTCTTAAATAGTGATCATGGAACAATCTCGAAGCTGGAGATTGCCCGACCAGACAAAGACCTGCCATTGGTCGAACGAAAGTCAGGGTGACGTCATTCGACCCTGCTCAGCAGACAGCAGATGAATCAGTAGATGCCGTGTATGCCGGGAGTGAGGAAGCTTGAGGTAGCGAGCGACTGGAACACTCAAGGTGAGAACTATGATATCTATGAATAGGTGATTGATAACAAGATTATGCATTTGGTTTAAGCAATTAATACATTTACAAAGAAATAATTACCATTCGGGGATCTCGGTAACAAGAAACAAAATTTGACCGACAAATGGGCCAAGCTAAACACTGAAAGTATCACGAAAGTGATCATGCTCCGAGAACTCCGAATGAAAACAAACAAAAGAATCAGTCAAATAAAAACATGGATAACAGACGAGGAGAAACTAAGACTCGAAAGGCAAAACAGAGATAGCAGAGATGGGTCTAGTATAAAGACCTTTACTAGTTAAAACATCAACAACTCTGACGCGTTTATCACGGCCAAAGTGGCAGTGAATAACTCTTCCTAGGTTCCACACGAGAGGCGGAGATGGATCTCGAAGAAGAACCATGTCCCCCACTCGTACATCTGGTTGAGGAAGCCGCCATTTCTCACGCCTATTTAGCAAGCTGAGATATTCTAACTTCGCCAAAAAGAACAGCGCAAATATTCTACTTTTCTCCAAAAGATAGGTAGGTTAGGATCACAGCGTCGAACCAGCAAAGGCGGAGTAGCAGCAAGCGAACAGCCAATCATGAAGTGACTGGGTGTTAAAGGTAAAAGATCCTTAGGATCGTTTGAAAGAGGAGTCAGAGGTCTGGAATTTACAATACCTTCGACTTGAATAATTAAAGAGTTGAATTCCTCATGAGAAAGTATGGTAGGACCAAGAGTTTTCTTAAGCTGTCTTTTAGTAAGTTTGATGCAGGACTCCCATCGGCCCCCATGATGGGGAGCATAAGGCGGGGTGAAATGTCATTTGAAACCTTTAGAATAGGAAAAGTTGGAAATTTTTTCTTTAGCAGAAGGGGAACTTAGCACTTTTTTCCAGAGATCAGAAGCGCTTACAAAAATTTTTGCATTATCTGAAAGGACTTCAGATGGGACACCCCTTCTAGCAGCAAATCTAGAAAAGGCGGCCAAAAAGTAAGATACAGAAGCGTTCGTAACCAACTCAAGGTGGATAGCTCCCGTCACCATACATACAAATAACGAGATGTAAGTTTACCTAAGATTTTGCGCTTAGATGAAGAGGGATTGGTCTGATATACGTAAGGACCAGCGTAATCGATCCCAGTAAGAGCGAAGGGCTTACTAGGTTCTGAACGAAATGGAGGTAAATTGCCCATAATCTGCGTGGCGGGCCGTGGTTTAACCTTAAAGCAAGGTATACACTTTTTGACAACAGAAGAAACCTCATGAACGCCATTGATGATCCAGTAGAGTTCACGAATTAGACAGAGCAAGGTGCGAGTGCCAGCATGAAGGTGTTTATAATGAAACTTTTTAATTATAAGGGTAGTGATAGGATGCTTTGAAGGAAGGATGATGGGATGCTTTTTCCCATCCTCACAACTAGACATAGCTAATCTTCCACCCACACGTATTATGCCGTCCTGGTCTAGAAAAGGAGTGAGTGGTGAAAGCCTGCTAGACTTGGGCAAATCTTTACCACTTATAAGAGCTTGCTTTTCAGGAGCAAATACTTCCTGCTGAACAAGTAACAAAATCTTGCAAGTAGCAAATTCTAACTCTACTCTGGTGAGAAAGGGTTGAGGCTTCAATGGTTGATCAATTACTAAATATTTCCATCGGAAGATATAAGACACTACACGAATCAATTTATCAAATGAAGAGTATCTATGAAAAAGACTAGTAGAAGTAGAAGTAAGATGCGACGTGACAGGGTCATTACGGGCATCAGGAATTTCTTCTGCAAATTGATTAGCTAAGCGAGGCCAGCAAGATGATTCCTGACTTAGCCAAGGAGGACCATTCCAGTACAGGTCTGAGGAAATAAATTTTTTAGGCGTGCAACCACGTGATATTATATCCGCGGGGTTTTCACGGCTAGGAACATGTCTCCATTGTTCAGAATGAGAGACTTCATGAATCTTAGAAACGCGATTTGCCACAAAGGTATTCCAATGAGAAGAAGGCTTGGAAATCCAAGCTAATACAATAGAAGAATCGCTCCAAAAAATGTGCGGGAAAATTTTAACTTTAAACTGACATTTAGTTTAGTAGCTAATTCTGTTGCCATTAAAGCAGAGCATAATTCTAATCTCGGCAATGATACCGTTTTAAGTGGAGCAACCTTTGATTTAGCGCACACTAAATTAGAAAATCCAGGGAAAGTGGCTGAGGAACGTTCTACTATGTATGCACAACAGCCATAAGCCCGTTCAGAACTATCAGAAAATACATGCAGGTCATACTGCTGGTATAAGGGATTAGAAATTAAAAGGCGGGGTATAGAAACCTTGGAGAGATCCAGCAAACTGCTGCGATACTCTAACCATTCTTCTACAAAAGGAAGGGGGAGATTTTCATCCCAGTCTGATTTTAATGACCAAAGCTTTTGCAAGAACATTTTTGCAACAATAACTATAGGAGCAATATATTGCAAAGGATCAAAGATCTTTGCGATTTCTGACAGAACTTGTTTCTTAGTTACAGGGGGAGATTCTGAGAAATGTACCTGATAAGAGAAGGTATCAGAAGAAGGACACCAAAAAACACCCAATGCTTTTACGGCTGCTTCATCAGTAGGAATAGCAACAAATTCATCAACTGGGACCTCTGATGAAAATTTTGATATAAATTCAGTAGAATTTGAAGTCCATTTATGGAGCGGAAAACCACCTCCTAGGAGCAGGGATTTCAAATCTTCGCACACAAGGAGTGCTTCAGAAATATTAGGGAAGAGCACAAGAAATCGTCAACATAAAATGCCGTTTTTAATGACTCAGAGGCCAATGGATGATACAGATGACCATCTTGCTCGGCTAACATGTGGAGAGACCGAATCGCAATGAAGGCTTCAGGCCATATGTCACAGTCTTCAATCTAAATATCTTTATGGGTTTGGAACTCTCATCGCGCCACAATATTCTTTGCAGATCTTGCTGCTCAGAATTTACGAGAATCTGCCGGTACATCTGCTTAATATCTGAGATTACAGCAATAGGAAACCGTCGAAAATTAAGCAAAACAGAGGTGAGATCTGTTTGAATCGCGGGACCACATTGCAAGGTATCATTTAAAGAGACTCCATTGGAATCTGGTGATGAGCCATTGAAAACTACTCTTATATTGTCTTGTGTTAAGGAATTTTTCCATACCGGGTGATGATTTAGATAAACTATTTCATTTAAAGGATGGTCAATTTCTTCTGATTTAGAAATTACCTCCATGTGATTGGATGATTCGTATTCCTCCATAAAGGAAGCATACTGAGTTTTAACAGAAGCATCTTGTTTGAACCGATTTTCAATAGCAAATAGTGCCCTATGTGCTCTGGAATGCGAGCCCGTAATGGCGGGAGGATTAGGAATACGTGGAAGAGTTACTATAAATCTGCCTTCAGCAGTACGGACAGTGGTTTCCTTGTATAACTTTTCACAAATTTCGTTAGAAGAAGAAGAAGTAGCCTGAACATTCTCAAGATCCCAGAACTTGGTTAGCTCTTGACTAAAATCTGTACCAACAAAATAACAATTCGATACAGTTTGAATAGGATTACGGTATATTTGGCCAGTAGCGATCCAACCAAAATCAGTTTCGCGGAAGAAAACATTAGGAGCAATTTTTACTTTATTGGAATGAAGACATTGCCAAAATACGCTTGAGCTGAAAAGAAGCTCTACGGGCGAAGCTCTGTTGAAATGAGGGTCAGCTAGCTGGACAAAATTCGGGATATTCAAACTTTGAATAGGATAAGAAGTGCCAGGAATATTGTTGCCTATAGACTTGATAATCAAACAATCTAATTGCAACTGCGTACCAAGATTATTAGAGTCCTTCAGATCCACTTTAGCAAAGCTTAAGGATTGCGATTTAGAGCAGTTTATTCCTGTAACCTCTATTGAGGTAGGATGTTTTGGGAGGCCTAACTTTTGTACCAACGATTCATTAATAAAATTGTTGGTAGCGGCATTGTCCAATAATCCCCTGACAGATACCCATTTCCCGTGAGAATTTTTCAATAGAACCTGCACGGTAGATAATAAAACCTGGACTTTGCCAAGCGAGGTGGAACTTTGAGCATACGACTGCGCACTATTTTGAGAAGTCTCAGAATTAGACTTGGTATTGGAACTGCTTGGTCCTGATAACCGTGATCTTTCATGCCTGTGCAAAAGGGAATGGTGTCTAGCCTTACAATGAAAGCATAAACGTTGTGAACGGCAATTGTTTAACATATGCGTTCCTGACAAACAGTTGAAACAATGTTTTTTGTTCGTAATGAACTTTCGTCTTTCATCTACTGATAAAGATTTAAATTCATCACAATTGTATAAATTATGCGATTGCTGACACAGACCGCACGTTTGCATTTGGTTAGGTGACCGAGCATCAACAGGAAGAGCCTGTGATCTTAAAATTCTTTGATTAGAACGGCTAACCTTATCTTTTGAGAAGGCTTTTGAATCTGAACTACTAGTTTTTTGATTAGCTATGGCGGAAAAGACTTGGCTTCTAGCCTTCAAAAAGTTGATAATCGCCTCATAAGTGCATTGCAAATTCTGGGAAAGTTCTGTTTCCCAGGCTTTTAATGTATTTGCATCCAATCTTGCAGAAATGAGGTGAACTAGAAATAAATCCCAGTGATTTACAGGTTGGTTTAAATTGGACAATGCTCTGACGTGTAGCTCTGCAGAGTCAATCAACTTACGAAGTGATAAACTGTTATCTGCTTGCACGTTAGGTAACTCGAATAAGCTTTGTATATGGCGTTGAATAGATAAACGAATGTTCCCATATCTATCCTTAAGAAGATTCAGAGCAATTTCATAATTATCACTGGTCAAAGAAAGTGCTTGAATCAGGTTAAGTTCGTTGCCTTGAACTGCCAGACGCAAGTAGTGAAATTTTTGAATTACTGGTATAGAAGTATTCTCATGTACTAAAGAATTGAATAATTCAAAAAATGGCTCCCATTCTATGTCCTTACCAGTGAATTTGGGTATTTCTAATTTGGTTAGTATAATGCGTGAAGAAGATGTAGAAGATGCTGCAGAAGTTTGATCTTCTTGTTTTTCTTTTAAAGTTAAAGCCCTAATAAGCTGTTTAGCCTCAGCAAATCCCTGATAGTATAATTTTTCAACTTCCAACCTATCACTTTGCTGGTCCGGATGCTGAGTTTCTATACTGCATTGTATCTCATCATATTTCTCAAAGGCTTGTTCATAATTCTTAAGCCTCTGCGAAATTATGTCAAGATTACGCTCTTGGGGTTCAAGCTCCGTTAAGAAAGTACGAAACCGTGTGAGCTTGCCCTTACAAGAGGCTCTGGCGTTGCTGAGTTTTTCATCAAGGTTAGGCATGTTAAAAGTTGTTTGTTACTCACGTCAATATTGTGACTTCGAGTACTGGAAGCCAGAGGATGACAGCTTGCTAGGTATTAAGGTTTAGTCTGATGCGGAATAAACCGGCTTAGCTTACGTTTCTCTCCTCCTCTGCTGAACATGCGCCTCAGGCTGAAACTTACAATGTGAATTAGTGTTGAAACACAATGAACAAAAATTGTTAATGTGAAATTCAAGATATGAAACTTGTAACATTCCCAGGGTGCAACAGATATGTTTCCCGGGGGTGAGGCACCAAAAATATGGAGTAAAGTTCTGCCCTAAAACTTCCCCATACGGGAGAACGCATCAGGCGAGAGCCTGGACCAAATAACTACAATTGGTCAAGAAAATTAGACTGAAGCGGTGCGGGGTAGTGGGCATGAAATACATCACTAGAAAACCAATGTAGGTAACCACACATTAACAATGTTTATTTCTAATAATAAATTTATAACCAATAAACAAATTGCATTTAAGTGCTTATCACAGAAATGAATAATTATAAATGGAACAAAGTGTGAGGGCCTGATGACAGAAACCCAGACTAAGGAAATGCCAAAGAAACAAGCTTGCTTAATTCGAGAGAAGTTGAGCTTAACATAAAAAAATGCACCTTATAAAAAAGAACCATAAAACTGATTAAGAGTGTAAGATAACTAGTATGATTTAAATTCTTCATAAAATTGAACTTATCTTCTCAAAGGGTTGAAGAGCCAGCTCCTTAAAAGTTCCAGCTAACATAAGCGTTGATTAAGAAATCCTCACAGTTTCTTCTGAAGCAGGCGTACATGGCCTAGAGATAAGTACACAATTGATAAAAAGGTCAACTCTCTCTTCTTCTCTTGCAAAGGAATGACACTTATAGCGTCCAAGTGGTGATCCAGTAGCATTTTGAAAATTCGTTGGCGGCCGAAAGGACTGCAGCTACTTCGAAAGACGAATCAAAGTACCCCATCTAAGGTACGGCTTGAAGAGTACGACAGCTGGCAATTATTCTTGTCATCTTGAGCAATACGTCAGGGTGCAGATCTAGTGACGTAACTGCTAGGTAGCGTAGAGACTAGCGATGGTGTCATGAGATGCAGTAGCGGTGACCAGCAGGTTGAAGTGATCAGAAGTGATGATTGATCAGAAGTGGTGAAGAACGCCAGCAAGTGGCGTCTTAAATAGTGATCATGGAACAATCTCGAAGCTGGAGATTGCCCGACCAGACAAAGACCTGCCATTGGTCGAACGAAAGTCAGGGTGACGTCAGTCGACCCTGCTCAGCAGACAGCAGATGAATCAGTAGATGCCGTGTATGCCGGGAGTGAGGAAGCTTGAGGTAGCGAGCGACTGGAACACTCAAGGTGAGAACTATGATATCTATGAATAGGTGATTGATAACAAGATTATGCATTTGGTTTAAGCAATTAATACATTTACAAAGAAATAATTACCATTCGGGGATCTCGGTAACAAGAAACAAAATTTGACCGACAAATGGGCCAAGCTAAACATTGAAAGTATCACGAAAGTGATCACTTCGTTACCGTGCACGGCAGTCATGCTGCTAATCAGCTCTTCGACGCTAGTCTACGTATTATTAACATTATCTATGGAAAGTTGAGCATGACTTGTATAGTTATTCATTATACAGTATTATATGGGCACGGACTTCGTTTACGTTGAACCGTCGTCTTCATTTAGAGAAGTGTCAACTTGATTAGCATGACTGGACCTGTACCAAACAGGACAAGCGTACTCTGCAGCGGACTAACACAGAGCCAGGGCTGTAGTTCTCATCGTCTTTGGTTGTGTACCCCAATTGGTTCCAGACAGTTCGCGAAGGATGCTAGTTGAATGACCCTCAAATGTGAGTCCCCAACAAGTGATAAACATGAATAAACAATCAGAGAGTGATAGAGCAATGAGTTAAAAGTCTTGAGGTCCAGGGCAATAGTGTGATATCATATGACCTTGTGCCTTACCTACAAATCTGTAATTGGAAAACATATAAATTTAATTTGTTAACCCTTGAAAGAAAAGAAACAGCGATGGAATGCTGTAATAATATCTATATTCCGAAAAAAAAAAGACACCAACAATACCTCACAGTGAGAGTTTTTACAAATTGAATAAACAAAAGCAAGTTGTGTGCGCAAGTTTAAGAGGAAGGTCACATTACTGTTTCAGAATATTGTAGTTCGAGATTTATTGCCTAAATATTAATTAATGATAATCGATCCTGGTTAGCAGTTCGTGCCTCATCAGCCATCGTACGTGAATTTTCCAGTTCTACCTCAAATCCTAATTCAGTCGAACTACAGGGTGGGCGGGTAGTAACTAGGTATTGTTCCTTTAAGAGGCCTAACATACAGCTAATCGGCCCCTTTTGGTTTGGGTGGTAATGAATAATTAGGATGAAATGAAAGACTGGAGCTAAAACTAACTACTGACTTACCACTAACTTTCGTACTACCAGACAAAAAAGACAGAAGAAAAAGGAGTAGGCCTAAGGGATCATTGCTAGTTGTTGTTGTTTTAAGGACCGGAACAGCGAGGTCATCTGCTCCAGGAATAAGGGAAATACGATACATGGGTAAGAAATGCCCTCAGCACTCGAAGAATGAGTGGGGACTCGAAAATAAATAGAGCCATGAAAGGCAGATAAGAAAGGCAAATAGGATGAGGTTCGCTCCAAAGGCAATGGAAAAAGGACGCAGCTAAGGAATCTTAGAAGTTCGCCAACTGCAGAACTTATCAGCCGTGAGCCCTTGAGGATGTAGCACTATCCATAAGTGGTGGACACATATCCAGCCTCCATGAAGGCCTTGCACTGAAGGAAAGAGATACCATGGGGAATAAGAAAAATTAGGTTATCAGGAAATATGAGACAAGGACGAATTGAGGCGGGAAATTGAAAGACATCCTAATCTTCGGATACCCTAATACCGTCGGGGACGTAAGAGAACAATAGTTAGCCAAGGGAGGCCGACAGGAAAGATGGCAGAGAGAAGCCTGGCACAAGTAAGTAGAGGCATTGCCGGACTCAGATGGGGTTCCGTGATCACCAACCCATGCCTCACCATTTGTGAGCCCCTGTTCATGTCCCTCCGATGGCGCCTTTGTGGTGTTTCTTCTATTTTGAAAAAGAGTGTATAATGTACTTTCTATAATATAAATATATTGTCGGTACTCACGTCATGTGCCCAGCATCATCCAATAAATCATCAGCTGCAGCACCACCTCCACAAGTATTTGAACCGTTAGGTGCAACATCAATTCCAGAAGCATTGTCGGAACCACCTCCAGACGTTTCGCTGGAATCACAAAAGTTTTACATCACCTTCAGTACCGGTACTGAACTCATTCGTTTTGATGTCGACCTGATAGATATTTTTATTGAGAGCCACAAGTAGGGGAGTGGTGATGGTTCTAACCCACTCTAGAATCCTCCTTGCCCCGCTACTAAGCCTTAGCCATGTAATATTTGCGAAATCTCGTGAGCCCATGATCGGATGTTAACAAATGATATGTCGTTGACTCGAGCTGACGGGGGCTTTGCTATGGACCACGTAGGCCTATTATATTTTTTTTAATCTTTGAAAATTTTTGTTTTCGAAAATAGGCAATAGTTTGAAAACAAAACATGATAGAACGTTGTGCCATGGCTCAAACGAATGGTCTCTATGACCTTTATTTTTCAAAATAAAACTTTTAATTTTTCTACATTTGTTGAAAGAAGTTCAAATTTGAAATTCCTATACTTTGGAAACTAGGTTTTCTAAAAAAAGGCTGTTTGACATAAATGAAAGGTCCCTACGCCCTCTATCCCCAAAATAAATTTCAAGTCTCTAGGATAAAAAGTTGTTGTAGTGCTAGGTTGTAGGTTCTGAGTCACAGCCTACTTTCCTACGAACTTTGCCGATATCTCCCGAATTCATAGTCATATTTTAACGAACGAGGTATTGTTGGCGTTGGGATGCCGTCCTCTTTGCTAAGCATGTGTGTTGGTATTTAAAAAATGTTTTTTTGAAAATTTTTGTTTTTTGGATTGGCGCTAATTTGGAAATGGCGAATTTTAGAAACAGTTTGTATGACGTGAATGAAAGGTGTTCCCTCTAGGAGGACAGCAAGTGCCAATGGTGTAGGAGGAAAAAAATGATAGCCTACTTTCTCGCAAACATTGATCATTGGCGAACGGATGGTCGGATTTTAACAAATGAGGTTTCGTTGGACTCGAGCTGACGTCCTCTTTCCTACAGATTGCTTGTTACTTTTTTTTTTAATAAATGAAAATTTTTGTTTTTAAAAGTAGGCGATAGTTTGAAAAAGAAACATGATAGAACGATGTTCAATAGTTCAAACCAATGGCCTATATGACCTTTATTTTTTATAATAAAACTTTTTTATTTTTTGAGATTTTCTGAAAACCCTTAAATTTTGAATTTTTACTATTTTGGAAACTAATACGTTGACAAATAAGTTTGTTTGACATACATGAAAGGACCCTACCCCCTCTACCTAGAAAATAAATCTCAAGTCTCTAGGACAAAAAAACTAGGCATTTTTTTAAATAAAAGCGTGTTTGTAGACAGAGAGCCGGTAGCGCTTGTCGTATGTTACAACGAGGCTATGATTGGCCATGGTGGTGGATACGGGAAAGGGCTATTTCGACGGGGGCGATGTATGGCAAAACGAGGGGTTGCTTTTTGATATGTCTTCCTATGACGAATGAATGAAGGCGAATATTTTGAAATTTGACAAGCATGCTAAGATTTCTACCCCTGAAGGGGATCTTTAACGTTTTAGTTAACGGTGATGAGCGAGATCTCTCTGAAACAACAGACGGTGTAGGATATGAACAAGTGACTCTTAGACGTTGGCGATCTCGGTGACCGTGCCCGGAAGAAATTAATAGCTATTTTGGTGGGATGGCGGGGCAGCTTATGACGGTTGGTTTTGTGACATTTCCTTTGACGGATAGAGGCGAATATTTGAAAATGTGTTAAGTGTGCTAGGAATTTTCTTTTACCCCTGAAGGGGATCTTTAACTTGCTTTAAACGGTGATAAGCGAGACTGCTGTCTGGCACAGTAAATGGTTTTAGAATATGGAAACCTATAACACTTGCTCGACCAAGTCATGTGCATGTACGCAAAGAGCCAAAACGGTAAGGTCATTGGCCTGAAATGTTATAAACTAAATATTGAACTGGGTAAAATCATGTGTTTTAGGATGAAAGTATGTGGTTAACATGATCATGTATTGAGGATGGCCGCTTGCTAGTAATTATTATTACAGTAAAATGTTTAATAATAATAATAATAATAATAATAAGGTAGCCTCCGTGGCTTAGGCGACAGCACGCTGGCCTCTCACCGCTGGGTCCGTGGTTCAAATCCCGGTCTCTCCATGTGAGATCTGTGCTGGACAAAACGGAGGCAGACAGGTTTTTCTCCGGGTACTCCGGTTTTCCCTGTCAAAAATTTCATTCCAGCAACACTCTCCACTATCATTTCATTTCATTTCATCTGTCATTCATTTAATCATTGCCCCAGAGGAGTGCGTTAGGCCTCGGCAGCCGGCACAGTCCATACCCTCGCCGCTAGTTGGGGGCTTCATTCATTCCATTCCTGACCCGGTCGGAGACTGGAAGCAGGCTGTAGATTTTCATTTTTTCAATAATAATAATAATAATAAGACACACACATGTTTTGAATGCTAACACGCACACAGTCCAGCTCACTGGAGACTGAATATTGTACCTAGCCAGAGGACTCGTGAGAGCTGTTGCTGGTGCTAACGAGGCAGGAATGTCTACGTCAGCAGGAAGTGTGATATCAGCTTACTTGCCTCGTGGTGGCTTGCAGGTGTGCTGTTTAAGCAGAGACCGACATTTTGGATCTGAGACAGTAGGACTACCGATGTATAAGAGGTAGCCATTCTGGTTCTTTATTAAAAAACATGAAACTAGTATAAGGTACACGAATCGTATTCAGATTGAGGAATGTGAAGAGGCGTGGGAACACGTGCGAGAGAGAGACAGAGAATCATTCAAGGTCAAAACGCTGAGAAAATACAACTTCTTCTGTTGCTAGGCTAACTGATAACGATTGTGTTAGTCATGCACTTGCCATTTTAGCACACGGGCGTATAAAGTAGAGCTGTGGAAGAAAAATCCTTTTATTTTTTGGTAAGTACCTATGAATGATTATTTTAATAATGTCATGATAATGAACCTTAAAATTGTAGTTATTGATTAGGTAATTATTGATTTTTTAATTTATTTGTTTGCAGATAACCGGTATACCTTACATGTCTGAGATACAAGAAACTAGTTTACTTTTGAGCCCACTAGAAGGAAACAGCAACAAGCCACTGCAAGTGAAGGTGGGCTTATTTTTTCAAACTAACTTGTTTCATTTTTTGTTTCATATTTTATTTTATGAAATGCATGTACTAACCTGAATTTAGGTATTTAAAACGGTTTATTTTATTTATTTTTAGAAACCTGGAAAGGAAAGCCTTACCGCCGTAGCAGTCGCTGAAAACCCGAGACGCAGTAAAGTGCAACCATGGTTTCCAGGCAGTGAACTATTTAAAACTCAGGTAAGCCTAACATAAAATGCTAATCCATTTCACCACTACTGAAAACTCGTAGACAAAAAATTCATTACCTGTACATGACTAGGACGATGATTGCTTTCTTGATTAATGACTATGTATTGGCAACCGATACAAGACCATATTGGTTGTTTACCGGGAAAGTACAAGGCCATATTGGATTTTGTAAAAAACATTTTTTTAATTTAACTGACATGTCGTTCCCTATAATAATAATAATAATAATAATAATAATAATAATAATAATAATAATAATAATAATATTAATAATAATAATAATAATGATGATGATAATAATAATAATAATAATAATAATATAATATTAATAATAATATTAATATCGTATGGCCTCGAATGCCGGCTGCAAGCTTTTTATTTGACTTACAGACGGTAACTTGCATGTCGAATTTAGTTGTTCCTTGACTATGATAGGCAAGGAGGTTAGATGTTAGATATCTAATCTCCTTAAACTCTATAGCGCTTTCTAGTAGAAAAATGAGGAACTTTGTACCCTATGAACTCAACGAATATTCACAGGTTTGAACATGATAATCTGAACAAAATGGCATTACATTATTATTTTTTGTTTATGTATTGGTTAAAGGGGAATGTTAATGACTGCAGCTTTATAAAAAGAAAATAAGTACATGGGGTACTGTTAGTGCCGACATACAGTTTATTATAATTTTTATGGTGTTTTGATATATTAATGCCAATTAACGTTAAAGTTTTATTTACAAGTATATATTGATTGATTGATTGACTGATTGAGTGATTGGTTATTTTGTTTGCTTTTAGGTGTCGTCATGCGCCATTAACGTAATGAACAGACAGTGAACAAGCATACATTGTGCTTTAAAGTACTCTGTGCAACGTTAATAACTTACAATAAGAAAAAGTATTATTATAACATATGGCATTAGTACCAAATACAACAAGTGAGCAAGTTGGTTTACCACGTGGTTTAAATTTAAAATCAGAACATGATCGTTTGTTAACATTTTAATCCTGGCCTGTAGGCTTCTTGTCGACACATAAACTTGCAAAAGCCGTTTTTTTTACTTGAACCGAGAAGATGTGGTGCACTGTGTGTTTTGTCGTATTGAACTTTCACACTGGGAAGAAGGGGATGATCCCTTTAGAGACCATTTGCGATGGTCTCCTTGTTGTCCTTACATGCTTGGAAAACAAATGGCTAACATACCCGTGTATTCATTTTACCGAACCACAAGACCATTGGCCGCTACTTACGTTGCTGAATCACAAATAAATAATCATAATAATGTATTACCAGCCAACAACGGTAGTGTCGATATTTGTGGTCCATATGCCATGGACAGTGTTGAATTGGCATGTGCTTTTGAAAAATTGGGAGTTTGCAAGACTAAAGCACTAGCACACCCAGAGTACAGCTCTGTTGAAAAACGTTTAAAATCTTATAAAAATGTTTGGCCATTAATATTAAAACACCTTACAAAACAGCTAAGTGAAGCTGAATTTTTTATACCGGTGAAGGGGATACAACAATATGTTTTTATTGTGGATTTGCTTTAAAGGATTGGCAAATGACTGCTGACCCTTTTGTGCAACACGCTCGTTGGTTACCTAACTGTAAATACATGGTGTTGCTTAAAGGTCAGGAATTAGTGAACACTATTCGTAAAGAAAACGTGATTGCAGCACAAGACATAAAAGTGCCTTTAGAGTTAGAACGTGCGGAGCAAATACATGAGGCTGAAAAAAAAAAAGACTTGTCTCACGAACAGATACAAAAGTGTGACCAACAATTATGTAAAATTTGTTATCAAGATGAACTAGGTGTTGTATTTTTGCCTTGTGTACACGTGATAGCCTGTGTCAAGTGTGCATTAGAACTCAACACTTGTGCTATATGCAGAAAAGCAGTATCTGCTACGGTTAGGGCATTTCTTGCATACATAGTAACATTTATCAGCCATGCATACTGCAAAATCCCTAATTGCACAATATTATTAAAGCTGTTTTAGAGTGTAATAGATATGCTTTCCTGTTGTTTATAGACTACTACAATGAATGTTTTGAATGCTGTGGGTCAAGCATGTGGCTTAGAGACAAAGAAGCTCAGCGAATTGCCAACGAATATTCCATTCCGCATTATCAAGATTCGGAAATTGAAAACAGCATATGGTGATCGTGTATGTTGTGTATGTGAAAACTTTGAGACATTTCTGCCTGCAAGGTTTAATGATATGTCGGAGAGTGTTTTGATGAAGTCAATAATGCTGTACAACCTGTACACTTAAATTATGAAGGGTTTTAAAACAATAGGTGCATGGTTCATTTTAATTAAATAAATAAAAAACAAATGTCAAATAATAATGGAATATATAAGTCATGACAATGGACTGAAAGAAAAATATGTGTATAGAATAATAATGTTTTAGTGTTTAGTATTGTCTTAAAAAATATTATCATGAAACCAAAAAAAATGTATATAAAGTTTGTAAATAAATGAAAATAATGGTACAATGTTGTTTTATTTTCTATAGAAGTCAGAATATTTAACATTGCAGAGTATACAAGATTATGACAATAAAAAGCACACTTAATACAAGTCTTTGCCTTTACGATAGTGTTTTATTGTTTTAAAAACAAAGCTTGTTGTAGATCTTTTTTCTTCCACGGTGAATAATAGGCATGAAAACGTTATTGTCTTGTTTTGGGTCATTATCACTATCATAATCATAAGCAGCATGATGTATATCACTATTATTATAATCACTATAATTATCCTCAACATTATCCTCAATATTACTAAAACCAGTTAAATATTCCTGTTCTCTTCCTGTTCCTGTTCCTGTTCCTCTTCCTCTACAGTGTCCTCATGTAGAGTCTGCGTGACTTTTGATAATGTTAAGGGTTTTTTTGAACATTGAATTATTTTCAATAGTAGTATTGTTTTGTAGCACTTGCTTTTTAACATTTTCATGATTTTCTGTTGACAGCAACAGTGTTTCATGCAGTACACTACATTGATGATCACTGACAATTAAAACCTCACAATTTTTACTTTTTAGCTCACTGCGACATTGTTGTGAACGTTGTTTTGAACAACGCCAAATAACAGTTCCATTTTTATTGGTTCGTTTCACAATATATGAATATCCTTTATAGAATGCATGAGGCTAACCATACCTAGTCACAGATACTTCCATATCAACTGTCAAGCCTAGACTAAGCTCTAGTATAGGCAACTTGGTAATAAGAACAATAGTTTAATGTGCGAGCATATATGGGTGCAAATGTGGGAGCAAAAAGTGGGAGCAAAAAGTAGGAGCAAAAATTGGGAGCAAAAAGAGGGAGCAAAAATTGGGAGCAAGAAAAAAGTAGGAGAAAGTATGGGAGCAAATGTGAAAGCAAAAGTGGGAGCAAGTATGGGAGCATATGTGAAAGCAAAAGTGGGTGCAAAAAGTGAGAGAAAAAAGTGAGCAAAAAGTGTAAGCAAAAGTGGGAGCAAATATGAGAGGAAAAAAGTAGGAGTAAGTATGGGAGAAAATGTGAAAGCAAAAGTGGGAGCAAAAAGTGAGAGAAAAAAAGTGGGAGCAAAAAGTGTAAGCAAAAGAGGGAGCAAATATGAGAGAAAAAAGTGCGAGCAAATATGGGAACAAAAAGTGGGATAAAAAGTAGGATGATACCAATAAATGTGAAAGCAAAAATGGGAGCAAGTATGGGAGCATATGTGAAAGCAAAAGTGGGAGCAAAGTGTGAGAGAAATAAATGAGAGCAAAAAGAGTAAGCAAAAGTGGGAGCAAATATGAGAGCAAAAAAGTAGGAGCAAGTATGGGAGCAAATGTGAAAGCAAAAGTGGGAGCAAAAAGTGAGAGAAAAAAAGTGGGAGCAAAAAGTGTAAGCAAAAGTGCGAGCAAATATGAGAACAAAAAAAAGTGAGAGCAAATATGGCAGCAAAAAGGGGGAGCAAAAAGTGTAAGCAAACAAGTGTGGGCAAATATGGGAGCAGAAAGTGGGAGCAAATGTGAAAGCAAAAGTGGGAGCAAAAAGTGAGATCAAAAAGAGCGAGCAAAAGTGAGTGCAAAATGTGTGAGTATAAAGTGGGGGCAAATGTGGTGTTTTACTAAAACAATCTCCCCTAACCTAACCTAACTTCACCTAACCTAACCTAACTTCACCTAACCTAACCTTCCAACTCTCAGATCAAAAATTAAATTCTGGCCACAGTCGAGTTGGAAACCAAAACCTCTGGGATAACACCCAAGTATACTAGCCACTACACCGCGAGATGGGCAAATTATCTTGCAACACAACAAAAAATAAAAGATTCCTATAGTGTAACTCATTGGCTGACAACCATAGTTGAGAATTCAAACCCAAGACCTCAGGACTTTTTTTTGAACATTATCAGAAATATTATTCCGTTTACATTTTGCTGTTGCTTATAGTTATAAGAGTTGGCATTAATATGGGAGCAAAAGTGAAAGCAAAAAAGTGGGTGCAAGCATGGCTGGTTGTTGAGACTTTCATATAAACTAATACACATAAATTAAATTTTAGTAAAGTGACTTGGCTAATAATAATAATAATAATAATAACAGTTTAAAAAAATTCAAGGGGATTGATATTTTTCAGGGTGTAATTTCCAAAGTACTGTCAAGAATAATAATTTCATGAACAGATTCCAAGAACTCGAGTGCTTTTTAGGTTAATGATTGGCTAGGAGTGAGATAGAGCTAGCTAACCTAAGTTAACCTTAGCTCACTAAACCTAACCTTGTCACATGACATGTTCTACAAGTATAGACTTGCTTTGAGACTGGCTATGACGTCACAGATGAATGGCGGTTGGAGGCTGGCAAAAAGGAAAATGTTTTTGTGTAATAAAAAGTCATTTCCAGCCTCCCACCGCCATTATTATTATTATTATTATTATTATTAGCCAAGTCACTTTACTAATATTTAATTTATGTGTATTAGTTGATATGAAAATCTCAACAACCAGCCATGCTTGCACCCACTTTTTTGCTTTCACTTTTGTTCCCATATTAATGCCAACTCTTATAACTATAAGCAACAGCAAAATGTAAATGGAATAACATTTCTGATAATGTTCAAAACAAAAGTCCTGAGGTCTTGGGTTTGAATTCTCAACTATGGTTGTCAGCCAATGAGTTACACAACAGAAAACTTTTTTTTTTGTGTTGCATGATAATTTGCCCATTTCGCGGTGTAGTGGCTAGTATACTTGGGTGTTATCCCAGAGGTTTTGGGTTCCAACTCGACTATGGCCAGAATTTAATTTTTGATCTGAGAGTTGGAAGGTTAGGTTAGGTGAAGTTAGGTTAGGTGAAATTAGGTTGGGTGAAGTTAGGTTAGGTTAGGTTAGGGGAGATTGTTTTAGTAAAACACCACCTTTGCCCCCACTTTTTCCTCACACATTTTGCTCCCAAGTTGTGCACTCACTTTTTCTCGCTCTTTTTGCTCTCACTTTTTGCTCCTACTTTTGCTTTCATATTTGCTCCCATACTTGCTGCTACATTTTATGCTCTCATATTTGCTCCCACTTTTGCTTACACTTTTTGCTCTCCCTTTTTTTCTCTCACTTTTAGCTCCCTCTTTTGCTTTCACATATGCTCCCATACTTGCTCCCACTTTTGCTTTCACATTTGCTCCCATACTTGCTCCTACTTTTTTTTGTTCCCACTTTTTGCTCTCAATTTTTGCTCCCACTCTTTGCTCCCACTTTTTTCTCCCAATTTTTGCTCCCACTTTTTGCTCCCACTTTTTTGCTCCCACATTTGCACCCATATATGCTCGCACATTAAACTATTGTTCTTATTACCAAGTTGTCTTTACTAGAGCTTAGTCTATGCTTGACAGTTGATATGGAAGCATCTGTGACTAGGTATGATAAGCCTCATGCATTCTATAAAGGATAGTCAAATATTGTGAAGCGAACCAAAAAAATGGAACTGTTATTTGGCGTTGTTCAAAACAACGTTCAAAACAATGTCGCAGTGACCTAAAAAGTAAAAATTGAGAGGTTTTAAGTGTCAGTGATCATCAATGTAGTGTACTGCATGAAACACTGTTGCTGTCAACAGAAAATCATGAAAATGTTAAAAAGCAAGTGCTACGAAACATTACTACTATTGAAAATAATTCAATGTTCAAAAAACCCTTAACATTATCAAAAGCCACGCAGACTCTACATGAGGACACTGTAGAGGAAGAGGAAGAGGAACAGGAACAGGAACAGGAAGAGGAACAGGAATATTTAACTGGTTTTAGTAATGTTGAGGATAATGTTGAGGATAATTATAGTGATTATAATAATAGTGATATAGATCATGCTGCTTATGATTATGATAGTGATAATGATCCAAAACAAGACAATAACGTTTTCAAGCCTATTGTTCACCGTGGAAGAAAAAGATCTACAACAAGCTTTGTTTTTAAAACTATAAAACACTATCGCAAAGGCAAAGACTTGTATTAAGTGTGCTTTTTATTGTCATAATCATGTATACTCTGCAATGTTAAATATTCTGACTTCTATAGAAAATAAAACAACATTGTACCATTATTTTCATTTATTTACAAACTTTATATACATTTTTTTTGGTCTCATGTAATATTTTAAGACAATACTAAACACTAAAACATTATTATTCTATACACATATATTTCTTTCTGTCCAATGTATGACTTATATATTCCATTATTATTTGACATTTGTTTTTTTATTTATTTAATTAAAATGAACCATGCACCTATTGTTTTTAAAACCTTCATAATTTAAGTGTACAGGTTGTACAGCATTATTGACTTCATCAAAACACTCTCCGACATATCATTAAACCGTGTAGGCAGAAATGTCTCCAAGTTTTCACATACACAAAGTACACGATCACCATATGCTGTTTTCAATTTCCGAATCTTGATAATGCGGAATGGAATATGCGTTGGCAATTCGCTGAGCTTCTTTGTCTCTAAGCCACATGCTTGCCCCACAGCATTCAAAACATTCATTGTAGTAGTCTATAAACAAAAGAAAAGCATATCTATTACACTCTAAAACAGCTTTAATAATATTGTGCAATTAGGGATTTTGCAGTATGCATGGCTGATAAATTTTACTATTTATGCAAGAAATTCCCTAACTGTAGCAGATACTGCTTTCCTGCATATAGCACAAGTGTTGAGTTCTAATGCACACTTGACACAGGCTATCATGTGTACACAAGGCAAAAATACAACACCTAGTTAATCTTGATAACAAATTTTACATAATTGTTGGTCACACTTTTGTATCTGTTCGTGAGACAAGTCTTTTTTTTTTCAGCCTCATGTATTTGCTAAGCATGTTCTAACTCTAAAGACACTTCTATGTCTTGTGCTGCAATCACGTTTTCTTTGCGAATAGTGTTCACAAATTCCTGACCTTTAAGCAACACCATGTATTTACAGTTAGGTAACCAACGAGCGTGTTGCACAAAAGGGTCAGCAGTCATTTGCGAATCCTTTAAAGCAAATCCACAATAAAAACATATTGTTGTATCCCCTTCACCAGTATAACAAAATCCAGCTTCACTTAGCTGTTTAGTAAGGTGTCTTAATATTAATGGCCAATCATTTTTATAAGATTCTAAACGTTTTTCAACAGAGCTGTACTCTGGGTGTGCTAGTGCTTTAGTCTTGCAAACTTCCCAATGTTTCAAAACACATGCCAATTCAACACTGTCTATGGCATATGGACCACATATATCGACAATACCGTTGTTGGCTGGTAATACATTATTATTATTATTTATTTGTTATTCAGCAACGTAAGTAGCGGCCAATGGTCTTGTGGTTCGGTAAAATGGATACACGGGTATGTTAGCCACTTGTTTTCCAAGCATGTAAGGACAACAAGGAGACCATCGCAAATGGTCTCTAAAGGGATCATCCCCTTCTTCCCAGTGTGAAAGTTCAATACGACAAAACACACAGCGCACCACATCTTCTCGGTTCAAGTAAAAAAAACGGCTTTCGCAAGTTTATGTGTCGACAAGAAGCCTACAGGCCAGGATTAAAATGTTAACAAACGATCATGTTCTGATTTTAAATTTAACCCACGTGGTAAATCAACTTGCTCACTTGTAGTATTTGGTACTAATGCCATATGTTATAATAATACTTTTTCTTATTGTAAGTTATTAACGTTGCACAGAGTACTTTAAAGCACAATGTATGCTTGTTCACTGTCTGTTCATTACGTTAATGGCGCATGACGACACCTAAAAGCAAACAAAATAACCAATCACTCAATCAGTCAATCAATCAATCAATATATACTTGTAAATAAAACTTTAACGTTAATTGGCATTAATATATCAAAACACCATAAAAATTATAATAAACTGTATGTCGCCACTAACAGTACCCCATGTACTTATTTTCTTTTTATAAAGCTGCAGTCATTAACATTCCCCTTTAACCAATACATAAACAAAAAATAATAATGTCATGTCATTTTGTTCAGATTATCATGTTCAAACCTGTGAATATTCGTTGAGTTCATAGGGTACAAATTTCCTCATTTTTCTACTAGAAAGCGCTATAGAGTTTAAGGAGATTAGATATCTAACATCTAACCGCCTTGACTTTCATAGTCAAGGAACAACTAAATTCGACATGCAAGCTACCCTCTGTAAGTCAAATAACAAAGCTTGCACCCGGCAACCAAGGCAATACGATATTAATATTATTATTATTATTATTATATTGTTATTATTATTATTATTATTATTATTATTATTATTATTATTATTATTATTATTATTATTATTATAGGAACGACATGTCAGTTAAATAAAAAAAATGTTTTTTACAAAATCCAATATGGCCTTGTACTTTCTCGGTAAACAACCAATATGGTCTTGTACCGGTTGCCAATACATAGTCATTAATCAAGAAAGCAATCATCGTCCTAGTCATGTACAGGTAATGAATTTTTTGTCTACGAGTTTTCATTAGTGGTAAAATGGAATAGCATTTTATGTTAGGCTTACCTGAGTTTTAAATAGTTCACTGCCTGGAAACCATGGTTGCACTTTACTTCGTCTCGGGTTTTCAGCGACTGCTACGGCGGTAAGGCTTTTCTTTCCAGGTTTCTAAAAATAAATAAAATAAACCGTTATAAATACCTAAATTCAGGTTAGTACATGCATTTCATAAAATAAAATATGAAACAAAAAATAAAACAAGTTAGTTTAAAAAAATAATCCCACCTTCACTTGCAGTGACTTGTTACTGTTTCCTTCTAGTGGGCTCAAAAGTAAACTGGTTTCTTGTATCTCAGACATATGAGGTATACCGGTTATCTGCAAACAAATAAATTAAAAATCGATAATTACCTAATCAATAACTACAAATTTAAGGTTCATTGGCATGGCATTATTAAAATAATCATTTATAGGTACTTACCAAAAAATAAAAGGATTTTTATTCCACAGCTCTACTGTATATGTCCGTGTGCTAAAATGGCAAGTGCATGACTAACACAATCGTTAACAGTTAGCCTAGCAACAGAAAAAGTTGTATTTTCTCAGCGTTTTGACCTTGAATGGCTGTCTCTCTCTCGCACGTGTTCCCACGTCTCTTCACATCCCTCAATCTGAATAAGATTCGTGTACCTTATACTAGTTTCATGTTACATCGGTAGTCCTGCTGTCTCAGAACCAAAATGGCGGTCTCTGCTTAAACAGCACATCTGTTAGCCACCACGAGGCAAGTAAGCTGATATCACACTTCCTGCTGACGTAGACATTCCTGCCTCGTCAGCACCAGCAACAGCTCTCACGAGTCCTCTGGCTAGGTACAATATTCAGTCACCAGTGAGCTGGACTGTGTGCGTGTTAGCATTCAAAACATGTGTGTGTCTTATTATTATTATTACTAAACATTTTACTGTAATAATAATTACTATCAAGCGGTCATACCAATACATGATCATGTTAACCACATACTTTCATCCTAAAACACATGACTTGACCCAGTTCTATATTTAGTTTATAACATTCCAGGCCAATGACCTTACCGTTTTGGCTCTTTGTGTACATGCACATGACTTGGTCGAGCAAATGTTATAGGTTTCAATATTCTAAAACCATTTACTGTGCCAGACAGCAGTCTCGCTTATCACTGTTTACTAGAATGTTAAAGATCTCCTTCAGGGGTAAAAAAAATCCTAGCACACTTAACTCATTTTCAAATATTTGCCTCTATCCCTCATAGGAAATGTCACGAAACCAACCGTCGTAAGCTGCCCCTCCATCCCACCAAAATAGCTATTCATTTCTTCCGGGCACGGTCACCGAGATCGCCAACGTCTAGGAATCACTTGGTCATATCATACAACCGTCTGTTGTGTCAGAGAGATCTCGTTCATCACCGTTAACTAAAACGGTAAAGATCACCTTCAGGGGTAAAAATCTTAGCATGCTTGTCACATTACAAAATTCGCCTTCATTCATTCGTCATAGGAAAAAATATCAAAAAGCTACCCCTCGTTTTACCATACATCGCCCCCGTCGAAATAGCCATTTCCCGTATCCACCATGGCCAATCATAGGCTCGTTGTAACATACGTCAAGCGCTACCGGCTCTCTGTCTACAAACACACTTTTATTTTAAAAAAATTAAAAAAATTAAAATGCCTAGTTTTTATTGTCCTAGAGACTTGAGATTTATTTTCTTGGTAGACGGGGTAGGGACCTTTCATTTATGTCAAACAAACTTATTTATCAACGTGTTAGTTTCCAAAATAGTAAAAATTCAAAAATTAAGGGTTTTTAAAGTATCTCAAAAAATTAAAAAGTTTTATTATAAAAAATAAAGGTCATAGAGACCATTGGTTTGAACTATTGAACAACGTTCTATCATGTTTGTTTTTTAAACTATCGCCTACTTTTAAAAACAAAAATTTTCAAAAATTAAAAAAAAAAATATCGAGCAATCTGTAGGAACGAGGACGTCAGCTCGAGTCCAACGACACCTCATTTGTTAAAATCCGACCATCCGTTCGCCAATGATCACCAATATTCGCGAGAAAGTAGGCTATCATTTTTTTCCTCCTACACCATTGAAACTTGCTGTCCTCCTAGAGGGAATACCCACCTTTCATTCACGTCAAACAAACTTTTTTCTAAGATTCGCCATTTCCAAATTAGTCCCAATCCAAAAAACAAAAATTTTCAAAAAAACATTTTTAAAATACCAACACACATGCTTAACAAAGAGGACGTCATCCCAACGCCAACAATACCTCGTTCGTTAAAATGCGACATAGCGTTCGGGAGATATCGGCAAAGTTCGTAGGGAAGTAGGCTGTGACCCAGAACCTACAACCTAGCACTACTACAACTTTTTATCCTAGAGACTTGAAATTTATTTTGGGGATAGAGGGCGTAGGGACCTTTCATTTATGTCAAACAGCCTTTTTTTTAGAAAACCTAGTTTCCAAAGTATAGGAATTTCAAATTTGAACTTCTTTCAACAAATGTAGAAAAATTAAAAGTTTTATTTTGAAAAATAAAGGTCATAGAGACCATTCGTTTGAGCCATGGCACAACGTTCTATCAGGTTTTCTTTTCATACTATCGCCTACTTTCGAAAACAAAAATTTTGAAAAAATTAAAAAAAATATAATACGTGGTCCATAGCAAATTCCCCCTCAGCTCGAGTCCAACGACACCTCATTTGTTAACATCCGATCTTGGATTCACGAGATTTCGCAAATATTACATGACTAAGGCTTAGTAGTGGGGCAAGGAGGGTCCTAGAGTGGGTTAGAACCATCACCACTCCCCTACTGCCACAAGAAGAGGGGAGTTATATTTCGGCATTAAAATATCAACCTAGGCGAGATGATTGACAGGCCGCCAGAAAAATAACGTACATTTTTATTGTGATGTTTCTCAGATTGCGACTCGAGAGAAGCAGGGAGGTGCGCGCGTTTAACGTGTAAAACTGAGCCGCTGCTGGGAAAGGAATAAAACTAAAAGGACAAAATAATATCAAGAGAGAGAAAACAAGAAGCGTATCTTGACACGAGCGCGCGTGCGAAGATCACGTGGCCAATATTCGCCAATGAAATAATTACATTTTGCCGCTAATTACATTGCACTAAATAACAAGATTAGAAGACATAAGATGACATAGTTGGCAAATTACATAGATGAAATTATGACAAATGTTTACCTTCATTTCATCTCATTTGTTGGAAAGTGTAATCACTGAGTAATCAATGAAGAAAGTGAAGGGGGGTAAATTGCGAGAAAATCTTTTGAAAATGACGCCAAGAGAACATCTAGTGATTTTTGGAGCGACTCTGCACGAAGACTTCTACTTGTGTCGCCTTGGGAGCAACTTCGCAGCTCAACATATCGGAATATAGTGTGGGAATTAATAATTTCATATACGGGAGGAGAGAGCGTTTAGCCCACCAAGATAACGGAGATATCCGGCCAAAGATATAAAGTCACAGTTTGGACTTAGGAAATTTCAGCGATATTATAGTGCGAGAATACAAGAAGTGATATACGTGAAGATGACGTGCTGTTACCGCAAGAAAACGGTTCGAGGCCCGGTGATATGAACATGTGAATTTTTAAGACAACAACGAATGGACCTTTAAATATTTCAATGCACATTTTATTAGTTATAGTCATATAACTTACGTGTTAAACATGTAATTTTTTTGAAGAACAAAAAATAGATGAATCAGTACAAATCCGACGTAAGTTTGGACTTGCAATTTGTAAAATATTTTGCCTCTATCGTGGATCAAGTGAACTTTGAAATTCTACGAACATTTACGATAATATTGTTAATTTTCAGAGTTATTTAGAAATACGAGAAAGTGAAACAAAAGCAAACTTTAAAAATTCTACGAATAATAATAATAAAAAAAACAATTCACCAAATATTTTGGGAACTACGAGAGTTATTCAGTACATTAAATATGACTTCAAAGGTTGAGTTATGGGGAATGTACGTATGTATTACGATATGTGCGAATAGAGCAAAATGCTACAGGGGAACATTTCCTCAATCATTGGATTTGGAACTCGAGTGATATCTGCGTAGTATACTGGAATAGCACCGTGGAGGCCAGCACAAGATATCAAGAGATCTTCATTCAAAAATACGACTTGATGTTGCACACGAGAGTGAAGGACATATTGGAGATGTGCCGATCATCGGAGCAGATGCAGTAGAAGGACATGGAGCAGATCATCCTAGAGCGGAACAACATGTACCATGAGAACCGATAAGGACAACAAAGATTGGGATCACATCAGGAAATTCACCGCAGAACTGTAGATCGAAATCCATTCTGTTTCCTTGTTGACATGTAGAGCGGTGCACGAATGGCTATTTTTTAATTAAGTCTCCAAGTATTTAGAACTGCATTTGTTCATTATTACATTTTTGGATACAAAATTTTGGTTCAATATTTGACATTTGGAATTTAGTCTATTCGTTAGGGTTTTAGTATTCGAATCTTTAAGAATTTTAGAATTTAAACTTGAACTTCTGGTTAGTTGAATTTTATTGACACAGTAATCAATTCTTGTGAGTTTTTGATACTAAGTTATCATAAATGATGCGTTATTAATATTATTAATCAACGTTGGGGAAACATCATAGCCACCCACATAATCTCTTTATAATTCATGATTTTAATTATTTTTGTGCATCAGTTTATGTGGAAGGAGAATGTCGTTTTATTATGTACATATTTAATTTAATTAATGGAAGATTTTCAATAAGCACATTTAATCATTTAAAGTGATGGCTAGGCTTGTATTTACGAAGACTTTTAGTTCAGGTACGGTAGCAATAGGGAGAGGATATGTCGCAACTCAGGTTAAACGTGGCCAGGCGCACGACGGGATACTTTCTGAGAATTTGAGGAAACAAGGACTGACGCTTCTTGGGTCACTTTTCCGAGAAATTGGTTCACCAGAGGTCAAGTCCACGCAGACAAGGGAAGCTTGCCTCATGACGACAAGGACATCCTTATTTGGTTACAAGCACAGCAATTCTCAGAATCGACACCACGCCATGGCTGGGCGAATCATAAGTTGGACGCCAACACAGGTTGGAGAAGATGCGCAGAAGATGATTGGTCAGCTGTCGCGTGTGAGGAGTACAGAAGAGAGGGGTTGAAGAAAAGTTTTATAAGACGTGACCCGTGGACCAAGAGTGCATTCTACTGATTCTACTCTATTTAATTCAATTCGATTTGATCTACACTTCTACGTTTGAGCATGTATAAGCCCTTGTCCAGTTATAGTTGTAATATGTTGGGGACACATCTCGTCCACTCATATTAATGACGACAGTTGTGTATCAGGTTGTTATCATAAATGGGATTTATGAAGCTAGGCCTTCATCTCAAACAACTTATTAACTACATCAAGTACTTCAAGAAGATGACGGCGATTTCGTGCAGCAGACTTCAGATTTGCTCGTGGGCGAGTGAAACCAATCTCATTAAGACACCTGCGGTGAGCGAAATGACAACATCACACATATCTCTCTGTTTTTTTAATCAGTAAATCTTTTCTTTGGGCACAGTAAATTTAATTGCATTTAGTTTCTGGTACAAGTTAACGTAATCTCATGTCTTCGAATCCGTTTGTCTTAGCCACCACGTTCATTGTACATTCTAATTCTTCCATCATAATGTTTTTTTTAATATTTGCTCTTTTTATTATTATTATTACATTCAATTCTTTAGATTCATTCTTCGTGTTTCCTCATTGTCGTTAGAAGTAGCTATAAGTCGACCCTATCCTCTCTTAGCAAATATTACGCTGGTTGGAAGCTTAAGTCTCCCTACGGGCTGAGTAAGAAGAATCGGCATAGCCGAGGTATTATGGTGAGTGATTTAGGTTTTTATTCCGCGGTTCAAATAGGATTGAACCCAGTGGCACCCAACAAGATGAAGGTTTATTGTGGTTCGACTACAGTACTTCTGGTAAATGATTACATTTGTACGCCCAAGTGCGGCAAGTACCGTTAAAAATAGTACATTTGGTCGCCCAAGTGGGACCAGTACCAACAAAACTAGTACAAGTTGACAAATTAAAAATACTTAAGTGATATCAGAGTAGGGAATTTATTACGAGGTGAATATTTATTAGAATAAATAAATAAATTAATTAATAAATAAGAGAATGAATTAGGATAGCTAGTTAATTAAACCAAGACATAGTTAGATGAGGAGATAATATTGTATACAAATAAATGTAAATGCGTCATGTGAAATTAGAAATGCAGGTCCCCAGAATTTCCATTTTTTTTCATATTTTTAATTGAAGTGAACAATTATTATTCTATAGTGTTAGAACATTAAGGGTGGAGAAAGAGACTTTCGTTTTTTAATTTTATTTTATACTAGCAGAAATACCCGTTCTTCAAACGGTGTTGGGTGTTAACACTAGACATTATCAATTGAGATACTGATGAAATGGTTAGCGGTTTGTCATTCCTTCGTACGTTTACCAGAACGAAGTTAGTTTCCTGGGAATATCACACACACTGTTAATTTAGGGGCCTTAAAATGTGGTTTTTGGAGATCCTTTATATACTCCCGAATTGTGTGTCTCACATTGAGAAGCGCAACATATGCTTTGCTCGTCCTTCTAGGATAATTCTTATATTTCGCCTATTTTAACATGTATATTTAGAAGTTTTTCCCTATATCCACATTTCTACTGTATGAAAAGTACGGTGAAGAGTTTTATAAATGATTGGTGTATTGACTCTCTTGGATACAGTACCTAATTTTACGATGCACCAAGCATCCGAACACGTGTCATAGGCGTACATAAAGATACACAGAAAGACAGACAGACAATTCTATGTCTACAACATATCACCCAGATATCCAAATATGGGTATATCTACCACACAGTATCAAATAAAATCATCCTTACGATGAACCCGTATGTCGACAAAAAGAAAGAAAAGAAGATTAGATAAAATGTGCTCTCAAACTAAATTCACCAAACGTGAAGCCTACTTCCTGACGTGAAATAGAATTGAAAGCCTTGTAGACGAAACGCAATACACGTCACATAAAAACTGACCCTCTACGTTGTGTTAGGTCTCCATACACAGGAAGACCCCTTTCATAAATTATAAAGGCTTGTGGTGCAGTAAAATTCAGGTTCTTTAACCTCAAATGGCCCAAATTCCTAAAAGCCGCAAAAAATGCTGATTCAATTCAGGAATTTTTGAAAATAATGTTGCTGTTTGGAGATATAATAGACCTTCTGTACCATATGTCGTACGTGAAAATTGCGTGAAATAATTCTAAGTTACCCCTTTACCCCCTTAATTGCATTGATGAATTATACATTCTAAGTTGGTTCCGTGATAACCTTATAGCCATTTGCAAACTTTCACAGAAACGTAATAAATGGAGTGACATTGCTTCTTACAGAAATAGATGGAAAGTTGGATGTCACCCCTTGAGATAATTTTGTCATGGTTACCGACTTGCATTCCTTCATTAGTTTGTTAAATTAAATTCGTTTTCAGGGAATATCTCAGAAACTGTTGGATTTAGAGCCTTATAATATAGTTTTCTAGGAACCATTAGGGCCCCCCAAGTTTTGTTTCTGGCACCGAGGGGCTTTGTCTCGTCGTTGTACGCCATAATTAATATTACTACCATGACGAATGAAAGAGAAAGTGAGAGGACTCCTCAAGTTCAAGCGCGCCCCGCCCGGCAGAGCTAGAGTGGGCAAGTTCCACGCTGCCGGTCAGCTGGTCTTAGGGATAATGCCAAGGGAAACGAATTACTTTGTAATTGATACTCTTTTAAAAAGTAATTAGCGATTACAATTAAAATAACCACGGCAGGGCACGATGGAAAATATAATTCACGGATAAGTAGGCTACTACGATCTCCATTACATGTTACGGAATGCACAGATTCCTGGAGTAGGCTCTACAGACTGTTACTTTTGTTGTTTCTTGTTGTGGCAATTTAGTTTCCTCAGATTGAGAGACTAAAGAAGGTGAATTTGTGGGTCTGAATCTAATTAATGAACATGGGGGAATGGCAGAGCGGCCCTTGAGAGCACTAGTGACACAGTTGAGATGGCTATCCTCAGAGGGAGTGATGCCTATGTGGTGATTACCTAATTCCTCAATGAGGGAAATAAATTGGGCCATGGGATTGAGCGCGTTAATTACCGCTTGCCTGACTGATTTACAAAGGCTAATACCAATAGGTGGGTGGATGAGGACCATCGTGGTCTGAAGGTTAATGCCATTGGGTGAAGCGTACCACAGCTCTTTCTCGAAATCAAATGTCAGGAATGAAACGTGGCCCGGTGAGGGAAGAGGTGAGCTAGAGAGTGAGGAATCTGATTTTGATGAAGCTGGTTTAAGTGGAACGAGTATACCATCTCGTTTTTGGGTAGGCCCATTCGGAATTAGTGTTTTTGAATTGACAGGGGTATAATTTGGGCTTTTAAGGTCATCAGTAGGGCTAGGACTTTTAGGTGCTAAAAATCGGGAAAATATTTATTTTTTATGTATTAAAAATACTTGAAAATTTAATATGTGACTAAAAAGTAAAAATATTTTAATATAATTTAATAAATAATGTTATTTGGTTTTACGTCCCTTTTAACAACCCTGGCTTTTAGAGACGCCGGGGTGCCGGAATTTTGCCCCGAAGGGGATCTTTAACGTGCCAGTAAATGTACTGACACGGCTCCCTCGCATTTACGCACCCTCAAATGCCAGCTGACTGCGCCAGGTTTCGAACCTGCAACCTTGGACTCAGCAAGCGAGAACGTTACCCCTGAGCCACGCAGCCAGGCAATATATAATATAATTTAGTTGATTAATGTAAATATAAACAATATGCAGTACTCACGAATGCAATTTATTCTATGTCTGACTGACTGACTGCTCTAACATTACAATAAACAAGGAGATACATCGTCAGGTTGTCCATCACAAATGACCGACGATTATCGCGAAACACTTATTCTGAAGGCGCAAAACTGCGGCAATATGTTTCTTGCCCTGGAGGTGTTGTGTAACTTGAGATTGCTGTTCAGCCTTTATTGCTTTCCCACATGGTTGGCAGAACAGAATCAGAAGTAAAATTATCTTTAAATTCTGCAACATACTGCTCCAGACAATAAATTCTAGTTGTTTTTACTTAAGACATCGTAAAACTGACTTACACTTCACAGTGCCAGAAATGAACTGCATGTGAGTGACTCTGGTTCCAGGTAGCTGGGGAGGGGGAGGTCTAGCACGTGGTGCAATATGGCTATCGACAAGGAAATCCCCGACTTCCACAGTGAGTGGCACGGGGCGACAAGTTAAGAATAACACAGTTGCAAGCTCACATACGCTCTGCATGAAGATTAGATAGCCCACAGGTTCTTCTCCGATGAAGTAACACACAACAAAAATGCAATAAACTGAAAGATCTAGCATACTGATATAAACAAATGTAAATATTATGTCTTTTTTGTGCTAATAAGTGAAAAGCAGGAATTTATGTATTTATAGAAAAAATGCTAAAATATGTATTTACATAAAAATATTTATTTACCTAAAAATCCTAGCCCTAGTCATCAGGGTCCTGAGTTATCAGGAATATTATGCCCGGGTACGTTAATGTGCGTGGTTTAGTGTCACTGCGCGACATGTTTGTGTTCGTGAGTGTATAAGTGCGTGTAATGAGTAAGAGGTAATGAGAGATAGTGGTCAAATACCTTGGTCGACCAGAGAATAAGGAAAGAGAAAAACAAATTTACCAGTCACTCAAAGTTATCCAGTTTAAATACAGTTGGAGCTGTGACGTTCAGTGCGCTGATGAAATTTGAAATAATGAAATAATTAATTATTGGCTGCTTGGTAGGGTGAAGGGATGAGCTAAACTTGTATTAAAACTCGAGGGAGACAGGAGTTGCTTGACTAGGATGGTTACAGGGTTGGTATGGTGTTGGATATTTGAATGGTAGAGGAGTGACTTAATCTGCACTGTTACTACGAGGGATGCAAATTAAGCCTATAGGAACGTAGTGGAATGGCTTGCAATATCGAAGTCGAGGCGATAGCGTGGACTAGACTTAGTAGAAAGGCTGGCAAGGCTGGCGGATCATCGATTTCGTCAATTGGCGTTAGAAGACGGAGCTGGGAGCAGTGGCGTGCAGTTTGCTTGGATGCTGGACTCGGAATGATGATGGACAAAACAGTAATATTAACAAAGAAATATGTTTGAAGTAGGCCTACACAAAACATAAAACGCTGATGTACACAAGACACAATGAACTGAATTTAAGAACTGAAAGCAGAGAAAATTCAATTTAATTCACACAAATATCTCACACAGTAGTTTCCCCCGCACTTTTCTATGACCCGGTTCGACGGAACAACAGGACACGTGTTGGACATAATCGCTTTCAGTGACTCTAGCGGCGGGACCACGAACTACCCTTCTATAATGGCGGAGTCCTCACACTAGGTCCTTCTATTCGTCATGTTACTACTAATAATAAAACTAATAATACTATAATATAGGGATAGGAATATAATATACCTGACGTACCACACCCACAGGTGTAAATCGAGTGAAAAAAATCTAGAGTACCCCTTGATCCCCTTAAGCGTATTATACGTATTGATGAATTTTACAGCTTAATTTGGTTCCGTGATAACCTTCTAGCCGTTTGCAAACTTTCACACTAATGTAATTAACGGAATTGCATTGCGTCTTATTACTGAAATAGATGGACCTCTGAGATTCTGTTGCCATGGTTACCGGCTTGCATTCCTTCATTAGTTTATTTATTTACACTGTTTACGCCCACATTGGAGCACCAAAATCAAACCTTATATACTAAGTCTTCAAATACTAAGTTCAGTTCTTAATTCTTGATAATTTTTCCTTTCCCAATACTTCTTCATTCTGGAAGATCTTGCAGCTCGTTCTTATGCTGATATAGCATACTGCTTACGCTTCGGAGGGGAAGTAAAGCCGGCGGTCCCATGTCATAGATTTATGGCATGTTAAAGATCCTTCCACTAATTGCACCTGTGTGAAGCTAAATTGGATAGGTTAAGAATGTAAACAACGCTCTTAGGTTTCTACGTTCGTTGCCAAGCGCCGACTGCGGTGGCGTCTAGTAGCTAAGTTCTGAATTAGACCTAGTAGTCGTTGACGGTGGCGCTTGGTGGCAAAAGTAGGAACTATTTGAAAAATTATAAGTTGCAGTACTTAAAATTAAAAAAACAGATACACACCCTAATACAGTCATCACAATTAACACCGGTTATCAGACAGATTCTACACACACCCAAAGTACACGGGGCTACATGACCGCGTTGTCGCAGCCCCTAAACTTAAGAACCAACCAACCAACTGCTTACGCTGTGAAATTTTGAATGCTAGTCGAGTGTATTTGTTATTCAGAAGCCGTTCCTCCTCTCCATGTTCAATATGATGCTTAGTAATTTTCAATTCGTTAAATCCATTTGTATTTCTTTAAACCAAGTGATTTTTGTTTAACTGTCCCAAAAGAAGCCAAAAAGTTGTTTGGCAAGCGGGATATGTGTCCAAAAAATGCAATCCTTCGTTTTCGCATCGTGTCAATGATAGATTCATTTTCCTTGTAAAGTATTGAATTGGGCAAAAGTCTCCACTGGCCCTCAACCTGGTGTTTTTTATTGAGTATTGTCCGAAGAATCCGTCTATCAACCTTCTGTAGTTTGTCAGTTGTTGACCGGGTGTTTAGTTTAAATCAAGTTTCACTTGCATATGTTGCTTCTGGCTTTTAACGACGGAGAAATAATGTCGAAGTTTAGCATTAATCGAAAGAGACTGTTTCTTATATATTGGCCAGGTAATCTGTTGTGCTCGCGCAATTTTAGTGTTCGACTATCTATTGATGCTCTTTCATTGGCATTCCAAGTGATGATCTCACTAAGATATTTAAATTTTTTGACAATCCTTATTTTCTGGGCTTTATGCAGTACAATATGTGATGTGTCAACTTGAAAAGATGGCATAATTTCTGTTTTCTCAAAATAAATTTTCAACCCAACCTTTGCTGCTAATCGTTCCAATTCCTCTACCTGAAATTTAGCTTCTTCGATACTAGTTGCTAATAATGCTAGATCATCTGCAAAGGCGATACAATTTAGTCGATTTTTTTCCAATCATAACATTCGGTGAACAACCCTTATCCCATTGACGCATAACTTTTTCCAGCACACTATTAAGCAACAATGGAGTTAATCCATCTCCCTGCCGAAGACCAGTATGGATTTCAAATGACTCAGAGGTTTCACTTCTAAACCTAACTCTAGATTTAGTATTCTTAAGAGTGACCGCAATAAGGTTAACAAGTTTTCGATGTAAACCAAATTCAGTAAGGACATTTAATAGAGATTCGCGATGGATACTATTAAGCTTTTTGAAAATCAACGAATGTGATCACTAAATCTTTGCTCCTAATCCTGTGATGTTTTATAATCCATTTGAGACTGATAATTTGATCTTGACAGCTTCGTCCTGGACGGAAACCACCCTGATATTCACCAAGTTCATTATCAAGTTGTTCGTGAATTCTGGAATATAAAATCTTTGAAAAAATCTTATACGTGACATCCAGCAACGATATTTCTCGATAATTGCTAAGATCTGATATATCGCCCTTTTTGTGTATGGGGTGTATAATTGCAATATTCCACACTTCAGACAATTTTTCTGTATTCCAAATGTCAATGAGATGTTTATGTAGGTTATGAATAGTCTGTACATTAGCATTCTTCCAAAGTTCTGCTACTCTCCTGCGGCTTTAAAATTCTTAAGTAAATCAATCGCTGTACGCACCTCATCGTAAACCGGCGGTATGAACTTTTCCAGGGGTGTTTTATTTCTAGGATAGGGATCTAATTCAAAAGAATCTTCAGGTTCATCACTAATAAGTAATTTTATGAAGTAATCAGCAAAAATTATTGCATTGTCATAATCATTATGGGCCACCTGCCCGTTCGTATCCTTCATCAAAAGAGTAGGGGGAGTAAATTTTGATTGGTATTGTTTAAATGTCCTATAATAGTCTCTTGTTTTATGGCGATTGAAAGCTTCATCAATACATTTTAATGTTTCCTTCTGTTAATCTCTTTTAACTTTCCTGATTTCTTTGGCCGTTAACCGTCTAGCATTGATTAATTATTCCCTAGAACTTAGTTTTTTGTTGCTGGTCCTTCAATTAAGCTGTACGCTAGCGTAGAATTGCTATATCACAATCCTCATTCCACCATGCATGTTTCTTTCGTTTTTAATGGGAGCAACGTCTTCTGCTTCGACTTTTAATTTGTTAACAGTGGTCCCCAAGTTGTCACTTAAAAGCGTGATGGATTGCTCAAAATATACTGGATTATTGATAACTGAACTAGGATCATAAAATCTTTTGCTATTGAATTTTTGTGGTTTATTTTCCCTTTTAGGAGTCAATTTGATTTTAATCTTGGAAATGTAATGATCCGAATCAACATCAACACCACGAAGGACTTATACATCATAAATTTATTTGTGAAATTTCCGATCCATGGCCACAAGATCTATCTGAAACTCTCCTAACGTAATATTAGGACAGTTCCAAGTCATTAATTTATGTGGTCTCCTCTTAAACCTTGTTGTCTCCATAATTAGACAATGATTGATACAAAATTCAATTAACCGTTCACCATTCCTGTTTGTTAGACGAAATTTCCTCTCCCGTCCAATCTTTGCATTGAAATCTCCAAGTAAAATTTTAATATTAGTATCAGATATATTGGTTACCAATTGGTCAAGTTCATCCCAAAATTGATCCGTTCCCTCAGTATCAGTTCTATTTTTGTCATTTGTTGGTGCATGAACATTTATCAATGTGTAGGCTATATCATGTTTTCCACTTTAACTGTTAACAATGCAACTCGTGGGGAATTTGAGGAAAAATCCGTAAAGGAATCTAGTATTTTATGGTGTACCAAGAAATCTACTACAAATTGAGGGACTTTTGCATTACCCTTTCTCCTGGAGGCCCTTTATAGAGACGATACCCACCTGATTCAATTGGGTTCTGATCAGTATTACGTAATTCATGAAGAGCAGTGATCACAATTTTGTGTTGATCCAAGATATCAGTTAGATGCTTTAACTTACCAACCTTCATCAAAGAATTAACATTTAATGTTGCCATATATGAGAACTTTCCCGGCTTGTTGAATTTAAGTACGTTTGTAGTGTGATTAGTCTGCATGTTGGGTCATTGCATCTCGAGGCGCTCCGAATCGCCTTAATCCTCTACCTCACACCCCACCGTATACGAATGGTGTCTTCGCTTGGTTAATGATGTAACTGTCCAAACCGGTGGATTTCAAAAGAAGACTCTCCATATTCATTTGATTATCAGATCAATGATCAAGAATCTGACCGTGGTCAGGGTGTACAATCCCAGATGTGATCTGAAATTAGCTTTCTGGGAATATCTCAAAAACGGTTGGTTTTAAGGCCTTAAAAAGTGGTTTTTGGGGACCGAGTTTTTTGTCTCACATTGAGGGGCTGAAAATGAGCTCTGTCTCGTCCTTTTACACCTATTTCAGCATGCATTTTAAAGGGGTAGGCCCCCTTTTCTGAGAGGTACGGAGAAGTCTTACATCAATGATTAGTCTCGTAACTCTGATGGATATGTGTACCAAATTTTACGTTGATACACCCAGCCGTTCTCGAGTTATAAGGGAACAAAGTTGTCCACAGACAACCAAACAAACAAACAAACAAAAAACAAACAGACAGACAAAAACATTATTTTCGCGCGCATCCATCATAAAACAGTCTGAAACGTGTAAAAAACTCAAATTTCCGTAGAAATTCAGAAGGAACAGACAAACTCTCATTTTTATATAGAGAGAGAGATATACTGCACCGCTCGGCGTTGACCGTGTTTTATAGGGTTTACTCGATAACCGTTGGAGACACATGAAATGTGATAAGGACCTTTCGGATAGAAAATTAAATTTTAAAGCTCATATGTGCCATCAAAAGTTTGCTATTGCTTAGCGTTCTCTTTTTATTTGAAATGGAAATATGACATTTTGAAATCAAAGAGTGTAGTGACCACACTAAAATGGTCGCCATTTTTAAACAGTGGAAAATATCGGAATAAAAAGTAGCCTATGTGTAAACCTGGTAAATCAGCTACATCCATGCAAAATTTCATTTCAATCGGACCAGTGGTTCTTGCGTGATTGAGTAACAGACAGGACGACAGACAGACACACACCATCTCATTTTTATATAGTACTAGCAGGTACCCGCGGCTTCGCTCGCGTCATAGTCGTGTCATATTGTTCTTCAATGAAATGCAGGTTTAACCCCGTTCACACCCCTTTAGAACTTGAATATCCAAAAATCCCTCCTTAGTAGACGTTTTCGACGCACAACAAACATAATCCCAAAATATCATTCTTCTAACTTTAATAGTTTTGGTTGGTCGATGAGAGTGAATATCCAAAATTCCTTCCTTAGTGGACGTTTTTCTTCCAGAATTTCACCCCTCCCCATGAGCCCCTTAAATTGGATTTATGAAAATACGGTCGAACACCTATTTATTAAATTATTTATTTATGTATTTATTTATTTATTTATTATTATTAAGCTGATTGTTTTCCTCTGAGTTTCAAACTCCTCGCCTATGTCGTTTAGGAGATGCATGCTCCGTTAGGAATCCTTCAACCCCCACTTTTCACCCCTTTACTCTTAATATACATTACATCGAAAAATAATTAGACATGTGTCAGCTTATTTTTAATGATTGGTTTATATGCCAAGTATCACATCCCCAAATGAAACCACTCGTGAGATATTGTTATTCAATTAAATGCAGGTTTACCCCCTTAACACCCATTTAGAAGCTGAATATCCAAAAATCTTTCCTTAGTGGACGTTTTCGACATACAATGAACATATCCCCAAAATTTCATGTTTCTAACTTCTATAATTTTGGCTGGGCGATGATGAGTGAGTGAGTCAATCAGGTCATTTTCTTTCAATTATTTTCACCAGAATTTTACCCCTCCCCATGGTCCCCTTAAATTGAATTTATGAAGAAACGCTCGAACACCTATTAACTTATTTTTTAAGCTGTCTTTTTCCCCTGAGTTTGATGAGTGAGTGAGTTAGTCAGTCAGTTAGGACACTTTCTCTCCTTTTTTCGCAGAATTTCACCCCACACCATCGGCCCCTTAAGTTGAATTTATGAAAAAACGTTCGAACACCGATTTACTTAATTTTTAAGCTGATTTTTTCCGCTGAGTTTAAAACTTCTCACCTATGTCTTTTAAGAGATACACGCTCCGTTAGGAAACCTTCAACCCCCACTTTTCACTCCTTTCACCTTATAATATACACCACATCGAAAAACCCTTAGACACATGTCTGCTTATTTTTAATGATTAGTTTATGTGCCGAGTATCACATCCACAAATGAAACCACTCGTGATATATTGTTAGTCAATAAAATGCAGGTTCAACCCCCTAAGACCCCTCTAGAACCTGAATATCCGAAAATCCTCCCTTAGTGTACGGTTTTGACATACAACGAACATATCCCCAAAATGTCATGTTTCTAACTTCATTAATTTTGGCTGGGCGATGATGAGTGAGTGAGTAAGTCAGGACATTTTCTTTCATTTCATTTTCTCCAGAATTTCACCCCTCCCCATGAACCCCTTAAATTTGATTTATGAAAAAGAAACTGTCGAACACTTATTTACTTATTTTTAAGCAGCTTTCACTTCCTGAGATTGAAGAGTGAGTGAGTCAGTCAATCAGTTAGGACACTTTCTTTCCTGTCCCCCCCCCCAGAATTTCACCCCTTCCCATGCAGGTTCAACCCCCTTAAGACGCCTCTAGAACCTGAATATCCGAAAATCCTCCCTTAGTGTACGGTTTTGACATACAACGAACATATCCCCAAAATGTCATGTTTCTAACTTCATTAATTTTGGCTGGGCGATGATGAGTGAGGGAGTGAGTGAGTGAGTGAGTCAGGACATTTTCTTTCATTTTTTTCTCCAGAATTTCACCCCTCCCCATGAACCCCTTAAATTTGATTTATGAAAAAGAAACTGTCAAACACTTATTTACTTATTTTTAAGCAGTTTTCACTTCCTGAGATTGAAGAGTGAGTGAGTCAGTCAATCAGTTAGGACATTTTCTTTCCTGCCCCCCCCCCCCCGAATTTCACCCCTTCCCATGGGCCCCTTAAATTGGATTTATGAAAAAAAATAACGGTCAACACCTATTTACTTATCTTTTAGGCTGATGATTTTCCGCTGAGTTCAAACTCCTCGCCTATGTCGTTTAGGAGATACACGCTCCGTTAGGAATTCTTCAACCCCCACTTTTCACCCCTTTCACCTCATAATATACACCACATCGAAAAACCCTCTGACACGTGTCTTCTTATTTTTAATGATCAGTTTATATGCCGAGTATCACATCCACAAATGAAACCAATCCGGAGTTATTGTTATTCAATGAAATGCAGGTCCTACCCCCTTAACACCCCTTTAGAACCTGAATATCCGAAAAACCTCCCTTAGTGGACGGTTTGGACATATAATGATCATATCCCCAAAATGTCTTGTTTCTAACTTCAATAATTTAGGCTGGGCGATGATAAGTGTGTCAGGACTTTGTATCTTTCAATTTTCTTTTTTCAGAATTTCACCCCTCCCCATGGGCCCCTTAAATTCGATTTATGAAAAAACGGTCAAACACCTATTTACTTATTTTTTAAGCTGATTTTTTTCCGCTGAGTTTCAAACTCCTCGCCTATGTCGTTTAAGAGATACACGCTCCGTTAGGAACCCTTCAACCCCCACTTTTCACCCCTTTCACCTCATAATATACACCACATCGAAAAACCCTCAGACACGTGTCTTCTTATTTTTAATGATACGTTTATATGCCGAGTATCACGTCCCTCAATGAAACCAAGCCGGAGATATTGCTATTCAATGAAATGCATGTGTACCCCCTTAAGACACCTTTAGAACCTGATTATCCAAAAATCCTTTCTTAGTGCGCATTTTCGACTTACCACGAACATATCCCCAAAATTTCATGTTTCTAACTTTAATAGTTTTGGCTGGGCGATGATGAGTCAGTCAGTCAGTCAGTCAGTCAGTCAGGACACTTGTTTTTATATAAGAGATAAGCATCGGTCCTAGTGGAAAATAATTCAATCACCTGAAACCAAAAATGCATGGGACGAAAAAAAACATCAAAATATCATATTGGTTCCGGACCCTAAAAGACGTGAAAAATATAATAAAAGTATTAAAAAAAACAATTTTTCGAAATTTCATTCGAATCAATTTTTATGCCATTCCTGGGACTTAGAAAATTCCGGCCAAAAAGTACAAAATCATTAATAACTCCCTAAGTATTCGTCGTATGATGAAATAGCAAGAGACAAAAAAGATGTAATGTGTTATTGTCTACAACATAGGCCATGTATAACTTTACACTCAGACATATTACGTTTCCTCCCCCTCCCCATATTTTCACCCCTCACCATGGGCCCCTTATATTGGATTTATGAAAAAACGGTCAAACACCTATTTTGTTATTTTTTATGCTGTTTTTTTCCGCTGAGGTCCAAACTCCTCGCCTATGTCGTTTAAGAGATACACGCTCGGTTAGGAAACCTTCAACCCCCACTTTTCACCCCTTTCACCTCAAAATATACACCACATCGAAAAACACTCAGACACGTTTCTTCTTATTTTTAATGATGAGTTTATATGCCGAGTATCAAATCCCCCAATGAAAGCAATCTGGAGATATTGTTATTCAATGAAATGCAAGTGTACCCCCTTAACACCCCTTTAGAAACAGAATATCCAAAAACCCTTCCTTAGTGGGCGTTTTCGACTTACAACGAACATATTCCCAAAATTTCATGTTTCTAACTTTAATAGTTTTGGCTGGCCGATGATGAGTCAGTCAGTCAGTCAGTCAGTCAGTCAGGACACTTGTTTTTATATAAGAGATAAGCATCGGTCCTAGTGGAAAATAATTCAATCACCTGAAACCAAAAATGCATGGGACGAAAAAAAACATCAAAATATCATATTGGTTCCGGACCCTAAAAGACGTGAAAAATATAATAAAAGTATTAAAAAAAACAATTTTTCGAAATTTCATTCGAATCAATTTTTATGCCATTCCTGGGACTTAGAAAATTCCGGCCAAAAAGTACAAAATCATTAATAACTCCCTAAGTATTCGTCGTATGATGAAATAGCAAGAGACAAAAAAGATGTAATGTGTTATTGTCTACAACATAGGCCATGTATAACTTTACACTCAGACATATTACGTTTCCTCCCCCTCCCCATATTTTCACCCCTCACCATGGGCCCCTTATATTGGATTTATGAAAAAACGGTCAAACACCTATTTTGTTATTTTTTATGCTGTTTTTTTTCCGCTGAGGTCCAAACTCCTCGCCTATGTCGTTTAAGAGATACACGCTCGGTTAGGAAACCTTCAACCCCCACTTTTCACCCCTTTCACCTCAAAATATACACCACATCGAAAAACACTCAGACACGTTTCTTCTTATTTTTAATGATGAGTTTATATGCCGAGTATCAAATCCCCCAATGAAAGCAATCTGGAGATATTGTTATTCAATGAAATGCAAGTGTACCCCCTTAACACCCCTTTAGAAACAGAATATCCAAAAACCCTTCCTTAGTGGGCGTTTTCGACTTACAACGAACATATTCCCAAAATTTCATGTTTCTAACTTTAATAGTTTTGGCTGGCCGATGATGAGTCAGTCAGTCAGTCAGTCAGTCAGTCAGGACACTTGTTTTTATATAAGAGATAAGCATCGGTCCTAGTGGAAAATAATTCAATCACCTGAAACCAAAAATGCATGGGACGAAAAAAAACATCAAAATATCATATTGGTTCCGGACCCTAAAAGACGTGAAAAATATAATAAAAGTATTAAAAAAAACAATTTTTCGAAATTTCATTCGAATCAATTTTTATGCCATTCCTGGGACTTAGAAAATTCCGGCCAAAAAGTACAAAATCATTAATAACTCCCTAAGTATTCGTCGTATGATGAAATAGCAAGAGACAAAAAAGATGTAATGTGTTATTGTCTACAACATAGGCCATGTATAACTTTACACTCAGACATATTACGTTTCCTCCCCCTCCCCATATTTTCACCCCTCACCATGGGCCCCTTATATTGGATTTATGAAAAAACGGTCAAACACCTATTTTGTTATTTTTTATGCTGTTTTTTTTCCGCTGAGGTCCAAACTCCTCGCCTATGTCGTTTAAGAGATACACGCTCGGTTAGGAAACCTTCAACCCCCACTTTTCACCCCTTTCACCTCAAAATATACACCACATCGAAAAACCCTCAGACACGTATTTCTTATTTTTAATGATGAGTTTATATGCCGAGTATCAAATCCCCCAATGAAAGCAATCTGGAGATATTGTTATTCAATGAAATGCAGGTGTACCCCCTTAACACCCTTTAGAAACTGAATATCCAAAAACCCTTCCTTAGTGGGCGTTTTCGACTTACAACGAACATATTCCCAAAATTTCATGTTTCTAGCTTTAATAGTTTTGGCTGGGCGATGATGAGTCAGTCAGTCAGTCAGTCAGGACACTTAGTTTTATATAATAGATGATTTTCAACTTGTGTTAGGATGGGATGAGAGAATTCACAACAATATTTTATTTTGTCTTCAAAACAAGCATTTTAAGTGCAATAAATTAATGCATTTTCGATGAGCTCGATATTAATAATTTATGACACGGGTTTCATTCTTGCTGTATCTTCTGAAGCGGAATAAAGAGGATGAGTGTTTTATGGTTTTTCTCATAAACTTGGAGTTATTATTGTTGGGTAACCTTGTGTTTAGTTGGAAGACTAGATGTATGCTTTGGTGAATTTAGTTTGATGAGGATCGGGAATCCACCTCTCAACAATTCTGATACGCCCTTAGATCCCAAGGTCTCACTCAACCTACTGCGCTAGATTGGAATATCTCCAAGCTAAATAAATGATAAATAATTTGGAAGATATAGGAGATGTATTCTGTTCCCGACGGTATGTGATGACTTTTAGCCGGACCATTGGGCATCTCTATATCGTTGCTGTTGAATTTTAGGGGCTTTGTGACATGTACTGTACTTGGGTGTGTGTCTGTATAAAATATAGTAGAAGTGGAAAATTATGGAAAGCCACTTCCAGGATGGCAGTGGTAGGAATGAAACCCACCTCTTCTAAGTTTTGTCTCACGAGGCTGAGTATACCCGGTTCCAGTCCTCAGACCAGAATTATTACATTCCTTGACAGAGCCGGTAATCGAACCCAGGCCTCCGCCGTGACACTATGCAACGAGGCGGATTATCTCTATGTCGTGGATGTTACTTTATTAGTTATTGTTGTTTTAAGGGGTGGACAGCGAGATCATCTATCGCGTAAACGGGTATAGTACATTTGTCTCGTCTCTCCGATTTCTTTTACTCCTATGGCCAGAAAAATGTTGGAGTCATTAAATGTGGTTTAAGAGACAATATTCCCGGTGGCTCTCTGTGTTCTAAGAGCGTTAAAATCCCTCAGTATGCCTTCCTTCGGAAGGGAAGTAAAGCCGGCGGTCCCATATCATAGATGGCATGTTAACCCGGGAGGGGTCGCGTCAAAATAGTTTCGTGATGGGTCGCGCACGGTCATTATGACCGGGGTGTATAAAATTAATATTTTTTGTTGCAAAACACATATTTTTATTATGGAAAAATATATCCATGAAACTAAATACCAGGTTTTGTACCGAAACACATTGTACTGTTTTATTGAAGAAAAAAAATCTATGAAACCCACTTAATCTATTGATTTGTTCATCCTCGGAATTATCCTGGGCAGCATCAGGATTAGTGCATTCCACCCAGGTAAGACATGTAAGTTCCTTACGAAACATCTTCCAGATCCACCTATCGGTTGAACTAGCCTTGAAAATACAGCGAGTCCAGAATTATCAACGGAAAACCGTCCCTGAGGCTGCTTACCAGCGTACACTTCCATGTACATCGTGTGAAATAAAGTTCTCCACTAACTGACTGGGAATGAAAGTGGGAACAGCAAACGCAGACACGTGCAGTGTATGAGTCCATTGAAAGGTATAGGAGGGGAGAAAGCTTTACGCCGTGAAATTAATTCGGAGGATTGAAAAATGTATGCGCCCGGTCTAAAAGACCGTGACGCGACCCCTCACGGGTTAAAGAACCTTCCACTAATTACACCTGTGAGAAGCTAAATTAAAGGTTAAAAATTTGAATAACGTTCTTAGGTTCCAACGTTCATCGCCAGGAGCCGACTGCGGTGGCGTCGTAACCAAGTTCTGAACTAGTAGACGTTGACGGTGGAGTTTGGCGGCAAAAGTAGGAACTAATTGAAAATTCAATGTCTGCAGTCCTTACTTGAATTAAAAACAGATAACACACACTAATACAGCCATCACAATTAACACCGGTTATCAGACAGATTCTCCACACACCCAAAGTACACGGGGCTACATGGACGCGTTGTCGCAGCCCCTAAACTGAGGAACCAACCAACCATCTCTGTGTTCCATAGTAGATCTCTTACTAAATATTGGACTGTAATATACAGGGAGCCACTAAGAGATGGTATTTCCATAAGTCCATAAATGGAGCAAGTGCAACATCAACCATTTGGAATATCGAAAGTTGTGATTGTTTGAAAATAGCATTTTACCAGAGATATTTAAGGTTGTAGGCTTAAAATAGAACTGCCGACGTGTACTCAGCTGTTCATTTCGCCCTTATGAATATACGCGGAAGTAGCGGAGTCTCTTGTCAGACCTAAAAGAAAAGTTCTTCGTGTTAATAAACATACTTGGGGAATTATACAGCAGTTTAGAGACGAACCTCTCAAGTGTTACTGATTGTGAACAACTCGTGTATTCTGGTTTCATGTCTAGTGAATAACTTCCCTAACTGAGAACTGAATCCACCTAAAGACACTCACTGCGAATCTCTTTGGTATCCACCGCTGCTTAGCCGTGCGCGTTAAATCGCAAGTGCAGAGATCGGAGTTTTGGGACGCGGCGACGTCCTTAGCATACAGTGGTCTGCAGTATTATTATACTGAGAAAGAAAATGAAGTATTTGGTAACTTTTTGGCCAGAAAAAAAATCCGGTAAATGTTAGTGCAATAGCTCAGGACACGGAAGCATGGAGAGCTGCATCAAACCAGTTGAAAGCCTGAGACTAAAACAACAACAAATGTTAGTGCATTTTCTTACAAGCCTTAATATATTGACGACTAATTAAATGGAATTTAATGAGAATTTAAAATGGCGGCTGTGCAAAAATTTTAAAATTTGGGATTTCTACCAACCTACATTTATATCGCGTGATTAGGACACGAGAAATAAAAACTGGATTTTAAAAATTTTGCACAGCTGCCATTTTAAGTTCCCATAAAATTCCATTGAATTAGTCGTCAATATATTAAGGCTTGTATGAAGATATACCGTGCTAAGAAAATGCACTAACATTTAGCGGAAATATTCTTTTTCTGATCAAAAAGTTACCTAATACTTTATTTTCTTTCTGAGTATAATAACATGGCAGATCACTGTAGTTTTCCTAGAGTATTTCAAACACGTGCCTATCCTAATACTTCCTGATACACCACAAAGACGTGGGGAATTAGACAAATTCAACCTACAACCAAGTACGCTGGTGGTGGGGGTGATAGTTGTTTTAAGGGACGGAATATGGAGATATTTTCCTAACAACTAAGTAGGTTACACAGGGCTGATGACAAACATGTCCCAAGCCCTAAAATAAATTAGTAAATAAAACAACAACAACAACAACAATGACTGTACTCACGAAAGTATCTCCCGCACTGGCGATAGAGATTTCCCCTTCATGTGGCACTTAGATGGGCAGTAGCTTCTGTGATGACCCACAGTTGCCCTAAGGAACAATTTAATAGCATTATAATACATGAAATTGTGTGAACCCATGACCCCGCATGCAGCGCCAAACCTAAGGTCAGAAAAAGCTTCCTTCTTTTATTACCGGTAATACAATAGATTTTCTAGGAAGAAAAAAAAGTGTTTTTACCTTGGGCTAGAAATATTTTGCATAAAGGAAAAAAATATTTTAATGAACTTGGATAGTGTACCACTAAAACTAAGGTAGGCCTATATTATAGCATCGGTTAATGCAACGGAGCTTCAACGTCGACTTTTGTGTATTTGCAATTTTTGTTGCAGTTCAGATATTATTTAACTGGTTTTAATTTAAAATGTCCAAGAACCAAATTTATGTTTTCGTAACCACCGTAACTTACATTATTATTATTATTATTATTATTATTATTATTATTATTATACATGAATTGCATCGAATGGCCATAGCTGGGTATTTTAATTGAACGCCCATAGGCTCCCAGCAAGTTCAATTTCAAGTAGTTACAACTTTGGCTACCAGATGCCACTGCCACTGACACCTAGTGGTGAACGTTGGAACTTGATAGAGCATTTCTAACCAAATCTAACCTACAAATTTGGCTACACACTACCAATTGTAGTAGTTGGTTCTTTTACATGCTATTTCCCCTCCGAAGGAAGGCATACTGAATGATTATAACGCTCGTAAAAATCCGACGACTTCGGCCGGGTTTGAACCCACGATCTTGGGCATAGCAGTTCAGCATGCTGCCACCGGAGCCATGTTTTACCTTATACCAAGTAGTATAACTTCTAATTTTCCTTTAACTACGGTAGTAGTGAATTTTTGCAGTAAAATATAACTGTTGTTTTGCTAATTAGTCGAAAAGTAAACGATAGCGCAAGCGATAATATTTCAAGAATTCAAATTCTTAGAAAACATCCACTGATTTATTTTATGTTTTCTAGCACAAAATGCGAATGAAATGAACCTATCCTACTTCCCGAGGTTAGACTCTTGAAGCGGATTATATTGAAGGAATCTACAGGGTCATTATCTATGTGCGCCCCGATAAACACGGCAAGCTAAGCCGGCTTTGACTAGCGCAGATCACGTACATGGTTCAGTCGGTGGTGACGCGCACTTTCACACTTTTACCAAACATGTTCAATAATGTGTAGTCTACTTACAGTGCTCATAGCTGATGCTGAAGGTGTCCTCCCTCTCTTGTAACACACAGCTGCCATCTTTTGATGAAAGAATGGACAATAGTCTCATCTAATTTTTGTTCTGTAGGAACACAATGTTGTCTGTCAACATTTTTATTATTCGAATTATGGATATACACACGTTCGGCAATGTGAATTGGTGTCTAAGCATGACCAACAATCACAGCAATCACGATACTCACTAAGCGTGCAACACGTCTAAGCTTTGCAGATACACGTCCATATGAATGACTTAGCTTGCCGTGTTTATCGGGGCGCTCATAGATAATGGCCCTGTATCAGAACACTCGCTTTAACTTAAACGGGACCAACACCCCCAATAACTTCCTTAGATATAAACAAGACGGTAATCACCAAATTATAAGGTGCGTTCAAAAAGTAACGAGCCGGAGGCATAATTACAGGAACCCGTACCTGTATGTTAGAAGTATTGGCCCTGACTGTCCCACTGTGACACGAGGCGGTGTATGGCTGTCTCATAAAATTCCCTGGGCTGCGATGTGAACCAGTTCCGCAAGTACAGCTGGACGTCGGCGTCCGAGGTGAATCGTTGGCCCCGCAGAGCCCTTTTCAGAGGACCAAACATGGCGGAATCACAGGGAGAGAGGTCTGGACTGTATGGAGGGTGGCCGAGAACCTCCCATTTGAATTTCTGCAGGAGTACTGAGACTGTATTGGCCGTATGAGGTCCTGCATTGTCGTGGAGTGACCACGGCGGTCATGGCGTACACTGTCACTCGGCGGTCCTGGGTAATGAGTGCATCAACCAGCTGAACGTTGTCATCGGTAATGCAGGGGGTTTCCCCACCGGGCATCATCGGCTAACGACACCCGTCCTTCCCTGAAGCGCTTGTGCCACGCCTTGACCCTTGCAAGGGACATGCAGTGTTCGCTGTACACTTGTGACATTCGGCGATGAATGTCCGTTCCCCCTACTACTTCCGCAGTCAGAAACCGAACAACACCTCTTTGCTCTTCGGTTGACGCCTCCATGTCACTGTTTGCAATGCGACTGGCTGCGTTGGACGATTGATGCATGCTGCTGCTCGCTTTGAATCGTCACGTGACGTGCACGCTTGCCCTCTAGCGACGGGGTGTGATCTTCCACGCTCTGGTCGGAACCACACCTCGCTTCACACGCCACGATTAGCCGATGTAGTCACCGGTTTGCGCATGCCAGCCTCCGGCTCGTTACTTTTCGAACGCACCTTATACAACTTAATAAAGAAACCTTTAATCACAAATGACTGTCCTCAACTTGTGTGGTCAACTGTTATCAGTGAATTTATCAAATTAGCAGAAATAATGAGACTTTCGGCTAGGTACACACACGAAGTACACTACTCGCTGTGCCACGCAGCCGAGCGTGAATCAAACCGGGCTCTGCATAGCACCCACTGTCCCAACACCCCTCAAAATTAATAGTAATAATAATAATAATAATAATAATAATAATAATAATAATAATAAGGGGAGAAGGATATGGAGGACGACACGAGGTCGGGGAGTTAAATCGAGCCTTTTTTCCATAGGCCAAATTGGATAGCTCTTTGGTTATGAACCAGTAAAGGGACACAGGGTTGAGAAACATGAATTTAATGAATAAGACAATCGAGAATAACAAGCAGACGAATCAAACAAAATTTCATATTAATACACACGGACGCTCAGCACGAGGGAAAACCGTCGGGTCAAATAATACAACAGAATTCTAGCAAGAGCGCAGCCGAGACAAATAAGGCTTACACACACTTCCTAGGTTGTGAATCGAAACAACATAACACATCACTACTGATGTGCACAATCAAACACCAGCCTTCAACAATCCAATTTGCAAACGCACGTTACACTGGCCTACTGCATTTCACAGCAACTTGGCACCACAGCCAAACAAAACTCTACATTGAGTCGTTGCATTAACCACATTACTTTCCCGTGATACAAACATTTCCACTGGTACTTCAAAGAGCTTTAATTTCACCTAAAATAGAATGCAAACACACTTCATTGATCTAAACGCAAAAAACATATTATAGGTTATAAATTTCCATTTGCATTACCACGGGAAGACTATATATGACGTTTACATTCATGAAGATATATAAAAACCCATACACCATTTTACAAGTAAAGAGAATATATTAATTCCTTTATTCAACTGCAAGAATCTTGCTTTCATTGTATTCATAACGATTGGATAAATATTAGAATTGTCACCTATTCCATATCAGGCATTTCTCTTATACAAATCACACCGAATTCTCCATCCTATACAACAAGGTTATTTTCATGTCAACATATTAACTGGTTGGCACCTATTTAAAATTTTTAAACTCCGTATTGAAGAAAGATTTAGCTTATTCATTCAAGCACTGAACTGAATTAATTATTGATTTTAGAACTTAATTTTCTAAATTATTTTATGTATATTATTTTGATAAAATTTTAATTAGGCTATATAGCTTAACATTTATTTACAATCACCGGTAATATTTCTCGCTTTTTAACTACATTTTGAAAATTATTGCAAAAGGACCAATATTATATTTTATTTTATTTTATTCTGAACTGTAGGGATATCCATTTTAGTATTTTATTTCATTTTATTACAATGTTATAATTAACATTCCATTTCTTATTTAGATTTAAGTACATATATACTATTTTGGTTTAATTCTTAATTGATTTTCATTTTTTAGCTGAAGATGACCTCATTGAAGGTCGAAACATATCCTATATATATATGTGTGTGTGTTGTAACGGGTTTACTTAGGCTGGGATGACAAGTGAAACGGTATTTGCTTTGCTCCACGTTGAGCGTACAATTGTAACGTTTTGCTTGTCCACACGTTGAGCGACAAGTGTAGCGTTAATTAATGCCCCATGTTGGTAGCGACAAATGTAACAGTTTGGCTGTCCCTAACTGTTGGGTGATAAATGTAACTGTTTACCTTTGCCTAAGCTATGTTGTTTTAATGGGCGCCAAGACCTCAACGCAATGTTGAAATCTAAATTTGTATTTAACAACGTCTAGCTCTGGCAGAACACCTTCAAGACTCTATTCACTCAGATCGTGGTATGATTCGATCATTAACCCAACAAACAATTGTATCAGGAGAAGGAATTGGTCTATATCTAATGCTACCTACTGAAAGCAAAGATTGCATTGTAAAAGAAATGAATTTATTATATAAAACAAGTATAGCAAAATTGATAATAATAATATGTATAAAATTTAAATTGGAGCGTGGTGATTTGAATATTACCGATAGAAAATTACGTGAAAACGGAGTCTGATAAATTATTGATTTTACTCTTATTCCCAAGCTATGAAGTTACTGAAATATGAAATATAAAACAAAGAGAAATGAGAGATTGCGTATTTCTGCGTCATTCGCGCTTACCACTGGAAATGGCCGAAGCCTTTCCCTCGTACTGGATGATGCTGTGAGCTTCCCACAGTCTCCTGGACGTCGTCATCTTTGTCGATATATGATGATATTCTCGTAGATTAGATAATTCTATGGTCCGTACATCGGACCCAAACACTCGTACAACCACACTGGTTAAGTTTTACAAAAGTTAGTCCTCCACTCCACGGAACATCGGAGCGACTCCCGCGTGAACCATACTCGGCAAGTTCTACACTGATTGTTCTCGTTCCACGGCGTGTCGAACGATATATCCACATGCCGGCTCCCCACTCTAGTCCCAACTTCCAGCTTACGTGGTCTCCACTGATTGGCTGAGCACCCCGCTACTTCCCCTCCTCTGGCTCATTACACACGGCGCGCGAGGGGGAGAAGTCGTTTTCCGTTCCATATATCCGCCTTTCCTAGACGCTGCGACCCAGGATTGCGTCATGCTTTCCGACAAGATTAAGCGTGTACTTGAATTCCCAGTGACTCACGTCTCTCGATATACCCTAACTGACGAAACTCCGTTAAATTCCGTAATCACATAACTTTCTATGATATTGTCGTTCGTAATAATTTGCTTGATAGCGTTTTCTAAGACATAGAAAACCTATCTGTATGCTTATAATTTTTATAAAATGCTCCGAAAATGTCTTAATAATAATTATAATAAATTAATAATAATAATAAATTAACATGAAAAATTCTCTTGGCTGAACAATTTGCCGCGTAAATAAATATAGAATGGCTTCCTACTGACTTATGCCAGTTGCATAAAAAACTCGAAAAACACGTTACATATTCGCCTCGGATCATCGGATGATTTACCGTGACGACGGTCCATTATCCTATTATCCCAGACACGTTAATAAACCCCATTCAAAATACATATTACATAAATGAGATCACCCTACATTACAGATATATACACTCATAATTTTTCTTCACGCACTTTGCGTCAAAGTTTGTTGTCACTATGGATTGCACTTTGCAACCAGTCCAATATTTTACATATAGAATAGTGTTCCACGGATATTTCCGCCTCTCAAATTTCTCTATGTTGGAGAAATAGACATAATTAATGTGTGAGCACTATGTATTTATAATGTCATATCACACGCATTGAAGGTGTTCTGATATATTTATATCTCCATAGAACTTCCTAATTTCACGGGAGGTCCCTTCCTTATGGTGAAATTTAATCTCACTTATCACTGATCACACGATCACACTATTGTGGCAGCGCCTCGTGACCAAAATACTTGATCTCTCTTTATAAAAGATGAAATTAATATTGACTTCAGAAAAAAAAAACAGTAAATGCACATTACATATAACACCAAATATTTCTGTGCCGTAATCGCCCTGTCTTGTTAAGTTCCCGTAGACCATATTCTACTTAATACTAGTTCTCAACACAGACCATTTCTCCTGACACAAATAATACCTTGGTACAAATTACCTTAAATTACACACTTACAAATCTTACATGGGGAGGCCGTAAACAGAAATCACGTGTGCTGATATGTATGAGTTTCATGAAGGACTGTCTCGCCTTCTGATGGCCCATCTTTTGCCTCGTGGACGCCTTAAGCAAAAATACCCTGTCCAAGCGCTCACCCATCTCTAGTAGGCAAATGGTAATTCACCAGCGCTACCAAATTCTGGCCTTGGTGTATCGAGACATTTTAGTGCTCAAGAGCATCCGACAATCCCGTCATATTTCCCTGTACCTTAAAAACTCTCATTTACTTACATACTACCCCCCTGTGTGACTTCTGATACGCCTGCCTGGAAGACCATCTCCTCTCACGCACCAAATACCACACTAACTCATTTGATAGGCTGGCTCGCCAGCTAAACATCCTCCCTTTATGACACATACTTTCGGAGACTATGTATATTATACGTCCCGTATAATCTGTTTCCCTCACTATTCTCCAGCACATATGCTGTTTTGCCAATACGTTTGGAAACTATAAATGTTTCTGCGTCACCTGCTTCCAACCTTGCTAGTGGCTCCCTTTAAATGAACGTCATCACGTTGCTCTACTAGCATATTTCTCAGTGTCTGTAACGATGCCCTGTTGCTACTGTCCACACATGCTAACCCTACTTTCCTATGGTGTCACACCTCTACTCGACACTCTATGACCTAAAAATGTCACTTCTGACTGACAGAATGACGACTTAGACAGCTTCAAAGTGAACCCTGCCTGATCTAACTTCTGAAAAGCTATATCTAAATGACGTAGATGCTCCTCAAAACTGCGTGAACTAATTACCATATCATCTATGTAAATGGTTACAAACTCTCCTGTGTCATCCCCTAATGCGATGTTTAAAGCCCTATTTAAAGCTGCTGAACTACTCTTTAACCCATAAGGTGTTCTACAAAATTGATAAAGGTTATATTTATGATTAAAAGCTGTAAATGGTCTATCTTCGTACATACGTGGCACTTGCCAAAAACTGGAACTCAAATCTACACAAGTGAAATACTTCTTCCCCTCAAATGTTTGCATTATTTCCTCTATTGACATAGATTTCAGCTGATCTGAACTAATTCTACTGTTAACCAAACGAGCGTCTAAACAAATACGAACCGTGCCGTCGGTCTTGGGTACCGTGATCAAAGAATTAACATATGGACTGTTAGAGTGCTCAATAATCCCATCTTCAAGCATCTGGTTAATTTGTGCCTCAACTGCACTCTGATAAGCGAAAGGTACAGGATATCTATGTCCTGTGAATACTGACCTATCAATAACGTTCAATGAATGTGTTTAGCAATTGGCCATACCAATGCGATCCTCAAAAACTCTCCTATTACACAATAACACATCATAGAGCCGAACACATTGTTCCACCTCTATATTTCCCTGAAATGCAGCATCACGTAACGAGTCCTCTAGACTTCCGTTCGTAATCACACTGCCCACAAAACATGGAGAACCCCGCTCTACGGCTGGCGATAACTCATTTAAAGTACAAATCACCCCTACAACACTACTCCTCTGAATATGGTCATTGAACGCTACTTCTACTTCATAATCTCCCCATTTAAATTTCAAACTCCCTACATCATAACGTAAGTTACCAGACACTCTACTTAGCCACTCTGAACCCAAGATAACACTGAATACTAAATTTGGAATTACAAGGCAAATCTGCTTCTCTACATGATTATTAATTTTAATGTCTACTAAAACTTGCTTAGAAATTACTTTAGAGCTCTTCCCAACAGCTGTGATAACAAAAGTGCTTTTAATTGGCATCTCCTCAAAATTTACTCCAGTTCCATTCATTTTATCATAAAATGCACTACTTATGCAACTCTTCATACAACCACTATCAATTAAAACATCTGTTTACGCCTCGGACACGTTAAATTTAACTATGGGGCTCTTACTAACCACTTCCTGAATAATACCTTCATCATTTAGTTCATGTAATAATTCATTTCTTACATTTAGGTCATAGGGTTCCAGTATAATTGTATGGACAGGGCATGCTACAGACTGAGATTCTGACCTTACTTCGCAGCCTGGTTCGCGTTTAAAGAACCGCTACAGCTGGCCGTAGTACTACTAACTACTGAACTGGTCTGGTTGTTCTGGGCTGTGTTGTCATTGTTTGGCTGTATATTACTACCACTAGGCTGTCCTCTTCCTTGACCCCTATTCTGGTTGTAATTATTGTCATTATAATTTCTCCCTTGATTTCCCCTGAAATCATTGTTTCTCCCTTGATTTCCCCTGTAATCATTGTTCCTCCCTTGATTTCCCCTGAAATCATTGTTCCTCCCTTGATACTGATTACCATAGCCATTTCCTCTGTTCAGATTTAGCTGATTATTATTATTTCTATTTTGAGCGTTGGCACCTTCGCCACCGTTCCCTTGAACCTCCTGATGCCTGGCTTCATTAGGCCTATTATTATTATTACCCTGGTTCCTATTGAAATTGTCCTCATAACCCCCTCTCCCTAGTGCATCAAATGTGCTTAACAAATTTTCTACTTGTGATATAGTCTCTACATTCTGGATACAAGCAGCCTCCTTGATCCTATAGGGAAAGTGCCTAAGTAGCAACCTCACCACATCACTTTCCTCCTTCAACCCATCCAGATATTTACACACTAATACCTGTCCTAAAAAGTATTCGGTCATGGTGGAGCTTCCTTTAGGGTTATATTTACCACACACTACTCCCTCACGATGCTGCGACTGAATAACCTCATTCCAGAACTTTTCACAGAATTTCATTTTAAAATCATTAATATCAGTAAACTTGTCTCTGTAGACAGCAAACCAATTCCTCGTTTCCCCCACAAACACTTGTTCTAAAATTTCAACTACCTGGCACCACTCAATACTACCATTTTCCAACCTCTCCCCAAATTTATTTTCTATAGTGTTCATGAACTCCATTGGGCACCCCTGTCGATTGCTGAACTTACCCAGTTCTACCTCCCTGTGTGTGCTATTCACAAAAACTGGCCTATTCTGACTATTTTCTTGCCTGATCCTAGCTTTTAATTTTAATTCTAACTCTGCGATTTTCTCCTCAGCCTTCCTCTCAATACTGTTTACTGTTAATTTAATGTTTCCTTCTGATTCTTCTACTTTATCATATAGCTTTGCTTGTTTCTCCTCAATCTTGCTAATGCTCTCTCTATTACTCTCTCTTAAATCATTTACTTCTGCAACTATTTGCGAGTGGACTTTCTCAATTCTACCCCCCAGCTGTTCCTTAACCTCTTTAGTTGATACTTGAATCTTGTCAATTTCTCCCCCCAATTTCTTTTTAACCTGCAGTGTTTCTAATTTAACTAATTCCTTTAAATTTTCAGCCTGTGTGCTGATTCTACTTTCCAACTCCTCCTATACTTTTCCTAATTTCTTGTCTACATCTGCAATGATCTCTTTAACCTTCTCTTCCATTACTCCTCTGATTTCTCCTCTAATCTGCTCCATTTTCACACTAATTTCCTTACTGTTTTGTTCTAATTTAGCATTTAAAGTTTCAGTACTCTCTCTATTTTCCCTACTGTTTTGTTCTAGTTTAGTGTTGTTTTGTTCTAGTTTTGCATTTAAAGCGTGTGTACTTTCTTTATTTTCCCTACTGTTTTGTTCTAATTTGGCGTTTAAACTATCGCTCAATTCCCTATTACTCTCTTTATTTCCCCTACTGCTTTGTTCTAATTTTGCATCTAAGGCATCACTACTAACTTTGTTCTGATACATGAACTCGAGAAGTAAAGTTTTTAATTCTGGTTGGCCGCCTACACTCCCTGTTTCAGTATCGGGATTTACCTCCGCTACCCCGATACTACCATCACTCGACATACTGCTCGTATCATCACTCTCCAGTTGATGACCACTACGTAACCTCATCTGTCTTTCTTTCTCATCCCCCATAATGATATACACTGATACAGACAAATAACCCCCAAAATACAGGCACAGAAATATATACCCTTCTCCTTCCACAAATGTTATTAGGTTTTCATCCCCAAGTTGTCGGCGACAATTGTAACGTTTTCTCCCCACGTTGAGCGACAATTGTAACGGGTTTACTTAGGGTGGGATGACAAGTGAAACGGTATTTACTTTGCTCCACGTTGAGCGTACAATTGTAACGTTTTGCTTGCCCACACGTTGAGCGACAAGTGTAGCGTTAATTAATGCCCCATGTTGGTAGCGACAAATGTAACAGTTTGGCTGCCCCTAACTGTTGGGTGATAAATGTAACTGTTTACCTTTGCCTAAGCTATGTTGTTTTAATGGGCGCCAAGACCTCAACGCAATGTTGAAATCTAAATTTGTATTTAACAACGTCTAGCTCTGGCAGAACACCTTCAAGACTCTATTCACTCAGATCGTGGTATGATTTGATCATTAACCCAACAAACAATTGTATCAGGAGAAGGAATTGGTCTATATCTAATGCTACCTACTGAAAGCAAAGATTGCATTGTAAAAGAAATGAATTTATTATATAAAACAAGTATAGCAAAATTAATAATAATAATATGTATAAAATTTTAATTGGAGCGTGGTGATTTGAATATTACCGATAGAAAATTACGTGAAAACGGAGTCTGATAAATTATTGATTTTACTCTTATTCCCAAGCTATGAAGTTACTGAAATATGAAATAAAAAACAAAGAGAAATGAGAGATTGCGTATTTCTGCGTCATTCGCGCTTACCACTGGAAATGGCCGAAGCCTTTCCCTCATACTGGATGATGCTGTGAGCTTCCCACAGTCTCCTGGACGTCGTCATCTTTGTCGATATATGATGATATTCTCGTAGATTAGATAATTCTATGGTCCGTACATCGGACCCAAACACTCGTACAACCACACTGGTTAAGTTTTACAAAAGTTAGTCCTCCACTCCACGGAACATCGGAGCGACTCCCGCGTGAACCATACTCGGCAAGTTCTACACTGATTGTTCTCGTTCCACGGCGTGTCGAACGATATATCCACACGCCGGCTCCCCACTCTAGTCCCAACTTCCAGCTTACGTTGTCTCCACTGATTGGCTGAGCACCCCGCTACTTCCCCTCCTCTGGCTCATTACACACGGCGCGCGAGAGGGAGAAGTCGTTTTCCGTTCCGTATATCCGCCTTTCCTAGACGCTGCGACCCAGGATTGCGTCATGCTTTCCGACAAGATTAAGCGTGTACTTGAATTCCCAGTGACTCACGTCTCTCGATATACCCTAACTGACGAAACTCCGTTAAATTCCGTAATCACATAACTTTCTATGATATTGTCGTTCGTAATAATTTGCTTGATAGCGTTTTCTAAGACATAGAAAACCTATCTGTATGCTTATAATTTTTATAAAATGCTCCGAAAATATCTTAATAATAATTATAATAAATTAATAATAATAATAAATTAACATGAATAATTCTCTTGGCTGAACAATTTGCCGCGTAAATAAATATAGAATGGCTTCCTACTGACTTATGCCAGTTGCATAAAAACCCCTCGAAAAACACGTTACAGTGTGTGTGTGTTGAGATTTGATTTGGCGTATAATTTTAAACATTTAATATTCACCTAGAACTCAAATATTTCTGGAGCCCACACCAGTACACGACAATGGCCTCTCGCCAAAACAAAGTGATTCTCTTTTCTTTTTACAAAAACAAAAGAACAAATAGCCGCAACGTCCCGATGCTGACGTGCAATAGCTCCATGTGTACACATGGTTTAAAAATAATATAGAAACCATCACCACATATGCAAAATCAAGAAATACACATTACAGAATTCTGCCCAATGGCACAAGAGGTAGTCTATTTAAAGGTATCTACGGAATAATGTAGTTACATGTTGGAGTGGAATGGGAGGATTAACTACTCTGAGTCTGAATAAATAACACATATGCTCAGGAATGAGTGCAAAGGGAAAACAAAGGAAGCAAACATCCATAACATATATTAAATAAAATATATTTAAATCAACTCCGGCAGCTTTAACATAAACAAACTCTATGTTACAGGGAGTTAGAATTGCACTCCGGAGTTCCAAGCAAACTTCCCTCGCAGGAGGCGAAACTGCGTTAATTCAAAACAAGCTAATAATAAATAAAACAGAACACAATGAAAATAAATGCCATCCGACATGTAATCACCCCAAAGGTAGGATAAACTACAAGACCATTTTTTTTTAAAATAATATATATAGGTTAACGGCCAAAGAAATCAGGAGGGTTAAAAGAGAATATCAGAAGGAAACATTAAAATCTATTGATGAAGCTTTCAATCGCCATAAAACAAGAGACTATTATAGGACATTTAAACAATACCAATCAAAATATACTCCCCCTACTCTTTTGATGAAGGATACGAACGGGCAGGTGGCCCATAATGATTATGACAATGCAATAATTTTGGCCGATTACTTCATAAAATTACTTAATAGTGATGAACCTGAAGATTCTTTTGAATTCGAGCCCTTTCCTAGAAATAAAACACCCCTGGAAATGATCATACCGCCGGTTTACGATGAAGTGCGTACAGCGATTGATTCAATTAAGAATTTTAAAGCGGCAGGAGAGAATAAACTTTGGAAGAATGCTAATGTACAGACTATTCATAACCTACATAAACATCTTATTGACATTTGGAATACAGAAAAATTGACTGAAGAGTGGAATATTGCAATTATACTCCCCATACACAAAAAGGGCGATAGATCAGATCCTAGTAATTATCGAGGGATATCGTTGCTGGATGTCACGTATAAGATTTTTTCAGAGATTTTATATTCCAGAAATCACGAACAACTTGATAATGAACTTGGTGAATATCAGGGTGGTTTCCGTCCAGGACGGAGCTGTCCAGATCAAATTATCAGTCTCAAATGGATTATAAAATATCACAGGATTAGGAGCAAAGATTTAGTGATCACATTCGTTGATTTTCAAAAAGCTTATGATAGTAACCATCGCGAATCTCTATTGAATGTCCTTACGGAATTTGGTTTACATCGAAAACTTGTTAACCTTATTGCGTCACTCTAGAGTTAGGTTTAGAAGTGAAACCTCTGAGTCATTTGAAATCCATACTGGTCTTCGGCAGGGAGATGGATTATCTCCATTGTTGTTTAATTGTGTGCTGGAAAAAGTTATGCGTCAATGGAATAAGGTTTGTCCATCGAATGTTGAGATTGGAAAAAATGCTCGACTTAATTCTCTCGCCTTTGCAGATGATCTAGCATTATTAGCAACTAGTATCGAAGAAGCTAAATTTCAGGTAGAGGAATTGGAACGATTAGCAGCAAAGGTTGGGTTGAAAATTTCCTTTGAGAAAACAGAAATTATGCCATCTTTTCAAGTTGACACACCACATATTGTACTGCATAATGTCCAGAAAATAAGGATTGTGAAAAAATTTAAATATCTTGGTGAGATCATCACTTGGAATGCCAATGAGAGAGCATCAATAGATAGTAGGACACTAAAATTGCGACGGGGACAACAGATTACCTGGCCAACATATATGAAACAGTCTCTTTCGATTAATGCTAAACTTCGACATTATTTCTCCGTCGTTAAGCCAGAAGCAACATAGGCAAGTGAAACTTGATTTAAACTTAACACACGATCAACAACTGACAAACTACAGAAGGTTGATAGACGGATTCTTCGGACAATACTCAATAAAAAACACCAGGTTGAGGGCCAGTGGAGACTTTTGCCCAATTCAATATTTTACAAGGAAAATGAATCTATCATTGACACGATGCGAAAACGAAGGATTGCATTTTTTGGACACATATCACGCTTGCCAAATACTAGACTCTTGAAACAACTTTTTGACTTCTTTTGGAATAGTAAAACAAAAATCACATGTTTTAAAGAAATACAAATGGATTTGTGTGATATAAAAACTAGGTTGACTCAGGCAAGGAAGGCCTGTGTTATTGTTATGGCTGAACTAGTGTGTTTGCAAATTGGGGATTGTAGTGGGAAGGAAGCGGCCATGGCCTTAAGTTAGGAACCATCCTGGCATTTGCCTGGATTAGAAGTGGGGAAACCATGGAAAACCACTTCCAGGATGACTGAGGTGGGAATTGAACCCTCCTCTACTAAGTTGCTTCATGAGGCTGAGTGCACCCCGTCCCAGCCCTCACATGAGAATTAAATTTCTTGGCAGAGCCGGAGAATCAAACCCGGACCTCCGGGACGACAGCCAAGAATGCTAGGCACTACACAACGAGGGGTCTAAAACAGAATGGTACCACTGAATGAAAGTAGAACGAGCGATAATATTCTCTATAGTACATTAATTAGCCAAAATACCTTATCAAACAACGAGAAATAAATCAGGAAATGATGTTTTAAAAGCTGCTTCCTCCTCCGCTGTATGTGACCCACCCAGCCATCCCAAATAGCATTGTGACTCACAATTTGGCTTTAGGAGAGGAAGATGCACAATCCAGGCAATTCGAGGTCTTCAAACTGAGATTGCGTCTACCCTGTCAGTACCGAAGGGAAAGTTACAATCCTTATTCATTGACTTCTCTAAAGCTTTTGATTCGATTAGCAGGAAGAAAATATTGGAAAAACTAGACAGACTATTGAGAGGTAACAGCTACACTAAATGTCTTGTCAAGAGTATTTTTGGCTCTAACAATATAGTCATTAACGATGGAATTACAACATCAAGCCCAATTGAGCAGACTACAGGCGTGCTGCTACAAGGAGACCCATTAAGCCCTCTGTTATTTATCACTGCTATGGCAGATATATTATCAGAGAGGGTAATCTCATTTATATACGCAGATGACATGGTGCTCGCTTCAAGTTCACAGGTCGAATTGCAATCTGCTCTCGACGCCTTGGAATTATGGGCGTTACACACCTTAGGTTAAACAGAAACAAGACTAAATCTATGACCTTTATGAAAGGGGGAAAGCCAGCAATTTTCCACATTGCAGGAAAACCGCTTGAGAGTGTACCACATTACAAGTAGTCCTACTTAGGTCCTACATTAGTCAACTGGCAATGTTTTCACACTGCACATCAAGGATAGACCCAGCGTTACTACTAAAGCCATCAACGACATAAAACATTTGACTAAGCTATCTATAAAAACAGCCTTAAAACTTTTGCGGTTAAATGTTACCCGTATTGTGACTTATGGACTGGAGAGCATTTGGACACTTTTAATATGAAGTATTTGGAACAATATGGAGAAACTGAAGGCGACTTACATAAAGAAGGCCTTGGGTGCATCAAAGTATACACCTTCAAGACCGGTGTAAGAGGTGACTCGCGAGGTTTATAATGTAGAAGAACTCCGACTTCAAATGCTGCTACCTTCTACTCCAGGATATGTAAAACTCATGGACACACTAGAGTCAAAGAACATTGGTAGGATTTTTGCGCCACGGACGCTATGATTTTTGACGATTGGAAGAGTGGGGGGTACGAGCTGAGACCATTGAACTGTAGGTACTACTGGAACAACTCCTCCCATAGTAACCCTCGCTGAAAACTGCTTCCTGGTGCACTGCCAGGCGTAACTAGTCGCACCAAAAACTGTCATACCATTTAACTCTAGGTTGCATGTCAGCTGATATGTCGTGATTTTTTTCATATATTTGAACGTACGTACCTCTGTGCAACGTTATATGTATGGTATTTTCCAATAATACGGTAGGTTTACGGTCTACTTTATTTTCGAATTGAGATTTGTAATGAAGTAGCCTATTCTGCGTTTATGGATATGTCTTACATCAAATTTTGACATAGGCCTAAAAAGCACATGACAATTACACATAGGCCCTATTGTAGGTTATAAGTTATTAGTCACAGAATTATAACCTACGCTTAGCTTATATTACAGATTTCCATGGAAACGCCCAGATGTAGGCCTATTAAAAAAATGGGTTATAGCTGTGAACACTTTTATAAACATGCTACGTGTTTCATTCAAATAGAAACAAACCACTGCTTAAAGATGATGCGGTACGGTACCTGCAAATTTGCAATTTCCCACAGGGATCGGCTTCAGCCACCCAAGAAAAGACCGAGAGTTATTGAACGACAAGTAGCCTAATAACTTATTTACTGTTACTTTCTTCATCAGCATAGGCATAAAATTTCACATTTTCCAGTATACTTTTATGATGTCAGTCTTGGAGACGATAAAAATAATTCGGCTTAAGGGATCGTCCCTGCAGGACCTGTTCGTTTGCTGTATGACTTATATGAGGTCGAAGTTTCGACCTGCTTTGAAGAAAAAGAAGCTTGTAGTTTTACGTGACCGTTAATCTTGTGATCATGAGCCAAGGGACCTCCATTTTACGTGGAATCCGAACCACAGGACATGGCATTTCACTTCAAAAATCACACTTGCAATGACCGTGAATCGAACCTGGTCCATCTTGGTGAGAGGTGAATAGCTTGACCACTGCGCCACCATGCCCCATTGCTTTGAAGAATATTGAACATGTGGTTGTTTTGTATAAATAAAGTAGGCTATGTATTTTTGTTCACTAAGCATCTATTTAATTGTTTAGTTGTATGCTTATGCATATTCACACATATATGAATGCTGCCTTTGAGTTAATAAAAATGTTGAATACCAATTAACATATTTTTTGTTCTTTATTGTTAGTCATTCCCAGCCTAACCTTATTTTTATTTTATTTTAATGTACGTACGACTTGTATTTTTTGCCAGTAGGCCTATAGTTATTTTGTATGCTGCCTTTGATCTAAGGATAAAATGATGAACAATCAGGCTGCAATATAATATTTTATGTGGCATATATTCCTAGCCATTTTAAGTATCAAATTACTATGATATTTTGAAATATGTATTTCGGCGTAAGTTCCGTTTAGTTTACCGTTCGCCTAAATGTTCAAAAGTACCTCTTTTACTTGTATCTCGTCGTACGTACGTACATCATCCTTTCGTTCGTATACGTCAAACTCTCCTCCTTATAAAATGTGTCGCACCTAAAAGTTCCATCTTCCGTGTGACGAATGTTTGTGTGAGCGCTGTGGAGATCAATGTGGAAGATACCACGCTATATTCTGCACATTAAGACACGAATCTTTGATATTCCTAGGGAATAAAAATTAGTTTACTGTATGATTTTAGATTTTATTCATTATATGCATGGCCATTGGCTGCAATAAATCCCTTATTATTATAGGCTATAGGTGAATTTCCAGCTGTGGATGCCATTATTCACATCAACCATCATCAGAACAGTACTGCCAACCATTACGGTACTAGCCGCACCAACACCCGACCATTCTAACCTACGTTTTGTCCAATCCAATGGTTACAGCCTAACGCGTCCAGATCAATGGTTTTGTATCAACCTGCCCCGATAGCTGCGTGCAATCAAAGCCGCAGCCTTCGATTTGTCCAATACAATGGTTTTTTACAATGGTTACAGCCTAACACATCCAGAACAATGGTTACAGCCTAACACGTTCCGATGACTGCCTTTTTTAACAACAGTGATCTGCTAATAGATGTTGTCTCCTCCGCTGTCTATAACCCACCCACCATCCCAATTCATAACACGACTTAGGACTATATAGTGAAATTTCAGTTGTATCGGCCAGTGGGCGTGGCTTATTTGACAAATAAGATATTGCCAACCCTACGTATACGGTAAACACGGTCGTAGATTGTTTGTTTTGAGCGTAGAGAGCTGTGAGAGCGCACTCGCTTCTATCTGTATCGGGACATCCTGAACTAACTCCAACAGATGGCGCACAGGTACTCTCATTAGTACATTATTTCAAATAGCATTTGCCAATAACACCCAATTGATGTTACAAACTCTTTCAAATGAAAATTTACTGTATTATCAACTTGTCAATCTTAAAATTCGATGTGTATAGAATTCCAACGGACATAAATTCTATCTTATTAATGTTTTTAATACAAAAACAAACCTAACCAGCGGCTAACGCCCCAGTCCCCCTTGCTTGTGGTAGCCTACTAACAGTAATTTTCGGCCAGGCAGTAGACCTACCTAACCTAGTAACAGACATTAATGTATATACAAAAACAAACCTAATCTGGGGTTAACGCCCCAGGTCCCCTAGCTTGTGATACTAACAGTAGCCTAATTCTATTTACATACCTGTCGCATTTTAAATCACTGCTTCCATCAGATTGCAGTACCCACTAAAATTTTCCCACAAGCACACAAAGATTCTTGATTCATGATTTTTATAGAATATATTTACACTTAAAGAACTTGACACATTAGAAGACACTGACACTGCTGGTATGTCATTAAAACTACCATCATCTACTTTAACAAACAGGAGTTGTGTAGGACGGTTGATTTGGGAAAATTGTCGAAATGACATCAGGGGTTAGTATGGCAATTTTCATAACCACAAATTTAGGTTCGAAATGTTTAAGTTAACACATACAACTGTTTTAACTTCGAAAATTATCCCGGTGAATATTTCTTATCCACTTCTCTTTCAAAGATTTGTCTTTAGGAAATTTAAAAGTTGAAGTATCTTCAGCAGTATTAAATTTACAGGCGGGTACACAGTAATGACAATAAACAGCCAATACTTCTCACATTACGTATCATCGGAATTTATAATTATTCACAGTGCACTACACTACTTAAGGTACACTATTGCAATATATAACAGCTCGAAATCACTTGAGATATGCGACATTTGAACGAAATTCTCGCAGCAGACCCACTTAAATGTTGGTTGACCAAATGTAAACAATCCCCTAAGATTTCGGCCATTTTCTACGCTATCGATAGTGGCATTGCGGTCTGAGATATTGTAGTCGGTCTTGTCCAGGGTTAACTCTCTGGGCTGATCGGCTCTACCACCCAGACGGCTGGAAAGTCACCAGGTCTTAACAGCACAATGGCGGGGATACTGACACCACAAGTTGGCCGCCGAGGTACGACAGATCCAATTAACGATATTGGTGAATATTCACATCATTTCAAACCATGTTGCGTGGTTGCCTTAATAAATGCAATTTGTCTCTTTATTAGATAAAATGGCCGAAGCAAGGATGCAAGTTTTGTTGCATATGACTTGGCCTTCTAGAATGCCATTTTACTAAATGTTTTTGGCGCAGTTTGCGATGTTCAAAGGTGCTCTAATGTAAATCCAAAACACGTCCTTTAATGTCATCTTAGGGCAGGAACGAGATCTAATCCGGAAGTCAAGATCAGTCTCGGGTTTATGAACACGAAGTGTTCGAGAGGTTAAGTTCGGGTGTTTCCGCAGACTTGCCGAAGGCACGGCTAGGTCCAAATGGATACAGAAAAGGGAAGTAAGTTTGAGGTTATGGGTGGTCTCGGTGTGAAACCGACACACTGTTGAGCAAAATATTATGTGCACTCGAGTTTGAAGGCTGTTTATGAAATAACCAATAGGCCTTCAGAAAATCCAATACCGCCACCAATTTCCTCGTTCTATTTTACGTTAGTTCATGTAGGTTAGAAATTTTCATTTTATATTTGTTATGGCACTCGGAACGCAAAATATACCCGTTTGTATGCGTGTTTCAACCATGCGTTAACATTGAGAATTGGTTTCTCCAACAACCGTCATTTGATCGCATCCAAATTTTACCACAATATACACTGGTATACAATGGTGTATTCGTTTCAAAATATTATGTCACCGAGAAAATACGTTATTATTTTTGTAAGGTACCGGTAACGTTTTCTCGGCTTGGTGTGGTTGGGAAACTACGTTATTGGCTACATTGTAATCTTTATACAATGGTTCTGCTGTATGGCTGAAATACGTTAACGAAATCACTTTTTTTCTTAATCAGTTTGTGTTTGTACGGGATAAAATGACATGGATTAGTAGCTAGACGATACGAGGAAAGCTGTACAAAGTTGCCGAGATAGAGCAGAACACAGCGCCATGCCGCGCCTCGCTCGGAATGGCTTAGACCAGTGGCCAGTTGGTCTTAACATGTGAGATGTGCCTCACCTGGGGATGTGCAAAGTGGTTAGTGGGGAGGTGTGACTGTCCTCTATAATTTTGTAATATTGCTTTTTAGTATTTACACCAGTCTGAACGTAAAACATAAAGTTATAAGAGTTTCTTCTTTATACAAATTACTCTGATCACAACGATAGATCTAAGGAGATAGGTACAGTGTTTTTTTTTCTTCAGGGGGAACGCGGGGGTACGCGTACTCCTTAAACATATAAAAACTTAAAAAAAAATTAATACATTTTGTATCAATTCCGCCAAATATATCTTCCGACTTGAAAGTTCATCGATCAGCTGGCGTCAACGAGCTGTTCACAACAGCTAGAGGAGATTTCGAGTTATCCTCGATTTAAATCGATCTATTGAATCAGATTCTTTTGTTCGGCAGCTCGACACTCCGTTCTTATAAGCACGAAAGCTAGTGTTTGGAGGCGGGGTAGGTTGTTACTTTGAGCGTGTGGTTAGTTTTGAAGAACGAAGAAAATAACAAACTATCCAACATCCCCAGGCATCAAAAAAGGTGAAAGTTAATGATTCAAATACAAACAATGATCGGACTTGCAAATTGCCGAAAATTGCAAGATCGTGATGTTTTGTCGACTACAACAGTGGTAGTTACTGAGAGCACCCATTAAATTGTTTTTAGAAAAAAAGAAGCACCTGATAGGTGCATAGTTTGAATAGCTAAAGCAATTGATTTCTTCCAGTAAGAATGCTTAGTATTTCTCTTTATTGAAATGCACAGTCTGCATGAGTGTAACAATGAATTCTTTCAAAACCGTTTTTAATTCTTGGAACTTGTGTAGTAGCCTATACGTTGCCCGCCACCATTGAAATCCGAAAAAAATTCTATATTGTACCCATTTCATAATGGAGAATGCTTCATCACGACCTGGCTAACTACTTCGGTCCGGGGCGCGTAACGTCAACCCCCACCGTGATTCCACATTAGATATGATAGCACTTTTTAGGATCTACAAGACTAAATTGAAAAACCAGACATGTAACAAATGACATGAGTTTATTGCAGAAAAACTCCAAGGAACAATACAAATTGTCATACATAAACATTTTGGAAAATCCAAAATCCACAAAAATATCAAAAATTCACTTAAGTCTCTATCATTATCTTATCCTTATCTTTATCTTGCTTAGATCATATTTTATACATTAGCATTTCTCTATATTTTTGTTTACAACACATTATCTGTTTAGGCACAAAGCTTGCCTATTATTTCATATCATTTTTCTCTAAGGCTTTACGGATATTTAACCGTCTAATTAACATCCCTTCTGGGTTTTATTTTACCCTCAGTTTACTTTAAATTCTTTAATTATCATTTTATTTTGATTATATTACCTCTGCCGGTAAGCCTTAGTTTATCATAACAATCAACACTTTAAAACAATTAACCATGCCATGTTCTCGTATTCATGTCCCTACAAAATTTCTTCCATGCAATAGGGTGGTTTATAAATGAGGTATCATATGCCATCACTATAGAGTTATTTAATTACTTGCAAACTCCGTTATGAGTTAACCCGCTTACATTTCATATCTCTCTTTTAGGTAGGAATCGGATATTCAGTGTTCAACTTATACCTTGACCACTATGGTCAAATATTATCAGATTTCAACAAATTTAATGCAGGGATGATTTTTAAGAACCCACCAATTCAATTATTTGATTAACAACTCTATAGCACCGTTAATTTACAAATTTGCATATTAGACAATAACGCACTTCATATTTATTCAGCAACCGCAACCTTTTTAAACAAAGGTCTATTGTACTCTCCTTCCGTGTTTAGGGTCGGTCGGCCGGGTGGCAGAACCTCCCTCACACCCTCGTTTCACGATAATTTACGACCTTGCGCTCACACCATTCACTTCCCTTTAAAGAACCTTCAACTGTTTATCTCTACAAAATAAGATGCATGAAAATCCAAGTGCGACATTACTTCATTCAACTCTATCCCTCATTAACTTTTATTCATTTCATTGTCCTTGTAACAAGTGCTGTAATTGGAGATCACGACGCATTTATTTATTTATTTATTTATTGGGAGGAGACAACAGGTCTTTACCATTCCTTGCTTCGAATCCCGTTCATTCCTTTTACACATTTCACTTGGTCATAACATTTCGATGCTGGCAAAGTAAGGCTATATGATTTTTAGGCTCGGAACGCACTGTTTCCCCAGTTATAACCATATCTCGTAGAAGCACTGATACTTTCCCGATTAATACACACACATTTAGCAATTGCCCAGCGGGACTTAGATTGCAACAACTATAATGCCTCTGGTTCGAATCCCCGTTCGTCCAGACGGGTCGAACCCTCGCTAATACAACAATACCGACGACTTCCTGATCATTATTACTTTTAGATCTCTCATCTTACGCACGTTACAAGACATATTTATTCCACTAGCTAGCCTATTTGACTCATTTCATCATTTTACGGGCCTATTCCGGCTCCATAACTTTTATAAGACTTGGATCTTCATTACAACAACTTTGCTCGTGTTTAGCATTTTATTTCGACATGGCCTATAGCCAATAACATTCAACTTTATTTTACGGCGTTCAATTTTCACCTATTACTTTTAGCACATTACATTTTATCATTTGCTGAATAACGTTTATTATTTCATTTCTTAAGGTATCCCCAACGATCCTTCAATTACGTTAATTATTCCACGCGCTTCAATTATTTCAATTATTTTATCACTTCAACTCGAGTTTATTATTATCATTTGATTAACATTCATTATTTCATTATTAACTTGCAAAAATGACATTGTTTACATTAACATTATTATTCGGAGTATAAAAACTCAATATTAATTATTATTATCATCATTCTAATGGTGCTTATTACATTTACGTTAATTTATTTGGCATACATTTTACTTGCCATTTTTCATTTATTATATTCGATTCCTCCTTTGAGATTTCACTTTATTTTCATTTAACCATTTTTTCGGGTTTTCATTATTATTATTATTATTAGTACTTTGCACTTTTCATAATTATTATTCACATTTTTGCAAAAGTCTGAACAGTTGCCTTTTGACATCTTAACTTTTTTTGACTATCCATCGTGCATACATTTATACATAAATTCACTGATTTGCATATGATACCCTCATTTTTATATTATGAACATTTTCTACTCACCCCTTTTCCATCTTGTGACATGATTTTTGGATGGTTTTCACCCACACATGATTCTAACACCACATAACTTCACACAAATAGACCTTCTTCATTTTCTGACCTTTTATTTTACACACGGACATATTTTTATACATTTTACGTTTCACAGAAAGCACCTATTTCACTAAAAAGAAAATCGCTTAATTATTATTTACACTTTCTTTCACACGGACCAAATCTCAGCGGACGATGAAGATATCCTCACCTGGCTGATGATCCTAGTAAGTCCCTTTTTCTGTACTGGTTTGGACGTGTGAATACTGTTATCCCCCCTACGTCTAGGTAAGTCTCTTTCCTACAGCTTTTATTCATGTAACGGCTCACCTCTCTTCTCCTGGTCTCTTTACTTCCTTTACTCTTTACTTGTATTAGTATTTCGCCTATTTTCCGCTCGAATACTGTTCATCAAATTCTTCCATTTATTAGTTTATTCCTATAATTCTAACTTTACTTCTGTTTGGCTCTTGACGCAATATTACTTTTGGTTTCCCTTCGACTTGTCTTCCGTGAAGACCATTTACTATGCCGTAGGGTTTTTGTTTCCCCTTGACTGACCTATTTCTTCGAACCAATGTTCTTTTGATCTTTTCAGTCTTTAGCGTATTTTTCGAACAGACGATAAGTTTGCTGCGTCTCGCTTGTTAGCTTATTAATTTGCCTAGCGCATTCGTTCTGTACTTTTTGTCCCTTTCGGAGACTCGAATTCTACTGTCTGTTACTTTGGGTTTGTTCTTGACGGGTTTTACTTGTCGCTAATTCGCGTATCCTATCACCTAGGCTCTGTTTACTTTTGATCGTACTTGGTACACTTTCCCTATAAGCCTATAATAAAGCTTTGCCTACTGACGGATTTTAACTTATAACTTGTCTCTGCTGACTGTCTGGCAGACTGATGATACTTCGTATGACGTGCCTCTCACCAAGGCCCTCGTTTAACTGACGGACTTCATATGACGTGCCTCTCACCAAGGCCTGTTATAGACTGGCGAACTTCGTAACGTACCTCCTCTGCCGAGGTTTGAATCTGACTGACGAACTTCGTACTTTTGCTCGGGCCTTAGGCCTATTTATTCATCTCGGCTGAGAACTAGTTCCTGACGAGCTTCGAAAGTTAAAATCCTGAATCCTAGCTTCGATCTTGTTTAAATTTTAATCCCAAGTGTATTGGTAATAATATTACAATTTCCGGCAGGCGGAATGAAATTGTTTCGCTGGGTTATCTGTAATTAATTAAAATAGTTGATATGCTCTTGGCGGGGCCTATCTTTCACTTACTGCCCTCCGCTAGTATCCTGTCGCTCAAGTGTTTATGACCTTTTTCCCTTACCTTGCATTCTTCTCAAGTGTTTTTCAAGACTGCTAACTTCTTGAATTTTTGGGTCACTAGATTTTGTTTCGACTTCGTATCAAATAGCTTTGGTGAGTTTATTTCGTGAGGTTTAACGAGGTAACTCCCCCTTTTATCTACTTAAGAAAAACTGCTGATTTAACAGATTCCTGGTTTAAGTTTCGAGTGTCTATTAAGAAATAGTTCCAACCCTTAGTGTCCACTTGAAACGCAATATTTTCCTGGAGTTGCTGTCTCCCTGGAATCTCGAGTGTTACTTATTGCCTCTTCAGTCTGACTTTCTGGTGCTTGCTAATCGTTATTTTAATGGCGATTTGCTTTTTAAATGCCAACTAAAATGGGAATATATGTATTTCCACTTAACCATCTCCCCTTCAGGATTGCCTGAATGTTCGTTTTCCTGTGAGTTTCTCTCTGAGACTTCTGGTGCATCTCTAAGATTGTATAATATTTTATAAGACTTTAAAATATTCTCTGTAAATGGTCAAGGGTTCAAATCTTGTGCCAGTCCTAAATGGGCACAATAGAAATGGCCAATGTTACTAATATACAGGAGATGAATATTTTATCGCTAGAGGGTGTTACTGAATTTTTCAGAGTGTTTCCAGACCAATATTTTCATCCAGACTAATGGTTTTCGCCTAGACCAATAAAGGTTAGGTAGCGCGGCCCGGCGGGCCGCGTTAGGCAAATATAAACACCCCTGGTTTTTGTCACGCACAGTGGGGGTGGCCACGCATCAATAATCTTTATCCAGGCCAATCGTTTTGCCTAGTAGTACAATCAGTAAGTTGGCAGCAAACATGGCGAGTTGCTTTTTGATAAGTTTATTACTTGAAAGTTAGTGTTGACAATTTCCTTATTTTGGAAGTGTTTACGCGGTGTTTGTTAATGGCAAATGGCTTTAATAACGTGGCAGAGTAATTACAAACCATTTTCAGAGCGCTACTAAATAAAATAACGCACTTTCGAAACGGGCAACGGATACTACACCAGAGCCTAATTCTTTAAATTTACCCAAAAACAGTTTGTCTTTACTTCTTAAAGTAGGAAGTTGTTTCATTATTATGTCCACTACTATCAACGGTATAAGTTACAATGCTCTTAAGAAACAAATGTCAAAGAAAAGGCAGTACAGTGATGAATACAAAGAAGACAAAAATTGTTCCAGAAAAATAACATTTCCTTAAGTATTTTTGTGTAACCATCTGAGAAGGTCAAAAATGTTAATTGCATAATTGAACCATTATTAATTACTTTGGGAAAGAGTGGGAGTGGTGTGGGTATTTTAAGTTTTTTATGTTTACTTTTAGGGGAGGTGTGAGAGTAAAAATGTTAAGTTCCCCTGGCATAGACCATTTGCTTATTCGCTATTTATATGTAACCTGCCCGGCTAAAACATCACAATCCCCACCGTGAAATTAACACAATCGAGCATGAAGAGGAAAATGATTGTGTTAGGTATTGTTTATTTCATAAACAACATTTTAACACCAGTGCACATAATATTTTGTGCGACAGTAATACTGGATGATCATTATATACAAAAAATGATATGGTGTTTGAAATCAAATTTCGATACAAAGAATGTTGACATATTTACATTGCTTCAACTGCTCTCCATACCTCCCAGTCTTGAGCTAATCGTTTCATTTGCACATAACTACCACACCCTACATCCGAGGCAATCTGTTTAACATGATCTAACCATGGTCTAACCTTACAGTTATTGTCCTTGACCCTTCCTTCCATAACTAACTTTACTATTCCTGGGTGCCTTAGTATGTGCCCTACCAACCTATCATTTCTCATGATTAGCAGTCGCCAGAAACATCTCTCCGCTCCCACTCGTCTTAATACCTCTTCATATGTAACCGTATCTACTCATCTGATCTTCATCATTCTCTCGTAACACCACATTTCAAACGCTTCAATTCTCCTCTTTTCTTCTGCACCAACAGTGTAGTTTCACTTCCATAGAGCGCCACGCTCCAGACAAAGGCTTTAAAAAGTGTCTTTCTAACACTTAGATCTATATTCGATGTTAACAGATTCCTTTTCTGTAGAAATGCCTTCCTTGCCTGAGTCAACCTAGTTTTTATATCCTCTTTGCTTCATTCATCACTGGTTATTTTGCTTCCTTAAGTAACAGAAGTCTCCTACATCCTTTAGCTTTTCACCTGCCAATTTGACGTCCATAGGGGTTTTTGAATTCTTTCGGTTGCATTCCAATATGGAATATTTTGTTACACTTTCATCATTTTAATCACTTAACGAGAAGTATATTTTTTACTTGGAAATATCACTTAGACGCATTGTATAGGTGTGTTTTAGTCTCTATATGCTTCTGGCTGCACTCACGTTCAGTCACAGACTTTTCCAATTCGTCGGCTACTTCCGGCAACATCGAATCGGCACTGCAGCTCTTTCGTTCTGATTGACTGGGGGTAGTCATTAACTGTACCAGCGTGCGGGTCAGCTTGTCTCTCCAGCCCACAGATTACCCTGGTCCAGCCCCTATTCGAGCAGCTTCTTGGCTACGTCATCCCTTTCGGGACACATAAGTGAGCTTTCGACTAATCTGGTCACCTGTTCTCCAGTGCCAGATCTACAGCTCTCGCTCCACGTCAGAGGCTAGATCTCTTGTCCTCGACAGCTCAACGATGGTTAACTAGACCATAGCGTAAGTGCAAGTGTTTACAGCTTTTAAACAGTTACAAAGCAAGGGCATCAAACCTTAATTTTATTGCCCTACACTCACCAGCATCGGCGGCTTCGGTGGCGTAGTTGGTAGCATGCTCAGTTTTTATGCCCAAGGTTGCGGGTTTAAACCCGGCCGAAGTTGGCAGTTGGCAGTCAAAGTGAAAGGTTTTGTTTTTCCCGAGCTCTCAGGTGTGCTGAAATGGGTTGTTCTCTGGAGTGTTATCGCGCGAAGATCGGACTGTGATTTGCGAAGGGTAGTCTGGATTTCCGGTGTTTGTTTGTTCGTACGGGGCCTAGTAACTTGTGGTTCATAGCCCTAGTGATAACTGCATTGCTAGTTATTGGTGGAGTGGAAGTGAATGCAGGACCTGTTACTCCAAATGTGAATCAGGCAACCGATCCAGTGGCAGCTTTAAAGTGTTCGACGTGCAGTTAAACATTGAAGAACGGTGTTCAGTGTGGACTATGTGAGAAATGATTTCACTTCGGCTATATTAAGGTCAAGAAGGGGGATTGTGATGTCGGGAATTGGTTTTGTAAAGTATGTGATACGCCGGACTGTTTGAGGGTGCAAATCAAAGCAAGGGATCAAATAATACAGGAACTTAGAACAAAGCTTCGTGAATCAGAGGAAACGGTGAAGGATGTGACTGAACGGTTTTCTACTGGGATCAGTGTGGAAGAGGGCGTGCAGGAGCAAACTGAGGATGACGTTATCATAATGGGTGATTCTATGATACGATGGAGTGCGAATATCTCGAGGAAATCAGGTGCGAAAGTGCAGTGTTATCCGGGGATTAAAATTCACCAGCTTGCCCAACAAGTGGAAGAAGAAAATGTAGAGGACTGTGACAAAGTTAAAGTGTTGTTGCTCCATGTTGGGACGAACGATTTGAAGAAGAGGGCTACAGCTGATTACATCATGGGGGAGCTCTACGAACTAGGCAGAAAAGCTAAAAGCAAGTTTGGAAATGCAAAAATTATAATGAGTGGCATTGTTCGGCGGGGAGATATTCCGTTAAGGCGAGTTAAGACTGTAAATGACCGCATGGACTGGGTTTGTGCACAACTGGGATTAGTGTACGTAGATGCTGACTGCTGGATTGGTGGCCGTGACATCGCCCGAGACGGGCTGCATTTAAATCGACGGGGCGCTTTCAACCTAGGGAGCCTACATGACAGGGTCATGGGTTCGTGCCGGCCATTGTGAGGCGGAGCAGGTCCAGAGGTTGCCAGCCGACGGGAACAGAAGGAGCTACTTCGGGATATTTGCTGCGGAGGTAAGACTCTAAGATTACTGCAGGTTAATTGTCAGAGTTTAGGAAATAAATTAATTGAATTTTGGAATCTTGTAGAGACGTATTCTCCGACATTGTCATTGCAACTGAATCTTGGTTATATGAGGATATAAATAGTAATGAAATAATTCAACGGACCTACGAAATGTACAGAAAGGATCGGGGGAAGCGAGGTGGTGGGCCATTTATTTGTGTGCGCAAAAATATAGCTAGTTTCTTAAAGTGGGCTGATACGGTTCATTAAATGTTATGTGTACACATTTCGGATAAAGGGAATAAATTCCCTCTTCAGGTGATAGGGGCGTATAGAGCACCGAAAGATAACTTTTCGCTTCTCGACACACTGTATGATAAAACTTGTACGGATAATGCTATGAAAAAGAGCATAATAATTGCCGGAGATTTAAACCTCCCCAAAGTAGACTGGTCTGGTGAGTCAACTAGCTGTGGTCAAGCTCAGGCGCGGCAAACAAATTCTTAAGGGAGGGTGGATTTTCCCAAGTAGTTGACTTCCCAACTAGAGGCAATAATACCTTAGATGTTTATCTCGTAAGGCTTGTAGAGCTGTATATTAACTGTCTGAAAGTACCAGGAATTAGTGACCATTCTGGGGTTGAATTAAATATTAGATACGGTGACATTACAAAATTAGACTCTGATGTTGCAAATAAGTTCATATTCCAGTATCGCAGGGCGGATCAGGGCAAATTTCAGGGGTATTTGAATGAGCTATTTGTAGGATGGGCATCGGAAGGAAATCACATTAATATGCTGTGGACTAACTTTTTGAAAATTTTAAATAGCGCTATTGATAAATTTGTTGTTCCATTTAAATTACTGAAACAAAACCCAGATCCTGAGTATTACACACGGGAAATCCGGAGTCTTAAACGGAAAATTAGAAAATTATACAATAAAAGACATGATAGTGACAAGTATATGTTAAAATTTAAGTCCTTATCAAGAGAGCTCGTCTTAAAAAAGATGGCTGCTCATGACAATTATCTGCAAGGTTTACTTGGTTCGGGAGGCGATGGGTGGAAAAAAATGTTTAAAAAATTACAGTTATGTTAGGAGAAGAAAGGGAAATTCAAATAATTTGTCGATGATAATGTCCGGTGAAGGTAAATTAATTACTGAGAAGCAGGCCAGTGCTAATGAATTAAATGTCTTTTATGGTAGTGTGTTCAATAAATCCAATAGCTGTTGGACCTTAACGGTGAATCAGGGGCTCCACTTCTCCAAATAAACCAGTCAGCAATTGTAAAGCTAATACAAAAATTACGTTTCAATGTATCAAAGGGTCCTGATAATATTGTTAGTGAAGTACTTAAACTAGGAGGTAGGGCCGTGGCACGATACTTAGAGGTGATGTTTAATGTGTCCATAAACAATGCGCAAATCCCGGATGACTGGAAAAGAGCTACGGTAGTCCCAATATTTAAGGGAGGGAGCAGACTTGAATTGAGCAACTACAGGCCGGTTAGTCTTAGTCCATCGTTTGTAAACAGATGGAGCATCTCATTTGCGACTACTTGAGGGAACAGTGGGAAACATTATCATGGTTTAATGATAGGCAACATGGATTTCGGAAAGGTTACTCATGCGAGAGTCAGATGCTATCACTTTTTCAGGATATTAGCGAATCGTTAGACGATGGAGTTTCAGTCGACGCCTTAGTTATAGGTTTTGCGAAGACATTTGATGTCGTGCCGCATGACATGCTACTCCATAAATTAGCTTCGACGAAGATTGATAGAAGAGTAATTTTATGGATCCAAGAATTTTTGACGGGTCGTTCCCAGAATGTGAAAGTTGAAGGCCGATTCTCGGATGAAATTACCGTAACGTCGGTTATCCCTCAGGGCAGCGTAATCGGAACTTTGTTATTTTTGGCGTTTATAAATGACTTACCAAATGGGATTCGCAGTGACTGTCGATTGTTTGCGGATGATTGTGTAATATATCGAAAGATACATGACTCGCAAGACAATGCAGTACTTCAAGATGACCTGAACCTGGTCTATAAGTGGGTGATTGAAAATAAAATGAAAATAAACACAAGAAAATGCAGTCTAATAAAAATAGGGAAAGTGCGAAGGCAAGATTTTCAATATAACATTGGCTCGGAAATACTTGTAGAAGAAGATTCTTGCAAATATTTGGGCGTTCACGTAAGAAATGATATGAAATGGAGTAGTCATATAGGATGTGTAGTTTCTAAAGCTTACAAATCCCTGCACTTTGTAATGAGGGTATTAAAATCGAACCAAATCAAATCGAATGGACCGAAGTAGTGCAGAGGCGTCGAGTGCAAAGGGATCAACGCTCCCCAACCCAGGAAGAAAGCGCACACAGAAGGGTATATGAGAAAGGCACCAGACAAGGAGTCACAAGACTGAAAACTGCAGAAAAGAGTGGGTGGCTTTACGTCGCAAAACTGAGCCAAGACACTTCCCCAAAGGACTTAACTGCGTATCTGCAGGAAACTGGAGTGAAAGGAGTGATCCACTGTGACGTAGTGAACCAGAAAATTGGCAGCAGAGCTTTTAAAGTCGGCATACCCTTTAATAAAAGAGATTTGGTCTACAACTTCAACTTCTGGCCTACGGACGTCTATTGCCGGCCCTTTCGGCAACCTTGGAATTTCAGAGGCTCGCACCAGTAGGACGAGGATACTAACGTGGAATGTAGAAGGGCTGCGAGGTGCAATGAACCTCCTATCACGAGAAATCCTAAGCGAATATGACATCTGTATTCTCACGGAGACTATGATTAAAGAAGAAAAGAGATTCGACGTCCCCAATTTCTACAAGTTTCATGCATTTGCGAGGCAGTGCAAGGAGAGGGGAAGACCATCACGCGGCGTTGCCTGCATAGTTAAGCCTAAAATGGCCCCGTTAAAGTTATTATGGAAAGAAGAGGACATACTAGTCGTGGAAACGAAAATCGGTGTAATAGTGGCGGCCTACTTCAATCCCAACCAGACGGCCCCGGACATAATAGACCACCTTGGAGCTGCACTGAATACATTCCCAGGAAGAAGAAAGGCTGTCCTTGCCGGAGACTTAAACTGCAGAATAGATCAACAAAACGCAAAGAGTGAAGAAGTTTTCAGCTATCTAAGCCTAGAGGGTTTTAAAATCCGGAACAAAACTCATGACTGGACGTACATAGGCCCCAACGGGACCAGCACAATAGACTTAATATGCACAAGAGGAACACTTGAAACAAGGAACGCAAGTACAATTAGGTCGGAGGGAGCTATTATACGCAAGCACATACCAGTGAGCCTAGAAATAGATGGAGAGATCTGCGATGGGGAAACTATAGGAGGACCGACCAGAGTGAGCAAAACTCTAAACAGAGATAAAATTAGAGAAAAGTTGGAAGTCATAGACAAGGTGATGGAAAGCATCCAAGAGGGAGGAATCGATGAGGCGGCAGCTTGGATACAAGACTGCATCACCGGCGCTGCTACCACGCCTTCACACGGGAGAAAGGCTAAACCTTGGTTCGATGAATCGTGTTTTATTCAAAGGAAGGAAACCCTAGGCAAACTCCACAACATAAGAGTCACAAAAGACAACAAAGCACTGGAAGAATACCGACAACACAGGAAAACCTACAAAGAACTGATTAAAAAGAAAAAAAGGGACTTCATAGAAGAGACGCAAAGAGCGGTCATAGCAGAAGCAGAAACAGACCCATACCGAGCCCTGAGGCCAAAGATACAAAGCTTCCAACCAAACATATCATTGGAGACATGGGAGGAGCATATCAAGAACGTCACCTGTGCAAAAGAGACTAGACCCGAAACCAGGCCCCCAGAAGAACGCGATGTGTCAGAACCCATCAAAGAAGGAGAGATCACCATGGCCATACAGAAGAAAAGAAATAATAGATCCCCCGGTCCTGATGGACTAAGGAATGAGCATCTAAAACAAACTACTGAGGAACTGGCACCGATATGGACGGCCCTACTAAACAAATGCTTAGAACTCGGGCAAACACCAAATGAATGGAAGAAGTCAAACATTAAGCTACTATACAAAGGAAAAGGGAGTACTGACGACCCAAATTCATACCGGGGAGTAGCGCTGGAATCCGCAGCCCTAAAGCTACTAACAGGAATATTGACAGCGAGAATATACGAAAAAATAGACCCAATACTACCAGAAGATCAATGTGGATTCAGGAAGCATAGATCGACAACTACGGCTGCAGGAAGCCTATTACGGCACGTAACAACAACACTAGAGAACCCCAAGAGCAAACTATATGTAGTCTTTGTTGACATTACGAAGGCTTTTGACCTGGTATACAGAAAGCTGCTGATACATAAGCTGGAAACACTCATAGGTAGATCAAGGCTGACGACCCTTATATCGAACATATTGGCAGAAAACTATATACAAGTGCAGGATGGAGTTGGACAAACCAAATGGATGATACAAACGAATGGAGTACTTCAAGGGGACCCCTCAGTCCCATTCTATTCAATGCGCTCTCGCAGGATGCAGGAGACAAAATAAAGGAATCGACTGAGTCCAAACTGTATATATACGCAGACGACATGGCAATCGCCTCGGAGCAGATAAAGGATTTGCAAGATGCAATCAACATACTAAGCGAATGGGCCCAGGAAAACGAACTAACAATCAACGAGGACAAGACTGAGATGGTCGTCTTCCGGAACGGGGGCAGGTCAGCGGAATCAGACCAAGAGCTATGCAACGGCAAGGAACTGAAGATAGTAAACAATTTCAAATACCTCGGCCTCACGCTCCAGGTAACAGGCCGAAGCTTCAGAATACATACAAGAGCGAAAGCGGCCGCAGCAGTGAAGGCCATAAACGACATAAGCCTTATTACCCAAATATCGCTGGAAACAGCAATGATGCTCTTCCGAGCCAAGGTCATACCCGTACTAACATACGGTCTGGAGCAAACATGGGGAGTTTCTCAACTATAAACAACTGGCGGAACTCGAAAAGGTGAAATCTAGGTTCCTCAAAAGAGCCCTCGGAGTCTCCAAGTCAGCCAAATCTCGGCTGGTATATGGACTGGCGAGAGAAACATTCCTAAGAGGACCTTCGGTCACTTTTAATGTTGCCTTCCACAGAAAGCTTCAGAAAATTACTCCAGGATCTGCAAAGCAAAAGGCTGGATATTCCGAAGGAATTCTACGCGACTGATGCCATGGTGGACAAAAGATGGATGCAACTCCTATCCGAAATGAGACACGTCGTGACGAGACTCGCAGTTCATAGGTTCCACCATAAGGTCTGCTCACGAATGACATTCCATGACGCGGATGAGAGGTGTATATGTGAGCTGTGTAGGAACGAATGCGGCAGGTACCATATCACGACATGCCCCAACAGAACTTTATCAATAGTGGCTTATAGTAAGGACTAGAAGCGAACCATAGTATCTAGTAAGTGTACATATCTGTAACATGTAATATGGCCAACTGGCTGCAATAAAGGCTATTAAAAGGAAGTAGTATCTCTGCTAAAGAATTAGGATATTGGTCATTTGTAAGACCTATTCTGGAATACGCCTCGGCGGTTTGGGATCCATATCAAGTAGGGCTCATAAATGAATTGGAAATGGTACAAAGAAAGGCCGCTAGATTTGTGCTGAGTGACTTTAATCCCAGGAGCAGTGTGAGCCGTATGTTAAAGAAACTTGGGTGGGAATCACGTGAGGCTAGGAGGATGAAATCTAGACTCTGCGCTATGTACAACACGTATACAAATCAACCAGCATGGGGTGAGCTTAGCAAACGTATGGAAAAGCTTACTTACATGGGTAGGAGCGATCACCCTTTCAAAGTTAAGGGCCGACCACAGCGAACAAATTATGGTAAATATTCTTTCGTAAACCGTGCCATTGATAATTGGAACTCTCTACCTGCCGCAGTCTTAGAGCCTTTTCCCAAACATATAGGTGTGTTTAAGAAAAGACTGACTATTTGTGTAAGTACTCCAGTTTAATTGTTAGTGAATTGTTATGTACAATTATTTATTTGTTATGTATATCTAATTTGCCACCGGGGGACACACCCCCAATTGCAAATAAACAAATGAATGAATGAATGAAGTCGTCGGATTTTTTAAAGAGCGTTAAAAATCCCTCAGTATGCCTTCCTTCGGAGGGTAAGTAAAGCCAGCGGTCCCATGTCATAGATCTATGGTATGGAAATGAACCTTCCATTAATTACACTTGTGGAAGCAAAATGGTGTAGGTTAGATTGATAACGCTCTATTAGTTCCAACGTTCGCCACCGGGTGCTGACTGCGATGACATTTAGTTGCCGCGTCCGCACCTAGGTGTCGTGGATGGTAGCATTTGGTGGCAAAAGTATGAACTAGCCCAGGGCCGTCGAGAGCGACGACGGGCCCTGGGGCTGGAATCTCCCGGGCCCCCCTCTAAAACCAAATTCTGTAAAATCCTCGCAAATTTGCAGAAACTGATTTTGCAAATTTTTTATTTGCACTAAATGTTCATCACGAAATCAATTACAAGAGCATAAAGAGCTAACAAGCAAGCAATAGTAATAATAATAATAATAATAATAATAATAATACAAGATACAAGTCGTCGGATTTTTAAGAGCGTTAAAATCCTCCAGTGTGCCTTTATTCGGAGGGGAAGTAAAGCCAGCGGGTCCATGTCTTAGATTTATGGTCTGTAAAAGAACCTACCACTACAATATTGGTAGTGTGTAGCCAAAATTTGTAGGTTATTTGGTTAGAAACGCTCTATCAAGTTCCAACGTTCCCCGCTGGGTGTCAGTGATAGTGGCGTCTGGTAGCCAAAGTTGGAACTACTTGAAATTGAACTTGTTGGGGAGCCTACGGGTGTTCAATTGAAATGTCCTGATATGATAATTGGCTACAATTCATATATAATAATAATAATTTATTATTATATTATATCGTATGGCCTCGGGTGCCTGGTGCAAGCTATGTTACCGGTAATTGACACCCAGAGGGTAGCTTGCATGTCGAATTTCGTCGTTCCTTTGAACGCTATGAAAGTCAAGGAGGTTAGATATCTGAACTCCTTGACACTACAGCGCTTTCAAGTAGAGAATGGAGGAACTTTGTGTTGGCGGAAAATCCCGAGATTAATTTTGCCATTGAACACGGCCTACTGAATTCAAATGGGTTCTTTAACATGCCAACAACGTATGACATGAGTATCGTGATTTTTGTCGCCTTCAAAAATCACTTACCATGGCCAGGGGCGAACCTGCAATCTTGGGGTTGGTAGTCCGACACTATAACCACTCACCCACCGTGTCAAGCATAATAACAATATTTCAATGATATATTCCACTAAATCCAGGCTATATTTATTATCATAAGCAGAGCGTGAATTACTATCAATATAAATAAGTTAATGCTGGTATGTAAAATTTACAACATTGAAAGTGGATGAATGCATCCAAAATTATTTGCAAATTCAATGTTTATACCTGACAAGCGCGAATTATTGCATTATTTTCAATTAACAAAAAATAATATCAGATTAAAGCCATCGAAAACTAGGTACCGTAATAATTTTCAAAATTCACTATTAGCCCAGAAATATTAGTCTAAAAACGGTCAAAACCTTGAAAAAAAATTAGTAAAGCTGAAAATTGGTACAGTTGTCTTATTTGATGTTCTGAACAACATGTTAAAAGTCCCCGGTCTTCCCGTGTCGGCTTCCTGGATTTCCAGCCGTTTGAACTCCTGGAATGCTGGAGAAGTAGGTGGTGTCGCTGGAATGCGCATTGTAAGCGAACGATTTGGCTTACAGTGCTCTAACATGGCTTAAATTAAGGGAGAAAAAATAAGCAATAAGTTAATTTATGGGTTGGCATGTTAGCGATACTTCCGGTCTAACAGGAAACGAAAAAATGCCGCGAAATTCAAAAACAAATTGCCACGTTTTTTTTTTTTTTTTCCGTTTGTTGGCAAACTATCACGAATATCGCAGACCAGTCTTCTATGAAAGTTGTTGGCGACAAAATAAGCTTTCATTTGATGTATTCATAATATATGTGAAAGTAATAGTTGCCGATCTACAGAGATTTAAACAATGGCGCGCGACCTGAATCAGCCCGTGTTTGCGTTGTTTTCTCAGCGGCCAACTGACGCGTTCGCCCGCAGCATTGATGCGTCGAATTGGCGGAGCTTCTTATTTTCTTTTGTTTCTAAATTTTAAACAGTTGGTCGTTGACCGATGTGTGTTATGCCGTATAAGTGTCATTTATTGTGTTGTCATAAAAATGAGTTTTGAAGACTGCATTTTGTGTATGAAGCCACTCGACGATCCGATGGGCGTTGTTTGTGTTTCAAAAGGTTTTAGAAGGAAAACTAACACCGCAAGAAGTATGCGAAGATCAAGTTGTAACTCTGGTCATGGAGTACATGGAAGACAAGATGAAGACTCTGTCAGAAGCTAGCCGGACAGCGAAGCTGTGGGCGGAGTTCTACAGGCAAGTGGAAATCGTTCGGCTGTTTATTCGGACAGAGAGAAAATCAAATTGGAACCTCCATTTGTACTGCGTATCGAAGATGTTGCCATACCTACACGCTGCACTACGCTAAGTCAGCCTACTTGTACCTGCAGACTTTCTAAGTAACTCAAAAACAAGGGAGGTTCATCTCTACGATGACAAAGGAGCTTAGAAATGCTGGAGTTGCTGTTCGTCAGGCGACAGGGGACGCAGATACACTATTTGTCGACGTAGCGTTGTCTCTAGATGCCGAAGATCATGCTGTTACTGTTAAAGCGTCAGACATTGATGTCCTATGCATGTTGTTGGCAAAAGCAAGAGAGAACAACAACATCCATTTTTACAGTCCTGGAAACTCAAAATCTCTTGGAAAGATTTTCCCTATCACAAACATTCAGGAAGATATCGGCGAGATGAAAAGTTGTGTGCTATTTGCGCATGCCGTGAGCGGATGTGACACAAGTTCGGCTACTTTTAGCAAATGGAAGAAGCGTCCATGGGGCATTCTCAAAAACAACGAAGATCTTCGGAAAACTGTCGAAGTTTTCAATCAGCCTGGTGCATCCAAGGAAGATATAAAGATAGCTGGAGAAAAAATTGTTCTGGAGTTGTTCAACGGAAAGGGCTTCAATTCTCTAAACGAGCTTCGTGTGCATCTGTATGGAAGGACTATCGCAAGACTGACAGTTACTGCTTCGTTCGATTTGGCCGCTTTGCCGCCAACGTCAGACGCATGCCGGCAGCATTCACTGCGTACATATTTGCAGGTATATATTATTTTCAGTATGTTGTTACACCATTTTACTTTGCTGTGATAAAATTAACAGTCTCTTTTGTTTACAAATTGGTTTCTAACATAAATTATTTGAATTATTTGATGAATAATACATTATACATCTTACGGCTTCCAGAAAACAGAATTGTACGCCAACTGGTGATGAGAAATCTAGGAAAGAGAACTGGAGGAAAATGGATCCAAGAAATCCAACAAGATCTCAAAGCAGTTGGACTCAAGATAACAGATGCCAAGGAGGAAAATAAAATTAACACCATTCTTAAAACTCACAAACTTTCTGCAGAAATGACACATAGAAAGCCTGTGGAGATTTCAGATGAGTTGAGAAAATCCCGATCTGAAACAATGAAAAAGTACTGGAAAGAGCGCAAGAACCAAGCAGTACTACCTTCAAAGAAGAAGTGATTGTGGAACGACTCAAGTGGTCCAATGTGACCAATCAAGATTAATAATAATAATAATAGTAATAATAGTAATCAGAAAACGCCGAGTACAGTTTTATACACACATTTACAGGATGGAAAATTTCAGAACGCCGAAGAAATTGCTCAACGTTATAACACGGAGTAAGTGTGGCACGGAGTGGCTGACAGAGGTTCAGAGGGACCTACAACAGGTCAACATTGAAAATTTTGAGGACCGCACCGAGTGCAGGAATAAAATCAAAAATGTTAAGTTTGATCACAGACCATCACGACAGCCTGGAAGAAAGTGGACAGCTGAACGGAAGAAGGAGCATTCTGAGAGGATGAAGAGATTTTGGGAACAGAAGCGGGAAAACGCCAGAAGATGAAATCATGTATTCAAGTTCAAACGCTCTCCTATAGGGGAACAATCGATTAAATAATAATAATAATATTTTGGGGGTAGGGGGATTTTTTGACAGGGGTGGGTTTAAGTGTGAAATACTTTGAAAAGAGGGGAAGCAGTTCATTTATCATAAAGAAAGGAAGCTCCTGTCAAATGCAAATGCAAAATCAGAGCGAGTCCCGGTCGCAGTGTGTGTGTAGCGCAGACGGAGAAGAAAATGACGTAATAATCTTTTGTTTACACCACTATAGCTCGGCAATAATAATAATAATAATAATAATAATAAACTGTATTAGTTTTAAGCAGAAATATCTACTTCGATATTCGCACTACTTTTTACTTAAGATATTTGCTCTCCTAAAAATGGCATTAAAATAATAATTTATGATTGCCAAGTCACAAATGGTTACATATTTTACATATTAAAACATTAATTTTAATTACCTAGCACAATAAAGCTTGAAAATAAACCGCACCGAGAACACCTTATAGAATGAAGAGATGTCTCGATTGGGCGGGGGGACTCGAAATTGAATTGTTTTCACTATTAGGAGCAGATGTACAAAAAAGGGTGATTTTCATTAAAAACACTAAAAAAATGAAGAAAAAAAAATTGGGGGGGGGGTAGGGGGATTTTTTGAGAGGGGTGGGTTTAAGTGTGAAATACTTTGAAAAGAGGGGAAGCAGTTCATTTATCATAAAGAAAGGAAGCTCCTGTCAAATGCAAATGCAAAATCAGAGCGAGTCCCGGTCGCAGTGTGTGTGTAGCGCAGACGGAGAAGAAAATGACGTAACAATCGTTTGTTTACACCACTATAGCTCGGCAACTATTATTCAGACATCGATTATAAATACATCAAATGAAAGCTTATTTTATCGACAAGAACTTTTATAGAAGACTTGTTAGATATTCGTGATAGTTTGCCAACAAACGTCAAAAAGAGAATAACGTGGCAATTTGTTTTTGAATTTCGCGGCATTATTTCGTTTCCTGTTAGACCGGAAGTATCGCTAACATACCAACCCATGAATTAACTTATAGACTATTTTTTCTCCTTTAATTTAAGCCATGTTAGAGCACTGTAAGCCAAATCGTTCGCTTACAATGCGCATTCCAGCGACACCACCTACTTCTCCAGCATTCCAGGAGTTCAAACGGCTGGAAATCCAGGAAGCCGACACGGTAAGACCGGGGACTTTTAATATATTGTTACGAACATCAAATAGGACAACTGTACCAATTTTCAGCTTTACTAAAAAAATTTCAAGGTTAAAACCTAAAATTTCTGGGCTATATACTGTTTTGGCGTTTGACAAATCTAGCACTGTAAGCATACACAATGTTCCGATTTAAAGTTCTGCAGATCCTCTTTGATATCAATAACTTAAGAAATTCAGTGATACTCGCAAAAGCAATATGCTCGTTTGTCGTACACAAATTTGAAAAATGTTGCATTTACCGGACCAATAATTGCATGGCTTTTACAGTGTTTAACTTTGGGAAAATACTCACATCGAAAAAACCTGTTGTCCATTAACTCGGAAACAGGTGGGATGGAATTCCACCGTCGGTGATTCTATGCATATTTTCCATGATTCGTCGTTTTAACCCGTACATTCATTTTCTCCTCAATTCTATCACCACCGCTACGTCATAACACCCATTAATCAACAGGAAGTTCAGGTCACTGAACTGCATGTTAAAAGTCGTGGAAAGGGAATACTGTACACTGTGCAATACTACGGCCTCTGTGACATATGACGTGATCTCTTTACATGTTGAAAACATGGTTTTTACAAAACGTCATGACGTATTTTAAAATACGTTTTACTTATAGTGTATTTATGTTGATATTCTTAAAATGTGCTGCCCTTGAAGAGTCACGCCCTTGGGTCTAAGCCTAAACAGTGGTAAATCTTGAACGGCGATCAGACATCTTTGTACATTAAACAAAATATATTTTCATAATTAACCACAGGTGTACAGTACTCATACTTAACTCAAGTTATTATGTGCTATCAGTAGATTGTTTTCACAAAAAAAAGAAACTGTGAATTTTAACTATATTTCGTAATTGGCAGTCAGTGAATTTCTTATAATTTAATATTGCTTTGCAGTAAGCAAAACTAGAGCCAGGTTCTCCTAAAAATCCTGAATCCTATCTATGACTGGTGACCATCATGGGTGGATTTAAGCCAAGATTATGGGGGAGTGGACACACCGAGGATCTTGGGGTATGAAAGCCGAGAGTGGGGTCCGGGGGCCCTCCTCCGGAGGAGTTTGCAAAAATTAGGTCGAAATTATTGAGTTATAGGATAGGCCATTTGGGTGATTATTTTTGGGATATTTTGGAGTAAATATTTGGTGACCATTGACAAGTGGCTATAGTAAAGACTCTCTGATATTGAAGTAAAAGCTCTCACATCTTCAAGTAAGACCCCGCGGTATAGCTCACCAATGACCGTGATTGGGGCCTACAGCAAGTCTACAGATCGGAGGTTCGAATCCGGGCGCTGACAGCGGCTATCCTGAGTATGTTTTTCACACTCCCTCCAGACCAATGCCGGGGCAGTACCTTATTTCAAGTCCAGGGACACCTACGCTACTCTTAACCCTAATAATTACAGTAATAGTCGCGACAGCCAACGCATTCCCAGTCGGCAACTAAGAATACGACATGCGATTTATTATGTCAGAGAGGCCATAGCACAGAACAGTGTATACCCCGCTTTTCACCCAGCAGTTGATGGTTTTAAGAGGGTCTAAGTTTTTACTCTCCAAGACAAATAGTTACAACAATGTTGCCAATACACCTCACTTATTATACAACAACCACTAGCCTCCCCTTCAGTCAACACAATTCACACATTTTTGGGTTTTCTATTTTGTTCTCTTCATTAATATTTGTGAAAACTACTGCTTTACAGTAAACTTCATTCAATAACGTGGAGGCCTTCAGAAACAAACCGTAAAACTAACGCGTCAGCAAATACTGATTTATATCTACAGTACTATTTGATGCAAACCATCCCCAACCGAGCGCCAATAGTTCATTGCCCGCCAGTGATACTAGACCTACTAGCTACCAAGTACACGGGTTGAATGTTGCAAGCCCCTAAATGAATGAACATCTGTAACGACAAACGGGCCTTTTTATTGACTGTTGAGTAAGACTACGAATAACACCGCAGTCGGGAAGCCAAATCCTGCAGTCCTGCCGCGGCTTCGTCAGGAACCGGGGTCATTTCTAAGTCGTAGATAAAGAGGGCAATTAATTTTATGCTTAAAGGTACTGAGACGTTAAAGCGTACCACGAAAGGGCTTGATTCGCAAGGGAAAATATCTCTTCGCGTCCTGAAAAATAAGTGCTTTGCACATCCTCCTAGGACGCCGGGCCCCCCTGGGAGGGTCGGGCCCCGGGGCACCAGCCCTGCCTTCCCCCCCCCCCCCCCCCTCTCGTCGGGCCTGAACTAGCCTACTTGAAAAAATAAATCGTCTGCAGTACTTCCACCTGAATCACAGATAACACACACTAATACAGCCATCACAATTAACACCGGTTATCAGACAAATTCTACACACACCCAAAGTACAAGGCGCTACATGACCGCGTTATCGCAGCCCCTACACTAAGGAACCAACCAACTCACCAGCATCAATGCGAATTATACAGAAAAAAACTAAGTACTTTTCCAAAGTCTCGAAGAATCCTTCCCAACTGATGGAACTGACATTCTAAAAGAAATTGGGATATTCAACTTTTTCGTCTGGGCATGGGGCACCGGTAGGTTGGAAAATGATGATTTTTTTTCATTTTCGATTTTTTGCTGAATCTTTATCTTTGCAATGTCCTCTTTAATTTGGTGTATAAAATATACATTGTTGTAGCACAGAATTGTCTGAAATAACATAACAACAGTGCTGAAGAAATGAAACGATCTATTTGGTCTGTCTTATTTAATGTTGCTTCAACTGATTCTGTACCAAACCACGAACTTTTCCCCAAAGGAACTAATACATGGTGTAAGTAGAACAAATCACAAGCAGCAGGGCAAACATTTATACCTAAGGATGATTTACCCTGCTGTCATTGAGGAACTTAAACATATTTTCAGGGACCTATCTGCTGTACCGTTACTGAAAAAAAGTTTACATGGTCGTTCCCAAAATCCGAATGAGTGCACCAACAGTGTTGATTGGAAAAAATTACAAAAACTGTATTTGTGTCACTTGTGTCACCACTTCATTGTGGTGTTTATGATACTCTAATGACTTTTAACAATGGCAACTTGTCAAGATGAAGAAATTGAGTATTAGCGTTCGGTATCACACCATACGAGCTTGACAAAGAAAGAATTAGGGCTTCAGAGAAAGCATTGAGGGAAGTGGAAGATAACGCGCAAGGGGAGAGAAGAAAACTAAAGAGAAAGCTGGAAGAAACCTATCAGCGAGATCCAGATTGCCCAGGTTATGGTTCTGGAATGCATTGAAATATTGACAGCAGTTATCCGTAAGTTTACTTTTTGAATGATTTAGTGTACCTTTTCTTGGAAAATACTTGCATGAACTACCTGAAACTATAACAGCCTTGAAAGGATATTCCTCTGAGCATTTTAACACAGGGATATTGCATTACACCTCATAGTTTGTAAATTTTTGACTGGACAACACTTCCAAAAGTGCAAAAATTTGGAGTATTTTTCAAAACATTATTTCTGCTAAAAGAAACAGTAGTTTTAGAAATACCTGTGTTCAAGTATTCAATAATCATCATAGGTTTACCCTATTTATTTTCAGACATGCACCTTAATTAGAGTTCCACCCCATAAAACAATAACATCTAACTAACTTAATTAGCTGCTGAAAACCGGGTGAGTTAGCCGAGGTCGTTGCGGCATGACTGTTGGCAGTCGCTCACATCCGGGAGGCGAGGAGGTTCGAATCCCCCCGCCGGCAACCTTGAAGATGGTCTTCTGTGGTTTCCCATCTTCCTTCCAGGCAAATGCCGGGGTTGGTCCCTAACTATAGGCCACAGCCGCTACCTTCCAACTCCTCGACCCTCCCATCCAACATTCCTCCCCAACGGTACTTGTAGCTCACCCATTGGGTGTCCCTCTCGAAGCAGCTACAAAACTGGCGAGCCGAACATGTCCTCGGACACTCCCGGCACTAAAAGCCATACGCTAAAAAAAACTGCTGAAAAAAGGTGCAATACAGTTTTGAAAAATTGCATGGGAAAGATACACCCTACCGGAGTCCTTAAGGCTGTACAAATTTGAAATTTTCTGTAATTATTCTGTTTAACCTACTGGCACATTCGCCAACTTTATTATCAGCCAATTCCTAGTGTGAATTTGCCTATTACCAATTGTAATTTTGTCCGCCCTGTTCCATAGTGGCTAGCATTCTTGGCTGTCACGGCGGAGGCTCAGGTTCGATTACCGTCTCTGTCAAGAAATTTTATTCTTGTCTGAGGGCTGGAACGGTGTACACTCGGCCTCGTAAGGTGATACTTAGAAGAGGCTAGTTCGATTCCTACCTCAATTTTCCTGAAAGTGGTTTTCTGAGGTTTCCCCACTTCTACTCCAGGCAAATGCTGGGATGGTACCTAACTAAAGGCCACGACCGCTTACTACCTAGATCCTACCTTAATTACAAATACACACACTAGAACAGACATCACAGTAACACAGGTTATTAAACAAATTTTTAATAAATGACTACATGACCACGATGTCGCAAATCCCCTAAAAGAATCAACAATAACACCAACAACCATTGTACAGATTTGTTTATAGCTTCGTATATGTTCAGTATTCCTAACTCCCTTTGTTATAATCCTTCACCTTGCGAAATCGGCCATTCTTTGCCCCGCTTTACTCCCTATGAAGTGCTGTTCTTCAATAATCTTGATAAAAGTTCACTTTTCTCAGACACACTACACACTGACTTCATAAATACAAGATTTTACAACAGGCGCGAATTCGCATCAATGGTTACCGTATCAGAACACGGATATCATCCCTCATACGCTATTTCTCCATCCTGTGGCTAATTCACAATATAATCAGACAAACTGTCAACAAATGTCCGTGTTCTGCACGAAAGCTGGCGTTACTGTCATCGTACAACCATGCCAACGATGACGTCAGCGCACCTGTCCAACGGGGTAGTGTTTACTGGGTAGCTTCACATCAACACTGGCTGTGTACGTTTATGGGCAGAATACCTCGTAGTTCCGCCCCTTGAAACAACAATAACTAACTAACTAACTCGCTGTGTACGCATGCACAGAAGGTGCAGTATGGCACAAGGGAATACGCCTCGAAGACCCTCTGCAGTGGAGGACCATAGGAAGAATGGAAGCAGGACAGTCGCAAAGTGATGTGACCCAATGGCTTAATGTGAATCATTTTGTTCATTCTTGAATGAGGCGACAGTTTGTACAGAATGAAAATGAATCCCGAAGACCAGGGCAGGGCCAACCACGTGTGACATTAAAACGAGAAGACCGTTATTTTACTGTAAGGGCACGACGGTATCGCCTTAGCACTGCACGGCAACAGGCATCTGACCTCGCAGCATCCACTGGAACAGTTGTATCGATAAAAACAGTGTACAGAAGACTTCGGCAGAGTGGCCTCTATTGTTGGAGACCTGCTGAATGCGTAGGCCTACCCCTGACGCGTCTGCACAGAAGGGAACGTGCAGAGTGGAGTCGTCAACATGCCGACTGGACGGTCAAACAGTGGACCAATGTTCTTTTTACAGATGAGTCCCGATTTGGTTTGGAGAGTGATTCGCGACGGATTCGCATCTGGAGAGAACCTAGAACACGATTTCGGGACCCAAACATTGTAGAAAGAGACTGATATCGAGGAGGATCCCTAATGGTGCGGGCAGGGATTATGTTGACTACTCGAACACCTCTTCAGGAAATTGTACGGGTAAATCGGCAAGGTCTGCTGTCAGGTATCGTGACAAGATCTTGGGACCTCACGTTCGGTTGCGAAGTGCTGTGGATCCAGATTTCGTACCCATCATCATCACCGTCTCCAGTTTCCCGGATGCGGTGTAAGAACGCGATCTATTTCAGTCTATGCAGGTACTTCATACTGATAATGACCGACCTCATAGAGCCCCGCCGTTGTCAGGCTTGTATTGCTGCCAGAGGTGGCCACACATCGTAATGAGCACATTAATCAGTTGTTGGAATGTGTGTGCAAATCCAAGAAGTTGGAATGAACGAATAACATTTTTTGTGTACTGTTATGCAGGTTGAACGTAAGGAGATTGGGCCTTAGATATAATGACCAAAAGACTCAGTGCATGGTCGTCGTCGTCGGCTGTAACTCGATTCAGTGTATGGTAATTAAGAGGAATATTAACGTGTTTGGAAATCTGTTACCTCTTCTTATTGGCTAGCATAGTTTTGAGCGGGTTGAACATTTCTAATTCTTAGAAGTCATGATTGATGAACAGAATCATAGGGATGTGGAAATTAATGTTAGAATACTGAATGCTAACATAGTGTACTACTCACTGCAGCTTTCATTTGGATCCAAATGTTTTACTAGAAATAAAAAATTGAAAATATACAATACCATCATCAGGCCAGTTTCAACTTATGGTGCAGAATCATGGAGTTTAACCAAACAAGAAGAACACCCGTTGCAGGTTTTCGAAAATTAAGTGTTCGGTGTAGGAACATTTATTGACAATTTTTTGACTACGCATCTCAAAGCTTGAAAAAAAGAGATCAAATAAAGACATAGCAAGCACCAATACTCAACATCATTAATTCCAGAAGACTTCAATGAGCTGATCATTTACTAAGGATTGGAGATTATAGGATGGTCTTACAAATATATAAAGAAGAACCAAGAGGAATAAAGGCCAGTAGGAAGACCACGAAGTTCCTGGAAAAATGAAATTTCCAAACTTTGCAGTCATTGGAATGTGGACAACTTGCAAGAACTCGCCCAAAACAGAGTTCAGTGGAGGCATTTTTTGAGATCGGCGCGTGATCTTCGTGTCCCATAGAAGCCATCTGAGTGAGTGAGAGTGAGTGTAGATACAGCAGATGTGCAATAGCAATACACATTTTAATAACGTAGTGCCAATGTCTTCCTCATAATCCGGACTACCGTTTCGTCATCTTTCGTGTTTCGTCACACTACCGAGATGATCTGATGGCACCCGTTAACTTCCGATGTGTAACGTGACCTCATAATGAGAATGAGTAGCCCTGGATGTATGGAAGACCCAAAGTTGACAGAGAGGAGAAAATATTTTCCTGGCAAGGTAGCAAATTCACAAATATGAGCCGAGGAAGTCTTCTGACGAAAGGGGGAAAACCTCCCCATTCCCCTCCTGTCCAAAGCTATTGCTAGATATTAGGCGATAGCGGGGAAGGTGGTAAGTCACTCATAATGGGAGATAGTACCTTATGATATTCATTTTTAACATCTCTTAGAAATTTGACATAAATTAGTTTAACAAAAATATATAGGGATGGGCACCCTCCTGGACTCTTTAATGACTTTCTCATCATATTTCCTGCATAAAGAGGCATGTGTCGCCTGCAAAATGAATACATTGGATTCATGAATTAAAGTGAGAATAATTCAATAGGATATTAAACTAAAACACCATCACTTACATTATTGATCTTCGTGCTGGGTCGATAGTACCCGTTGCGGTAAATATGGGTGATACGGTTAATGGCAGTTGCTTCTCCACCAATCCTTGTGTCACAGCTCTAGTTACTTCTGTTGCTAGTGCTGCAGCTTCCTCTGCCATCAGTTGTGGCTTTGCTAATTCTGCTGCCAGTTCTTTAGCTTTTAAATCGTCTGGATTCATAGCTGCTATTCTTGCTGCTTGCGCTGCCAAAGCCCGTGTTTTATCTGCTTTAGCTCGTGCAGTGGCTGCAGCCAAAACGGCTGTAACTGAAAATTCTCCTCCAGTAGGTGATTTCCGTTTAGATCTCCTCTTAGAGGGGCGGTTACCTTGTGGTACCCTAAAATAAAATGAAAATATATTATTGATATTCAAAATTACATATTGTGGGCAAGTGTGCTGTAAATCCATTCAAACAACAATCACTACTCAAAACAGGTCTGAAAGTATACGTATATGAAAACCATAGGTATTACGTGCGAATGTCACTTATTTACACACTGAACCGTTCTGATTCATTTGGGATGATTTTAATTAATTATTTTATAAAATTTTTGTTACGACCTGAGAGGCTTTAATTTTATTTCAATTGACTGGTTATGTCTATCTTTTGTCCGTTTATGATATCGGGTAGTATAGCCATACGATTATTGGTCAATTGAAATTCTAGTTTGTCTTAGCTTTTCTTATTGGCGTTAACATATTATTATAATTGACTCCCGAGGGATATTGAAACTCCGGAAATCTCTGTTGGTATCGAAACCGTGGATTTAAGCGATTTAAGTAAGGAGCAAGCTGACTTAATTCGTGAATTATGACTACAGCTCAAGGAGGTCGTAACTGATAGATATTAAAATGTAAAATCGATATCACTGATAGCGTGCCAGTTCGGCATCTGCCGTATCGTTTAAGTCCTCCGAGGATGTCAGACCTGAAGAAAAGCGTTGACCAGATGTTATCAGTGGGTGTAATTAGTATACTCATATCCTACAGTTTGTTTGTAGTGCCCAAAGCAAATGGTGAGTTCAGACCGGTGATAGATTACGCACGTCTGAACCAAACGTTTGTATTACAATCAATTTCATTGCCAGACTTGTATTCGTGCTTTTTCTGGTTTCATAATGCCTGATATTTCACTTTCCTTGATCTCAATCAGGTATATTATGAGATACCGTTGTCTGACTACTTGAAACCTATATCTGCATTTTCCTCAGACTGGAACCTATTTCAATAAATTCGTGCTCCGTTTGGGCTTTTCCCGTTTGGGTTCCGTTTTGAGTCGACCTTTGGATCGGGAGGTTTTCGGGCATACAATTCGAGTTCCAGCATCACTATCTGAATGATTCTGAATGACCCGAAATCTCCTTTCTCGGACATCGTTTCAGTAGCTGGGGTTTCAATCAACCATGCTTGGACTCAGGAGATCCGTAACTTTAAACCACCAATCAATGTTAAAGGCCTAGCCCGATTCATCGGGTTGACTAATTTCATTCGGCAGTTCATCAAAACGTTTGCGCAAAGTGCGTTGTCGTTAAACCAACTACGTAGAAAAGGGGTGAAATTCGAGTAGGGAGCTTCACAATAAGCGGCATTCGAGGATTTGAAGTGCGCTTTGTATAATGTGCCTATTCTGGCTGTTCTGGATGTAGGTAATGATATGAACTTAATCATATTTATTGTTTCCTTATTGACAATCAACTAAATAGAAATAATCACAGGCATTTAATAAATCTAATACAGCCTATTCAATAAAATGTTTAAATTAATATTAATAAAATACCAGTTTTGACCACATTATGGCCTTCTTCAGTTTTTAAAGAGATAAAGAAAAACTAAAGGTCAACAGCGAGCCAAGATCTTGAAAACAACATTTAAACTTGGCCTTTCCTATTAAAAAGTCTTAGAAAAAATATATATAAAAAACAGATCTGTCACAAATGTGGGCTTTGGTTAGTTGGCTCCTTAGTTTAGGGGCTGCGACAACGCGGTGTTGTAGCCCCGTGTACTTTGGGTGTGTGTAGAATCTGTCTGGTAACCGGTGTTAATTGTGATGACTGTATTAGTGTGTGTTATCTGTTTTCAATTCAAGTGAGGACTGCAGACATTGATTTCTTTAAGGAGTTCCTACTTATGCCGCCAAACGCCACCATCAACGACTACTAGTTCAGAACTTGATTACCGGATGCCACCGCAGTCGGATCCTGGCGACGAACGTCGGAACCTAAGAGCGTTTATCGAATGTTTAACCTATATATAATTTAGCTTCACACAGGTGTAATTAGTGGAAGGTTCTTTAACATGTCCTAAATATATGACATGGGACCGCCGGCTTTACTTCTCTTCCGAAGGAAGGCATACTGAGGGATTTTAACCCTCTTAAAAATCAGATGACTTCGGCCGGGTTTGAACCCACGATCTTGGGCAAAGAAGCTCATCATGCTACCAACTACGCCACCGAAGTCGCTAAAATGTGTGTGGGCTTTAATGTGATAATATAAAATAATTTTATTAAGATATGACATAAATCTAAAAAATGTTTTTGTTTGTATTTGCATAAATAGACTAAATATTGTTCTTTAAAAGATATTGATAGGTCTTTCTATGAGATGAAAACTCTTTGCTGACTGGAGCATATGGAAAATGTTGATGAAAAAACTCCTTGCTCAGTGGAGCATAGGTTGGAATGTTTGTTGTAAATATCCTTTGTTCCAATGAAAAATGTTTGATGCGATATGGAAAATGATGATGGTCCTTGACTAATAACTGTTTTGGTCTATGGTTGATTTTGATATAAATGTAATTGTATTCGTTGGTTTTCATTAGTAGCCTAGTGCTCATGGAAAGTCATGCAAGACGTACTTGTTTAGTTTTGTATTTCTCCAAACTCTTCCTCATTCTAACTGATGTTTCCTTGGGAGCAATTGTGGTGGTGTTACTTCAAGAGTTGGGGCGTCAGCCCATCGCTTATGCTTCGTGAACCTTGAATGAGGCCAAAGCTAAATATTCTGTCTAAGAACTGGAGGGTCTGGCGGTGATGTTTGGCTTGTAACGATTTAAGAACATGTGCCTTTCGAGTTAGAGACCGACAGCCAAGCGTTAGTTTGGGTGCTGACCAGACCTCGCAGCCCAGTGAGAATCGCGTGGTGATCTATGAGGATCTCATCTTTCTCATATTTCTCTCAGCAATAGGTTTGAAATACCGCCTGAATCGAGTTTTAATTCGATCACGGGTCACCAGATTAAGTTAAGCGTGAATGCTGCGTTAGATATGTTCTCAAACTCTCCAATGTTATTTATAGATATAGGTAAATATCAGCAGGAGAATAAGGAGCTAGGCAAGATTATAAACAAGATTTCAGGCCACGAAAATTGAAGTCTGGAGTGCTGTGTTGTAGAGCTCGGCACGACAAGGAACCTTGACCCTAAAAATGTTAGATTATATTCACGAACCTCCGGTGGGAGGGTGCCAAGGGATATTTAAGACCAGGAAAAGCCTTCGGCAATATTTTCTACGGAAAGGAACGGATGTAGATGTCCGAAATGTTTTAACATCGTGTCATCGTTATAATAGCTTGCCACGGTGGGTGAGTGGATAGCGTGTCGGTCTACTAACTCCAAGTTTGCAGGTTCGCTCCTGGCCGTGGTAAGTGATTTTTGAAAGGCGGCAAAAATACGACACGCATGTCATTCGATGTTGGCATGTCAAAGAACCCATTTGAATTCAGTAGGCCGTGTTCATAATGGCAAAATTAATCTCGGGAGTTTCCCCCAACACAAAGTTCCTCATTTCTCTACCCGAAAGCGCTATAGTGTTCAAGGAGATTAGATATCTAACCTCATTGCCTTTCATAGCGATTCAAGGTACAACGAAATTCGACATGCAAGCTACCCTCTGAGTGTCAAATTACAAAGCTTGCACCCGGCATCCGAGGCCATACGATAATATTTATTTATTTATTTATTTATTTATTTATTTATTTATTTATTTATTTATTTATTTATTTACATATGTTACGCCCTCATTGGAGCACTTAACCAAAACAAGTATATACATGTCTCAAAAACAATATTAAAGATGCAGCTTCTTATTTTTCTTCTTTTCCCAAAACATTTTCATTCTAGTCGACCTTGCCGCTCTCTCTGCATCGCTTATGGTGTAAGTTTTGCGGGTAAAGGTTTTTAAGGGAAGTCGGATGTTCTTGTTTTTCAAGATATTCTTCTCATCTTTGTTAGCAATTTGGGACATTGTCAAGCCGAGTTCATCCAGATCAATTTGAATTTCCATAAACCAAGTGTTCTTTGTTTTACTTTTGAAAAAATAATTAAATAATACTTTTAATTGTCTGGTATCCGGCAGGCGTGAGATATGACCCCAAAAAAGCAATTCGCCTTTTTCGCATAGTATCGACTAGACTCAGTTTCTTTATAAACCACTTTATTTGGTAATAGACGCCATTGGCCATCCACCTGATACTTTTTATTAATTATAGTTCTGAGAATTCTTCTATCAGTCTTCTGTAATGTGTCAGTAACTGATCGAATGTTTAACTTGAAAAGTGTTTCACATGCATATATTGCTTCCGGTTTAATAACTGATTCGTAATGTCATAATTTGGCATTTATGGAGAGTGGTTTTTTTTTTGTTTTTTTTTTTTTTGGAACGAGACCAAGTAATATATTGCGCTTGTCTTAACTTTGTTGATCTATTTTCGATTGACGCTTTCTCATTCAAATTCCATGTTATAATCTCCCCTAAATATTTAAATTCATGTACAACTTTAATTTCTTTATTGTTAATCAATGTAATAGCTTGTGTTTCCACATCAAAGAATGCCATTATTTCAGTCTTTTCAAATAAAATTTGAAATCCTACTTTTGCTGCAATAGACCCAAGTTTTTCAATTTGGTGTTTAGCCTCATCTATACTGGTTGCAAGCAGTGCAAGGTCATCCGCAAAAGCCAAGCAATTCAGTTTTATATTAGTACTGCACCCGTTCATCCGAGGTATGCGATGACCCATCTGCCATTACATCGCATATCTGGCTTCCCAGGCCAGAGTGGAGTTAAATGAACATGAAATAAAATAAGGAATGTGTCGGAAATTCAGTTGAAATATCACAAAAGCAGAGGGTAACACGAGATAAAGTATCTCTAGGGTCGTTACGGGCTTAAATTTAATCATAATAGCAAATAGAAATAGGCGCCATCAACTGAACCCCTAGCAAACCACATCCTTTCTGGTTAAGGAAAACAACATCATCATCAGATCACAACTAAGATAACACAAAATTTATTTAAACTTAACCAGTCAGACAGAAAAAGAAACACAAACCCTGCCTAAGAGTATGGTCGAATGTAAACGTTAGGTTGTTATAGTCGTCAAAAATCGAACCATCTCTGTGCTATTTCAAAGTATTTTTCATCCACATAAAAAATAAAAGATAACTAAAGTTCACTTGAGTTCTAAGGGCCACCGTAGCACTATGTCTTTGCGTCACTGACATTTCGTGATCCCTGAGACCTAACCTTTCGTTAATATAACATCAGTAATGTGGATGTCAAGAAATATGAATCTGTCTAACACAAAATACCCTAAAAACACATATATTTAATTATTCACTCTTATCTATGGCTTAAATGGCACTAATCAATGTAGGAAATCCCAACAATTACTCCTAAAAATTTAACAATTAATTTATACACCATATTTACACTATTGCTGATCATTGCTTGGTTGCGAATCAAAGAAAACTTCACTATTCATTGGTCATCACCATCATTATTGTTACGTGTAAAGCCCGTCTCAAACATTATTATTATGCATCTATTTTGATGTCCTGGTACCATCTGCCATTTAAAGTGCCCGCTAAGATGCCTTGGTTTGGCTAATAAACTCGAGATGGCAGCACCTATCGGCACTACAAGCTGGGGGTTGTGTCTTCTGCCGCTAGAGCGAGATATAGGTGTCTTTCGAACCCGCCTCTTCGAGACACATTTGAAAAAGTATATTATTCTACGTCATTAAATAAAAGACTATATATGCATCATGCCGCCAAAATATTTTAATGGTGTCGTGTGAATATTATTTTGTTATTCACATAGTCGTAGTATGTAGTTAATTAGGATTGGTCAAATTTAAATAAACCTGGTGCATGTTGGGAGATCTTCTTCGCTTTTGTCCTCCATCTCGTGAATTACGACTTGTTACTGATTGCTGGTTGAAGAAGTACGCAAATTGTGGATCTCGTCAGGGACGAGGTCTTAGGCCCTCGTCTCCGCTAACTTGGGGATATATCCCATTATTTTGATGATATATGAAGAATATGGTGTGCAACTATCATCTGTGATATTCGTGAACGTGTTTTTCGGCCTTAATGTGGAGATATGATGTTTTTGTGTGCATCTATACGTGTTCGGCTGGCAGCCATCCTCCGTTTTTTTTTTGGTGATATAAATCCTTTAAGGATATCTCATTATTGTTGTAAATATTAGTGTCTCCCCAAAAGGCTTTATTAAGGTATGTTTTGACGTTTTATTTATTTTAAATTGTTGGAGCTCCATATTTTTCATAGTGTACTTGTGTTTTAGTTTTCTTTTTGTTCTGAAGGTTGACTTGGCCTAGATATGTCACCTCTGAATAAGTAAAATTTTGTTAAATAATATTAGTCCGGGGAACACTTCTATGTTTTTCTTCTAATTTTATTATTTGGTGCCTTGCTAAGGCATTTTCTTCTTGTTATATTCTAGTACTGACCAGACTAATCAATTCAATACCAGGCCTAATTTTGATTATTAGTCGATCGGTTTTTATTTTGTTCCGTTGGCTTTTAATATTCTATTTGATCTCGTAATGTCTAGAGTTTTTTATATCTTCCTGTTTTCTCACTGGAGAAGATTTTTTAAATGTAAAATTCGGCGTTTGATGTAAATACGTACTGATATACCATCAACTGTTCTGGTCGCCATGGTAACTTGTTGACAGTAGTGCATTGTGGGTTTTTGTTTCTGGCGTGTGTTTGAAGTGCACGTTCATGGTTTTTTTTGAAGTTGTTTAACTTGTTTTGGTTTTAAATTATCCTTTGGTTTTCCTTTTTTGGAGTTTTCTATTTTAGTAATCCTGCGTGTGTCTTTCGGTACCTTGTTTATGGTAAAGTTTGCACTAATTACTTCTTTTTTGATTCTCCGAGGACCTCATGGTTCAGTTGAAAGTATGTCAGGTACATGTTAATTGTTTAAGTTTTTTTTTTTGGCTTTTCCTTCTCTAACTTCTGGTAATACTTCAAGGTAGTATGTTACCTTTAATGTATCAAACTTCCTAACAAAATAATTATAGTTCTTGTGAGTTTTGTTTCGGTCTCTTAACTATATGTTTCGTTAGTATCCCCTCAGGTAATTGTTAATTGGTATCGACCTTTAGCCTTATTTTTATCTCCAGTGAGAATTCTAGGTGAGGTTTTTAAGTTTTGTAATTTTATGCTGGCTGATGCATTTTCTGTTCTCTGGTGGAGCTGTTCTTTTAACATTAAATTTTCTTTTAAAGCAAGCTACTGTTGTTACATCATTTCGTCGGTGGCAGTTCTGTTAGTCATCGGGGGGTTTTCTGTATACGAACCTGTGGGTTTTCTTCTTCTCCACCTTCTTCCACCTTTAGGTGTTCTTCTGTTGGGGCATGTCAACTGACGGTGAGTTGCGAATTAGCGAAGCGGACCTCTAAAATAGGTAAGTCCACCCTATCCACCCGAGGAGTGGAGGTGCCAATTATCATGTCAAAAAAATTAAATGTTTCTCACATCAGTTCTCATCCCAATATTCGTTATATTCAAGTCAGAATAATTAATTTATTACCATCAGATCATTTAAATGAATATTATATTCATCAATTCATTAGATTATTCAATCATCCACACACTCTCATTTCATTATCTCATTCAAATTAAATTATCTCAATCCATCCATTTAAATTGTTTAATTCATTAATTTAAGTTGCAATTCATCAATTTATTTAAATCATATCTCTTATTTAAATTTATTTAAATTCATTTAAATTTTATTAGTCATCTGCTCCTTTAATTAATTATCACCCTTTAATTCATTTATTCATCAGCTGTTTAATCACCTATTAATTTATTTAATTCAGTTAATTTATTCAACTTTTAATTCATCGATTTATTTAATTTATCGAGTTTATTCAGTCTTTAATTTATCAATTTATATAATTCATCGAGTTTATTCAAATTTTAATTCATCGGGTCAGATCATTAATATGTTTAAACTTCAGATTATTATTTCATAAATTATTATTATTATTATCAGAAAATCTTGGATTATCAAAATCATTAATTTATTTAATTTCCTAAAAATTGTTTAATAAAGGTTATAGAACGTTGTCTTAAAATTTTATCAGTTCCAAGTTATACCTCATATTTAATTATCATGCCAAAATAATACGTTGCCTTCACAAAATCACGTTGGATCTCACTATCCAAAACCTCACCATTTAATCTCACTTTGTCAAATACCACATTTGAATACCATAATTATTCCATACAACTCCATAATTATTCAGCGCACAGCATGAATCTCAAAAATATGTTAGACTGGGTTCAACAACCTCATGTCTGCCTCAAAATTATCATTGGCAATATTGCAAACTTTCACTTGGCACCCTCCAAAAATACCTATCAAAAATACTTCACATAATCACGTTGCATGATCCACAAAATATATAACTGGCTTCAGATGATTAACGCACACAATCTACAAGAACTGTAATTAATCTGGTCATATCTAGACAACTTCTTAAACAATATGAAAATTACCTTAGTAATCGTAATCCAATTCAAGATCTGGTTTAATTCAGAGCATAAATTCTCTTAAGATCCTCAAGATTTACTTAAAAAAACACCAATGTGTTATATTACCTCACATCAAAAATATCTAATAATGATCTGCCTCAAAACAAATTCTGACAATAAATAACTCATCTTACAAGATTCAATTACTTGAAATCCTTCTCAAAGGTATCAAATCACTCACAAAGAGTATCAAAAGTATTAACTGTTAAATGAATATACTCTCAAAAGAGTATTGCAACAAATTATTGGATTGGCAAAAAAAGAATTACAAAGTGTAACCCTGCTGACATTTATTTTTAATTTATTTAACAAAATTCAACTAATATGTGACTGGTAGTTTATTGTTTAATCCTCTTACGATCATAATTACACTCGGATGATAAAATGAGACCCTCGATTGGCAGGTAAGGTGAGTACCACCACACAATTACTTAGAGCAACAGGCCCCGCCTCGTAGACTATGATGATAATTCCCTAAAAACGACAGGTAAGGTGAGTGCCACCACACAGTTACTTAGAGTAACAGGCTCCATCTCGTAGGCTAATGAGTGAGTGTACATGATTGGAATCAACAAGACTCTATTTGTCACATAAAAGCGATATGCATTCACTTGAGTGAATAAAAATTTAATATCAACAAACAATCCAATAACAATAAAAAATCCCTACTGATGAATTATACATACTCGCTAGTATGCAAAGAACTGACGAAAATTTCAAATTATCCAATTGCAGATCACGAGTTCGAAACACTCGCTAAAATATCCATAATCAAGAAATACTATCCTCACAGAAAAATATAAAGAACAAAATCCTGTCTAATAAAGTCAACCAATGGTGAGAACGTTGCATAAATGTGCCTGCCATATCATATGGTAACACCATATTTTAGCAAATGGAGTAATAAAATATTTAAGCCATGTCGAAAAATAATAGTAGCACTCCTACTAAAATATATACGAGTATGCCCAGTGTTCATGAAAAATCATATCAGTAATGCCATAACTCTTACAATACCTTCATATTCCAGATGTTAATAGAATTCGAAGATCGTCGGTAATCCAAGTGTTTGTCACAGATTTCTCGAAAGATCGACGAAAACGCTGTATCACCCACTGAACTAACGCCTGACTACATCCAAGTGAATTTGATGTCATATTTATCCTCTTCGTTAGAAACCGAATCCATCGCTCTGAGATGCCATCACGTCTCCGTATCCGCCTAGCACGACATGATGAACTGAAGATTATCCATCATGGATATTGTCCAAAATCTTCCACAAAAGTTCAAAAACACAGAGTACCCCATACTCCTCGAATATGCCACGCCACTGTTCATAAACTATTCGGTTGGCATTCGATAATAATGTTAGTCTCCACAGCGGCTGAATTGCACTGGTAGAAAAATAATGTAGCTTCACAAGTGTACGAATTTGTCAGACACCCTGTATCTGTGTTCGTAACTAAGATATTTCATAACTGTTCATGATATGTAACTATTATGCTGCACGTGCCACCATTCACAAAGTGCATACGCTTACGGATTTTCACTTGCCAAAAGCAGTAATGTTGGAACGGCCCCATGGTCGCCTTAAATATTTCGGTTCAAATGCATTACGAAATATGCTCTAATACTGCTGAAATAAGTTCAAGTCCATCTGAATTCCATAATAAAAGTGTATAATTGTAACTGGACTGCACAATTGGACTGTTGAAACACAAGTCCTAACATCTCAAACTTGACAAAATGTCAGAGTAATGTTCAACTCCTTGACTATCGCATGGTTACAAAATGTCGCCCACAGCACGACACGCTCCGCTTCACTGTCCTTGTGTAATATGAGGTTGAATACTGGCCTCATTATACTGCTTCGCTGTGTTGTTATACATTGAGAATGTAGCTTAAATAATGTTTCTCAATCCTAGTGTATTACTGCGTATTGCTTCGGTAAATTGTAAGCTTGAAAAAACATTGCTGTTTCACGTGAATACGACTGCGATGTTGAAATAATATGTGTTGAACACCGGCTTCCTTGCTCAAGTTAACGGCTTGTATGACCTGCCCTATGGACAGCATGTGCTCTCAAAAACGAACTCCGAATACTGCGTTGCAGGCCTCGCCTAGCTACTCTCTCCCGCACGTAACTTTCCGTATTGCACTGCCTTATAAACTGTTCTCTTATAGCACGATTTGATCCACTCAGCTGGACTGCTGGAATACTTCTCCTCGCTGGTGTCACTGCGTTCGGCCGTCTCGCCGTGACCTACCACGTGACTTTCTCCTTCCTTCCGCTGTCTGACGTCACAGCTCTAACCTCGACCACACTATTTCGGCTATAAAGTTATAACATAACTTAAGTAGTTGTCTACCTTTCTTCAAGTTATTTTCAATAAGATTTCTTGATATTTCCTTCCCTTCTGAGATTAGATAAGGTTTTATTCCAAATTAATCTTTATAATCATCCAGTATTTATCCCATAATTCCATATGTTTGAGGGGTAGTGGCTCCATCTCCCTCGGCCTCCTACGTCATTTCCTACCATTCTTCTGACTCGATCTGAGCGCTATCTTTTCTCCTTGCCCACAAATCTCAACTATGGCTCGATCACAGCTGGCGTAGCCGATAGCCTCAACTAGGTATCGGGTACATCTCTCCCGTACATCTCCTTTTTTTATCAGTCTTGAGAAAAAAATACTCTCAGGCATTCTCTATATACAACATATCATGTACACGATAGCTATGCAACCATCCTCTTACTAAGCGTAATGATACTTCCTGATGCTGGCTGCGTTGAGAGTTCCCACAACTTCATTCGTGTCGATTCTAGCAATCTTATAGCTGTTATTTCTGTATGCTTCATCTATTCGGAATGGACCAGCGTACAATGGCGCAAATTTGTGGTATATCTTCTGTTGAAGATTCGATATGACTGGCTTCCTGATCAGCACTTCGTCATTTTCCTGAAATGGTTCATGAAACCTTCTTCCTGCATGCCTCCTGGCCCTCTTCTCTGCCTGTCTTCTGAGTCTTTCTCCTGCCATCTCGACTCTTCTTTCTTGGGTAGGTTCCGGATCTACTGGTGCCTTCACTATTCGGTCCCATGGCCTATTAGGTTTCATCCCATGATGAAGCACGGACGGAATCTGTCCTGTACTTTCATGTATGGTAGAATTTAAGCATTGACTAATGATGGGTATGACTTCCATCCATCGGTGGTGTTGTCTCGAAACGTATAAACGACACATCTTACTGATCTCTGGCATAATTCTCTCGGCCGGGTTTCCCTCTGGATAACGTACAGAATTAAATACATGCCTTATTCCCAAACGTTCCATAGCAGATGAAAATTCCATACTGGTGAATTGTGATCCATGGTCACTCAAAAAAGTTTCAGGTTTATCCATACTTGGAATTACTGTCTTCTCCAATCTGTTGATCACATACTTGGACGTAGCTTTCTGAATTGGACACAGAGATACGTATTTAGAGAATACGTCTACAGTAACCAAAACAAACTGGCTTCCTTTCGTCGAACGAGGAATCGGACCAAAAATGTCCGTAGCAAAACGTTCTCTCGGCTTGCTAGGTAATATCGGTCTAGGAACTTCCTTCATTAGTTTAGATGAATATTTGCTTCGCTGACAACTGTCATAGGTCTTTATGACGTCGCGGATCGTTTGTCCCATTTGCCTCCAAACAAAAGTTTCTTGGGCAAGAGCCAGAGTTTTGTCTACACCTACATGAGCTGCGGTTCGATGTATCATCCAAATAACCGGTTTGACAAGCTTGGTTGGGATCACAACTCTAAGCTTGGTGTGATTCTGATCGATATATTGACATACTATACCTCCCATCATGTGATACTTTCTAGCTTCTATCACCGTTCTTCTAAAATCTGGATCGGCGTTATCCATCCTGCCTGTTAAGGAACTGTAAATCCTTCGCATAGGTGTGTATCTCTTCTGAGTTTGTGCTAACATTTTCAACTTCTCCAGAGTTCCCTGGTCCTCCTGAACAAGATCTATGTGGTTGACAATTACCTCTTCACAAGGGTTTCAACTCAACACAACTGCCAACAGATTTAATTTCCCAGGTCTATGCACAATGGTTGGGTTAAATTGTTGTAAGGAAAGAGCCCATCTGGTGATACGGTCGCTTGCTAAGTCCGTCTTCATAATAAATTGGAGGGCTTTATGATCTGTGATCACCGTTATGTCATGCCCAAATAATACCTTCTTCCACGTTTTAAGAGCATGAACCACTGCTAATGCCTCTAACTCCGCTGCATAATAATTCCTTTCACAATTCCTGAGTTTGCGACTGGTGAAAGTCAAATATCTGTGTCTGTTTGTATCATCCATCTGATATAGGATACCACTGATGCCTATTTTGGATGCGTCTGTCTCCACAAAAAATCTTCTAGCAAAGTCTGGGTATTCGAGTTTAATATTCTGGATTAACATATTCTTGGCTGCTAAAAATGCTTGATTATATCTGTCGTCCCATTTCCATCGATTTCCTTTCCTTAGCAAATCCTGCAGATGTGCCATCGTTTCGGTATATTCAGGACAATGTGTTGAAAAGAACTGACACATTCCTAGAAACTGCCGAACTTCTTTAAGCTTTCTTGGGGTCGGAAATTCCGAAATAGCTATTATCTTCTTTGGATTGGGTCTGTATTCATCTCCGTCGATTTTATGACCAAGAAATTCGATTTCCCCATAAATGAACTGACATTTGTCGAAATTCACCTTAAAATTCGTCCTCCGGAGATCTTCAAAAAGCATTCTAAGGTGCCTGATATCCTCTTCAGCTGTTTCAGATGCTATAATCAGGTCATCTATATAGCTCACTACATGTTCTTTAACTGCATCTGATAAATTCTCATCTAGTGCTCGGATCATCACCGGACCACTATTCCTTACTCCAAAAGTAAACGATTAAAAACATAGGTTTTATGGTCAAACAGGAATCCCGCATATTGTTTGCAGTCTTCTGCTAGTTCTATATGATAATAGGAACTAGTCAGATCAATAGTAGAAAATAAATTCTTTCCTCTGAATCTGCGCAATAGTTCACGAATAACAGGTGGTCTGTCGTGTTCAGGAAGAACTCTCTCATTAAGGGCTCTAGCATCTAGGCATATCCTCAGCTTACCATTAGGCTTCTTGACAACAGCTAAAGGATTCAAATAAGCAGTTGGCATCTTAATAATTCCATCTCTCTCCATGTCGCTTATCATCGTACCGACTTCTTCTTTCCATTTATCTGGTATGGGATATAAATTCTTGTGATATGGCTTGTCATCCATCAACTTGATGCTATAAGTAAAATTCTCTATGAGTCCTGGTTTATCGTTGAATATGTCCTCGCATTCTGAAATTGCATGATCTAATTGCTCCTGTATTTCCAGATTCATCTTACTCTTCATATCAGCTTTACTCTCGAAAGACCTTTCAATGTTACATACAATCTCATACAATATATTCTCTCTGAAGAATGTCATCTCGGATTCCTGATTTTCAATGTCCTCTTCCTGAAAGTACATGCGCCTACTCTGCATATCTATGATCAGGCCACTCTCACTTAAGAAATCCACTCCTAGGATCATATCAAAATGTACTTGGCCTACAACATTTGCTCAAAACATCTGGTTCCAACTCCAATATCCAAAAGTACATGACTTTTACATTTTATGCTCTTGTCTGGGATCACCCCTTGAATCTTGCTAACAACAGTTGGCAACATCGTAACATCTCCTGACAATTTCAATTCTTCCAGGCAGCCTATGGATATCAAGCTTACCATGGCCCCTGTGTCTACTAATGTCTTTATTTCTTTTCCCATGACTTCCACACTAATAACTGGCAATTCATGTCGATTCCCTCGGTGGACTATATCTTCTTCATCAATTAAATCTTCATCTTTAACCTGGTATGTTTCAACTATGATGATGGGTTCCCGATGACTAGCATGTTGATTCGGCGTTAATTTGTCGTTTTTTTCTGCACCACTCGTGCTTGCCCTATTGACATCTCGAATTAACTCTTCGGATGGTGCACTAGGTTGTCTATCCTCTCGCCTTGTTCTCCCGTACTCTTGATTTTCTTGTCGTCTTTCCTTCTGATCATTCCGATTATTATTGCCTTGTCTATTGATTTGATTGGATTGCTGATTCTGATTCCAATTATATCTGCCTCGATATCGGTTATTGTATCCGTTCCGGTTCTGATGTCTGGAATTTTGATTGTAATTCCTGTAACTACCATCTCTTGGATCTCGTTCATACGGCCTTTCATACGGTCCTTGATATCTGTCATTCCCATGGACGTTATGAATATTTCCTCTATTCTCTTCGTTCCTTCTATTCCCCCATGAATCTCTCCAATCTGTCTGTGCTGCATTATCGACAACTACCGCATTCACTTCTTACGTGTTCCGATTTTCATTTCTCGAAATCCTAGGTGTCATCTGAGCGCTTGTGTAATCCAATCTGCGTAGGATATCATCGTAATGTTCAAGTGTATTCGCTCCCGATGCTATGAGTGATCTTTGGACTTCTACTGGCAACTGGCTTGCTATTGCTTGTAACAGTTCGTCTTCTGGCAATGGAGGAATCAAAAATTGCAATTTAGCTAACTGAGATGTAAAATAATTTGCATAATGTGTTGGTTGTGACGTAGAGTAACGTTTTGAGTACATTTCTGCTCTCACGTTTAACTGATCTTCAGCACTCCAAAATCGTCGTAAAAATGCTATGGCAAATTGTTCCAGGTTCGCAAAGTTTCTTCTAAACGCGCGAAACCACGTCAAAGCTGGCCCTTCTAAGGCGCGTTCGACTACCCTTAGTTCTCTTTCTTTAGCTACTCGATGTTCCGCCATGTAATCTCGGATATCTCTCAAAAATTCGACTGGTGTGACTCCTGTATTCCCAGAAAATTTTCTTGGTTTATCATCAAGATTTCTGATGATGGTCACCGGACCTGAGTATCGTTCATTCGTATTAGAAGTGTTTATATTCTGATTCAAATTACCATGAGGGCTTGAACTAGTCGTTTCAAAAGTAACGTTTTGTTGCATTTGACAATCCTCTCCTGCGCTCACCTCTTGACTATTCATATTGCGACCTATCGGTGTTTGATTCATCGATACATCCCCCGTTGTTACGTCTTGACTTGTGAAATTATTTATTATTGACTCCAGTTTAGTCATTCTATCTTCCGTTCGCTTTTCCACTATCTTGACTTTGGTTTCCAAATTGTCTAATGAAATAACAGTCTGCGTTCCGTTACTCTGTTCCAAATCGTTCTTCAATTTGTCTATCTTATCTTCGCATGTTATCTTGACTGATGCGACCTGTTCCTTTAATTGATCTACATCTGTCCTGAACTGAGCTGAATCTATTTTCATCGTTTCTTTATTCTCAGTGAATCTCGATATCGCCATACCTGCGATTAATTTCTCTTCCACCCCTGAACGCTTTTCTTTTGCTTCGGCATCAACCTCACTATACCGTTCTTCTATCATTGCACCGACTCTATTTTTAAACAATGCTAAGTTTTCATTAACTTTCTGATCTATGTCATCATCAATTTTCTTAATGTCTGCCTGCAATTGGTTTTCTAAGGATTTCAAGTTAGAATTAACCTCTCCTAAGACTTCCTCTTTGATTGTCCCAATTACTGATTTCAAACCATTAATTTCATTACCTAGATTCGTTTCTAAACCTTTAATCTTGGATTCGAAAGATACTTCGGTAGACCATTCATGTATTTTGCCTACATCTGCTACTAAACCATCTATGTCAAATCGTAATTTCGATACATCTGATTTAATATCTTTCTGAATAGACATAGCATCGGTTCTAAAATTAAGAATATTTTCTTCACCTTTGTTTTCTAACTCTAGAATGTTTTTCCTTAACATGTGCAAATTTTCCTCTCCTTTCAATTCTACTGCCTTTATACCAGATTGTAAAGCCTTTAGTATTTCATCATTTTTTAACATTAATCTATTTTCCAAACTCGTTAAATTATTTTTCAACTCTGTGTTACTTTCTTCACTACGAGCTTGTAAACTAGTTTCTAACAATTTAAAATTATCTTTTAAATTAGCCTCACTAGCTTTCAAATTAGTTTCAGTACTACTCTGCAATCTCACTTCCAATGATTTTAAACCATCTTTACTATTTGACTGCAATCTTTCTTCCAATGATTTTAAATTATTTTCAGTGCTAGTCTGCAATGACTTCAAGTTAGTTTTGTTACTGGTCTGCAATGACTTTAATTCAGCTTTACTAGTGGACTGCAATCTTTCTTCCAATGACTTTAAACTATCTTTACTATTGGACTGCAATCTTTCTTCCAATGACTTTAAACTATCTTTCAAATTACCTTCATTACTAGCCTGTAATCTAGTCTCTAATGCCTTCAAACTAGTTTCGCTACTAGTCTGTAATGACTTCAAGTTTTCCTCATTACTAGTATGTAAAGCTTTTACATTTTCTTTACATCTAGCTTGTAACCTAGCTTCTGAATCATTTATCTGTTCTTTGACTTCCGATTCCATTCTAGTAATATTTGCCACAATGCCGGACATACTACTCTGCAAATCTCCTAACACCTTAGCCAAATCTTCCGCTGACATAACTATAATTTCCAACTAAACGTTTTAATTCAGAGACGTTGGATAGCAAAACATCACAATGTATCAATTCCTAACTACACTTGGGTATAAGAAAAATAACATATAATTTAACATGATATAACACCAATATGATTAACATGATCTCTGGAATGGGCATACAAGTATATTGTCTGACCAAGTTCAATAAATTTTATAACACCATTAAATGAAATAGAGATCAATCTCCTCGTCACTTCAATCTGATGTGTTCCCATAGAATAAAAAAAACCAAACCCCCCCTAGTATGGGAAAAGCCAATTCTCCCTCCTCTGCACCCGTTCATCCGAGGTATGCGATGACCCATCTGCCATTACATCGCATATCTGGCTTCCCAGGCCAGAGTGGAGTTAAATGAACATAAAATAAAATAAGGAATGTGTCGGAAATTCAGTTGAAATATCACAAAAGCAGAGGGTAACACGAGATAAAGTATCTCTAGGGTCGTTACGGGCTTAAATTTAATCATAATAGCAAATAGAAATAGGCGCCATCAACTGAACGCCTAGCAAACCACATCCTTTCTTGTTAAGCCTTAATTGAGACAAAGGAAAGGATTGGGAAAACAACATCATCATCATATCACAACTAAGATAAAACAAAATTTATTTAAACTTAATCAGTCAGACAGAAAAAGAAACACAAACCCTACCTAAGAGCATGGTCGAATGTAAACGTTAGGTTGTTATAGTCCTCAAAAAACAAACCATCTCTGTGCTATTTCAAAGTATTTTTCATCCACATAAAAAATAAAAGATTACTTAAGTTCGCTTGAGTTCTCAGGGCCACCGTAGCACTATGTCTTTGCGTCACAGACATTTCGTGATCCCTGAGACCTAACCTTTCGTTAATTTAACATCAGTAATGTGGATGTCAAGAAATATGAATCTGTCTAACACAAAATACCCTAAAAACACATATATTTAATTATTCACGCATTTCTATGGCTTAAATGGCACTAATCAATGTTGGAAATCCCAACAATTACTCCTAAAAATTTAACAATTAATTTATACACCATATTTACACAATTGCTGATCATTGCTTGGTTGCGAATCAAAGAAAACTTCACTATTCATTGGTCATCACCATCATTATCATGTCAAAAAAATTAAATGTTTCTCACATCAGTTCTCATCCCAATATTCGTTATATTCAAGTCAGAATAATTAATTTATTACCATCAGATCATTTAAATGAATATTATATTCATCAATTCATTAGATTATTCAATCATCCACACACTCTCATTTCATTATCTCATTCAAATTAAATTATCTCAATCCATCCATTTAAATTGTTTAATTCATTAATTTAAGTTGCAATTCATCAATTTATTTAAATCATATCTCTTATTTAAATTTATTTAAATTCATTTAAATTTTATTAGTCATCAGCTCCTTGAATTAATTATCACCCTTTAATTCATTTATTCATTAGCTGTTTAATCACCTATTAATTTATTTAATTCAGTTACTTTATTCAACTTTTAATTCATCGATTTATTTAATTTATCGAGTTTATTCAGTCTTTAATTTATCAATTTATTTAATTCATCGAGTTTATTCAAATTTTAATGCATCGGGTCAGATCATTAATATATTTAAACTTCAGATTATTATTTCATAAATTATTATTATTATTATTATCAGAAAATCTTGGATTATCAAAATTATTAATTTATTTAATTTCCTAAAAATTGTTTAATAAAGGTTATAGAACGTTGTCTTAAAATATTATCAGTTCCAAGTTATACCTCATATTTAATTATTCCAAAATAATACGTTGCCTTCACAAAATCACGTTGGATCTCACTATCCAAAACCTCACCATTTAATCTCACTTTATCAAATACCACATTTGAATACCATAATTATTCCATACAACTCCATAATTATTCAGCGCACAGCATGAATCTCAAAAATATGCTAGACTGGGTTCAACAACCTCATGTCTGTCTCAAAATTATCATTGGCAATATTGCAAACTTTCACTTGGCAACCTCCAAAAATACCTATCAAAAATACTTCACATAATCACGTTGCATGATCCACAAAATATATAACTGGCTTCAGATGATTAACGCACACAATCTACAAGAACTGTAATTAATCTGGTCATATCTAGACAACTTCTTAAACAATATGAAAATTACCTTAGTAATCGTAATCCAATTCAAGATCTGGTTTAATTCAGAGCATAAATTCTCTTAAGATCCTCAAGATTTACTTTAAAAAAACACCAATGTGTTATATTACCTCACATCAAAAATATCTAATAATGATCTGCCTCAAAACAAATTCTGACAATAAATAACTCATCTTACAAGATTCAGTTACTTGAAATCCTTCTCAAAGGTATCAAATCACTCACAAGTGTATCAAAAGTATTAACTGTTAAATGAATATACTCTCAAAAGAGTATTGCAACAAATTATTGGATTGGCAAAACAAGAAATACAAAGTGTAACCCTGCTAACATTTATTTTTAATTTATTTAAAAAAATTCAACTAATATGTGAATGGTAGTTTATTGTTCAATCCTCTTACGATCATAATTACACTGGGATGATAAAATGAGACCCTCGATTGGCAGGTAAGGTGAGTACCACCACACAATTACTTAGAGCAACAGGCCCCGCCTCGTAGACTATGATGAAAATTCCCTAAAAACGACAGGTAAGGTGAGTGCCACCACACAGTTACTTAGAGTAACAGGCCCCATCTCGTAGGCTAATGAGTGAGTGTACATGATTAGAATCAACAAGACTCTATTTGTCACATAAAAGCGATATGCATTCACTTGAGTGAATAAAAATTTAATATCACCAAACAATCCAATAAAAATAAAAAATCCCTACTGATGAATTATACATACTCGCTAGTATGCAATGAACTGACGAAAAATTCAAATTATCCAATTGCGGATCACGAGTTTGAAACACTCGCTAAAAATATCCATAATCAAGAAATACTATCCTCACAGAAAAATATAAAGAACAAAATCCTGTCTAATAAAGTCAACCAATGGTGAGAACGTTGCATAAATGTGCCTGCCATACCATATGGTAACACCATATTTTAGCAAATGTAGTAATAAAATATTTAAGCCATGTCGAAAAATAATAGTAGCACTCCTACTAAAATATATACGAGTATGCCCAGTGTTCATGAAAAATCATATCAGTAATGCCATAACTCTTACAATACCTTCATATTCCAGATGTTAATAGAATTCAAGATCGTCGGTAATCCAAGTTGTCACAGATTTCTCGAAAGATCGACGAAAACACTGTATCACCCACTGAACTAACGCCTGACTACATCCAAGTGAATTTGATGTCATATTTATCCTCTTCGTTAGGAACCGAATCCATCGCTCTGAGATGCCATCACGTCTCCGTATCCGCCTAGCACGACATGATGAACTGAAGATTATCCATCATGGATATTGTCCAAAATCTTCCACAAAAGTTCAAAAACACAGAGTACCCCATACTCCTCGAATATGCCACGCCACTGTTCATAAACAATTCGGTTGGCATTCGATAAAAATGTTAGTCTCCACAGCGGCTGAATTGCACTGGTAGAAAAATAATGTAGCTTCAAAATGTACGAATTTGTCAGACACCCTGTATCTGTGTTCGTAACTAAGATATTTCATAGCTGTTCATGATATGTAACTATTATGCTGCACGGGCCACCATTCACAAAGTGCATACGCTTACAGATTTTCATTTGCCAAAAGCAGTAATGTTGGAACGGCCCCATGGTCGCCTTAAATATTTCGGTTCAAATGCATTACGAAATATGCTGTAATACTGCTGAAATAAGTTCAAGTCCATCTGAATGTCCATAATAAAAGTGTATAATTGTAACTGGACTGCACAATTGGACTGTTGAAACACAAGTCCTAACATCTCAAACTTGACAAAATGTCAGAGTAATGTTCAACTCTTTGACTATCGCATGGTTACAAAATGTCGCCCAGAGCACGGCACGCTCCGCTTCACTGTCCTTGTGTAATATGAGGTTGAATACTGGCCTCATTATACTGCTTCGCTGTGCTGTTATACATTGTGAATGTAGCTTAAATAATGTTTCTCAATCCTAGTGTAATACTGCGTATTGCTTCGGTAAATTGTAAGCTTGAAAAAACATTGCTGTTTCACGTGAATACGACTGTGATATTGAAATAATATGTGTCTGAACACCGGCTTCCTTGCTCAAGTTAACGGATTGTATGACCTGCCCTATGGACAGCATGTGCTCCCAAAAACGAACTCCGAATACTGCGTTGCAGGCTTCGCCTAGCGACTCTCTCCCGCACGTAACTTTCCGTATTGCACTGCCTTATAAACTGTTCTCTTATAGCACGATTTGATCCACTCAGCTGGACTGCTGGAATACTTCTCCTCGCTGGTGTCACTGCGTTCGGCCGTCTCGTCCTGACCTACCACGTGACTTCCTCTTTCCTTCCGCTGTCTGACGTCACAGCTCTAACCTCGGCCACACTATTTCGGCTGTAAAGTTATAACATAACTTAAGGAGTTGTCTACCTTTCTTCAAGTTATTTTCAATAAGATTTCTTGATATTTCCTTCCCTTCTGAGGTTAGATAAGGTTTTATTCCAAATTAATCTTTATAATCATCCAGTATTTCTCCCATAATTCCATATATTTGAGGGGTAGTGGCTCCATCTCCCTCGGCCTCCTACGTCATTTCCTACCATTCTTCTGACTCGATCTGAGCGCTATATTTTCTCCTTGCCTACAAATCTCAACTATGGCTCGATCACAGCTGGCGTAGCGGATAGCCTCAACTAGGTATCGGGTACAGTACCAACCTTTACATTTGGAGGACAAGTTTTGTTCCACTCACGCATGATCCTTTCAAGAACACAATTAAATGATAACGGTGATAGACCATCTCCCTGTCGAAGTCCAGTCCGGATATCAAATGGTTCAGACAAGGCTCCTCGAAATTTAACCTTTGATTTAGTTTTTCTCAAAGTAACGCCAATGAGGTTGATAAGCTTTTGATGTAACCCAAATTCCCTAAGGATGTTAAGTAATGACCCGCGATGGATTCTGTCATAAGCTTTCTTAAAATCCACAAAAGTAATGACCAAATCCTTTTGTCTAATTCTATGATATTTCATAATCCATTTCAGACTGATGATCTGATCCGGTCAGCTGCGACCTGGTCGGAAACCTCCTTGATATTCTCCTAGTTCTTGATCGAGTTGTTGTTGAATTCTTGTCCAGACAATTCTAGATAGAATCTTGTATGTTACATCAAGCAAAGAAATCCCACGGTAGTTGTTCGGGTCTGATCTATCACCCTTTTTATGAATTGGGTGGATTACAGCCATTCTCCATTCCTCTGGTATTTGTTCCGAATTACATACATCGATGAGGCGTTTATGAAGGTTGGAGATGGTTTGTTCATTTCCATATTTCCATTGTATTCTTCTTCTTCTTCTTCTTCTTCTTATTATTATTATTATTATTATCGTTATAATGTGAGTAAGCCGGTTGTGGGTGTCAAATTTGGTAAAACTGGCTTACGAATCAGTGACCCAACCGATGGAAAATTTGTTTATGTAATTCGTGGGTCCATTTCCAAGGTCTGTGTCGAGGAATCTATTTGCGCATGGCTGCGTTTATGGGTTCTTCCGTTTTGTTTGAATTTTCCGGACAAAACTGTCTACTAGTAACACGGTGATTCGATGTTTGAATTCGATATTTACGTTTTTTGGGCCTAGTCAATTTCTAGTGTCTGACAAAGCCCGGTCATTCTCATTCACGTCGCATAGGTTCGGAAAATGTTGCTTTGATTATTCGATTTCCCACGTTAGTACACCCTATATTACCCAAATCCGTCGTTGGCTGAGCTTGCAAACAGAAACTTGCTGGCTGCGTGAATTGCCTATCATGATGGTAAGCAATTCAGGTGAGATACATCCTTGTATTGGTTGGCTTATTCGTTTAACACGGCTAAGCATGCATCCCATACCAAAACTCTTTTTTATTTTATTTCAATGTTTTGTACCGTGCCAAACTCTCCACTGTCTAACCTAAGGTCCCTGGCAGATCTCTTGTAATCTGTAATCATGTCTTTGAATTATCTGTCCGAGGCCTTAAGAATTTGGAAACCTGGATTACGTATCTCCTGAGGCGAGTCAAACTTCCTCATTTCTTCTTCTTCTCCTTTCGAATAACCCATTTGGAGGGTACGATGAATCAACGTTGGCTATTGTCCATTGTATTCAATTTCCGTTGTTTCCAAATTTCTTTCATCCTTCTAGAGTGACGATCTTTCTCCTCCTGAGTCCACTTTCTGCCAGTTGTTTGTTTCTTCCTTTCTTGAAATTTTGTGTTTTGAATAGCTTCTCTGAAGAGTGATCTGTTTGCTATTGTGTCTGTCTGAATTTTGGCGTTTGTCAAATCTTTGTCAATTTCAATGAACCATGTGGGTTTGGATTTGTAACTAGTCAGTAAGTTGAAGATCTGTTTAGTTAGTCTACTATTTTCCATTCTATAGATGTGTCCAAAAAACTGTAATCTTCTCTTTCTCATTACATCAGTTAATTTTTCACATTTCAAATTTCACATTTCCTCATTTATTATATTGACCTGACTCCTGATATATCCAAGCTGTGGAGTACCATATTCATGATTTGCTTGTCTATCGGCCAGTGCGAAGAAGAAAGTTTGGCGTCTATAAGTTGGTACGCGGCAGAACTCTCCAGCTTACTATGGTACTATGGAAGACTGGGCCAAGAAAAAAAAGAAGAAGAAAGTACTGATTGTTGGCGAGCTATCTAGAGAGGATCAGACCAGGTAGCCTTCCGAGGCTTGCGGGCTCCGTGGGGTTCAGATATCGTAAATTATTAATTAGTGAACTCGGGATGTATGATAACGTAAAAACGTGCATTTTACCTTAAAACCGCTTGTGACTTGTGGAGTGCGATATTGGCAACGCCTGCCTTGAACACTGACGTACCTAAACCCATTAGAAAAGAGCGAAAGACAAGATGTCATGTTATTTAGCTGTTATTTGTTTAATCTAATGTATTGGATTGAAGGTGCCTTGTGGCCTTGCCTGACTTTAATTATGTTTTGGTTGTACCTAACCTTCTTTGTTTTTCGACTTGGCTTTGTTGTTGTTACCATTGAATTGTAATGATCTAAAAAGTTGTTATATTGGCCGGCCTGTGAATTAAACCTCAGCAATTTTTCTAAGTTTATGCCGTGTCTTGTGTGGGGTTTCGCCTAGGAACACTCGTAATACCCAGGGCTGGATTTAGATTTTATGCGCTCCTAGGCCAGTGGGTTTTTGCCGCCCCCTCTTCATACCAACGTGAAGGGGGGGGGGATAAAAATACCTCAGAAAGGTCTTTGTGAAGGTATCTTTTTTATGTTCGACCCTCACTATTATATGTGTGGAAACTGTATCATAATGATGGTCATTATAACACTATTTTTCATTCTGAAACAGTTTCTCCCACCAATCACAGCTCAAGAAACAGTTGTTTGACCAATTAGATAAGGATACGTTCGCGCATGCGCTCAAAATCCAACATGTCTATATAAATTACCGAAAGTGCACCGTCCATATGTTCGCGTAAATAAACTGGTGAATATGAGACAAGAAATAGCACTGTACCTTAATATCCTCAAATCCAATTTCTACACAGCGGGTTGTTTTCAATCGACTTCGGTGACAGTTATACTGAATAATTGTGCTCAATCGGAACATATGGCATTGAAGCACACAGAGCGCATGCGTCGGTCGACCAGAGAGCTTGGAAAGCAGAGATATACGACCCAGCGCAGCACCCGATCACAAAATTTTAGTGACTGAACAGATATTTATGAATATTTATGTTAAAACTATAATAAAATTATAATTATCGTCGAACATAAACAGTCGTATGCAACTCGCCTATAATGGTAATTAACACACTCGTATGGAAATTATAAAACTCTCACACGCTCGTTTTATAAACATACTTGTGTCATAATTATAGCCATTATAGGCTCGTTGCTTAATGTACTATTATTTTATTCCAATGTATCGTAAGGTAAAATCAATTACATCAATTAAAATAATAAGAGAATCAACTGATTCTAAATTTGTATATATAAACTATAAATAAATAGGCCTACGAGATATTAAAATAAGTTTGAACCATTTAAGACTCATACACTTACAGATATACAGTACATACACACTACATCATACAACCTACAACTATGCATAAAGAATTATTCAAATTAAACTGATATTAATATTCAAGACTTAAATTTTCTCCTAATAAATCATAAAACATTTCTGTTCTAAAGATGAAGTCGAAAAATCTGATGTTGCAAAACATTTCTTGGAAAATGATGGCCACAATAAAAATTGGAAAAGTTTAATTTAAATCATAAAAACTTGCGGATTAATGTTGTGTCCCTCAGCATGGTGCGCTCCTAGGCCGGGGCATATGGGGCCTATTGGTAAATCCAGCCCTGGTAATACCGTACTTCGCTTGGAACTTTATCACAATGTGATTTTATTACCTGTAACTAAATGTGTGTCAGCCTATAGTGTTTACTTACGACCCAGTTGTTGACTCTTCTGAAGAAGACTCGAGACTTCGAACCAACAGATGTCTTGCAGTTTTACGGGTATCCGCGTTTGTCGGATATGGACCTGCTTCTGGTGTTGATGCAGCCACTTTTGCCCTAAACAAATATATGAGTAATATTCAGAACAGGTTATAAGATTTAGCTACGAACATCTGCAAAGAAACACAGGCCGCGTCGCGGCATATATCCTCAAAAAACTGACAGTATGTAGATTCTTCACAAGGATCACTCATAATGTGAGTGCCAGCATTAAACGGACGCGTACAAGTTCAGCACTTTACCTTAATTAGCCCGCCTTCACCTCCCTCTTTCCCTTTTGATCAAGTCAGCTTGGTAAGCGTTTAGTGGGAACGATAGGGGAGAGAATCTCACGCGCATGGCTAAGTTAATTTACAATCCAGAATGTTTGATGATACGCTGTATGATACAAGAGTCGAAAACAGGGAAGGATTCTTAATATTCTATGCACTGGACAAGATTGGTGGTATTAACACCTTCCTTTCCAGCATCGCACAATCACTACTATATGGGCTTAATATTCAACGTGAATTATCGTGAAAAGTGGATAGGCCTACTGCACTGAGTCATTACTTACTTTCGTTTAGGAGGGGACCCTTGCCTTATCAATGATTTTAGTCGTGATAAGTCAGTGACTGAAGGCGAAGAGTTAATATCAGGAGACTCAATCCCAGAAGACTCTGCGTCAATTCTGTAAAATTATGTTACGGCACATTTTAGAGATGGAGGGCCCATACAGTATTTACAATTTAGTTCAATCTTAGAACAGGCAATAATACAAAAATATAGACTAATTTCTCCCGTGTTTATTGAGTTTTACAATACCGGTAGTTGTTTCATTTGAGGGGCTTATATATCGTGGTCATTCAGCCCCGTGTACTTAGGTGTGTAGAATATATCTGATAACCTGTGCTATTGTGCGACTGCAGTAGTGCATGTGCATTTGCATTTCAGGTGAGGATTGGGAAGGGGTTGGTCATGGCCTTGAGTTGAGAGCCATCCCGGTATTTGCCTGAAGTAGAAGTGGAAAACCACTCAAAATTACTTCCAGGGGCGAACAGAACCCACCTTTTCTCAGTTTTGCCTCACGAGGCTGTGTTAGTTATCGTTGTTTTAAAGGGAAGAACAGCGAGGTCATAAGCTCCTGAGGCTGAGTGTACATCGGCCCTCAGATCAGAATTACATTTCTTGGCCATGCCGGGAGTCGAACCAGGACCTCAGGGGTCACAGCCAAGAATACTAGCCACGTGTGATATAAACCAGTGGACTTAAAAATTCAGTAAATCGGGAACAACGTGTCTTTGTAAACGAAAACAATAGACTCCATGGAGATAGCCAATTCAGAGTAAGTTATTCTTTGAAAATATTGAACGAAGGCTTGCCTGTTCCGGACAAACTTGACAAAATATACATTTCTTCCGTCGTCGAAGACTTTTCACCCGCAATGCAGCCTTTCCTTAGGGAAGCATGTGAGCTTTTATCTAGGCAAATCGTTTCTGTAAACTCGCTTTAATCGTAAGCCTGCATAATACCCGTACACAACAAGCCACCAAGCACAAAATACTAACTAAATCAAAGATGATTCAATAATACGTCTTACATTCGTCACTATTGGAGCACCACATGACCTGAGGCTATGTTCCATTCTTGCTCGTTTTTCTTTTGTTGTGGTCTTCTAGTAGATGGAACATTGTAGATCGCAAAACGGCACCTAAAGGAAATCAGCTGTTGATTGCAGAGCAATACCGGCTTAAAATGCTTGAAGATAACACTACTTTGTAGAACTTGGTCTGAGTTTGCGAGACGGTGTTAGAGAACGGTGAGATGTTGAGTGTCTGGTGCCATATGTGAGGTATTGGATAATAATATACAGTAATTTATTAATCATATTTATTAAGCGAAAATTCCCCTACAGGAGAGCGATTAAACTTGATAACATGATGTCATTTGGAGGTGTGTCTCCTCCGCTCCTCTCAAAATCTCTTCAATCTCGCGGAATGGTCCCTCTACCTCTAATCCTTCCAATTTTGTCCAGGTTGTCGTAATGATCTAGGTTCAAACTTAACATTCGCGATTTTCGTATTAAGAGGCTCATAAAACACCATCCATTTTGTCTCGTTCACCTACGTATTTACCGCCAAACCATTAGCAACGTTGTTTCTTTAAAGGGGACTATACTAATTGCACCCAGTAGAACAGTTAAGAATCAAGCGGCACGTTCAGTGATGTGCTGCTTTTGCACATCCGACGAGTACTTTCGGAAATATTAAAGGTTTTCATTTGTGTCGGCATTTGACAAAACGCCGCTGTAATGTCCAGTGAAGGGTTCCCTATAACATAAGACAAGACGTTCACAATAAACTATAAGGGCAAGGAAGCGGAGTAACATGTAGAACAATGAGGAATTGGACATGCTCCTTATTTACGTCGAGTGTAAATGAAATGCGACGTCAGCGGTAGCGTTATACGCGGAAAGGTATCCGATGCGACAGTGTCCATCATGAGCTACTCTTCGGAGATTGTGTAGTCACCAATTATCTGATGGACAATGGATGACTCGGGAGAGAATTAGAAACAAACCAGCAACAGGTGAAACAATGACAATAGATACTCTTGCAGCGGTGGCACACAATCAACATATCAGCACAAGGGACATAGCAAGAGGACCAGGAATAAAGCAGTCAAGTGTCGTTCGTATTTTGCAAAGGCACGAGTTTTACCCGTACCACATCTCATTTTACCAGGAACTTTATGATCGTGATTATGAAACGAGGGTGAATTTCTGTCGGTTGTTTCTTGTACGTGTACGAGATAACAGACAATTCCTCCAGCTAGTTCTTTTCATCGACGAAGCCACGTTCAGCAAGCATGGCAACGTCAACCTGAGGAACATGCACTATTGGGCTACGGAGAACCCACGATGGCTGAGGCATGTAGAACATCAGAGGTAGTGGAGTGTTAATGTGTGGTGTGTGATACTGGGGGACGTTGTGATTGGTCCATAATTCATGGAAGGTACATTAACAGGATATAGATACGCAGCATTTCTTGTAGACGTACTGCCTGGTCTCCTCGCATATGTTCCACTTGGCATACGAACGTGCATGTGGTTCCAGCACGATGGGTGTCCATCTCACTACGCACTCACCGCTAGGGAAGCCCTCAACTGGTCGTTCCCCGGCCGGTGGATAGGGCGTGGAGGCGCAATTCAGTGGTCAGCACGGTCGCCGGAACTGACATCTTTGGATTATTTTCTCTGGGGTACAGTGAAGGACAGAGTCTACCAGGAAGCCCCGACGACTCCAGATGACCTAAAGCGCCGCATCGTTGCAACATGTCGTACGATATCGAGGGGAACACTTCAGGCCGTGTGCGCATCTCTCGCCAAAATACTGCAGATGTGCATCGCGGTTGATGGAGACGTGTTTGAGCACATGTTCAACTAGTAGCAACGACGTCTCATGTACAGTATTACTGTTAATAATATAAGTAATAATAATATCGTATGGCCTTCGGTGCCGAGTGAAAGCTTTTGTTATTTGACACCCAGAGGGCAGCTTGCATGTCAAATTTTGTTGTTCGTTGAAGCACTATGAAAGTCAAGGAGGTTAGATATCTAAGCTCCTTGACACTACAGCGCTTTCTAGTAGAGAAATGAGGAACTTTGTGTTGGTGGAAAATCCCGAGATTAATTTTGCCATTAAGAACACGGCCTACTGAATTTAAATGGGTTCTTTAACATGCCAACATCGTATGACATGCGTATCGTAATTTCTGCCGACTTTCAAAAAATCACTTACAACGGCCAGGAGCGAACCTGCAAGCTTAGGGTTAGTAATCCGACACGATAACCACTCACTCACCGTGGCAAGTAGTATTACTGTTGACAATACGTGATCAAAGTGCATCTCGTACCAAAGGTCGATTTGAGGGGCAGATGACCTCGTAGTTCCGCCCCTTAAAACAACAATAACTAACTAACTAAAGGTCGATTTGGTACTGTGTGACACACAAGTGTAAAAAAAAAAAAAAAAAACAGGTATTAAATTAAAGAGTCACGAAACCATCGACATTAAGCATTGCAAATAAATCCTTACAATGCAACTATTCCTTACGTCGGAGGAATCTACCTCCCACAGCTTACACATTGTAAAATGAGGGTGACCTAGAAAGTACTCCGTTTTCCACTTGGCACAGCCTATCTTGTTTTGTCAAGGGACCTAACTCTTCGCACCCATCAATTTATTTTATTATTACGAAAGGCTGATAGTCGTGATGTTTCATCCTAAATTAACAATCACAAGCACATTCACCGGAAGGAATATGTACAGTCCCTCACAAAAGTTGATCTCTCTCAGGTCACCTCTGGTGTAGCTGCTAGCATTGTTGCATGTCACCCCGGAGATCCGGGTCTGCTTTCTGGCTCAGCCAAGACATTTTAATTCTAGTCTGAGGGCTGGGGCCTCGTGGGGGTGGGCCTCGTGGGGCACAACAGTAGTGGTTTTGAATCGGTTTTACAGTCACCTCCACCTCCCTTCTTCCAAGATGGCGGCCGCGCGCAACCACGGACATGGATGGCGCGTTTTTCAAATAAAGATGGCGGTCACAGCTTAACTTAACCTATGCTAACTTAACCTAACCTTACCTTTTCTGAGGGCAAGTTAAGGGCCTAAGTGCAAAACTCGGGGGTGGATGCCCTTATGCAGAGGGGTAACATCCCCATGAGGCGTAACCATCCTCCAAGAGGTGTCGCAGAGCGTTCAAAATGGCAGTTAGAGACGTTGCAGAGCATTTAAGGTAGCGGGAGAGTAGCCGAGCGGAATTACTATATCTTTAATCGGTCAAGCAAAGATGGTGGTGACTAGGGATGGGACGGTGAAGGTAGTATTAGTATTTATTTTACTAGTTATTATTTATTTATTTGTTAGGGTAGCCGAGCAGGGAGTATCTTTAACCTATTGAGCAAAGATGGCTAGGGAGGGGTGGTGGAGAGTAGCTGAACAGACTATCTTTAATTCATTGGTCAAAGATAGTGTCAGTTACGTCGGTGGTTACAGAGGGAGGTGGTTAGGGTACAGTATTTTTCGAAGTCATTTTTCATGGCTGCTTTATTCAAATACAGGGATGGTGAATGCATGTCCACCATCTTCCGCCACCTGGTCTAAATTGAAAAAGGTCTGCGATGAGCAATCATCATATTGAGGAGGATGTGACGTACGTGCGCGCGTGGGAACATAGCAGTGAAACATGAACTCACTTGTCGAACCGTGAGAACGCTGATTCAACTGATATTTGATGCGACGCAAGCATGCGCGTGTGAAACAATGACTTTTGCTAAAACAAGCCGAATCTTGCAGCGTATGACGTCACGTGATGAAGGTGTATATTGACGACCGTGAAAATGCTACATCAACAGATATTTAATACCACACAGGTGTGTTCGCAGTATAAAAATCCAGGGAAGGGGAACACCTTTTCTCACTTTATAGTTGAATCACGTGAACGACAGTTAACAGTACGGTACCTCTACAGCTTACTTGTGATCATAGTGGTGGAAGACGAATTGAAATACATTACTATTCTGGTAAGTGTGTTTTCATTTGGTTGGTTATAAGCGCCCTATTAAGTTCCAACGTTCACCGCTAGGTGACAGTAGCATTTGGTAGCCAAAGATGGAACTACTTAAAATTGAACTAGCTGAGAGCCCACGGGCTTTCAATAAAAACTTTCTGCTTTAACCATTGCCTGTAATTTATATTTTTTCTTTTACTTTGTTTTGTATTTTTCAACATTTATGTTTTCTTCTTTTACAGGTAATTTGGAAAGTGATTTTTAGATAATCATCATGTTCAAGTGTGGTGAATGTAATAAACAGTTTTCAAGACCAGACAGCCTTCAAAGTTTTGCAAGTGCTAAACATAACCTTAAAATGTTTGTGTGCAGTCTTTGTGCTACCACATTTAACAGACATGATAATTTTGCACGTCATGTTCATTTAAAGCATGTCAGTTCAGCACCATTTTCGTGTTTGATTTGTGAACCTGGTTTCTCTAGTGTAAAGCGATATCAATCCCATATGGTTGAAGTGCATGACGAACAACAGGAATTAAAAACCGTAAAATCATCAACTAACGTGGAACCTTTGAATGAATGTGGTGAAGTAGGGGGTGATCGTCAATACTCAAAAGCGTAAAATTTCTCAAGATTGTGAAAAGAGTTATTCAGAAAAAGGAATGTAAAATAGTGATTATTCTATAACGCATTGTGATGTATGTAATAATGATGTACCTTCTTCAATCATTCATGGTCATTTGCACAGTATTAATCATAAGAACAGCGTTTGTCATGTTAAAAATTCTGCGAATATTCAACAAATTGGTAGTGCGTTTAAAAGTCAAATTGCTAGTTACAGACTTCATAGTGAAGAAGAAACTCAAAGTATTGAAACATAAAAAAATAAACCTAGTGTGTTTGGCTTATAATAATCTAGTGGAACATCATCATCATCATCTTGTACAGTTTCCAGCCCCAGGCTGGGTCTGTTTGGAACATAAGCCTCGCCACTCAGTCCTTTCTTCCCACCACCTCTCCGCTGTCACTCTGGTCCAGTCCTCGTCTCTCTTGACACATTCCTCCACTCCTTTCAGCCATCTATCTCTTGGTCTTCCCCTTCGTCGTTTCTTCTGCATCTGCATCTCATGTATCCTCTTGCGGAATCTTCTTCTCATCCATTCTCTTTAAGAGTCCATACCACCTCAGTCTTGATGTCTCAATCCTACCTTGCAAGGGCTCCTCTTTCACCATTTCCCTGACCTTTTCATTCCTCACTCTGTCTCTTCTTGTTACTCCGATCCTACTTCGCAGGAACTTCATTTCACCTGCCTGTATTCTGCTTATGTCTCTTTTCTTCATTGTCCACGTTTCTGAAGCATAGGTCAGTATCGGGATATAGTAGCTTCTGTATAACACTTCCTTGCTTTTTTGTGGGACATCTTTATTCCACACTAAGCTCCTAATGCTTCTCAGAAATGCTTCTGCCTGTCTGCCACGTTCCGTAATCTCTTTGTCATTTCTCCCATTTTCCTCCACTATACTTCCCAAGTACTTGAGACTTTCCACCTTCTTCAGCTGTCCACCTCCAAGTGTTATCCCACTCGTTGGTCTGTCCTTTATCCTGGTTTTTAACAGGATCTCACATTTACTGATGTTGAACTTCCATCCGTACTCTCCCACTGTTTCTTCCCAAGCCTTCAGTTGCTCCTGAATTTCCTCCTCCTTGTCTCCCCAGACCATGAGATCATCTGCAAACACCATTGCTTTCATCTTATCTTCTCCTATCTTTCCTGCTATCCGTGTCATTACCTCGTCCATAACCACAATAAAGAGAAGGGGTGACAGCGCACTACCCTGTTTCAGGCCACTCATTTGTCTGAACCTGTCTGTTCTTTCCCCTCCAACTTTCACACAACTCACACTTCCACAATACATCTCCTTCACTCTGCCTACAGTCCCTTTTTCCACTCCCATGTTTTCCATTGCTTTCCAAACCTTCTCCCTACACACACTATCATAGGCCTTTTCGATGTCCAGGAAGGCTGTCAACAGATCCTCTCCAAATTCGTAGTGGTGTTCCTGGAGCTGTCTCACTGAAAATATGAGACCCACTGTTGATCTCCCAGGTCTGAATCCATACTGCTCCTCTCTCAATTTTCTCTCCACTTTGGCTCGTATTCTACTTTCTAATATCTTTTCATATATCTTGGCACAGTGAGGTATGAGTGTGACTCCCTTGTAATTTCTGCACTCCTTTCTGCTTCGTTTCTTAAATATTGGAACAATTAATCCTTTCTTCCAATCTTCTGGGGTCTTTTTCTCCTTCCATATCACCCTCATCACACGGTACAGCCACTGTTTCCCAACCTCCCCTGCTGCCTTCACCATTTCAACACTCACTTCATCCACACCCGGTGCCCTTCCTCCTTTCATCTTGTCTATAGCCCTCTCCAGTTCTCTCCAATTCAGGTCCTTTTCCATTCCTGTGTTGTCTTCTCCATCTTCCAATACATTGTCTTTCTCCCTATGACCATTTGGATTCAGCAAATCCTCAAAGTACTCTTTCCACACTGTCTGGTGCTTCGCTCTGGACTAAGGGTAGTTCACCCAGCACCCACTAGGCGGCAGCATCCCACAGGAGAGTCGGGTAGCCTTGAGGTGAGGTCCTCTTTCCTCAGTCACGTGTAGTCTCACGGAGAGCAATGGCGTAGTCTTAAGATGTTATCCTTAGTTGTAGAATTTAGTTAATAAATTATTTTAAGTGAGTACTCGAGTTGTTTCATTTTAACTGCTACCAGAGAGATGTTTAAGCAACAACATTTTGGTCCTCCTAATGCCGGATTATAGAAAAAAGTGAACTTCGAACTAATTCGTGTGCCTCCATGTGGGATTTTTGTGAAACAAGTCTACCTGTTTAGTGATGAAATGTGCATGACTTATGTTACAAATCAAACTGTGACTAATAATACAAAGTGCGGTACAAGAATACAAAAATTATATACATATATAACGGTAGTAATAAATTCGTATTCTGCAAATAGCCATCTTGGTTAGCACAACCACGCCATGACCGTAGGACGCCATCTTGAGAGGTGTTAGTCCGTCCACGTCAGCTACCATACATGCCTGCCAGGAGTGCTAGAGAACGGAACTTGCAGGAACATCCAGAGACCGATGTCGACAGATAAACAAGCTTACTAACATTGAAGACAACATCAGTGAGTACAATCTGGTTCAACATTTCCTTCTGTCCTTTCTTACCGGGTTATTATGGATGCCAATCAAAAACGTGTATTAACAAAGAAAAGAGCAGTCATCAAATCTCGCGTGACTCGCTTAAGTATATTCGTGAATGCATTTGCAGCAGGTGGGAATCTTAATGACATTAAAGTTAGGAAACAATCGTTGGCGAGTTTAATGGATGAGTATAATGACACTCAGATACAATTGGAAATCGATGATCGTGAAAACGAATCACCTGATCTAGATAGAGCAGCCTTTGATGATTTATGCTTGGACATTAAGTCAAAAATGGAAACGCTATTGTGCCCCGAACATACACACACACCTCCGCCTGTAAATAGTGATAACATGAGCAATAGTTGCGCCCTAAAACTTCCAACTATTTCACTACCCAAGTTCAGTGGTGCTCTACAAGATTTCATGCATTTCTATGACACCTTTGTAACGCTGATCATCAATAATGATACAATCACAGACATACAAAAATACTATTATCTTCTATCATGTTTGTCTGGTGAACCTCACCACCTAATTGAGAATTTACCAATTTCACAGGATAACTTCAAGGTCGCCTGGGAATTGATTCGCAGTCGGTATCACAATCCCAGACTTATATCATACCTTCACATCAAGGAATTGTTGTCACTCCCTAACGCAAAGCATGATTCTCCTAAAGAGCTGCGTTTGCTAATTAATCAACTTTGCAGCAACTTAAATGCCATAGAAGCTCTAAAAATTGAAACGCCCTTGCATGACCTTATGCTCTCGCACTTAGTTTTGGAAAGAATCAGTCTCAATCTCAGGAAACAATGGGAGAACGGTACGTCAAATGAAGTGCATGCCAGCTTGAAGGACCTAATTCAATTCTTGGAAAGTAATTGCCAAACTTTAGAAATAGTCACGTCCAACAAGACAGCTGCTGTAACCCAAGATGAGGTCAAGCGTGGTACAAGTTCAAGGGGACAACACCGAGCCTCCGTCACCACGTCACCTTATTGTGTGCTATGTAAGACATCTCACAGTCTGCATAAATGTCCAAAATTCAAATACATGGACGTAAATGGCCGTATAGGTATTGTGAGGGAACATAATCTCTGTTTCAATTGTTTGAGAAATGACCACTTAGCCAACAATTGCAACGCTGGTAACTGCCGAAGATGCAATAAAAGTCACCACACAATGTTACATATAGACCAGAATATGGACCGTACTGTTACCTCGTCACACACTGCATCCCAACACCAAGCATATTGTTCTGTCAGAGGCGCTTGCCCTCACAATGAAGTATTGCTATCAACTGCCATTGTTAACATTAGGGATAGCGAAGGTCGAATGCATCAATGCCGAGCACTATTAGACAGTGCATCACAGATGAACTTCGAGTCTCGAGACTTAGTGGACCGTTTGGGTATTAAGCTGATTCGGCATTCAATACCCATCAATGGCATTAGCAACACGCGAGCGACTGAATCCTCTCACTTCTGTCAACTTAAGATAGAGTCGAGAGTTGGTACTTATAGTCGGCATATAGTAGGTTCTGTCCTGCGTCAGATTACTGGTCCCCTGCCATCATCACGAATAGAGTACGAGGACTGGCAACTGCCCGCCAACATTCCACTAGCCGACCCTAATTTCAACCAGCCTAAGGAGATAGATCTGCTGTTAGGTGCTACTGTGTTCTTTGAAGTCTTGAGACCCGAACAACAATCTAGAGATGGTTACCCTACTCTTCAAAATACACAAATTGGTTGGGTGCTATCTGGATGTCTACCCCCTCACTCAGTTCAACAACGTAAGAATGGAACAACATCATTGTTATCCACGGCTGAAGCCTTGCACACACAGGTGGAACGCTTTTGGGAACAGGAGGAGCTGACGACTCGTAGCCATTCCAAGAAAGAAAGTCAATGCGAGGAGCATTTTAGGAAATCATTCACGCGTGATAAGTCGGGCAGGTTCACAGTGAGACTTCCACTACGAGAAGCAGTAGGAGAACTTGGTGACTCGTTTGCCAATGCCAGGAGGAGCTTTGGCTACATCGAGAGGAAATTGCATCGACAACCTGAACTGAAGAATGAGTATATGAAATTCATGGATGAATACCGCAAACTAGGACACATGGAACTTGTCGATCGTAGTGACCAGCAGAAACCTGTTTATTACATGCCTCATCACGCAGTAATCAAGGACACGAGCAACACTACCAAGGTCAGAGTTGTCTACAATGCGTCGGCTAAAACAACTTCGTCGATCTCCCTGAATGACGTGATGCTGGTTGGGCCAACTGTTCAGCAGGATCTGTTCTCGATCGTTCTTCGCTACCGCACACACAAGTATGCGCTAACAGCAGATATCGAGAAGATGTACCGACAGATCCAGATTCATGAAGCAGACCGAGACTTCCAGAGAATCTTGTGGCGCAGTTCTCCGAATCAACAACTGGATATGTACCGATTGACTACGGTAACCTACGGTACTGCAGCGGCTCCGTATCTAGCCACCCGTTGCTTACTGCAGGTAGCACTCGACGGTAAAGACATACACCCTACAGCAGCCGAAGTTGCCAAGAGAGACTTCTACGTTGATGATCTTTTGACAGGGACAGACACCATTGAAAAATCCATCCATTTGTACAAAGACCTCACATCGCTCCTGCAAACCGGAGGATTCACCATCCGTAAATGGCGGTCCAACAATCCCGATGTATTGGAGGCCATCCCACCTACACTTCGCGAGAGCCAGGTGTCTTGCAGTCTTCCTCTTGAAGATGGCGCCGTGAAAACGCTTGGTCTGTTATGGCATTCGAGTAGTGAATCATTTCAATTCACCGTGGGAGCTCTCAACCACAACAAATTGACTTGGACAAAGAGATCAGTGTTGGCCAATGTAGCGTCCATTTATGATGATGATAATTGTTGTTTTAAGGGGCCTAACATCTAGGTTATCGGCCCCTCGTCCATTTATGATCCATTGGGACTCATAGGGCCTGTAATTGTCCAGTGCAAGTTGTTCATACAAGTCCGTTGGCAACGAAACCTCGATTGGGATATTAAAATTCCCTCAGAACTTGAGACACAATGGAAGAAGATACATCAGCAGCTCCCCAAACTAAATGAGATTCGTGTACCACGGAAGGTGACCGCAGTTGGCATGAATGCCAATGTTGAACTTCACGGATTTGCTGATGCCTCAGAAAGAGCCTACGGTGCCTGCGCTTACCTACGTTGCATTAACTCCAATGGAACAATCTCCGTTCACTTACTTTGGTCTAAATCTAGGGTAGCCCCTTTGAAGCAAGTGTCGCTCCCAAGACTGGAGTTGAATGGTGCACTCCTTCTGAGCAGGCTAATGGAAATAGTGATTCATGCCCTTAATCTACATTCATGTCGACGTTATTACTGGACAGACTCCACTGTCGTTCTGGCCTGGATTGCAGGTAGCTCCTCAGCCTGGAAAACATATGTGGCCAACAGGGTGTCGGAAATTCACCAACTGACTTCTCAGCAAGATTGGAACCATGTCTCATCACAGGAAAATCCAGCGGACGTTATCTCAAGGGGAACGGGGCCACATCGACTTCAAGGCAATCGATTATGGTGGGCGGGGCCCGCCTGGCTATCGACGGATCCTTCAGCCTGGCCTGAACTAACCACTGCTGAACCAACCGAAATTCCTGAGCAGCGAGGAGTAAGGTTGTGTTTCGTGGCGAGTAATCATGACGCAGATAACCTCTTCACCCACTTTTCCAGCTGGACTAAACTGCACAGAGTATTTGCATACATTCTCAGATTTCTTCACAATCTAAAGCAGGAGGCAGCAGCAAGACGGCATGGACCTTTGACTACTGACGAACTTCGCGATAGTCTGACAGCAATCATCCGCATCGTTCAGCACTGCTGGTACAGTCAGGAGATACATAATTTACACCAAGGAAACGCAGTGCCACTTCAGAGCAAACTTCTCACTCTGCACCCCTTTCTGGATAGTGACAACCTATTGAGGGTGGGCGGCAGGCTGGAGAATGCTGAAGCATCATTTCAACAAAAACATCCTTTGATACTGCCCCCTAAGCATCCTGTCACCAAATTGCTTATTTGGAATGAGCACATACGACTTTTTCACGCAGAAGCCAACTTCTCTTAGCCTCGTTGCGGCAACGGTGGTGGATAACCAATGGCCGATCTGTTATCAGGCAAGTGATCCGCAGCTGTGTAACATGCTTCCGAGTGAAGACCAATGACACCAGTCAGCTCATGGGACAGTTGCCCAAGTCTAGAGTGACCCCAAGCAAGCCGTTCTCTCATTGTGGTGTGGACTATGGAGGGCCGCTGCATGTGAAATATGGAAGCCCACGAAGTAAAATACAGAAGAAATGCTACATAGCATTGTTTGTGTGCATGGCGACCAAGGCACTACACATTTAGGCAGTCAGCGATCTATCCACGGAGGCCTTTATTGCCGCATTAAGAAGGTTCATTTCAAGACGTGGGCGCTGCAGTCAGATGTATAGTGACAATGGCACGTGCTTCACCGGAGCAAGAAGGAAACTAGATGAATTGTCGCGCTTCATCCGAACAGAAGACCATCAAACTACCGTATCGAACTTCACAGCTGAAGAAGGAATTCGTTGGCATCACATACCTCCTTACTCCCCTCACTTCGGCGGACTGTGGGAAGCAGATATAAAAGCAGTGAAGACCCACCTGAAGAAAGTTGCTGGTAACACTGTGCTAACTTTTGAAGAGATAACAACACTGCTCACTCAAATTGAGGCATGTTTAAATTCGAGACCCATCATCCCGATACCCAACAGTCCTGATGAGCATGCGTTCCTCACCCCTGGTCACTTCTTGACTGGCGAACCCTTAGTGTCGTTCCCTGAACCAGATTGTCTCTTAGGGCCATCATCACGGCTGTCAAGATGGCAACTGGTCCAGCGGTGCCGACGACTCATCTGGAAACGCTGGTCAACCTACTACTTGGGCCAGCTCCAGCAGCGGAACAAGTGGCTCCACAACCAACCCATCCTCAAGGCAGGAAGGCTGGTGCTCCTCAAAGAAGAAAATGCTCCACCCCTCACATGGCCAACCGGGATAATAGAAGAGCTCCATCCTGGGACTGATGGGCTGGTGCGTGCGGTGACTGTGCGGACGAGCAAGGGGTCGTACAAACGGCCAGTAACCAGGATCAGCCTTTTCCCTGAAGAACTCATCTAAAAGGACTACCAGTGTAGTGTGTTTATCTTGTGTTTATCTTGTGTTCATATAGTGTTTATCTTGTGTTTATCTTGTGTTTATCTTGTTGTTTTTTTTGTCTACATTGTGTGTTTTGATTTATTGCTAGAGACTTGTGTTGGAGCAGTTATGTCCACGTACTGTTATCTTTCTTTATAATTTTTGTAACAAATTAGATGGGCGGCATGTCTGGTGCTTCGCTCTGGACTAAGGGTAGTTCACCCAGCACCCACTGGGCGGCAGCATCCCGCAGGAGAGTCGGGTAGCCTTGAGGTGAGGTCCCCTTTCCTCATTCACGTGTAGTCTCACGGAGAGCAATGGCGTAGGCTTAAGATGTTATCCTTAGTTGTAGAATTTAGTTAATAAATTATTTTAAGTGAGTACTCGAGGTGTTTCATTTTAACTGCTACCAGAGAGATGTTTAAGCAACAACACACACTGTCTTGAGTGTTTCTTTGTTGTGTACCTCATTTCCGTTTTTGTCCATCATTACCACATCCTCTCGCAGACCTCTTCTCTTACTTTTGACCATCCAATAAAGTACTTTCTTATTTCCTCTGCTGTCTTTCTCCATCATCTCTGCCCACTTTACCATCCACTTCTTCCTCTCCTCTGCGACAATCTTGTTTGCTTCTTTCTTCTTTATCTTATAATCTTCCCTTGCCAGATCAGTTCTTTCCTGGAACCACACTCTGAAAGCCTTGTTCTTCCTTCCCACTGCTTCTTTTACTCTCTCATTCCACCATGGTGTCTCTTTACACCGCTGTCTGTTGCTTGTTCTTCCACATACTGCCACTGCAGCTTCCACCATTGTGTTCTTGAATTGCTTCCATTCCTCTTCCCCTGTTTTAGGATTGTCTGTTGGCATCCTTTCCCTTATTATCTTCTGGAATTCTTCCTTGACTTCCTTTTCCTTGAGTTTCCATACTTTGATTCTCCTTTCCTGGTACTCTGTCCTCTTGCTATCCTTAACAACTCCCAGGTTCATTACAAGTATTCTGTGGTTACTATATAAGGCCTCTGATGGTATTACCTTTATATCTCTGACACTTCTCTTCATTTCCCAGGCGTACAGCATGTAATCTACCAAAGATTTCTTTGTTAAATCACTGCTGTACCACGTTACCTTGTGGGTTTCTTTCTTCCGGAACCAGGAGTTGCCTACCACTAAACCGTTTCTCTTGCAAAAATCCAGCAACTTTCTCCCTTCTTCATTCCTGCTACCCCATCCTTCTGCTCCCAATACATTTTCATATCCTTGCCTTTCACTTCCTACATGTGCATTCAAATCTCCCATGACAATGATGCTCTGACCATTCAACTGCTGTTGTAGCTCCTCCTCAAAGTCTTCCTTCTCTTGAGCTGTACATCCAACTTAAGGGGCATATACCTGGGCTATCTCCAGGCTTCTTCCCTTTACAGTTGCTCTGATCTTCATGATCCTGTCACTTATTCCCTTTACCTCTTCCTTCATTCCATCTCTCACAACTACTCCTACTCCACTGCTCCTTCCTTCACTGTTCCCAATCCAGTACAACCGGTACCCTTTCCTCAGTTCTCTGCGACCTTCCCCTTTCCATCTTGTTTCTGCCAAGCCTAGTATAACCAGTTTTCTTCTCTCCATCACATCTACAATCTCCTCCACCTTTCCTGTCAGTGTCTGTATGTTTAATGTCCCAACTCGTAGTCCATTAGCATATCCGGGTCGTCGTCGTTTGCATCCGTTCTTTCCGAGGCCTGTTCCTGTTTTGAAAGCAAATATGATATCCACTACTGGCTTGCTAGGCCTATCGTAGCTTCACCAGAGCCCCGTCAGCCGTCACTTTCCAGGGTTCCCATAGAGCCTTCACAGCTACCGCAGCGGTCCCGGGGCACACAAAGTCCCCTCTGTACTTCACCCCTACAGGCAATCCCCTACTTCATGCCGTTGCCCGTCTCCCACCACGTGGAGGAGGGGTTGGACTTGTGGGAGACATAAAACATTTAAATTAAATTTCGAGCTCTTTCGGCTATATGTAAAAACTGGGAGTTAAGGTGAAATTATGGATACCAAATCCTTTAATAGGCCTGTTTGCCATCCCTTGATGAATGCAATACATTTGCATTTGTCTGTTGGCACAGGCTAGAGTAAAAGGTGGCTTTTCACCGATGTCTCAGTCTCACTCATGGCTGTGATTATATGGAAGCTACTGAGGTATGGGTGGTGCTTAGTAATGACATTCAGGGCACAGTCAGTGCCTGTGGATGTTGTGAAAGGTTCTACTCATAGGGTTAGTACTACTGTTCTGACTCAGTGATGAAAGCAATGGCAAACTACCTCACTCCTCTTTTTGCCTAGTACGCCTCAATATAGCGCTGCCTTGGGTTTTTGTGGGTATCTACTCACAAAACCTAACGGCGGTACTGTTTGAGGATCCAACCAGCCTTCGGGCTGACTACCTAACAGAAATCCTTTAATACAAAAACGTAATTATTAGTGAATCAACTAATATCAGTGAATCATACCAAGATATTTCAAGTGTCATCACCTTGAAGAGTGAAGAGTTCCAGGAAAGGGAGTCAGGCTGAGCGTTGGTTGAAATAGTTTATTTAGAAACCAACATTAATAAATATAACCCCCTTCGAGCATCATCATACATTGATTTACCAGCATGGGTCAAACGAAAGAAATCTGTTGTAAATATTATGAATAATGATCAAGCATGCTTTGCGTGAGCTGTAACTTCAGCTCTCCATCCAGCAGTGATGAATGAGAAGAGAACATCATCTTATCCTCACTATTCTTCAGTGTTGGATTTAAAGGAAATGGAATTTCCTATGGAAATAAAATACTTTCAACGTTTTGAAAAGTTGAACAATGTAATTATTAATGTGTACGGAATTGAAAATAAGAGTACAGTAGGTCTTCTATATTATACTCAGAAAAAAGGATGCTCATGTATATTTACTATAGGCTACATAACTAAAGGTGAAAATGCCCCCTATTGCTGGATAAAGCATTTAAGTAGACTTGTTGGTAGTCAGCTATCAAAAGATGAATCTACGAAGTGGTTGTGTGATAGCTGTCTGCTATTTTTTATGAAAGAGGATCAACTAACACAGCATCAAAAATGGGGTTGTAATCATGTAAGCATGAAAACAAAAACTGCTTCTAGCCCTGTCGATAAAGCGGAATTACTCGCAGAGACATCAAATAGATTTATACCGAATGATGAACCCCAAGACGAGGAATTCACTCTCCTAGTGAACGGGAAAATAAATGACATAAAAGAAGAGATAAGAAGAGCAAGTGATAGTGCAACACCTGATGGCGGACTCTTGTAAACCAGAGCTGGCTGTAGGGAGAGCCTAGGATTCACACCACAAACTGGAGGGCTTGTGTAGGAAATGGAGGGTCAATATCATCATCATCATCTTGTACAGTTTCCAGCCCCAGGCTGGGTCTGTTTGGAACATAAGCCTCGCCACTTATTTCTTTCTTCCCACCATCTCTCAAACACCTCAAAAACGGTGGCCGTCCTCTACACCAAAGAACCTCCAGAAAGGAGCATGGTGTACTTACAATTTTTGGTAAAGAGCTGAACTAGGCTGAGGAGGCCAAATACTTGGGAGTAACACTAGATTCGAAGCCGTCTTTCAGCAAACATAACGACAATGCTCTGAACAAAGCCTGAGCAGCCGTTGGTGCAATCTACCTACTATGAAATGCTAAATCAAAATTAAGCTGGAAGAACATTTTATTTTATAAGACGATGGTCTCCTCGTCCAGTTATATGCGGCTCCCGCCTGCGGTGCGGCCACTGAAGTACACATCAGAAAATTACGATTCCAAAACATGTATTTAAAAACAATTTTAAAAGTTTCAAGATAGACCAGGATAGTTGACGTACATAGTGCCTGCAAGATCAAAAACATACCAACACAAATACAAATTGCTTCAGAAAACCTTCAATGAAATGCCAGTGTAAGCAAGTCCAGGAACTCTCTAGTTATCATGAGTCAACATCAATATGATTGTCGTTTTAGGGAGAGGAAAAGAAAGGTTATCTGCCCCACTCTCTAGTTATAAATGAAACATTAGTAAAGCAAAAGTATATACTTTTCGTAACGCTAGGAACATAAGAACATGAACGCTGGTAATAAATTTCACTAGACAAGTGAAAATCAAAATCACGATTTTAATTTTAATTTTAATTTCCGTTTATATAATAGGTATTATAATTTTACATGTTATAATTTTACATAATATTACATTATTGTAATTGATTTGACAAACTTTTACGATTTTTAAAGAAAAAGTTTTAAACATTGACGAAAGAAAATAAATTTTAAATTCTATATCTTATAGAACCTTAACAACACAACAGCTTTCATGTTACAATATTGTATATCTATATTCTATATTGCCATAACGTTCCTTCAAAGGGTAAATATATTTTAATGTTAAATTGTATTAAATTGCAGTGTGAGTATAGGCCTACGTACTTCAATAATCAAATAACTGAAACACGACCCAAAAACATAAGAAATTAATATAACAGAAACAAAAAATAATTAATTTACTTATTTTGTGATTTTGGTCAGTGTCCGAAAAGTTTAAATCACACAACATAAGCTCCCTATGGGAAAATAGCTTGAAATAAATTAATTTTGAACTATAAATTAAAATTAAAATAACCTCCTAAAATGCTGCTTTTAAAAATTAACCATTAAGTCTAAACCAGACTGGAGACCCAATTCAGGCGTCGGAGGTCAGGAATGCCTAAAACATTAGGGAAACACATTTGTATGTTGTCTGAGGAGAGACGAGTTACTCACTAACATACCTGACTCCGAGGTGAGACGTGCACTCGCTCTCACACCTGTCTCCGAGGTGAGACGTGTACTCAGCACCCGTCTCCAAGTGAGACAAGTGACTTCGTTATATCAGTCTTAGTATATTTGCTACGTAAGAATCTTCGTAAGATGAAGTCTACGAGTTACGGCAAAGTTTATACTTTTTATCTTTTTCAAGTGTCAGAATTTGAATTCGGACACTGGAAGTTTTATAAGCTTAGAGTCAAGTTACTCCGTGATATCAAGTAACACCGTGATAAAGCGTATTTCCTCTATCACTACGTAGGTTCAATTCCGAAAGTTTTTACCAACAGATGGCAGTAGAAACCAGGAATCCAGGAAGCCCTTGCGTTCTATCTTTGACCAACTCAATGAGGTTTAAAAAATATATTAACAGAGAGTTGACATTTCAGCAAGTAATCCACATTCAGTGAAATCTGTGGTGAAGATTGTAATTTCTTATAAACAGCTGTTTCATTGTAAAAGTTTCATTTTAACACCAGTCAGAGGTAGGATGCAGACCATTTGCATACAAAACTTACATGCATGTAGTGTCACGCACGCAAGGTGTGTGAGCTTAGCAATAAGTACGTTTTTCTTAGGTTGGACGCTGAAATGGCGCCAAAACGGAATAAAGAGGCTCGTTCCTACACAGCTGAAACATTTAAAGAAGCATTGAGGTCGATGAAGGAAGAAGGATGGTCAGTATACAAGGCCAGTAGACGTTTTAATAACCCATGGAGTACATTAAAGGATTTTTGCACAAAATAATCCGCCGATCCAGGAAGTGCAACTCTTGCAAAAATTGGAAAGCTATTCGTTGTGTCACCTGAATTAGAAGTGAAGATAGACACAGTAGATCGGTCTTGGCCTAATTCCAGACCCCAGAACAATGACGATGATGGTTGTGGTGCGTGAGGTGGCTCCCCAGGCGGACGACACCAAGAGGAAGAATGAAGCCGAATGGATCGATTGTCAGTTTTGTAATGTCTGGTACCTAAAATGTCTATTTTATGTGTGGTAGATGTGAGGAATATGATAGTGACTAAGAAGGCTTAAAATATATTTAATGGAATATTTTTAATAGAATGTCCTTTTTTTTAATAAAAACTGTGTAGTGAAATGTTTCAATATGGGCAATATGGGGTAGTAGAAAATTATAGTCTACATACGATTTGAACACTTTTATTACATTAAACATTAGTTTTCACGATTAGAAAGTACACTGAATGGTGAACACCATGCTATCACGGAGTAACTTGAACACTATCACGGAGTAACTTGAATATCACGGCGTTACCTACTTCTACTACCGGATTTTGTTAGTTAATTCCTTGAAATAAGTTATGAATATGTGTAAGGTATATGCCAGAAATGTTCCGTAGGGTATTCTTCTTTAACATGAAATGAATCGAATTAACTGAAATCTAAAACTTCAGAAATAGTAACAAAAAAAGCTTAGTATCACGGAGTTACTTAACTTTGCAAAATAATGGAGCGTTAGACATTTTGGAACAGTAAGCTTTCAAGTGACGACAAAATATTCCACTGAACTCATTTGTCATTACGATAAATGCTAAGCAATTACGTGACAACGCTTACGACGCATTTACGAACATTGAATAATTCAACACTGAGTAACATGCGCTTCGCCATGACCAAGTAAAAAGGTGTGGACAGGCGAGCAGAAAATACCTCAAGCTAATCAAAACATGCAAGTTAGAGGGGATCAGTGACCGACCAGCAGTTTTTAGGAAGACCACGGACGTCTCCTGCCGCTGAATCATTATCCAGGAGGATGATGGATCAAGAAGCAGATTCTTTCCAGGCAGCCGAAGTATGCAGGAGAATACTGGAATGGAAGATGGAGTTATGGCTTGGTTTACAAGGAAACCATAGGCCATGATACTTCTGCCGACGCTGAATTCAACAAGGTCTGACAAAAACTTGCAATATTGTAGCGATAGCAGTTTTTAACAGTCAATGTAGATTCAGTGAGCGTAGCTGATAGCATGCTGAGCTTCTATGCCCAAGATCGCGGGTTCAAACCCAGCCGAAGTCGTCGGATTTTTAAGAACATTAAAAATCCCTCAGTATGCCTTCCTTCGAAGGAGAAGTAAAGCCGGCGGTCCCATGTCATAGATTTATGGCATGTTCAAGAACCTTCCACTAATTACACCTGTGTGAAGCTAAATTATATATAGGGTAAACATTTGGCTAACGTTCTTAGGTTCCTACGTTCGTCGTCAGGAGCCGACTGCGGTGGCATCTGGTAATTAAGTTCTGAACTAGTTGGTCGTTGACGGTGGCGTTTGGCGGCAAAAGTAGGAACTACTTTGAAAAATTAAGTGTCTGCAGTTCTTACTTGAATTAAAACAGATACACCCACTAATACATCCATCACTATTAACACCGGTTATCAAACAGATTCTACACACACTCAAAGTACACGGGGCTACATGACCGTGTTGTCGCAGCCCCTAAACTGAGGAACCAACCAACCAGATTCAGTGAGTAGTCACAACCTGTAGTATCAATCTTAAAACAGCTGTTTACTCCGTGTTAGGAACAGTGAACACTGCATGCACTTCGCTATGAGGGAGTTGGCTTGCGCCATGTGTAGAAAAATATGCCTCATTTTTAATGCAAGTTTGTTGCATTTATTGAAATACACAGACATTATGTCTGACGCTACATCACAATTGTCTGAGAGAACATTAAACAGAGCAATTTTTAGGCTTTTCGCCTAGTGTCAAAATAGACTACGGTATACATTTTGATTTGAGGTAATTTCAGACGAAGCTTTATTCTATTATTTTCATCGACGTGAGTTAAATTGTTGTAGGAATTTGTTTATAAGAAATTCAGTGGTCAGTGTAGGAAGGAGGTAATTGCTGCTAGGATCGCGAAGTAATTCTTTGGCACTGCAAATAATGTAATGATTATAATGAATTATCGAAGCAAGTAGGAGGTTTAGAGCTCAGAATGGAATTATTTATTCTTGTAGATTTTTCAATGTTTCGCGATGTGTGCGACGCTTTTTCATTGGGCTAGATGAATTTAATATAATTAATAATAATAATGTTATACAGTGACTATCGTATCCACAAGCACAATACCATTCAAGCTATTACGTAGCTAGGTAGAATAATTACGACACACATTTAGCTATATAGAAGAGATGCCAGTTTAGCTGAGCTTGATTTCATAAAATTTGCAATTTATAAAAATTAAATAAAAGTCGTCTTGTTCTTAAATTTGTATTTAAGATTCATTTATTTATTCGTATCAGAAACAATGGTACTGTGCCCGTATTCTCGTGGACAGAGCCTGTTGAATCCGATGATAAAGCTGGATCGCAGAATCTGGAAGTACCCGGCTAGAAAAACCCCCAAAATCCTACCAACAAGCTCAACCAGGAATAGGGATACACAAAGATATAAGAATACGTTAAGAGAAACCAATGGAAACAGAAAAATAAACTAGCTCAAAACAAAGAACTCGAGAATCGAAAGAAAATCTCGTTGTGAAAGACTTACGTTGGGAAAATATCAAGCACTGGCCTTCCTAATACATCCTTGCATTAATATAAATCACCACATCGGAAAGAATTTAAAATAAAATATAAATGTATTAATCGAAGACAAACGAAGTAAATGATGGCACTCAAATATTTCAAAGAAAATGTTTCGTCAATAAATATACGGTATTAATTTCGATGCAATCTTGCATCTATCGTTGTGTCACTGTCCATTTTTATAGGTTAATGTTAGTAGCATGGCCAACTCTTGCTGGTGGGCCATTGCAGGGAATATAGAGCCTGAGCTAAAGGATTCTTTGTAATGGCCCAGCAGTGAGGTAGTAGGGGGCCTTGCTCTATGAAGTTCGATATCTAGATAGATATTCTTTTTACGATAGTCAAATGTTTTAGATTCTAGTTTGTTGATAAATTTGGAAGTCTGTTGAGATTTTCTATGAGGAATTCTGTTACTTCTTCTTCTTCTTCTTCTTCTTCTCCGTTTGGGCCTACTGAGGACCAAGGAGCTCGCATCTTCTCGTCTTTTTGTCTTTTTCCAGTACTTTTTCATCATCTGACTATGAACCAGCTTTCTTTCCTCCGTCCAAGGTGGTCTGCTGACTCCGGTGTTCTTCCTAGCTGTCAGTGATACAGGAAAAACTCCCTGTCGGATGGTTTTCCGGAATTGTTGGCGGTCCTGTATGGAATTAAGGGGAATCCCTAGGTGGTCCAAATCCGTCCTGACCGTAGAGATCCACTTGGTCCTAGAGGACTTCCCTCTTCCTGCCACTGTGAAGATTTTACTGGTGAGCCGTCAAGGGATCATGTGGGTCAAGTGTCCATAGAAGGCCAGGCGCCTTTTTCTTTTACAAGTCACAATGTCTTCTTGATGGCTGTAAAGCTCATCATTGTGCCGAATTCTGTAGGTGCCTCCCTCTTCCCGAATAGGTCCTAGTATCCTCCGCAGGATCTTCCTCTCCTTGAGTTCAAGTTTCCTGAGTGGGCCTTTCCTGGCCATCACGAGGCACTCAAAGGCGTACAGAACAGATGGTTTTACTACTGAATTCTAGTGTCTGAATTTGAGGTTTTTGGAGAGGAACTTCGATGCGTAGATGCTGCGGCAGGAGTGGTAGGCCCTCTCAAACTTGATGCACCTGGTGTCTATGGCCAGATTCTCACTCCGGTTTGCCGAGATCTACTCTCCTAGGTACTTCACCGCAGGCCAGCCCAAACCGCTACATCGTGAAGACTCAGTAGGTGGTGAGTAGCTTCCTCTATAGTGTTGGTCAGTATGGCGAGGTCGTCGCCAAAGGCCAGGCATGACACATGAAGGTTATCTTTCTTGTATCCAACCTGCAGACCAGTCCTTGATGTTAGTCGCACCATCCATTCCCTTATGATCTTCTCCAGGATGCAATTGATGAGGATGCAGGAGAGTCCATCGCCCTGTCTAACTCCCGTCTTGATGGGGAAGCTCTTGGATTGTTCACCTCTGAACTTGACTTAAGTTGTTGTGAATTGTCAAGGTGGCCTGGACTAGTTTAAGTTTTTTTCGTCAAGGCCAAATTCTCGCAAGTTGGAGAAAAGACTCTCTCTCTGTCCACCGAGTTGTATGCCTTCTGAAAATCCACTAAGACAACTACTCAGGGTTGTCCCCCACGACTCTTATAAGTGAGGATGGTCGTGAGATTTTGTATCTGCTCAGGACTATTATAAGAAAGTGTTAGAGATTATTGAGACTGATTTGGTCTGAGGAAAAAGTAGAATGGAGAAGATCGGTAATGTTACAATATTAGATGTTCTGGTTGTTGAAATAAAGATGAGAGTGATATATTTCGCATGGAATGGGTAAATATCTGAATTTGTGGAAGGTAATGAATGAAATAGAAAGATTACAAAAAAAGAAGGAATTGCATGAATTTCAAATGAAAAGGAAACATATAACGAGACAAAGGTATGTTTGTTTGTACAAGGAATATGAATGTGTTTCCCTAGTGTGAATAACACGCACGACCCCAAAATAAAGACCCACCATTCTTATGAACAGTTACAATTTACGCACCAACGTGAGGCACGCACATTTACAATTGACACACCAACGTGAGGCACGAACAAGGAAATGAAGGATATGGAGTCTATTTTGGTCAAAATGCTGATGGAACAGATGAGCAAATTGACAGGGATGCAGGAGTTTATGAGTAAGGAAATTAAGGAGCAGGTAGGCTCTATGAATGAGAAGATAGAGGCCAGCATGAACAAACTGGAGTCTTGGATCGACAAGATGAGTGAGAAGGTAGTGTCAGTGAACTAACAAATGAGTAAACAGGAGTCTAGGGGGCGGTAGAATAACACTCTCAGTAACCTCTGCCTGTCGTAAGAGGCGACTAAAAGGGGACCGAGTGGCCACCGGTATAAGTGGCCCCACTCAATGTTGCCAACAGCCTCTTCTGAGAGTGGATGAGCGAATTGAGGTCAGCGCACTCTCTTGTCCTTGGGTTGAGAAATCGCCCCTAAAGGCGGATGAACCAATGCATGTTGGTCAACGGCATAGAATGGAGAAGGCAACGGGAAACCACTCCATTAAAGATCTTGAGAGATATTCCCGGGAAAAACAATCATGGCTGGTTTCAAAGTAAAATGTTCCGGAGTTTCAATTCCCTCATTCGGATCTCCGGGAGGGAATACGACGAAAAGAGCTATGAGAAATATGAATATAGGTACGTGGAATGTGAAATCATTATATCAGTCAGGAAAGTTGCAGAACGTGGTCCAAGAAATTCAGCGACTCAAGATAAACATATTGGGACTAACTGAAACAAGATGGCCTAGCTCAGGTGAAATGCATAGCAACAATATGAAGATATATTACTCTGGTAATGATGATAATTATCACTGGAATGGAGTTGCTATTATTGTTGACAAAATCAGGAGCCAGTGTGTGACAAGTTTTTTGCCTATCTCAGACAGGGTAATCGCTTTACAACTACAAACAAAAAGAACAAAAGTTAACATTATACAAGTTCCAACTGCTGACAAGAGTGAAGCAGAGTTGCAGCAGTTCTATAAAGAAATTTAGCAAGTATTTAGTACCACAAAATCTAGAGACATCACAATGATGATGGGCGATTTCAAAGCAAAAATTGGCACGAGACGTGAAGGTGGCTTAATAGGAGATTTTGGTCTGGGATCACGAAATAAACGGGGAGAAATCCTGGCACAGTATTGTGAGGACAATGAGTTAGTTGTTACAAACACTTTCTATAAGCAACCAGAAAGAAGATTGTACACCTGGAAAGCACCTGGAGATAACGTTAACAACATTATCCGGAATCAAATTGATTACATCCTAATCAATAAACGCTATAGGAATGCCATCAAGGCAGTGAAAACTTATCCGGGAGCAGATGTGTCATCAGACCACAATCCACTTGTGGCTAGATTCGAAATGAAGCTTAATAAAATATTACCAAAACAAAATAAGGATATGCTATGCATCTCACAACTTCAAGATACTATAGTGAAAGAACAAATTACAGAACGAATCAATGAAGAGCTCTCTAAAGAAGAGAAAAAATTCTTCAGTGATGTTAATGACAAATGGAAATCCTCTAGCATAAAAGTCAAGAGATGCTGAAAGATGGTAAAACAGTGCATATAAAGACTTGGATGACTGATAAAATAATACAATTGATGGAAAAGAGGAGGCTCTGTAAAAACCGAGATGAAGATCTTTACAGGAGTACACATGCAGAAATAAGAAGATACAGTTAGCAAAGAGATATGGTACACAGAAAGACGCACAGAGATTGAAGACAATTTCATAAAACGACAATTTCAATATCCGTAAGAAAATCAAAGAACTAACTGGTATCAATAAGAAACGGAAAGGGAGTATATTGCTTGACAAAAATGGTGACATCATTATTGGTAATAAAGAAAAAACTTGAGAGATGGAAGGAATATATTGAAGAACTGTTTGAAGATGATAGGAAAGAACCTTATGCTAGTGAAGATATAGATGTCGAAAATGGACCAGATATAACAAAAGAAGTAATACATGCTATAAAGTTGTCAAAAAATAATAAAGCCCTTGGTCCTGATCTCATAACAGCTGACATACTGAAACTCATTAATGAAGAACATTTAGATGTCTTAGTAGACTTGTATAATTCAATCTACAACACAGGAGTCATTCCTACAGTCTATATTTGTTACATTGCCGAAAAAGGCAAATACCCGTCACTGCAGCGATCATAGAACAATCAGTCTCATGAGTCATATTCTAAAAATATTCCTAAAAATTATCCATCGAAGGATCTTCAAAAAATTGGAACAAGATATCAGTGAAACACAATTTGGTGTCAGAAATGCACTAGGAACAAGAGTAGCCCTGTTTATCTTCAATGTGCTGGCACAGAGATGTTTAGATGTGAATCAATCTATGTATGTCTGCTTTTTGGATTATAATAAAGCTTGCGACAAAGTTCGTCATGATTGCCTCATCCAAATGCTCCAGAAGAAGAACTTGGATGTGAAGGACATTAGAATCATCAGCAATATTTATTCAGACTTCTGTCATAAAGGAAGGTGGAAATAAAACGTGGTGTTAGACAAAGTTGTGTCTTGTCTCCTATGCTGTTTAATCAATACTCAGAAGAAATATTACAAGCAGCTTTAGAGGACGAAACAGCAGGAATTAAAGTTAATGGAAAAATAATAAACAACTTAAGATTTGCAGATGACACATTGTTATTCGCAGAAGGTCTACAAGATTTACAGCGACTGACAAACAAAGTCGTGTAGGCAAGTGAACAATGGGGATTGACAATGTCAGTAAGACACGTTTTATGGTAGTATCACGAACACAAAATCAAGAGAGCTTGATAATCAATGGGGAGACAGTACAGCAAGTGGCAAAGTACAAGTATTTAGGAACAAATGTGAACTGCTACATTGACTGTACTGAGGAGATAAAGTCCAGGATCGGTCAAGCCAGAAATGCATTCAACGAAATGAGAAGAGTGTTCTGTAGCAGAGACCTTAATTTACATCTAAAAATTAGACTTCTGAGATGTTATATCTTCTCCACCTTATTCTATGGCATTGAGACCTGGACTATAAAGATAAGAGAAATGGACAGATTGGAGGTATTTGAGCTATGGACGTACAGAAGGATACTGAGGCTGAGTTGGAAAGAAAAGGTCACCAACGATAAGGTGATGAGGCGGATGGGAAAGAGAAAGGAAATATTAAATACTGTCAAAATTAGAAAACTGCAGTATCTGGGTCATGTAATGAGAGGAGAGAAATATCATCTGTTGGAGCTGGTCATTCAAGGGAAGCTACAAGGCAAAAGAAGACCAGGAAGAAGACGCATTTCTTGGATCGATAATCTGAAAACTTGGTTCAATTGTTCCACTATTGAGCTGTTTCGTGCTGCATCATCTAAAGCAAGAGTCTCTATGATGGTTGCCAACCTCCTGAAAGGAGATGGCACGTAAAGAAGAAGAAGCATCGACAAGATGAGTGAGAAGGTAGTCAGTGAACGAACAGATGAGTAAACAGGAGTCTAGCATCGACAAGATGAGTGAGAAGGTAGAGTCAGTGCACGAACTGATGAGTCAACAGGAGTCTAGCATCGAAAAGATGAGTGAGAAGGTAGAGTCAGTGACCGAACACATGAGCAAACAAGAGTCCAGCATGGAAAAGATAAGGCGAGGTTGTAGAGGTATATATCGGAGAGACCGTAGCAGGCGAAGAAGAGAGAGCAGTTGCGGAGGTAGACACAGATGTCGCCACCGACGTGACAGAAGAGGGCGTTTTGATGAGAATGGAGGAGGAGGATATCGAAGGCGTGATAATGCTGAAAATGGTACTGGGGATACTTACCATTCTAGAAGGAATGATAGACCTAGGTACAGAAGAGTAGTAGGAGTTCGTTATGTTAGAATAAGTAAAAGAAATACAGCCCAATATTATAATGAATTTAATGATACAGAGGCTGATGATTATGACAATGAGCTTAAAAGTATTGATATTTTTGATAAAGTTGATACTAAGAGAAGAGTGAAGTTGGAAGTTAAAGATGTTAAAGATGAGAAGAAGGTTAATAGAGACATTAAATTACGAGAACGAAAGGAAAAGAAACAAGAAAATCATCAGAGGGGTGGGGGGCGTCAGACAGATGAAGATAAGAGAGTAAAGTATCTGAAAAAGAAAAAGGAAAAGAAGATAAAAGGGAAAGGGAAAGAGGAAAGAAAAGATAAAAAGAAGAGAACTGTTGAGAAAGATAGGCCAGAGAAGGAAAATGAGGAAAGAAGCAGGAAGTGAAGAGGAAGAAAAAGAAGGGAGAGGAGAAGAAGGAGTACAGAAGAAAGGGAAGAGCAAGGAGGAAGGTAAAGAAGGAGGAGAATTAGAAGAAAGTGAAGAAGGAAAGAAAGTAGCTGAACTAAGGAAAAATGAAAGAGGAAGAAGATGAAGCGAAAGAAGGAATTAAAGCAGGTGATATGCAAGAAGCTGAAGAAGAAAAGGAAGCATATGAAGGAATGGAAAAGGTAGAAGAGAAGGGCGAAAGGAAGGAGGAAGAAGATGAAGCGAAAGAAGGAATTAAAGCAGGTGATATGGAAGAAGCTGAAGAAGAAAAGGAGGCGGATGAAGGAAGCGAAAAGGAAGGTGAAGAAGGAAAAGAAATGGATGAAGGAAGGGAAAAAGTAGAAGAGAGAGGAGAAACGAAAGAGAGAGAAGAAGTTGATAAGGGGAAGGTAGTGATGCTGAGGATGAAGATAAAGTTCTCAATCTTGATAACTTCATGATTTTGGATCCTGTTAGTGATGGAGAACCAGTTTGCAATCAGTCTCGTAATACATTCGATTATAATGTAGTTATCAATTATGGGTATTCTGTTTTGATTGATATGGTTGAAGTGTCACGAGAACCTTTATATGTTCCGAATATAGGTTCTGCAGAAAGTGCAGATTCTACAGACGACCATGACAATGATGGCTGTAAAGTGGTTAGTCTGGATATTGATAGAGATGGTTATTTATACATTCGAGATAATAACAACATCGACAAAAGCAGTTCAGATGATGACAAGTGTGGAGATGGTATGTCTTTATCAAATGAAATCATTCTTCCAGCTCTTCGAGATTAATACTGGCAAGTGTATTTCACCTTAGTGATGGCTTGGATTCAGAATATTTAGTTGCTACCTCAGGGATGCTTACACTAGATCAGTGGTTCTTAACCGGGGGTCCGCCAGTGCCTCGGGAGTGGTCTGCGGGAGAAAAACGTGGCCAATAAATGGGGATTTCGAAAACGGTGTGCGTTGAACGAGAATCGTCCGAATGTATTCGCGGCGATGACTATCAGATTTTGAATTGAAATATCATTAAAATGAGTGTTATTGGGGAAGGGTTACATATTATTGAGGGAGGGTTACAACTGATTAGGTGTATTGGGGGGAGGGGGCGGGGATGGGTGAACCGTACATGATTCATTTTCAGGCTGAGTGGTCTGCAGACTTCTACGGGTTCAGAACCACTGCAATAGATAGTCAAGGGGAGATGTCTGTGGAACAAATACAAAAAGAGCCAGCAGTTGTTAAAGCTGACGCATTATCGCTTTCCGAGGTAGCTGAGGGAGAAAATTTCGACTATTTGGGAAATGACTCAAAAGAGAAGAAGCATCTTAGAATTTGACTCTTCGGAAAAAATCTGCCAGACGTGGACAAGTTAACAACAGTGAAGATTTACTCAAACTTCGATCTCTTTTTGGTCAGCGTAAGACTGGAAAGTATCTTGCTTCACGAGTGGAAAAACCAGTTGTGAATTGTGTGGGCAAACGACATAGGTTGACTATCGATTCAGATGGCCCTTATGAAGATTATCATGATTTATAATGTGTTTTACTTTGTGTGTGATATTTTCTTAAATGTATATGCTTGATATATTTTGTAATTTATTCTTTATAGTTTTTATGTATGGGATCCTCAAGTGCTTCTCACGTGAGAATCACATAGGGGGGCGAATGTCACTGTTCATTTTTATAGGTTAAGGTTAGTATCATGCCCAACTCTTGCTGGTGGGCCATTGCAGGGAAAATAGAGCCTGAGCTAAAGGACTCTTTGTAATGGTCCAGCAGTGAGGTAGTAGGGGGCCTTGCTCTATGAAGTTCCATATCTAGATAGATATTCCTTTTACGATAGTCAATTGTTTCAGATTTTAGTTTTTTGAGAAAGTTGGACGGCTGTTGAGATTTTCTTTGAGGAATTCTGTTACTATTATAAGAAAGTGTTAGAGATTATTGAGACTGATTTGGTCTGAGGAAAAAGTAGAAGGAAGAGGATCGGTAATGCTACAATATTAGATGTTCTGGTTGTTGAAATAAAGATGAGAGTGATATGTTTCGCATGGAATGGGTAATGATCAGAATTTGTGGTAGGTAATGAATGAAAGAGAAATATTACAAAAAAAAGACGGAATTGCATGAATATCAAATGAAAATGGAAAAGTATAACGAGACAAAGGTATGTTTGTTTGTACAAGGAATACCAATGTGTTTCCCTAGTGTGCATAACATACACGACCCCAAAATAAAGACCCACCATTCTTACGAACAGTTACAATTGACGCACCAACGTGAGGGACGAACAGTTACAGTTGCTAATACAATAGGTATGAGAATCACATTAAACTATCCATCAAATATTAGTTTACCCTAATTTATACGCTTGATTAACCATCAAAATTATTTACAGTTATGTTCAGTTTTAGTCATATCTGAATCCATATAAGATTCACGTCATCCAGTTATAATTATCTCCATCATCATCATCATCATCATCGTTTCTTCGCTCCAGCAAGCCGGGTGCGGTTATAAATCAGCCGTCTACAATTTGTCCTGTCCATCCGTAACTGTTGTTCTTGTATTTGATGCCAGTTCTTATCTCTAGCTTCAAGGTCCTTATAAATTTGCTCCTCTCACACATCGTGAGGTCTTCCTCTTTGTCTCTTCCCAGGGAGACTCTGGCCAAAGTACACTCGAGGTATCCTGTGGAGAGCCATCCTCTTCATGTGACCACACTGCACTCGAAATTATGAGTAGCCAAGAGTAAGAATCTAACCGCGATTCGAACGGAGAGCCTGAGAAAAAAAGTATATAATTTTTTCGTGATTTGAGCTATATTTACACACAGGAAGGCAGATTATGTGCAAGGAAGCAATTGGTAAAATTTTAGCTTGAAGAAAGATCCGTATTTGGAGAAGAAATGGAAATTTTATAGTCTGGAATATTTTAACCAAGGGAGTATCATTAGAACAGTAACCAGGAAAGTGCACAGTTTTGTTTAGTTAGCAGCGACAAACCAGTTTAGGTTAGCGAGTTGACTTGGCAAGGAGATTTGGAGGTCAGACACGCGCCAAGTATCCTTAGGAGGGGATGGCGCGTGAACAACAAATTTGATAACATGAGAGCAGCCAATCACAACGAAGAAAGATTACGAGAGAATATATAATTATTAGAATTGTTATTTTAATATTCTAATGGATTGGAGTATATCAAATTCACAAGGAAGGAAGAAGAAATTTAATTGGCAAAACAGAAATTAAATTAGATGACTGTGAGAGAAGATATGAGTAGATAAGTGAGTTTATTCACTGGCGTGAGGCTAGCGCGGCAAGTTTGAGAGGGAATCTGAACTCAGGAGGCTAGCGGAAGACAGGGAACGAGGTTCTTATTTTTCGAGTATTCAACGAGGTAACACGTATAGAAAATCACTCTACAAATTGTATGCAATGGCAACCAAGAAAAGTATTAGACTTCAGTAGGAAGAAATACAATGTTAAGAAGGAACTACAAGAGTAAATGAATTGATATTGGAAATAAGAAGGAATATAAAAGGAATTTAAGGAATTTATCTGCAGGAATTTATAAAACTGAATTGAAGAAAATATACGTCGAGATACTCTATAAATATTCACTATCTCATTAGTGGAACTTTTACCTGACACTCTACAACGCAGAAGATAAGAAGTTAAATTCACTGAAATATTTTAGAAAAACATATACTACATATTACAAGATGTTTTTTAGAGTAGGTCAGAGGGGAAAAGTAACAACTAACAACTGTACTGAACGAAGGAAGATGTTCTAATTTCAACATGATGGGAGGTTGAACCTACACTAACAAGCGAAGTCCAGCGATGATCAAAGCAATGCTATCATGGAACTTAACTGCAACTTCATCAGCAGTACGCTTGAAATCCACAAACAGTCTACTACAACGAAAAAAAGTCACATGGGAAGGTGATTTCTCATCGTAAGCATAATCACTATCTACACACTAACATCAGGGAACGTCTGGAGAGCAGCCGAATGAAGAATAATCCAGACAGAAGCGAATGCAGAAACTAGGTCATCTGACCGTGAAGCAAGAAGATGCGAACGCAAGCGAGGGTCGTTGACTGGGGACATGGAGACAGGCCAGCGCAGATAAGCTGTAAACCGGTTGAGCCAGTACCCTCACCTGCAAGCAGAGCAGAGCGGGAAGAACGTGGAAAATGCGGACGCGTGCTGGGAGGCACATGGCACATTCCGAGCGCACGTGGAGATATTCCTCAGCTGCCAAAGTCTTCAGGTTCTGTTACGAGCGCTTCAGACTCAAGGTAGAACAGTGATTTTTAACACCTATGTCGTTAGCACTTGTTATGGGTTATTCCAGTGTGTGACCAACATCTGACTATTTTATTCCTAGTTCATGTTATTGTTGTGGCTATACATTTTTTGAGATTTTTTCTTTAAGTCAACGAATATCGTTTGTGACGTATTTTTCTAACGTTTATTTTTAATATTTTCGCATTAACTAAATTTTTCACTTAAATAAGCTAACGTCTTTAGAATTTTCATTCATGTAATTTATAACGGTGAATGAAGTTAATTTCGTTAACGTGGTGTAACAAATGATAGGAAGTCGTAATGAGTTATAACAACCGAAGCTTTGTAATAAATGCAATGAGAGATATAGAAGTGATATTGTTATCCGAAATAAAGCTAATTCGTTAGAGCAACGAAATATAATGTATCTAGAAACATTAATTATTGTCAGGAGTGTTCAACAATGGCGTTGGAAACACTCAACGATAGACAAAAAGAAATATTGTAAAACCCAGAAGTTTATTTTGAAAGTATAAACAGTATGCGTATTTTTTTAAAGCATAGCTGATGCATATAAGGAGAAATATGATGTTACAGATCAATCTTTTGTCAATAAGAAATCATGAAAGACTACAGTAAAGATATTTCATATTAGATGAAAGTAAGAACGTGAGGTAAAGTGTATTTTTATTGAGTAATGAACACGAGCAGACTTAAATTCACAGAGAAGCAATAAATTGTAACAGAGATGTATAATTAAAGTAAAGGAAGGAAGTGTGACATAATTTATGTGAGTGAAAATATAAGGAAATACTACGAAGGTATTGTTGTGTGGAACGAGCAAGTTAAGTATAGCACGGAGTTGTATAATCGACAGTATTGATGTACGCGGAGGTAGTTGTATCCATGAAAGGTATTACAGTAGTAATATTTAGCAGGGATACTGATTCTCTTATTTTGTCGAAAGTATTTGAGATGGTCTTAGGTTTTCGCGAACGTGCTAAGGAAGCGATATATGCGACGGGTTATTGTTGAAAGAAATGTAGTAAAGACACGTTAATATTATTCACTGAGAGTGTGAGATAAAGAGATTACAATGAGAAAATATGGAAATACAGTATGTCAGTAAAGTAAGTTGGGAAATGTATTTGTGAAGAATTGGAAGTTTGAGTAGTGAGGGTTCAATGACACGCACACGTAAAATGTTGTATAAAGCTAATCGGAAAGTCTAGCGTCGTAGTTCGAAATGTTATTACAGTTATTAAAAACCGGATATGGAAATAAGTGAAATAGTAATGAACGTAATTGTTTGAGACACATGTTCACATGGACGTAGAAATGTATATTCATGATCAAACAAAAGATATTGGGTGAGATAAAGAATAGAGGAGTGGAATGAACTTTACACAGATGAAGCAGGAGGAGAAAATCGTGCAGGTCGCGATGATGTACATAATTAACACATGTAAATAATAATAATTACTATAATAACTTTATTAATTTTTCTACATTAAGTAATAGTTTTGACGCTATAATGCGGTGAGAAGTAACACAATGTGTTATGCAGGGAGAACGTTTGTAAGTTGCTATAGAATTGAAATGAATTACTTTAGGATTAGGCACACGGTGTTTAAGAAAGTGTATTTTATTGTTTTTAAATCTTTCTAAGAAAGATCCATCGTTATTAATACAAGTTTTGGTGCAGGGAGACTTATAAAGTCGCATCTATGTCCGGTGGGGACACAAATTTTTAATTTTAGTGTTCATTTTATTTTCATTTAAATTTTTAGGGACATCTCTGCAGTGTCCTAGATGAATAAATCTGCAGGCTCTGTTTAGTTTGCCTGTTCCGTTTTTACAAGATCTGATTTTCATTCAATGCTGAATTTCGCTATAACGATACAACTAGTTCGATGTAGACAGTTCGTTTCGACATACCGTAACTATCCCTTATCTACCCCTAGAGCCGAGTTGCTCATTGTGCTCAATTTTATTTTTAGGCTGTTCTGTGTGCAACTAGTTAGTAGTATGGTTAGATATGCGTTATGTGTGTCAAGGGTTCCCTAGTCATCAGTCCGGTAGGAATATGTTGATTTCTTAGCCGGGTATTGACATCCCTACGATCCTTTTTCCATCTGCGCGGATTCTGGACGTTGACTTTGAGGAATTCGGGCGTAATGCCATCTCAATCTCTTGAGTTCGAGTGTCTCCAGTAGGCTCCTTTCCAATCCAGTTGTTGTAGGATATCCTCATTCCTTATTTTGTCCATTTTCGTCTTTTGAAGGCAAGAACGGAGGAACTTCATTTCTACTGCTTGGAGACGACTGTTTGTTGGTCCAGTAAGGGTTTCTGCTTCCAGTCTATATGCTAGTATAGGTAATAAGTATATCTTGTACAAACTAATTTTGGAAGCTTGTGGAAATGTTTTGTCTCAAAGTAGCTGACGCATTGCCTGATACAAATTGGAAGCTTTCTGTATTCTGTTGTTAATCTCTTGATGTATGGTATTGTCCGAGGAAAGAATTCTACCTAAATACTGAAATTTGTCTACAGCTTTTATCTCCTCATTTCCAAGTCTTAGATGGACGGTTGAAGGATTTCTACTCATCACCAAACCAACTGTCTTGGTTTTGCTGATTTTAAGACCCATGTTCACAAATTAATTCTGCCAAAGATCTAGTCTAGCTTGCACCTCCTCTTTTGACTCGCCCCACACCAAGACATCATCGGCGAAAACTAAGGCATTCGTTTCTTGATCCTTGCTTTTAACCGCTTTTAAGATTTTATCCATTATAATAATGAAGAGAAGCGGTGAAAGGCAACTTCCCTGTTGGACTCCGCTCTTTGTTTCGAACCAACCTAACTTTCTATCCTGGACCTGTATACAGCTCTTTGTTTCATCGTATAATCGTTGTACCTGTGCTATGATATCCTTGGGCACTTTCTTACGTCTCAAACATTCCCATAAATGCATGCGTGGTACATGATCATATGCCTTCTCGATGTCCAGAAAAAAACCGTTATAAGTGTTTTATTTTTCTCCCAGTACTTTTCGTATTCGGGTTGCAAAAATAAGGTCCACAGTTGATCTATGTGGTCTAAATCCATGTTGTTCCTCTTCAAGTGTTGGTTCAACATATTTCCTTATTCCCTCAAGGATGGACTCATACATTTTTAAGCCATGCGACAACAAAGTGACACCTCTGTAGTTTGTACATTATCACCCTTTTTTAATAATTGAATGATGATTCCCTGCTTCCAATCATTGGGTATTGTATATTCTTTCCATATTCTGTTGATTACTCAGTTTATCTATTGTTGACCGATCCCTCCAAGAGTTTTAACCATCTCAACACTGAATTCGTCATTGCCAGGTGACTTGTTGTTCCTCATCTTAGATACTGCTGTCTCTACTTCCAACCATGCCAAACTATCTGCATTTAGGCTGTTTACATCACAAGGCCTGTCATCTGAAACTTTTACATTTTCATTGCAGTTCAATAAAGTTTAAAAGTGCCTTTTGAACTCGTTTAGTATTTTAGTACATATCTCGTCACCTCACCATCAGGAAGTTCTATTGATTAGATAGATTCATTTGCAGTTCTTCTGTTCTTAATGACAGTGTACAATAGTTTCTTAGTCCCCTCCTGTGTTATTTTGGCAGCCAGATCTTCCTTACATTTCTGCTTTTCGGCTACAACTAGCTGTTTCACATGTAGTTTCTTCTGTCTGTAAGCTGTAAGCCTCTCTTCTAATACACGTGGATCTGCTTGAGCTCTTGCTCGATATAGTGCTCTTGTTGCTGAGTTTTTGTCACTAATAGCCTTCTTAATATCATCATTCCACCATTTAGTTTCTTTAGATTTTCTTATTTTGCTCTGTCGTCCACATACTTTTTCTGCTGTATCCACCATGACCTTCTTTAGAGTGTTCCATTCTTCATCTACCGATGTCAGTTCCTCTTTTGGCAACATTTTGCGGACACCTTCCTTGAATTCTTCTTTAATATATAGTTCAGTTAGCCGCCAAATTTTAATTTTTGGGACTCTTTTGTTACAGACCCTCGGAGGTCTTTTCTCTCCAATAACTTCAACTAGTAGTCTATGGTCACCACCAAGGTCTTCACTTGGAATGACTTTGACATCACTCACATTTTTCCATACATTCCGATCTGTTAGTATGTAATCTATAAGGTGCGTTCAAAAAGTAACGAGCCGGAGGCTGGAATGCGCAAACCGGTGACGACATCGGCTAAGCGTGGCGTGTGTAACGAGGTGTGGTTCGGAACAGAGCGTGGAAGGTCACAGCCCGTCGCTAGAGGGCACGCGTGCACGTCACGTGACGATACAAAGCGAGCAGCAGCATGCATCAATCGTCCAACGCTGCCAGTCGCATTGCAAATAGTGACATGGAGGCGTCAACCGAAGAGCAAAGAGGTATTGTTCGGTTTCTGACAGCGGGAGGAGTAGGGGGAATGGACATTCATCGCCGAATGTCACAAGTGTGCGGCGAACACTGCATGTCCCTTGCAAGGGTCAAGCCGTGGCACAAGTTCTTCAGGGAAGGACGGGTGTCGTTAGCCGAAGATGCCCGGTCTGGGGCACCCCCCTCCATTACCGATAAAAACGTCCAGTTGGTTGATGCACTCATTACCCTGGACCGCCGAGTGACAGTGAACGCCATAGCCGCCGTGGTCGGATTGAGCGTCGGAAGTGTGCACACCATCATGAAGGAACGACTGCACATGCGCAAAGTGTGTGCCCAATGGTTGCCCCACTGTCCTCAACCACACCAGGAAGCATGTCGAATGGCCCACTGTCTTGGTCATCTGCAGCGCTATGCGAGGGAAGGGAATGGGTCCCTGGCACGAGTGGTGGCTGGAGATGAGTCATGGTGTCATCACTTCGATCCAAAATCCAAACGACAAAGCCTCCAGTGGAAGCATCCAGGGTCACCACCACACAAAAAAGGCAAGGCCATCCACACGAGTGCAGGAAAGGTAATGCTGACGTTCTTCTTTGACCAAGATGGCCCCCTTATGATACACTTCATGCCGCACGGGACAACAGTGAATGCCCAGCGTTACTCGCAAACCTTGACCTCCCTTCGCCAAGCGATCAAAACAAAACTACCAGGCAATCTCACCCGAGGGGTCATTCTGCTCCACGACGGCTAACACAGTCGCGGCACTCCTGCAGAAATTTAAATGGGAGGTTCTCGGCCACCCTCCATACAGCCCAGACCTCTCTCCCTGTGATTACGCCATGTTTGGTCCTCTGAAAAGGACTCTTCGGGGCCAACGATTCACCTCGGACGCCGACGTCCAGCTGTACGTTCAGAACTGGTTCACATCGCAGCCCAGGGAATTTTATGATACAGCCATTCACCGCCTCGTGTCAGTGGGACAAGTGCCTCAAGAGCCAGGGCCAATACTTTGAACATACAGGTACTGGTTTCTGTAATTATGCCTCCGGCTCGTTACTTTTTGAACGCACCTTATATTATTGTACCTATTTTATCATCCCAGCTGTATCTCGTGATTTTATGGGAGTCCCTTTTTTGGAACCAAGTAATGTTCACCATCAGGTTATTTCTCAAGCATAGGTCTTGCATATTCTTTCCTTCTGTATTTCTCTTTCCCATTCCATGGGGGCCCAGTATGGATTCATATCCAGCTCGCTATGTTCCAACTTGTGCATTAAAGTCACCCATTACAATCAAATTTTCATGGTCTGTGTGCTCTTCCAAGTCATTAAAGGACTCAACATTTTCCTCTTGTGAGCATCCTACTTGTGGGGCATAGACTTGGACCACATTGTACTTCTTTCATCTCAAGTTCACAGACTAACTTTATTATCCTTTCACTAACAAGCTCAACTTGACTACAAGCGTCTATGCCTTTATGGATTAAAAATCCTACTCCAATTGTCGACTCCACTTCATTTCCACACCAGTATAGGCTATAGTCCAATATGACGTTTCTTTTCCCTGTTTCCTTCCACTTTGTTTCACACAACCCCATAATGAGAAGTTTCCTCCTTTCCATGAGGTCAACCAGTTCTTCAGGTTTGGATGTTAGTTTCAGAATATTTACTGTTCCCATCCGGATACTTTGGTTTTGTCTAGTTCGGGTAGCTGGTGTAGCATCAGGCTCGAAGCCATCATTCGCACCAAGCTGACGTCGCTGTCTTGAATTTCTCTTACATCCGAGGCTCGTATTATTCTTGAAAGCAACTTAAGCATTTTTCTTCTGTTGACCTGGTAAGCCTAACACAGAGGAAGATTTTCTTTTGGGGTTTACTCCCTTAGCCTTTGGTGTCCAGTCACCTCAACCTACAAGGCAGCAGGTAGTATTCATATTAAACCGCAAGTACAGGGCTGCTTCCTCCGCCATGTCATTAGCGTTAATTTGATAGTTGTTGCTTCATCACATTCAGTCCTAGTTGACAAGCAATTAAGCTTAGCAAACGTGAATTGTAATATCCGTGAGTAATATTAAGTAATTATATTTCAAACGTATCATTGTAAGTTTCACTTACGATTCGTAACAATTAGGCCTATTCAACATGATCCATATTTTTATCAATAAATTCCTTCACTTCAAATTTCAATTCTTAAAACTCATTCGTGGTACAAAAAGATTCCTACATACGGTTTCTGACAAGATTGCTCGTGCTCAATCACATAAAAATAATAATTACACCATAATTAATCCATCAATTTTCATTGTGCATTATAGCTCATTAAATCCATCAATTACACCATTCTCACTATATTTCACATTACTTCATACGTAACTCCAACATTTCTCATAATAATCGGCGACGTTATATTACCACATTATAATTCCATTCAACCACTTGTTGACTCAGCTAAATACAATAATTATTTATTATAAGTACGCTGTAAATGCATCTACCACCTCAAAATTTCTCAAATATCAATTCTGCATTATGAATTGTTATATATTATATGCCCGTGACCATATTATGTTGAAAATCATTCTCAATATTCCTTTGTAAAATTCTTAACCATCTCGTAATAGCAATACAATTATTCCAAAATTGACCATCAAAAACAATGAGTTTTCGTATTGGTAAGAGTCAAAACAATTCAGTCTCAAAAATCGAAACATGCCAGACTATTCATGAGGTACGATGAATCCTACACCATTGAATTTATTTCAAATGTTAATTGAGATTAATAAACAACCATTAGAAATGATCGATCCAAGATATAGCTGGCAATGATCTGAGATCAATGAAAATCGGAAAAACTGAGATGATTCTAAACCAAGAAATCATGACCTTAGATGTCATTCGAGAATGAAAATATTAATACAGAATCCAAAAAAAAATCTCATTTAGTTCAGATCTAAGTCACAAATCGACGTATTATTTCAATTATCAAAGAGCTCTTCTATTTCAACGTAGCTTATACTGAGAAAATATTCAAAATGATTCGTGAATGATTCCTGTAGAATGTTCATTAATATCATTCGAAAATATATTCTTCTTTTAACGCAATCTTCTTACATACGCAATCTTCTTCCTATCGCAAAATCTTCTCAACGATTAAAAGTCTTCGTAACGAAATGCCAAAATAACAATAGGCGAAATTCTAAAGTATTAAATTCAAAAACATCGAAACTACCAAAAGTAACGCGAAAGATGCATTCTTAATCGAATCAAAATCTTGGTAAACGAATATCTTAAAATGACAGAAGCGTCATAATTAAACTATTGTTCACTTCAACATACTATAGAAATATGATGAAAAAGGTTACTCCACAAATAACTCTACATCTACTGTCTACATAATGAAAATCTTCCCAGTTACCTTGTGATGGCTTCCTGATAAACTTGTGTATTGGAATACACAACCATTCCTACTCCAAACGACACCTTGGTTCCGAAATGCTGTTGACGCTCCTGGCATCGAACTGAGAAAACGAACTCCTTCCCCCTGCTCGTCCTTCCCCGAATAGTGAATGGCATCTCTCCTGAACAACCCTTGGATCTCGTTCGTAGCGATAGTAGACACCTGCTCTCTTGGTAGAAGACCTCTCCATTTGTAACAGTATTCCATCTCAGAGTGCTATTTGTAGACTTCCCTTCGCTCACTTTGTGGTAATGAACAGTATAATTCTTATACATATTCTACTGGGTAGTTACTCATGATATCCCTTTCTGTTCTATCTGTTACGTTCTTTTAGTGGCTTAGCAGTTCATAATGGCAAGTTCATAGAACTGCGTATTCATTCCTTCCGACTCCAGTATGAATAGCATGTTGCTAATTACGTATATAGAACAATCTCTGTGTCTAATTGTTTCTCCACTACAACGTATAATGTATAAGGTTCCACTGTAGATATTATAAGTTCCAGTTTTAGCAATAGTAAAATGAAGAACAAGTCTTCTGTCTGATGAGTATCGCTGATATGACAAAGTCCGAGCTCCTTATCGTGACTTTACTTTGCGTGTGTATAACACTTGCTTGAAGCGCACTTCACTTATTCACTTTTCCCGTCCGAATATCCTTTACCGGTTGAATATGAAAATCAATCTGTCGTCTCTTCTCATGACACAAATATCACACTGTCAGAACATACCCCCACTCCTCAGGGTCGTATATCGATGTATATCGAAGTCTATATACGTATAACAGCAATTCCTGCTACTTAACGCCTTCCATGGAGTGAAAACTCAATAGAACTTGCTTCATAATACAGTATATTAATATTCATAACATATACATGTCGTCCGCCCTCTCTGTAATCTCAGTAATTGATTATTAATCGCCTTCAGCGTGAAAATTGCGATACATATCGCTCCCTTTCCATCTACGGAGTATTGACCTTGGTAGTCATCTGCTAGCGCGCGACTTAACTGGAAACACGTCTGGCCACATGTAGTTGTTGCGGGATAGTATAAGTTCTCCTTAACTAGCTTTAAGGGACACTAGGGCTGAGGTTTTAGGGAAAAATGACAAAATAACTGTTTTTTTGTTTTTCACATATATATACCTTATGTACCCCTGTGGATCATTTCAGTAAAACCGTTTTCATGAACCGTCATTTTTAAAGGCTCAGCGACATTTTTAAATCTGCTCTACGTAAAAAGAAGATAAAAAGGCAAATCATAGAAAATAGTCTATACTTTTAAAACTAGAAATCCTAGAATGTCGTAGGTTAACTCAAACGAAAGGTCTCCATGCTCTTTATCTCTACAACAAAATATTGTATTTTTCAATTTTTTTTCCACAAAAGTTTCAGTGGGTGAGCCGAACTGGTTAATATAGCATGCGAATTTATAAAAATGCTTTTATCTCCAAACAACGATTTAAGGTAAACAAAATGATCCATGTGCATGAGGTATTCACCAATTTTACTAAAAAAATCACTGGATATTCAGAAACACATGTGCTGCAAGATAACATTGCAATATCTCCAGCCACTTTGTAATTTACAGACCAAAAATATAAACATCTATGAAAAATTATTAAAATTCATAAAACATGATGGCACATAAAGAAAAAATTAATCTGACAGCATACATGTATCACTTTCCTGAAATGTCTCAATGTTATAATATTTAGAATAGTTTTATGTATATGTAATGAAAATATCAAGCGTTTTACACAATTTCTAATGCGCGTGGAGCATTTTGATCACACGGTATATTTTAATAATATAATTAGTAAAATTTCAGTTACATTTCATCAATTGTTTTCAAATTTGGTATGTGCCTTAGTGCTACTATTCTAAGTATGCAGTTTAAATTTCAACTCATTCTGATAAAAAATGTGGAAGTTGGAAAACTCAGCCCTAGTGTCCCTTAATCCAGTTTGCGTGTATAATCTCGTGCATTCAAAAGATCGCGGCTCTGCATAAAGATATACAAACCAACATTGTTTGAATCTCACCAGGAAAATACTGGCACGGTAAAAACACACATATCAAATAAAGTCTGTTCAAAATTTTGCCAAGTCAACGGGCATTAGGTAACGCAGCCATCAAGTGCTCCATTGTGCAACTTAAAGGACACTTACTGCATCTCATGAAATGGACTGTGGTTTTGACTTCACCACAATCACATAGTCGGGATGTGCCAGGAAAACCCCACTTTATCATATTGATTCTTGATCTACCAAAACCAGTGCGAAGCCTGTTCAACGACCTCCACGTAGACCAGTGTTCCTCATGTCCTGGAGGGAGATGATCAATTGGTAGCATCCAGCCATCAATTTGAAATTGTCAAGTTGTTTAGCATGACTGGAACTGTACCAAACAGGACAAGCGTACTCTGCAGCGGAGTAGCACAGAACCAGAAATGTAGTTCTCATCGTCTTTGGCTGTGTACCCAATTGGTTCCAGACAGTTTGCGAAGGATGTGGTTTCTAGCTGACACTTTCTGCTTGACGTTTATATTTCTGCTTGACGTTTATGCAATGCTGTTTATAAGATGAATAGTGTATTATGGCGAGAAAGAATATTACGGGGCATAATGCCACGACAGAAAGCTTACTTTGATATGATCACCGTCTAGGGATCGAAATTATAGCTCAAACCCTATGTGCATAACATGAACAAAATACTGTCTACATAGATTTCCTGCCATTCTTTAAACTCTAAATATTGCACCACAGGTTTAGCATTCTGCGCGGTGCGCAAAAATCAAACATTTCCCGAGTATATGTGAAGAATAAACCAAGAAAAGGTGCCGGAACGTTTCCAGTAAAGAAATTGCATTTAAAATCGTTACGGTATTTACCTGTGCTGGTTTGGTTCCAGTGTGCCTGATCTTCGCACTTCCTGTTTCAATAGAGACCACGGTCCACTGAAAAAAAAAAGAATTACATGGCAGTGAATTGAGACACTTCAGCGTTACTATAACAAAATAAAATTGAAGTCTGATGAATCATCTCATGTTCATGTTCCTGCGACTCTAGAACGCTGCATTGTCGAGGAGAGTACTAGTCGCAATATGACGACATTAGGTTATAATTCTGATTAATATCATTTAGTGACACATTTTATAATAATATCATTTAGTGACACATTTTATAAAATTGCTCTTGTTTCTCATCGATAGGCATATTCTCCATCCCGGCTGCTCTGTCGCTGCGAGTGACGGGACCATGAAACTTTATTATCCACACCATTATCTTACATCAGGTTATAATAATAATAATAATAATAATAATAATAATAACATTAATAATAACAATTTATTTTTTCTTGCGGCCTCCCGAGAGGCCGAGTGCAGGTATTTCTAGTCGACACCCGTGAGCGACCTGCGTGCTGGGATGAGAGATGGAATGGATGAAGATGAAGCAAACTGGGCAAGGATGTGGAAGGAAGTGGCCGTGGCCTATCAGAAGGTACCGTCACAGCATTTGCCTGGTGTTGAAAATGGGAAACCACGGAAAACCATTTCCAGGACGACCGACGGTGGGGCTCGAACCCACGCGTCTACCGAGTCAGCAAAGAGCTTGTCCCCATGACCTAACGCTGCGCTTTAGCGAGCGTAGCCAATGTTGTTGGTATAATAACATTAAAAATAAAAGTGTGGCCACCGGATATACCTATTGCAGATCATTCGTGTTGACACCCATGGGCGACCTATGCGTCACGATATGGATGAAATGAATGATGAAGACGTCAAAAATAATCAGGAGAATTAACCATTGGAAATTAAAATCTCCACGGCACGGTCGGAGTTGATTCTGGGATATGTAGGTCCTAACCAGTTAGCTTCGGGTTGGACAATTTACAAATAGCACTTGACGAAGGTAACGAACTTCATGAGCCCAATAAACCAACATGTTTTTATTCCAGATTTGGATATTCACGAGCGTATTGACGACAAATGGAATCGGTCGTATATTGTAAAGAAAATACAAGCTATGAAGCTTAATTCCATATAAATATCTTGTACTTTCTGTAACATACACGACTTAACAGCTGTAAGGTTCCGTTTGTTATCAATGCCTTTATAGATTCTGAGTGGTACTTGGAAGCACTGAGTACAATTTACTCTGAGAAATGCTTTAACTAATTCACTTACTTTACCTCCAAATGTTGACATTCAAACACTATATTGACCATCTGACTTTCCATCGACAAGTAAAATAAATTGTCTATATTTTATGTAAAACTCAATACTTACACAACTATTGGGCATGGGCACGTTGAGCTACCAAGTCGTGGTTGGCGTGGTCTTTCTGTCTTGAATTTCACTTTCTCCTTCGATATAGTTATGGTCTTCTTCCGCCTAATGGAAGAGAATTCAGAATTCCAGTTTAAATTTACCTACATACTGAGCCCGCCTGCGCTCATTGCTCGGTTATATTTCTGTGAATGTTAATGTACAAGCCATGCTTCATCACTGAACCCACCCTGGAACCAGCACATGGCTTGTCACGTGAAAGGACGTTGTCTTGACTTTGGACATTCATCCTAGAGATTTTTCTGAGCAACTATTATTCCACTTTTTGATTTTAAAGCCTCAGAACTTACCACATCGTCATGCAGTATTAATTAAACATTGTAATGTTTACAAAAGTTTGGTGCTTTCCATCCGGTCAAGACGAATGTACCCAAAAAGAGCTGGGTTATGCCCTAATCATGAAATAAATTACATGAGATTAATACACTAGGATGACCAGTTTCGATCGTCAAGCGATCATCATCATATCCATAACACTTAGGCTATGACATCTGTGTTTGAGAATACAGGTGAAAAATATTTACAATATGTTACAATTATTTAGTTGCAGTATTGGTAATGCAACTGTCGGTGTATGCTAAGTGTAGTATATCTAATGTTAGGTGAACTGCTAAAATGGTGATAGAACTCCGGAGTTTGTCTGTTTTGGGTGATTATATGGTTGTAAAAAATCAACTATGGTTATACTGTAATAATACAGGCTGATACTTATCCGGTTGTCTTCCTGGCTGGGACTTCGAGCAGTTTCGTGTTCACTCTAGCACCAGTTGTGGTCGAATGAACCCGGGTGTTAACTGGACGAAACTGGTTTTTCCTTTCTCCCCCCTTCGTTCCTATGTTATGTCTGAGGTCAGTGCAATGTTTATTTGTGTGACGTTGCCAAATCTAGATAAGAATGTATGTTATTGGATACAGGAAGATCTACAACTATTAAAGACCGTGGAACTGTCTTCGCCATGCGTGGACTAAAAAGCCATTCGAACTAAGCGCTGCCCGGTCTATTGAAGACGTCCCGGCACTGGTATTTATCCAATCAGCCCCTGGCCTGGAAAATTCTCGATGTCGCCTCCTCTCGTGGTATTGAGTATGTTCTAGTGGGATCTCTCCTAGTACCGCCCAGTCGTTTCTAGTTGGCTGTTCTGGACCTTCCTGTTGCCTCTAGTGGCCTCGAGAAACAGATCAGTCTGGTAGCCCGCACGCCTGACACGTAGGCCTATTGTTATTGGAGGGGCCAAGAGGGGTGCGTGCCTGAGAACTGTCTCTCCCGTTGGTAGATTCGCCGCACTGCCCCTCCCCCCGAGAGCTGCCTTTACGGCCCGCGGTGACACGTCACAACACAATACACAATTATACATAACAAGGTACAATCTAACGTTAAAGTCCATCCTTCTCAACCATTCAGTTAAATCGTGTGTGAGAGCGAACAAATCGTCAGGAATCCCAGGGTACGAATAAAGAGGACAGCGTTGGACCAGATGTTCGAACGTCTGTTCTTCCAGGTTACACTCACACATTGGTGAGCTGATCCAGCCCCATTTGTACCTGAAATAATTGCAGCAACCATGTCCAGTCCTCAGCCTATTGATGCGGCACCAAAAGTTTCTCGGTAAGTCAAAACCGTTTGGTTTCTTTGTGGGATCAAGATGGTGGGCACTTGTTCCCAATGTTTTAGTTGAACACTCATGCTTCCAGCTATCATTTAGGTCAAATCCAGCAGCAATGAGTTGTCCCGCGGTTACATTTACTGGTCTTCTAGATTGCAGTCGTTGCTGTGATGGATGGCAGAATTCTTGGTGCAATGGCAAAGAGGGTAATGCAAAGATTTTCTTTGCTTCCCTTAGTAGAGCTTGCTTCCTCCTTAAGTGAAGAGGGGGGGATGTGACTCAGCATGGGTAACCAGTGACATGGTTGAACGTTGCTCACGTCCGTAGGTAATACCTTAAATTACCCTACACGGGTGGTTCAACGAGCAACAGCGTTAAAGGTGACATACAATATGCTCAGAAATATTACAAGTAACGGTTCTTTTCAGAACCATCAAACTAGAGATGAGATAGACCAAGTTCGCACTATGCAACTTAGCATTGAAGGCATAAGTTTTGCCAAATGCCAGTATCTGCAAAAACAACTGGAAGAATCGAAATGATTGATAGAGAAAAATACCTCGAACAACATACACTTTCATCCAGTTGAACAACATTACATAATCCCCTGCAAATGTCTTGTAGTTTACCGTAAGTATGGGACGTTGTGCAAGATGCACTACCCCAGCGGTGGACCGGGCAGGGTGTACCAAGTGCCCAAACAAACCGCGAATCCCCGCAATAGACGCAGCAAAAACCAAATAATTTGCTGGAAAATAATATTTATTGTAATACACCACAGCGTTAGGAGGTCAGTACTTACTTTTCCTTTGAAGGCTCGTCCTTATGGCTTCTTGAGGTAACGTCCTTCGACGCTTCTTCTTTTAGCATCTCATCCTTCAATGTCAATCCAGATCCTTCCTGAAGATCAAAATCGCTTGACCCAGTTTCCTTGAATGGTATTAGTCTGCGTGCGTCATGCTCACTAGAAGAGAATTACAGTACATCATATCTCTGGGAATTAAGAACATTTACTAAGATGTTGCAAAGGAACACTAGACATGTGGCGTGGCTCTGTAGTTCCTGAAGAGTCTCCCAGACTGCGCAGGTGGAGTTGTGGCGAGGGACGACTGGAGGCACGATCTCTTGTGACAGTTTGTTATTTACTGTTTTGAAATTTTGATGACATGCGGTTGCCAATACGTATATATTATCTTAATTTGCATCAAATAGACCTCCAATATAGGCGTCCTGATAAGGGTTGTAAAATTTAGTGCTTAGACTTACCGTAACCGGTCATATAGTTCTTCTAGTTAGAGCGCCGTGCTCGTAGATATGTTAGTTGCATAGTGCGAAATTGAAACGTCATTTCTAAAGGAGCTGACATGGACCCAGTTGTTAGAGCACCTCAAAACGTTGAGTTTGAACTGTAATACAAATTACGTGGGGGACTATTGAAATAAAACATGACTTATGTTTAGTGTGCCTACCAACCTCGTAGTTCCGCCCCTTAAAAGAACAATAAATAACTACTAATGTCATATAATGACTGTTAAGGCTGTCTGATTTGCTAGAAAGAGTAAAAAAAACGCCAAGAATACTTTATTCGTGGTGTAACGGCTAGCATTCTTAGCTCTCACCCCAGACGTTAGTGTTTGATTCTCGCCTCTGCCAAGAAATTTGATTCTGGTCTGAGGGCTGGAATGGGGTACAATCAGCCTTGTGAGGAAAAACTGAGAAGTGGTGGGTTCGATTCCAACCTCATCCATTCTGGAAGTGGCCTTCCATGGTTTACCACTTCTACTCCAGGCAAATACCGGGATGGTTCCTAACTAAGAGGCCACGGCTGTTGTTTCCCAATCCTCACTAGAATTACAATTACACACGCTACTGCAGACACGACAATAACACACGTTACCAGACAAACATCCCCTACACTCGCTCGAGTACACTGGGCCATATGACCACGGTGACCAAGCTCCTCAAATGAAACAACAACAGCCACTTTATTTTCAAGGCTGTGAAGAGCATTACGAGTTCAACATTCATAGATCGTAGGCTACTGTTCACACAAATCTGGGTACGTTTTATCGTAAATATTTCCAATTTAATAGGAATCGGCTGTCTGAGAAGGCATTTAATATTAGCCTACGGTGACCTACTTTTTCAGTTAAGGAAATGCATTCATATAATGTGATTGTTTTACCTCATACACCATCTATGCTGTATTGGAGCCACTGACATCCCTGCCAAAATATTCTGCACATCTGTTGAGTAGCAGTGGCATGAGTTAAACCTAGGTGAAAGTGCATAGGCCCAGAACCAGTGTTTAACATGGTATTCTCGAAATCTAACAGGAATAGGGATAAAAAAAACTCCATTGAGTTGTCTTAATTCGGTCAATTATCCAAATTATCATAGCACGAGTACAACGATTATACGATGAAAACAAGAGCTGTGTACAGGTCCAGGATGGGAAGTCAGGTTGGTTCGAAACAAAGAGCGGAGTCCAACAGGGAAGTTGCCTTTCACCGCTTCTCTTCATTATCATAATGGATGGAGTTTTAAAAGCAGTTAAAAGCAAAGATAAAGAAACTAATGCCTTAGTTTTCGCCGATGATATCTTGGTGTGGTGCAAGCTAGACTAGATCTTTGGCAGAATGAACTAACGACCATGGGTCTTAAAATCAGCAAAACCAAGACAGTTGGTTTGGTGATGAGTAGAAATCCTTCAACGGTCCATCTAAGACTTGGAGATGAGGAGATAAAGGTTGTAGAGAAATTTCGGTATTTAGGTAGTATTCTTTCCTCGGACAATACCATACATCAAGAGATTAACAATAGAATACAGAAAGGTAGTGCGTCAGCTACCTTGGGACAAAACATTTCCACAAGCTTCCAAGATTAGTTTGTTCAAGATATACTTAATACCTATACTAACATATGGACTGGAAGAAGCAACCCTTACTGGACCAACAAACAGTCGTCTCCAGGCAGTAGAAATGAAGTTCCTCCGTTCTTGCCTTCAAAAGACGAAAATGGACAAAGTAAGGAATGAGGATATCCGACAACAACTGGTATTGGAAAGGAGCCTGCTGGAGACACTCGAACTCAAGAGACTGAGATGGTATGGTCACATGAAGAGGATGGCTCCCCACAGGATACCACGAGTGTACTTTCGCCAGAGTGTCCCCGGGAAGAGACCAAGGGGAAGACCTCGCGATGTGTGGGAGAAGCAAATTTATAAGGACCTTGAAGCTAGAGATAAGAACTGGCATCAAATACAAGAACAACAGTTATGGATGGACAGGACAAATTGGAGACGGCTCATTTATAACCGCACCCGGGTTGCTGGAGCGAAGAAACGATGATGATGATCCAAAGTCCACAGATATACAAGTAGGCTTCTTAAAATGTAGCTGTACATTTTCATTTATGTCTGAATTTACTGCTGTTAGTTAGCTAGATATTTTGTTTTAAGGGGTGGAACAGCGAGGTCATTTGTCCCAATTTACTGCTGTAGAGGATAATAGCAATCTAGGCCTGATTCCATGTGATGTATTTTTACGAGTTGAAAAGAGTGTAAGGAATTCTTTTGTAAGCTGCATTGTAAAACATGCTGATATATAGGCCTACAGCAGGCCTAGGCCTGCTTATAGATATATTCCTTCCTGAATATTTGACTGGCCACGTGGATATGAGGCCACATACCACATAGGCCTAGACATCAATCTTCCTATTTTCATTATTATTAGCGTATAAAAGGCTATATTCCTGGCTTGCTGTAGGCACTACACTGACACTGTGTTCATCAATAGGAAACTAATCATTTTAAAATCAGAAATAAATATCGTTACTTTATTTCTATAATAGTCTAATATTTTAACATAATCATAGCAAGCGTTCAACAATGACAGTGTGAATAATATCGTCTTACATCTAGGTGTAATTTATATACCAACTTACGACCTGGCGGCTCTAATTTTCATGGAGAAATAAACGGGAATGCACTTGGCACAGCACAGCACCATCACTTAAAAATTTCCTTCCAGACAATACTGGCAAAAGTCCAAAGCTAAGAAATGGGCTGAACATACTCTCATGTGGGCTGATATGTGCAATTTCCTTTCAGCACGATTAATTTTTACACGCCACTATTTCCTTAAAGTACGATCAATGGCAAAGGAATGAAACGTTACTTTGGACTTGCCACATCTGTTTTTGTACTGGGGAACTACACAATGTTAAACCGATATTCTAAAAGGTGTAAAACAACGAATATTTAAGCCAAACTGAAACGCACACATGGCTGTCCTCAACACTGGTTTGTAAACATAGTCACGTGATAGCGTGACGTCAGAGAGCCGTACTGGCTTAGTCGCCCATTGATGCGCTCCAATTTACTGCTGCAGTACCTAAATTTCTATAAGTGTACAAGAAATATTTTGTCTGTATCCGTACACTGGAATTTCCGAAAGTCTTTAACTTAACTTTGTATTCGGGCTGCTTTTATAAATATTGTGTTATGTGAATTGTTACCAACCTTACAGTAATGACCTTTCTAAGTGAGCGCTAGTAGGGGAGTAAGGCGGGTTTAAAAGTACTCGTAGCCATGAGTGATAAAGCACGTACCGCGACTGCATGTAGCAACTTGGCAACCTGATAACTCGCGAACCCATGGTCCGATTTTGGACATATGAGAAATCAAATTACTCGGGCTGACACGCCCTTTCCAATGGACAACATATTTCCACCCCAAAATAAAAACTACCCCTAATAGGGGGTGAAATAGTTTTTTTTTTAGTAAACGTAGCTTTGCATGTACGACATGCATGTGGCCCGATACCAGTATGAAATTAAATGTTGTTCTATATGAAAGACATGCGTAGGGTGTGATGCCATTATGAATTAACATTTTTGTGTTTTGTTTTTACGCATGCACACATGATGTTTTTTAAATAATGATTTATGAATGAGTTATTTCTTTAAAAATTTAACCAAAAGATGGAAAACTAATAGGTCAAGCGCTTTTTTAACATCTCGTGAACCAATAAGGCTAGGGACTTGTTTGGGGGGTCGTAGCACTCGGGGCGACGCCTTGTTTTTGAATGTATTATTTATTTTTGTTAAAAGGGCCTAACTGCACTTTTGTTAATATTTCGCGAACAAATAAGGCTAAGGACTTGTATGAGGGGTCGTTGGACTTGAGGTAACGCCCTGTTTTTGAATATACTTTTAATGTTTGACCAAAGGGCCTAACTACACTTTTGTTAATATTTTCTGAACCCCTGATGAGATTTTGACATATGGAGTATTCTAGCACTTGGGGTAACGCCCTATTTTTGAATTTATTATTCATTTTTGTCAAAATGCCTAACTGCACTTTTGTTTATATCACGCAAATCAATAAGGCTAGAGAAGTGTACGAGGTGTCCAAAGACTTGGGGTGATATCCCCCTTTTGAATGTAGTATATATGTTTCCAAAAAAATGACAAAGGGCCTAACGCCATACATGTTGAATGTTTTTTTTAATGAAGAGTGGTCGTAGACAGAGAGATGGTACCGGTTATGTACATGTGTTTAAACGAGCCTGTCGTCGGCCCCGGTGTCCATGACCCCAAAAAATCAATGGTTTTTTCAACAGGACAGCTGGGCAGCATGCGATAGTTTGTTTTCCGATCTTTCTTACGGCTGACTGATTGACTGAAATAACCCAAAACTGCTAGGTTATTGACCTGAGATTTTCTCAACCAATAATCAGATTTGGACACATGAGGTGTCCTAAGACTTGAAATGACATTCTCTTTGCTATAGTGCACACATTTATACTCAAACATCCCCAAAACTGCTAGGTCATTGACCTGAGATTTTATAAACTTTAATGGGATTTGGATACATGAGGTGTCCTAGGACTTGACATGACGCCCTCTTTTTTATGGCTTATGAATTTTTACAAAAGACCCAAAATTTCAAATTCATGGACTTTTGTTTCCCCCAATATATTGCAAACTCATAATGTTAGATGTTTATGGTGAGTGATGAAACCTAGCTAGATATAGAAAGAATTATTGTAAGCTACAAGTATGGTGATTGACTTGTCTTTGACCATTGGAACTTGTTTTCAGACCAGACTGCAGTACAGAGGGAGTATAGGTTGCAGGCATGGCATGACAAACGGTGTACACAAAATCTGATTTATCGATCCAAGAATTAAGAGCAGACTATCTTTAATTTGATCGGTTAAAGAGGGTAGCTGAAAGAACAAAATTGTGACTATACCGAACTAAACCAAACCAAATCCAAACCCAACTGAACCAAACCGAACTAAACTGAACCAAACCTAATCAAGAACAAGCCAAGGATTTAAGTGTAAAACTTGCGAGTGGAGGCTGTCATTGGCAATGTCCAAAGGAAAGGGATAACGCTCTACCTTTAGAGGGTATGTATGGTAAAGCTAGCACATGGTGCTAATGCACACACCCAAGTACATGGAGCACACACAACTATCCCATGCTGACCGTTGAAACTTGCTCAGTGGTTATTGGGCAAGATGGTCGCTATGCACAATAAGCTTTAAGTACTCGAGGCTAATAATTTATACACGCACTTGCAACAAACTAAACTAAACTCTCTTGCTGACGGTGCTCAGACAGGAGGCAGATGACAGAAATGCTTGGCTAGCAGAAATACAATCATTTCCGGTTGTCTCATGTTACCAGCTAACCATTTTGTGTTGCAGTGGTAAGCACTCTCGGCTCTTGAACTGGAAGTTTAACTCGATTTCCAGCTCTGAGGCCTAGAACGAGTCAAACTAAGAAACAAGGGCATGGTGGAGCAGTGGTTAAGCTGTTAGCCTTTTCACTAAGGTACACCAGGTTTCGATTTCTGGTTAATATGCATTTCATAAACATATAAAAGAGCAGGGATAATGTTTAAAACCGATTACACTTATCTCTTTTTCAAATTATTTCCTGGATTGTAAATACAAAGGCAGACTGGGTTTGATATACTGTACAGTTAGACTTTATATTTTAGAATTTACATTTTAAATTTTAGAATTTAGATTTTCCATAAAAACCAAACCATAATGTCATGACTTAAAATTCCTGGCTCGAAAATTAATATCATTGCAGCTGATATCATAAGGAGGCATAACCTGTTGGACTCATGCTCATTTGTTCTCGTGGAGTATACTATCCTTGCCCAATTACTTCGCATACTCTTGGGAATCCCCTGTATAATAAATACTGTAGCCTACTTACGTTACTTGTTCGTCTTCTTTTCCTGGATAGAGGATCGTAATGGTTGGATTTTTGGCTTCAGCTTCAACGGCTCTCACTTTCGTTCTACGGAAGAATGTACAGCATTAGCATGACGTATTAAATAATTTTGTTATTTTTTAAATTAGCGTTATGAGACTAAACCAATAATGAAGAACATTTCAGCACTGCATTACATTTTGGGGAACTAACCGTACATTATGTCTGGGCTGGGGGAGCGGGAATTTAACTTATTTATACATTGGCGACGCTCGTGAAAATTCTACGGCAGTCGTCAAACAGCCCAATCCGAGTGTGTGGCTGGGTCAGCGTTGACCAATTATAAGCCCTTCTTTATTTAACAAAATCGGTCCATGTATGATTATGTAATCTAGGCTTATAACTGCTATTATACCTCTGCAGATGAAGGAGGCGTGGCAATTTTGAGCGATGGGGATGCTTTAGAAGAGAGGCTTCAAGTCTTGGCACACACAAGCGCGAGCACCACATTAGTGGTCCATGTGCTGGAACACCACACAAACCCTAGTCTACGACTTATTGTGTCTTATAAACGAAATTTTCAGTGAAATGGGGTGGTTATTGTTTCAATAAGCTTGAGTCTTGTTGTAATGTCAGTGATACGCATTTTATGAAAAATGTTTCATAGTTTCTAAAATAAAACCAGAATTTACATTTCTTTTCAATGGTCAGATGAACCCCACTGGACATCACACGTCTTGCCCGCGAAGTTTCTGTTCATTTTGGCGGCGGTGCTTTCCTTTCATTCGTGGTATTTGTTGCCCGCCTGTTGCATTGTCGTCAAGTTTTCACGTTCCATTGTAGTTTCTTAGTTATAGTGCCGCCATCGTTACTTCCGACTTGACAGTTCACCGACTGGCGTTACAGTGTTGCCAGTCCACTGACGCGAATCAGCGGACGTACGGTACATGAATATAGCCGTAAAGTTAACAAAACACTCGTAATGAGAACGGACATTACACACAACATCATACTCGTGAATAAGTACATAGTAGCAGAAATTAGACGTAAACTGCGGTTAACAGAATATTTCTGATAATGAAGCAGAAAAAAATTGTAACACATAAATTACTCATCATTACCGTCTCGCGTCCGGAGTCGAAGATGTTCAGAATTCGAGAAAATGTATTATAAACCTATAAAGGGAACACACCACTCATTTCGAAGTCACTGTTGCCGTCTGACCGCACTCAATGAGCACATTCTCTCTTGCTGCCATTGTTGGAGCTTTGTCGTGAATGACACTATGACACGGGGCATTGTCCATAACAATTGAGTCGCCCAGTTGCAAAGAGCAGTATGTCCTGATAAACAAAATGTTCAGGAGAGACAAAAAACTGATATTTTGCGTCCCAGAAAAGAAAATAGGTTCGCATTTCTTCCATTAACCTTGTGCATGTCCCTGCATTTATTACACCAACTTTGGAAAATGGTGGGGGAAGGGTATTGTGTAAAAATTAGAAATAAATTTGGACATACGCCCTTTTGCAACCCGATTGTGGACATGCTGCCTTTTGCAACGGGAAAGCTGTATGGTCAAGAGTGGGGAAGTACAAATAATGAAGATAGTTGTCATAATATATTCTATATTAGAAGTATGAAAGTACAAACATCATGAAACTAAGTGATAATCATCCGGTGAAGACCCTCTTGGTTGATAATCATCTCAGATTCCTTCATTATCTTCATTTATGTCACCAAAGTCTGAAGGCGCATCTTCAACCTCATCATCGTTTGGATCTTCGATGACATCTCTGAAATAATGAAGCTCCGGCAAACTTCTCCAAATCTCTCCATAGTGCTTGAGAAGTAGATTTGCGACGTCACTTTTCTTGGATGGTTTAATTAGCACACCGGTAGGGATCAAACCTGGGTTGATGGAACTTATAGTCTTCCCACGTTTACACACACCCTTTTCCACACCAATATTTAGTTCGTAATTGGGTTCTCCTTTGAGTAGAATGCTTCCTTGTGCCGATTTTGTTAGAATGAGGCGCTTCATGGGTGCGAACTGGAAGTGCCAAACAGCAGGTGGTTTGATAACATCTTTAAGGGCTACCTTCCAGTCATAGACCTTACAACCATTTTCAGAAGAGACTCTAATGACTGTGCCAATTGTTTTGAAAATCTCTAGGTACTCCTCCACATTTATAATAGTCGTCTTCTTCTTAATTATTTTCTCAACACGACCAAAAATGCGGTCAGGAGGGATAAAAGAATGACCAACTTGTGGATTGTATGGACAATGGTTGTTACCCCAGGACAATCACTAAGAAACTTTGCTAACATTCCAACCATCACGTGATTCTTATTCTGACCGCCACATCCATCTGAGAAAAGGCGGATCGTGTGGATGCCAGTAAGGTCAGTGTTTTTTAAACGGTCATACACACAAGATGCTATTTCATTAGAGCCTTTCTTGTGTTCATTTTCAAGCCATACATACATAAACGTACTCTCCTTAGTTTGTGCTGCTTTGGAGGTACCGCAACACATGGTAAAGTTGTGAACATATAATTGGCGTGAAAAATATGCACTTTGGTCTGGCACCTTTGGCAACACCTGATTTTTTTGACAGTCAAATGAATATGTTAGTTCCCCATCCTTCTCAGTTTGAAGGTGTTGATAAAATGCTGCAGCTTTCAATTTGTGCAGCTTTAACTGAACATTTAAATCATCCTTTACCACCAAATCTCGTGTTATCTTAAGTTTCTCCTTCAAAGCAATACAAGTAGAGCAACAGTCTGTTGGTGGAAAACCAAACCCTAAATTATACTCCTTATTGAATATAGTTCTAAAGAACTCATATTTGACAGACAGCGTTGCCTTTTCATTATACATGTGCCAAAGAGAAGATATTGTTAAATCGCTGGACAGGTATTGGCGGGTCACATTCTTGCCACGGCAATAATGGGATTGAAGTGGTTGCAACTTTTCAATAAATTCTTTCACTGCTGCTCGATGCTGTTCAAATCTCCCCTCACATCTGGTACCTCCACGGTTTTCTTTAGGAGAAGAGCCAGTTTGAAAAAATCTTTTACAAACCACATCTACTCTTTTCTCTGTAATGGCAAACACAGATAAGAACGCTTTCTTACACACTTGTACACGTTCATGTCTATTTTCGCCTATGCGCTTCGGAAGAAAATAGGTTACTGTTAGTTGTTTATTGAACCTCCTTTGTCGTGACCTATTCCTGCTTACCGGTACAATTTTTGTGAACCTCAGAATTACCTCATCTTGCTTAATTTTATGTGGCACTTCATAAAATATATTATGTGCTCTTCGGACGTCTTGGAGTGTTAGGCTGGTGCACTGAAAACACTTCCTGTTCTCAGGGTGTATACAATTCGGAAGGGCTGGGAATCCCTTTGCAGAGTGCCTGTAATTACAAGGAAAACGGAGTAAGTCAATTATTATGGGATGCACCTAATGTGAGTAATAAAGTTGTAAACTACAGAAATGTTGTGGTTACTACTTACTACACTGTAGTTGTTAACTACATCAAGTTCCCCACATACTAGCCTACTCAGACTAATAATTTTTACGCATCTGCAGTATTATTGAAAGCCATTACCAGGAATCAAGAATAATAATAAGACCATTAATACCGTACGGTACTGTACCTTTTACGTTGTTCTACAGCACGTTTCCATTGTGAAGGCAAGGGGATTTTCTTTCTTCCTTTCCCTTTCTCGGCAGGGGCTATCTGTCCCTCGTGTCGTATGGCATCTGCCATATTCATATTATCTTTATAACTTTTGTAACTTATCAACGTGCACAGAAGGACGTACCAGTAAAGACAGTAGTATTCATATCACGTCAACAAAGCGAAATGTTCGCAGGCATTCAACTGTTATGTAAAGACAGTTCTACCAACTTGGTTTCACGAAACGGTAGGTTTATATAAATGATGAGAAGGTAAACTGTACCAACTGCCTCCTAAGAGCATCCCGATAAGTCAGAAATAAATATAATGTGACATACTCCCTTCTGCAACAGCACTGTTAACTGTCAATGATTAGTCATAGGACTTACTCCGTTATGCGGCAGTAACACTGTATGCATGACTTACTCCCTTTTGCTTTTGAACCATGGTGGGACATACTACTTTCTGCAACTGGATGGCATTTTCAACTGTAAATTTAAGTGGGAGTTCCTACGTTTTACTGCAGTTTGATTTGCGTTACCAATGCGCTATGGTGGGAAGAACAACATTACGCCATAACCTCATTTTTCATATTTTTGGACATACTCCCTTTTGCAACCGGGCGACTCAATTGTGCTCGCACATTACTAATAATTTCCCGGGTTTAACTCCTTAGTGGAGTCCCTTGTCCTAAGGCCTTTCCTATCATGGCGTGCGGCTTCCTCGTGCTAGATCCCGGCATGACAGTATTAGGCTTACACACGTGCATGGCAGAAATAACACAAACACTCAGTAGAGAGGCAGGGAGGGTTCTGCTTCAAATACCGTTATTTATGCAAATGAGGGGGGCGTGGCAAGGTCAATGACCTTGAGGTAGGTCATGATCAATGACCTTGAGGTAGGTCATTGACCCCCAAGGTCGCCGGGACCCCGGAAGGTAAACAAACCTTGGAGGGTCCAGGAACCGGTTTGAGGGGGTGTGGGTGGAGGGGGAGGAGTGGGGGGGGGAGGGAGGGTGGGGGAGGGAGGGGAGGGAAGGGTGGGGTGGGAGACGAGGGGGGAAGGATGGAAGAGGCTCTGCACGAGACCCTCCTCGACCCAGTCTCTCTCTTGGACTGAGCGCCTTCTCTGATATTATCCTGGGCTATATAGCTTTGCTTTGAGCCCGATGAGATCCGAGTGTTGCCGAAGGTTTCCGAATCCTTGGTTGTGAATGATTCGTCAGAGAATTGAACGGTCAACTGGTGTGTGTGTGACGTCACAGCAGATTACGGGATGTGAGGTAGGTCATGGACGGGAGTGTTTTGAATGGAAAACATGAATGGCGGTGGATGGCGGCGGTTGTTGAACCCTGACGTGGTAGGTTGGTTAGGTGTGAATGGGTCTGAGAGACAAACAAGATGGGGTTGAAAGCGCTCAATGGTAAACAAACATCAATGGTATCTGGAGTAGTGAATGGAATTGAGAGAGAGAGGGGGAATGAACTGGTTGTTGAATGTGCTCAATGGTAAACAAACGTCAATGAATCTGGAGTAGTATTTCCTGTAAATGGTAGAGTGGGGGTAGGATACAAATCGCATGGCATGTTGACTCGGCCAGCTCGACATGAAATAAAAACAAGAAGGTGTACACCAGATCTGATTTATTAATCCATGAATTATATGTGGCATTAAAACCTAGCCACTTAACAAAAAGTTTATTGCCACGTTTTTGTACAATTTTTTCAACAAGATAATGCTTGGGATATTGCGTCCTTTGCAGTTCCTCCATGTAGAATCCTCCTTGGATTGGCTGCTTGTTGAGGTCATCAAGTAAATAAACAACTGGATTAGAAAGTTTTACCTTGCGAATACGAAATATTTCTGTGCTCCAGTTTGGTGTGTATCCTTTGGCGAAGATTGTTTTATGTTTACTGATGCGCACATAATCACCAATACGTAATTGATGACGTCGCGGATCTACTGTTTTGATTTTGTGATGAATGCGATCCAATTGCGCAATGTTCTTGGTTACAAGGCGTGGTTTCATTTTGATGGTTCTATGTTTAGTGTTGTTGTAACGTGTCACCAGGTCGCCTACAAGTTCAAGCCAGCGATAGGATCCTCTTGCTGTAAATTGTTCCCACATGCGCGTCTTGAGTGTGCGGTTGAAACGTTCTACAACACTTGCCTTTAGATTGCTAAAAGTGGAATAGTGATGGATGTCAAGTGATTTGAGATAAGCGGAAAAAGTCTTGTTGAAAAATTCTTTGCCTTGATCTGTTTGAAGCAAACGAGGTTGTCGTCTTGACCGCTGAACGATGGTCTTGAATGCAGCGGTGACCAGTTGTGCAGATTTATTCCGAACAGGTTCAACAAAGGCCATTTTGGAATAAACGTCGATGACGGTGAGCAGATAGTTGACCCCGTTGTTAGCTTTGGCATAGGGAATCATTTCAACCAGATCAGCTTGCCAAAGATCGTCAACGCCCCGTGTGATGACATGACGACGATGGTAGAGACGACGAGCTGGTCTATGCAACTCGCGAGCAATGCCAGCCTTAACAGGCGAGGGTGTATGAACACGTTGACTCATTAGACAATAATGCCAGCATGACGAAGCTCCTCTTCTATTTCTAAAACTTCCGCCTCGTGTCCGGTATGACCAGCCTGTTCTGATGCACGCAACAGTTGCAGACGTTTAACCAACTTATTTGGATTGTTCCAATAGGCGAAATCGATGAATGGTTTCAAAGTATTAAACGTGATACCGGACGCTGAATTTGCACGGCGAACACTTGCATAGGTGGGAAACAATTTTGATATGATGGTTTTATATTTGAAGCTCTTATTAGCATTTACTGCTTCAGAACGTTTATAATTACGTCTAAAACCATTTGTAGCCATCAAGATGTCTTTATACTTTCCAAGATCTTCTTTATCATACTCCTCGGTAGAAGGTGTACGTGAAAATAAAGGTTCTAAAAGACCTGGCGTCAATTTATAACGAACTGTTTTAACAATCAAAACATTGTCACTTATCTTAATTGGTGAATCGCCAATTCGAAATCTATTGTTTTCATAGCGAACACCATAAGTAGTATCAGTTTTCTTAGTAAAAAGATCTTCAAGGAAGGGGGTAACCAACGCACCATAATTTTGTAGTAAAATGGATTTTAACCGCACATATTGTTCGGGCGTATTTAATATTTCTTTAAGAGTAGGCTGCTTTTCTTTGGCTCTAGTGGGTGTTTCAGCAATTATTGATGTTTTCAAAAACTGGGGCAGCGGTGATTCTTTGGAGCTAGAAGACGGAAGCAATGGAGAAAAAACATCCTCAGGTTCTTCATCATTTTCTTCCTCCTCCTCTTCAATTGTTTGTGTTTCTTTTGATCGTGTACTAGGTTTTGATGTTCCTTTCAACACAGCTTCCAGAGGTGACTTCAAATGTTTTTCGACAAACAGTTCACTGTCGGCATGTGCACGTTTTAGATAGCGAAACTTTTGTCGAATGCTATTTCGTGCACGGATTATGTGCTTTTTTAATTGACTCCCTGTTGTCGCCATGACATCTGAACAAATGATGTTCAGAAAAGCAATGCAGCTACTTAAATACGAATGAAATGGTCAAATCCCATGCGGTAGCGTCCATTGTTGATGTTGCTCTGCTTATCAATAACAAGACAACTGTGGTGATGAGCGTTCCAACACATGGCACACAACTGTGTAAAGGCTTGAAAGGTCATGTCTGGGTTCACGTGATCATCGTAGACGTGATGCATGTTGCGCTCATCCTGTCGGAAGAGAACAATCACGTTGGCATTGTCACGAATTAACTGTTTTGGTATTCGCGAATAGGTTTGAGCGAGATAAAAACAATCAATATATTTATGACGTCCCATGCTAAAGTAAGCCTGAATAATACCCTGTCGTTCTGTGGCCACATCGTCAAAAATCATAAGCGAATGGGGGCGAACATTGTCTGGAGAAATGACATCTTCGTGTGCTGCGAATGTGAAGTAGCCCATGTTGCGCAGACCTGACATGACCTGTTCCAAGAACACATACAGCGGTTGATACAGCGATTTGGCAAAAATATAGATATTTTGAAAGCGCACTCCGTTTAAGGAGGTGATGAGGGTAAGCAGAAGATTGGTTTTTCCACATCCCGACGGGCCGGCGATGAGACAGCGAATGGAGGATGGGAAGAGTGATCCATGACGTTGTTCGGACGATGTTGAGAAGAGGTGTGAAACCAAGTCTCCCACCGGAAGTGAATGTTGTTGCTTAATAATCTGCATATCAACTAAATGTGAAAGGGGAAGAGCTGGTCTCTATATACATGAGGCAAACGGGTGTTTCAGTTCCAGTGTAACCATGGACGCCTTTGGAAGAACTCTCAAAACAAATGAACGATTTGCTTTGACAAACGATCCAAAACATGATACAGATCCGGCTACTAAACGATATGTCGATGCTAATGTATTGTCACGCACTACAGATGGCAATTACGACTTTAATGGAAAGCGATTGACCAATATAACAGAACCCGTATTACCCTCGGACGCATGTTCAAAAAAGTATGTAGATTATTACCGATTACGACGTATCAAAGGAGATTATGAGGCTCAGAATAAACGTATTACAGGCGTTGCAGATCCCGTGAACGATCAAGATGTGTGCACCAAAGCCTATATGTTAACCAATGCTGTGGTGTTAACAGAAGCAAAGGACTATGACGTACACCAACGTCGAATCACTCAGCTGGCTCTTCCAACAACACGGACGCTGCTCGAAAGGACTATGTAGATAACAAGGTGAAACAGGTGCTCAGTATTGTGCCCACCCTAACTGCAAAGGGCTATACAGCAAATAATGCACGCCTTGTGCATGTGGCCGATCCTGAAGATGATCAAGATGTTTGTACAAAACGGTTTTTAAACTCTGAAATGGAAAAGGTGTGGGAAATTAAGGAGAACGCTCTACAGATGAAGCGAAGACGAATAGCAGAAGTTGCTGATCCTGTGCAACCTCACGACGTGACGACCAAACGATTTTTGGAACAACGGTTATCGCTTTTTATTAAATCAATACCCTCTATATTTCTGCTTCACATTGTAAACCAACAACCGGTAAAAGATCCCAATAACCTCGCCTACATACTACGTTCGGGGTATGACAATTACCGTTTAATGTATGATGGTGCCATTCGTGTAATTGAGTATGCACCAGATTTGAAACATTTAGAGGTACGATTAAACGGTAGTGTTCAACCACTTATTGATCAACCGGTGAAAGCCGGAGACAAATTATTCTTTCACTTGAAACTCTCGTCTGAAGAAAAAGAGGCGGGGAAAACGATGAACGATTTTCCTCTGTATATAGAACTTGAATATACAGCCACCATTGAATAAATAACTACAGGTTCCCTTCCTGAGGAGCGTTAGTTGTGTTCTATACTTTGCGGTGTGAGGTTGTCTTGTTCTTTGGTCGCGATGGTGAAACAGAGATATGTGGTGAAGAAGAGGAAGAAGTTGCCAAGAAAGGGAGGCTTTAAAGCTATTCTTCATGCGGCACGTCAAGCTTCGCGCGGAGAAACAAATAGTGAGTTGGCTATTAAGAAAGCACTCCGAGCAGCACGATTGCATGCGAATCCCAAAAGTAAACTACGTTTTAGAAAACGTGCCCGAGTTATTCCTGTGCCGAAACGTGGTGGATTTTTACCTGCACTGTTTGCTGGACTAGCAGCCCTGGGTTCACTTCTTGGAGGAGCAAGTGCGGTAGCACGAACGGTGAAAGCTGTTGAGGAGGCGAAGCAACAGTTGAAGGAAAGTGAAAGGCATAATAAAACTATGGAGGCCATAGCACTGCGCGGTAAAGGTGTGAACATGAAGCTAGCACCCTACAAGAAAGGACTCGGTATTTACATGTCGCCAAAAAACGGTTAATCGATGCACTGCCACGACGAGCCATGACGCATGAGGAAGTTATAAGATATGCAAAACAGCTTAAGATCTCCCACTTTCGAGGCGTGTTTATGCGCAACCAACTACCGTCTCGACCACGGAGCCATGAAAGTGCAGTTGTCAATTTGGATGACAGTCATGGACCGGGAACGCATTATGTGGCCTACATAAAGCATGGGCGAACCGTGTGGTACTTTGACAGTTTTGGAAATCTTCCTCCTCCGACAGAGCTTGTTCGCTATTTTGGAAGCAGTGCAACATTACACTATAATGTGAAACGAGTGCAAAATTTTAACACGCAACAGTGCGGTCGTCTATGTTTGACTTTTCTATATAAGACCGAGCACGGCGGGTGACGTGGTCATTATGACAACAGAAAGTAGAACGTTTACAGTGCACGGACAAGGTGCGGAAGTAACTGTTGACTTTTATCCTCCTATTGAATTGGGACGACGACCCTACGTGCTGGGACTTGTTTCGTTTGAAGGCTATAATAGAATCTGCAACATAATTGAAGACGTCAATGATAAGTTCTACTACGATGACTATGTGTTAACTCTACCGTCTGGCAGCTACACCGTAGATGATATTCACGATCACATCTACACAACTCTCACCAAAGAATTTAGTCTAAAAGCATTTCTGGACGGGACACGCAAGTTTGAACTCATAGCCAACAACGTGACACATCGCTGCAGTATTCTTTCTTCTTTTAGGATTGATTTTAAATCTCAACCAGATTCGATTGGGTCATTGTTAGGCTATTCACCACAAGTGTTAGTACAGAACGTGATACACAAGTCTGACCAACCGGTGAAAATAATTGAAGATCATCACGTATCTGTCACGTGTAATATTATTACAGACGTCTACACCAATCAAGATCCCTCGCATTCGCTTTATGATTTTATTGTTACTTCACCTGGTGGTTATATCATCCGCGAAAACCCGTCGGTGGTGCTCTATCATCCTGTGAGTGTGACCAACATCAGGAATATTACCTTAAGACTGGTGAATAGAAACCAACGTCTCATCCGATTAGACCCTCATACACCTGTGACCTACAAACTGTATTTGAAACCAGCATGAAACAAGTGTATAAAGCGGCAACGCTGTCAAGAGCAGGTGTTAGTTGTGCTCAACGCGTGTACAGGTTAACACGTGTCAACAAGCAGATCCTACAACAACTTGGTTACATCTTACGTCATGAATTCGATTCTAGACGTGACAAACCCTGTCGAAGTACAGGAGGGTATTGTAAGAATTGAACACCATTCCTACCAACCGTATACTCAGGGACTAAATAATAATGATGAGATTCGAATTACTATTAACCAACAAGATATCTACACGCTTCCACATGAAAGTTACATCCAGATTGAAGGGCAACTCACCAAATTGGATGGTACCATTCCAACAACGTCAAAGTTGGCCAACAATGCTTTGGCCTTTTTGTTTTCTGAGGTTCGCTACGTGATCAACGGTATTGAAGTGGATACTACTCGAAATGTTGGCATAACAAGTGTCATGAAACTTTATCCCTCGTACGGAAGCGAAGAGAGTAAAGCTTTTTGTATGGCTGGTTGGTGTCCCAACTCAACCAACGACTGGATGATTAACGATGATGGTACATTTACTGGACATTTACCTCTAAAATTAATACTAGGCTTTGCAGAGGATCATAAGCGCATTGTTGTGAACGCAAGACAGGATCTGATTCTTGTACGAGACAGGAGTGATTATAATGCGCTAAAGGGAGCTGATACAGCGCCAATAGATACAAAAATTCTACTGCAACGAATTCTATGGAAAGTACCGCACGTTACTCTATCAGATCAGAAAAAATTGAGTCTGCTCAAGATTGTGGAGAAGGATACAGCTTTACCCATTCAATTTAGAAGCTGGGAGCTGCATGAATACCCGGTATTACCACTCTCCGATACACATACTTGGTCTATAAAAACCTCACGGTATACAGAGCGGCCACTCTACGTCCTGGTTGGATTTCAAACAGATCGCAAATATCAACAGAATAAAGATGCATCAAAATTTGACCACATCCAATTACGAAATATACGACTCTTTTTGAACGGAGTTACCTTTCCCTATGAGGGAATGGATTTAAACTTTAACAAGAACAAATATGGTAAGCTCTATGACATGTTTGTAAACTTTCAGTCTTCCTATTATCAGAAAGAGGCATGTCCGCTATTATCACCACAAGACTTCAAGTCCAAGGCGCCTCTGGTGGTGATGGACTGTTCGTATTTGGAGGAGTCGATGAAGGAAACAACAATTGATATCAGACTAGAATTTGAAACATCTACAGTTATTCCAGAAAAAACAACAGCCTATTGCCTTATTGTTCACGAGGCGCAAGTGTTTTATCAACCGCTGTCCAATATGGTGACCAGAGTATAAATAGCATGTCTTCCTGCATTGCCCTTCACAGTCATGGAAAGCTACGATGAAGTCACAACCCCCTCTGCGAGGTGGGTCTGCAAATGTGAAAGTGATTCACCAGGTTCAGATGAAGATTCAAGGTTTACCATTTATCGCGCCCTAGTGAGTGAAGCTATAACTGCCTATCACAAGAATCATACTGTGCTTAGAATGCCGCCGCATCTGGTTCACTATTTACCAGATGGATTCATGTCTACGTTTGGTATTCATGACAGGGGCTACAACAACAAGCCCATCGCTAATCAAACAAATAATGTGGACGATGGTGTTGCCAAAGCTTCATCTTGTCATGTTGGAGAGCGGGTAGATTGCATGGACTGCAAATGCGATCGTTGCTCAACAAGTCGAGACGCTGATGCAGCATTTGAGATTTATCGCACCCTGGTGAGTTTAGCAATACGCGCCTACCATAAAGCGCAATTTCTTCGTGAAATGCCGCAGCATCTGATTGCCTATTTACCAGCTGGATTTCTGACCGCGTACGGTGCACACGACATTGACCTTAATTGGGATAAGCTACCATTACACCTCCGTATGTCGGCGGATGTTGCAGCCTGCCGTCCTTGTCGTAGACACTTTATGCATCGAGGAGATTCTCACTGTGATTGGGATGGTCCAAATCCTATGATAAAAAATTGTAAGCGATGTACTGATAACTTTATGAATAAAATTGTGTAATTGATTCTTTGTGTGTATATTATTTTCCCGCTCCTATCCAATCAGTTAGTTGTTAAGAAGCAGCGGTGGTGGAAGGTGTGATATCCGTCGCCATGCCGAAAACATTGATTGTCGACGTGCAGGGTTTCAAGGTGAACGGAAACAAGTTTGTATTTAAAGAAGTAGGAATTATTGACTGCACAACCATGTGGGCACCAAGAGTAACCAGTTTTGTCTTTGAACCACCGTTTCCATTGCATTTGCAGTCAGACGAGGACAGAAGACAAACAGAGTGGTTGCAACGCAATTTGGGACTAGTCTGGAAAGAAGGTGACATTCCTTACCAGCATCTATCACTTGTTCTGAAAGCACACTTGTTTGGTGCTGACCTTGTATTTGTAAAGGGAAGTGAAAAAAAGGAATGGTTGCGTCAGTATGTTAATTCAACATGTCAACTTGTTGACCTTCATGATCTGGGATGTCCTGCACTGTACAACCTGTCCGTGCCTGATGAACCTCTACAAAATAAAACACTTCAAAATGTTTGGAAGCTTTTTGATTGGCTAGCTCGCAGAGCGTGTCAAAACTTGCATGTTGAGTGCAAGGCGTTGTAACGTCAGCTTCAGTGTGAGACATACCAGTGATCAGTGTGGACGTGTAGTAATATGGCAGCAATTGAAGGTTTGGACTCAAACCCCACAGAGCGAGCTATTGTCAAGTCTTTTGCCTGTAAAAAAAAGCTTGACAGTTTCACAGATGAGGAATTGAACGCTTTGCCCAAGGCGTTCCTTTTTTATGTTGCTTCAAACGCGGTGAAAAATATTTGGCACAGTGTACCTAGTGAATGGAGCAGAGATCCTGGTCTGCGTGAACTACAACCATGCACTGACTTTAGTCATCACCAGCAAGTGTCTATTACTAAAATGCCATCCATTAGACAGTGTGGAACGTGTCAGCTCATCAAATTGTACCACGGCCATACAAATATACCGTCCTGTAAAGACTTTGCTTCATCATTCCATGGTTGCGATGAAGAAGAGGAAGAAGAGACAGCAGCGGCAGTATCGCCAGCGCCAAAAAGTAAGACAACGCTTGAAAAAGATATGCCAGACCTTTGCTGGTCATGGTCTAGTTAACAAGGCCATTGATCTACTTCCCATTGAACTGCATATTCCTGGCTATCAATTTTGTGGACCTGGAACTAAACTAAGCCAACGTCTAGCACAAGGGAACTCTGGAATCAACATATTGGATGCAGCGTGTAGAGATCATGACATTGCTTACAACAACAAGAATATAGAAGTACGTCGAGTTGCAGACCGCATTCTTCTAAGAAAGGCCATGCAGCGTGTGATGTCATCTACTGCTTCTATTGGTGAGAAGATTGCAGCCTTGATTGTAGCAGGAGCGATGAAGTCAAAGCTATTGATTGGTGGTGGATTAGTGAGGAAAAGGACAAAGTAATAAACATGAATCAAATATTGTGAAGTATTTATTTGAGAGTCAGTCCACCAGTTCATAGTATACACAAAATATGGTTTAGTTTTCTTCTTGTACAAAAACCAACAATTAAAAAAAAAAGAATTGAAAATGAAAGTGTGTTCTTTTTTACAAGGTGTGGAAATGTCCATAAGGCAAGCTATTTACACCATCCCACAGACGTTTATTGTCATATGTTGTCAGCGATGTTTTATTTTGATTTACTGTAAAAATATTATGGTTCTTTGAAAGAATGCGTGTTTGCTGGTATAAGCGAGAGGTGTTTGCGTAGAGTACACATCGATATTCCTCAACATTGAGGAATTGTGTGACGCTACGAAGAACGCCCTTCGCTTTGCATTGACCTATATTCTTTTGTGTTGAAAATGCGTACATTTTCGGCGCCAAAGCCACAAATTCTGTCATAACATCACCGGCGCACTCATCCTTAAATAGACCTATTTTTTTTTATTCATGGGAATTATGCCAAACATATTGTTAACCTCATAGTTTGAGGTATCAAAGTAATTTGGATGTTCTCTCATCACTGAGTAAACATCTATCGTATTGGTTTGATAAATAAGACTGTCTGTATCCATATACAGTAATTTTACATCTCCAAACTTTTGTTTGGCAAACTCATAATGAAATTGATACATTACAAATTTTGAAAAGTCAAGTATTACCATTCCCAAGTAAATTGGTTTGTTATACATGATTTCTGTCTTTGACAATTCAATGGTTACTAAATCAGTTTCAATAACTCGTACAGAATGGAAATTAGGCATAGCTATATATTTTCGTGCGCCATATCGACCGTCCCAGTGGTTTACCAAATGAATAGTTCTATGCTTTCGAATATTTTCCATTGATTTACCGTAGCACGCATTGTTCATTAATTTATAAAAATTTGATTCAAATGTGGTCTTGGCGTGCTGCCGATGATGAGTATTCAATTGCATGTACGGTTGTAACCATGGTTTTTGGTCAAAGCAAATAATGCGGTGAATGGATTGCAGTTTCAAACCATGTTTCAAACATTGCATTAAATTTTCAATGTGTATGACGTACCGATTTTTTGAATTTAACGTTGCCAGCAACTTTTTATTGTTGGAACGTGAACTGGGAGGTTGTAATTTTTCAACACAAAATGGTAGATCAGAATGATCATTGTGTATCTCACAGGGATATAATAAGTCGACCTCTAGAACGTAGCCACGCGTGTCATTGCTCAACACATCTTTTAAATTAAAATTTGAAACTTCATCTGAAGTCAACCATCGAAAATTTTGATATGGAAGAGGTTTTTCCATAGCATATCCGTATAAATTGTTACAATCTAGGTAGGTGAGGTATGTTGTAGGTTGGTTTGGTTTGTATGTATCCATATATGGATTATTTGCTTTGGCGTGCTTTTGCACAAGCGAAACAAGACCACCACGTATTCCACGTTCAAAAAAGAGTAACATGTCGATGTCTGTTAATAGTTCCAGTTCTATGTCAGTCACCTTCAACATACAGTCCCAACTATATCCGGCAAGGGTGTAGTAATGGGCTGGATCTAGATTGTAGATTTCAAGACACAGTTTGCGAAAGTGTTCAAACACGTCTGTCAAAAGTAGTGTATCAATTTTGAGGTATAAATCAGCATACTCGCCCAAAGTTGATATCTTGAACACGTCCCATACTTTTTGGGCGTGTAAATAGTCTTCTTCAGAAATATGACTTTTTGTTAAGTCATTGTAAAATTTGTCCTTTGAAGGGAGTGCAGTTTCCTGTAAACATGCCCAATTGTTTACATAATTATAGGGAAACACCCCTTTTCGAATGCATAATTCAAATTGTTTGGCATCAGTAAAGTGTTGACGTACAAAATGCAAATTGTTTGGGTGAAGCCCTTGAACAAGCGCATCCAATGATGATGCGAGGAATCTATACGAATCTAAAAATCGTATACTGATTCCATTTCGCCATTTCGAAAACGAAATAAAATTTTCATGATTTTGTGGAATTAAAGAAAACTTTTGGTTTTCAAGGTTAACAAATTCCTTAATAATTAGATGACTGTCATACCGAGACATGTTGTGCAAGAAACAAGAAATATAGCGTGCTCTTTTATACGCCAAATTACATACACTATGAGCCGCTCCTCTAAATTTGCCAGTGTACCGATTATGGTCTCTCACTGGCGTGTCACAAGGTGCTATTGGTTTTTGACAAATGTGACAAGTGGTTGCTGTTGCAAAAACCGCCTCGTCTGCGTCCGACATTTGAAGCGGAATTGGGTTTTCCAGGATATTGTACACCCGATCTGCCAAGGCGTCCAATTCATTTAAAAACCAAGCAGCAGCATCTGCATTGCGATAAGATTTGAAGTATGAAAGTGAAGGGTCATATGAACAAATCACGTTTAGGGCACAACTGAATGGCACATGTTGCTGTACTTGTTGAGTGTACGGACGTGTCGGATCTGGTTTACATGTGTCAATGGGTGTGGTTAAACATTCAAAATCTGCATATACTGTAAATGGAAGCGGTTCTTGACGAGACACATTTTGAAATTTCATACTGGCTTTATCCTTTTCTGGAAATATAATTTTTACCGCTGGTTGTGTGATGCAATCAATAGTATGTGCTGCCAACTTTTGATTGCTAGTAAAATATTGCAAACAGCGATCACATATGTATACCCTATTTTTTTTTGTAACTTGTGAACGAACTAGTCTAGAAAGATCTTTGATATAACAATAATGGTTGCACAATTCCCCTTCAATGTACAATAAATTAAAATGCTTTTCTTTTTTTTCCTTTGTCACATAGAGTGGCCCAATAACTTTGCCCCCTTCAACTCCGTATACATTAATGGAGTAAAGCGGATTTTTAGATTCAAAACGAGAAATGGCGTTGAGGTCCATTGGGAATTCTATGTCTGCTAAATTTAGACTGATCATTAATTCCATAAATTTCTGGTGATATTTTCCCATTCTGTGAACATTTTCAGTTGCAGGACTTAACCCAGCAGCCAAGGTCCACACAAAGCAGAAAACATCATTATTATCCACATTGATAACTGCGTGACGGTTTTCCAACTGTTTAGGCACATTAACATGAGATGAACCACTATTTATGGGATCAAAGGTGCATACATTAATTTTAAGATGGTTGATAGCTTCCAGCGATTTGCCACTTTCCAATTCTTGAAACTCGGCAAAGCGCGTCATGAGCTTATCGACAATGTTTTTACTATACCAACTGTGTATATTATCAGTGCGGTACAATTCGCACATTTTCGTATGTAAATAAATCGGTTTGGTTACTTCAACACCTTGTTTTAAAATAACAAAATCACATAATAACTCAGCGTTAATCTTTAACGCTACATGTTCTCTTAAACAGTCTTGCATTTTATTTTGAAAAATGTTGTAGCTAGCGTTTAAAAATTCATTTGGGTCTAAAAATTTAGCATCATTATTAATTTTTAAGCTACATAACTTATTATTAAAACAACTATCCACGTTCTGCCAACTAAGTTCTGATGCTGACATCATGACACTTACAGTAATTACATTTACTACAAAAACAGCAAATCACTGAACAGTTTGCAGAGAATGAAAACAAACAAAGTTTATTGTCTCTGCAAATTCTGTTTTAACATTAACAAATTTTAAATTTTATTTGATTCTTCAATAAATTCTACCAAACATCTTTTATTTTCTACTCCCAAATATTTTAGGTAGATGGTTCCTTTGTTGAGGTCATTTACAGCTTCGTCGTTGAGTTCCATGAACCTCGCAGGTAAGAAGACAGCGAAATCTTCTAGTTCGCAAACAATTCTTCTGCCATATTTCGTGTTTACTTTGCGAACAGCTGTCACCAAATAGGACTCGTTAACTGGCAGGTCCTCTAAACGTTTAGTCTCCAGACCGGTTGCTCTGCCAATGAGATTCGCAACTGTTATAGCAGACATATTGGTTCTGAAAGGTAATTATAAAGTGTTTAGGTAAACTATTAAAAAGGTTCAGGTACCCTCCACCTTTATTTATTAGCACATTAACTCAAACCCTGATCTATAGACTAAACCATCAAATGTGTATACAAAACTTATTTGCGAAGACGAGGAGTCTCTAACAGCGCTCAGTCCCAGTAAATCAGTCGGATAGAGCGAGATAAGGTAATATCTCTTTTGACTGACGTCAAGCCTGGTAATGACTGTTAGTTGCAATAATAGTTTCATATATCCACTTGAGTAGTGTGTCCTGCATCCCCATCCAAACCTCTAGACTAAACCATCACATGTGTATACAAAACTTATTTGCGAAGACGAGGAGTCTCTAACAGCGCTCAGTCCCAGTAAATCAGTCGGATAGAGCGAGATAAGGTAATATCTCTTTTGACTGACGTCAAGCCTGGTAATGACTGTTAGTTGCAATAATAGTTTTATATACCCATTTGATATTATTATTATCCACTTGATAAATATTTAAGGTCAACTGTATAACCATCGACAGTTAGAGAAACTAAAGGTACTGTGTTCAATATTACCTGATAGAAGATCTTTGCAGCAAAGCGATGTGTATACTACCAACTCGTGGACTTCTCTGGCTAGCAACAATAATGTCAGGGCTTATATACCCTTACAATCAGAGGCAACACACCGGTTTGTTCGCTTTCTCAGTAACTGGATGACCTCCATATTTAGTATCCGCTTTCTCAGTAACTGGATGACCTCCATATTTAGTATAAATGAACCTGCTACTTTACAAAGAATTGTCGTTCACTGCTGATATGTCGGATCATGAAAACACCCATCATGGGGATGAGGAAGAAGAATCCGCAAATTGGGATTCATCTTTAGACATTTTCATGTAAGTAATATTCATTTTTTTTTTAATTGATACCAGGCTAAAAAAATTAAATCAAAGCCTAGAACGCTAACCATCTAACCATGGGACCGGAATATATTTTTAATTAAGACAATACAAACACCCAGTCCCCAAGCCAGGGGAATTAATCACCAGAAAATACAATCCCCACAGACCTCCCAAAAGTCTAACCCAGGACCCTCCAGTTTAGAGGCTAACAGCAGCCAAGAACAGTATAGTTGAGCCACACAGCTAAACACATAGTTGTATCTTGTCTCGCAATAAACAGTCAAGTTAATTATTACACTATTGTTTAAATGCAATGTCAAGCTTGGCTAACACTATTGCTGTTAATGTTAATAGCGTTTGTCAAATTGTGGTCAAGTAGCTTTGAACACTTAGATAGGTGTTAAGGTTTTATATACTTAGCCGGGTGTAGCCCAAGGACGGCCGACGGTGGGGCTCGAACCCACGCGTCTACCGAGTCCGTCCTGACAACCTTTTAATTGAATTTCATAGCTAGTTTTTTTTGTCGTGTGACCTACTCAGAGGCCAAGTGCAGGTCTTTCTATTCGACGTCGGTATGGAGTGGAAGATGAAACTGGGCAAGGATGTGGAAGGAATCGGCCGTGGCCTATCAGAAGGTACCGTCCCAGCATTTGCATGTGGAAGGAATCGGCCGTGGCCTATCAGAAGGTACCGTCCCAGCATTTGCATGTGGAAGGAATCGGCCGCGGCCTATCAGAAGGTACCGTCCCAGCATTTGCCTGGTGTTGAAAATGGGAAACCACGGAAAACCATTTCAAGGACGGCCGACGGTGGGGCTCGAACCCACGCGTCTACCGAGTCCGTCCTGACAACCTTTTAATTGAATTTCATAGCTAGTTTTTTGTCGTGTGACCTACTCAGAGGCCAAGTGCAGGTCTTTCTATTCGACGTCGGTATGGAGTGGAAGATGAAACTGGGCAAGGATGTGGAAGGAATCGGCCGTGGCCTATCAGAAGGTACCGTCCCAGCATTTGCATGTGGAAGGAATCTGCCGTGGCTTATCAGAAGGTACCGTCCCAGCATTTGCCTGGTGTTGAAAATGGGAAACCACGGAAAACCATTTCAAGGACGGCCGACGGTGGGAAAAGCCTAGAACGCTAACCAATTAACCATGGGACCGGAATATATTTTTAATTAAGACAATACAAACACCCAGTCCCCAAGCCAGGGGAATTAATCACCAGAAAATACAATCCCCACAGACCTCCCAAAAGTCTAACCCAGGACCCTCCAGTTTAGAGGCTAACAGCAGTCAAGAACAGTATAGTTGAGCCACACAGCTAAACACATAGTTGTATCTTGTCTCGCAATAAACAGTCAAGTTAATTATTACACTATTGTTTAAATGCAATGTCAAGCTTGGCTAACACTATTGCTGTTAATGTTAATAGCGTTTGTCAAATTGTGGTCAAGTAGCTTTGAACACTTAGATAGGTGTTAAGGTTTTATATACTTAGCCGGGTGTAGCCCAAGGACGGCCGACGGTGGGGCTCGAACCCACGCGTCTACCGAGTCCGTCCTGACAACCTTTTAATTGAATTTCATAGCTAGTTTTTTTGTCGTGTGACCTACTCAGAGGCCAAGTGCAGGTCTTTCTATTCGACGTCGGTATGGAGTGGAAGATGAAACTGGGCAAGGATGTGGAAGGAATCGGCCGTGGCCTATCAGAAGGTACCGTCCCAGCATTTGCATGTGGAAGGAATCGGCCGTGGCCTATCAGAAGGTACCGTCCCAGCATTTGCCTGGTGTTGAAAATGGGAAACCACGGAAAACCATTTCAAGGACGGCCGACGGTAGGACTCGAACCCACGCGTCTACCGGGTCAGCAGAGAGCTTGGACCGTGACCTAATGTTGCGCTACAGACTAGTTGGAAAAAAAACGTTCTTTTTTTTCTCCCAGTCCCACTTAAGAAACATGACTAATTTATTGTAATTTAATGCAAATTGTATTACCGGTTGAAGACCTGTTAAATTTATTGCCAAGACATACTGCTTTAACAAAAATAAAAGTTAATAGCCTACATCCTCAATCTTGATACCAGTCTAATGTCAAACAGGCTTTCAATATCTTAGAATTGTGACAGTATCATTAAAATTGTGTTGGGCTGTTATGTAAATTAGCAGTAGTATACCAGCTCTCACTGCTAATCTGCAGTTTAAATCTCACTTACTTCATGCGAGATCTGTGTATGGTATCGCAAAAGTTAAATTGTTGTTGTTTGAGTCTTCAGTCTTTTGACCGGTTTGATGCAGCTCTCCATGTCTCCCTGTCCTGAGCTAATCGTTTCATCTCTACATAGCTCCAACACCCTACATCGGAGGCAATCTGTTTAACATACTCTAACCTCGGTCTACCCCTACAGTTCTTGTCCTCGACCCTTCCTTCCATAACTAAGCCTGCTATTCCTGGGTGTCTTAGTATGTGTCCTACCAACCTATCTCTTCTCTTCATTAGCAGTCACCGGAAACATCTCTCCTCTCCCACTCGTCTTAATACCTCTTTGTTTGTAACCCTATCTACCCATCTGATCTTCATCATTCTCCTGTAACACCACATTTCAAATGCTTCTATTCTCCTCTTTTCTGCTGCACCAATAGTCCAAGTTTCACTTCCATAGAGCGCCACGCTCCAGACAAAGGCTTTCAAAATGACTTCTTAATACCTAAATCTATATTCGATGTCAGCAGATTCCTTTTATTGTAGAAATGCTTTCTTTGTCTGAGCCAACCTACTTGCTTCGTCCATCACTGGTTATTCCGCTTCCTAAGTAACAGAAGTCTCCTACTTCCTTCAGCTTTTCACCTGTCAATTTGATCTCCATAGAGGTTTCTGATTTATTTCGGTTGCATTCCAGTATTTATGTTTTACATTTATTTTCATCATGTATTCTTTCCGTAAGACGGAGTACTTTATTCCAATTGGTTTTAAAATGTCAAACAATTTAGTCCAATCAACTTTATCAAAAGCATTTTCTAAATCTACAAAAGCCATGAACGTTCTCTTATCGTTCCTTATTCTACCTTCTAAAATCAGCCTAACACTTAGTACAGCTTCTCTTGTTCCTACATTTCTCCTGAAACCAAACTGATCTTCGCCCAACTCTGTTTCTATTTGGCTTTCAATCCTCTTGTAAATCATTCTGGACAGGATCTTTGAAGCATGAGTAATCAAGAAGGTTGAATTAAGGATAACAAAATTAACAGTATTATTCTCTTCTTGCAAAACATTTTTTAAACTCAGCTTCCAAAAGCTTACATATAGCAGAACGCGGATTTTACAACTACAGAGGTGACAGCCGAGTTCAGCATTGCTTCCACTTACTTGTGTCAAGCTCCTCTCTGTCTTCTTTCCTGTCAACCTCGCTTGGTTAACTCTTGTTCTCTTCCAACTCCAACAGTATTAGAGTATCCAAGGCCCTTGCCACATCTTTTCTGATTCCCTCCTTCTGCAAGAGGCCAGTATTCTTTTCCCATTATTTCCTACCTTCTGCCTGTCATTTAATCATTGATGCAGAGAAGTGCAAGGAGTATGCCTCCATAACTTAGGAGGTTTTCTGCTGTGTACTTTAATTTTCCCTGACACAAACATCAAGACAGTTTATATCCTCGCCGCTAGATTGGGTATTCTAATGACATTGATAGACATTTTTTCTATTTTATAGTTTCTCGAATGACCGTGTCATGGCGGAGTTTTTTCTCCGCATGATGATGATGATGGAGGCCGATCATGAAACGGAGGAAGGAAGTGAAAGTGAAGAGGAAGAAGAAGAAGAAGAAAAAGCTTCCGAAAATAAATAATTAAAAATTACAAGTAAATGTAAGGAAAAAAACTATTAATAAAAAAAATTCTTGTTTTGATTTATTTGTCTATCATTCCCACTTTTATTTTTTTTATATGAAGCTGAGCGAGCCAACATGTCAGGTGTCAATCTCAGAAATTCACTCCTGTGACATCACACATCGGTTGACCGTTCAAATCAGATTGTTCATTCTAACACCCATCCATGTCCATTAACCATCTAGCACACCTTCCATATCCTCAGCTCCATAACACATAAATTCAAATCTCCCAAGTCAGCATAAATAAAAAATCCTTCGGCTGCACTAGGTCTCTGTGATTATGCCTCCATGGCTTAGGGAGAAGCATGCCAACCTCTCACCGCTGGGTCTGTGGTTCAAATCCCAGTTACTCCATGTAAAATCTGTGCTGGACAAAACAGAAGCAGACTGGTTTTTCTCCGGGTACTCTAGTTTTCCTGACTAACTTTCATTCCACCAACACTCTCCACCATCATTTAATTTTATCAGTCATTTATTCAATCGCTGACTCAGAGGAGTGCGATAGGCTTCGACAGTCGGCACAGTTCATATCTTCACAACTAGATGGAATATTCCAATGTCATCAATAGACATTACACCATCTTGTTTTTATTTCATGTCGAGCTGGCTGAACCGACATGCCATGCGTTTTGTATCCCCCACCCATTAACAATTTGTTTACCGTTAAGTATTAGAAAAAAACAATCCCATCCATTACCTACACTACATTCTGCCTGTGACGTCCCAACCTCCATTCACAGTTCCATCTTCATTCACGTTTGTTTACCCGCCAACCTAGCACGTCAGGGTTCAACAACCGCCGCCATCCACCGCCATTCATGTTTTCCATTCAAAACACTCCCGTCCATGACCTACCTCACATCCCGTAATCTGCTGTGACGTCACACACACACCAGTTGACCTTTCAATTCTCTGACGAATCATTCACAACCAAGGATTCGGAAACCTTCGGCAACACTCGGATCTCATCGGGCTCAAAGCAAAGCTATATAGCCCAGGATAATATCAGAGAAGGCGCTCAGTCCAAGAGAGAGACTGGGTCGAGGAGGGTCTCGTGCAGAGCCTCTTCCATCCTTCCCCCCTCGTCTCCCACCCCACCCTTCCCTCCCCCTCCCTCCCCCACCCTCCCTCCCCACCCCCCCACTCCTCCCCCTCCACCCACACCCCCTCAAACCGGTTCCTGGACCCTCCAAGGTTTGTTTACCTTCCGGGGTCCCGGCGACCTTGGGGGTCAATGACCTACCTCAAGGTCATTGATCATGACCTACCTCAAGGTCATTGACCTTGCCACGCCCCCCTCATTTGCATAAATAACGGTATTTGAAGCAGAACCCTCCCTGCCTCTCTACTACACTCACCTAAAGCTAACCTACAACTACACGTAATTATACTACACTATGTCAAACGACAAACAAATACTAAGCTATTAAATAACAACAGACTAGATTAATATCAAAGAGAAAAATATACGAGAAATACGAGATTACACAAAGACCGCCAATGAAACTAACCAAGCACAAAGCAAACAGCTGACAACAACATGTGAACGCAAGATATTAGCTGGCAACATCGTCAGCGAAACTCGATTTATCTCGATATATCAATTTTAATGGCTGCTTGTGATTGGCTGGTTAGAGTGTAGTTGTGACGTAGCACTGAACCTTCAAGTCGGAAGTAAGGATGGCCCTAGTATAAGTATGGTTGTTTTCTTGTGAAGGTCGATCATAAGTTATGTAAAAGACACGGAAGTTATACGGCTGGGTTTAAACTCAAAGTGATAAAATACCCCGTTGACGATCGTAATAGAGCTGTCGGTCAAGAATTCGGCTGAATTTAATATTCGCTACTGGCGTAAACAGGAAAACGCACTAGAAACAACTAACCAAACACGTACGGTTCTTTCAAATGTAATAACGCAGTAATTCAACCAAACGGACTTATTTCTGAGCTTACTGCTTGCAAGCAATGAAGCTGAAGCTTGTAATTTTACGTGATCGTTAATGCTGCGATCATGAGCCACGCAGGGCCGGATTTAGATTTTATGCGCTCCTAAGACCGTGGTTTTTTGCCGCCCCCTCTTCATACTATCCAGAAGGAGGGAGAATTTAGACCTCAGAAAGGTCTTTGTGAAGATAATTTGTATTGTATTCTAATGTATCGGGAAGTAAAATCAATTAAATAAATTAAAATAATGAGAGAAACAACTATTTTTAAATTTGTATATATAAACTACAAATAAATAGTCCAACGAGATATTAAAATAAGTTTAAACCATTTAAGACTCATTATACACTTACAGATATTCAGATATTTACATATACACTAAGCCTCCGTGGCTTAGGCGGCAGCACGCCGGCCTCTCACCGCTGGGTCCGTGGTTCAAATCCCGGTCACTCCATGTGAGATTTGTGCTGGACAAAACGGAGGCAGACAGGTTTTTCTCCGGGTACTCCGGTTTTCCCTGTCAAAATTTCATTCCAGCAACACTCTCCACTATCATTTCATTTCATCTTTCATTCATTTAATCATTGCCCCAGAGGAGTGCGTCAGGCCTCGGCAGCCGGCACAGTTCATATCCTCGCCGCTAGATGTGGGATTCATTCATTCCATTCCTGACCCGGTCGGAGACTGGAAGCAGGCTGTGGATTTTCATTTTCACATATACACTACATCATGTTAATAGAATTGCTCTTTACTTATTCTGAAAGGGAGTAGCAGCCTTTCAGAATAAATCAATTCTTTACTAGTCTTATAGACGGTTAAGATATTGATAATATAAGCCAATAATGGCTACACTGCGTCCTGCTGCACGGCTGAAAGCAACGGGAAACTACAGCCGTATGCTATTCCCGAGGATATGCACCTCTCTATGCATAATTACATGTGATGATGGCCTCCTCCCTTGTAAAATTTCAATCCGGAGGTAAACTAGTCCCCCGTTCGGATCTCCGGGTGGGGACTACTCGAGAGGGCGTTAACATCACAGAAGTGACAAAGAGGAAATCTGACATTCTACGGATCGGAGCGTGGAATGTTAGAAGTCTGCTAGGAAGTGGAAGGTTAGAAAACTTAGAAAGGGAAATGGATAGGTTGAGGTTGGATTTGGTTGGGATTAGTGAAATGCGCTGGCAGGAAGAACAGGACTTTTGGTCAGGAGACTATAGGGTCATTAGCACTAAATCAAACAATGGCCAAGCAGGGGTTGGCCTCATATTGAGTAGGAAACTTGGACAGCAGGTGGAATATTATGAGCAATATAGTGAACGGATTATTGTAGCAAAAATCAATACAAAACCTACCTGCACTACAGTGGTACAAGTCTATATGCCTACCAGTCAAGCTGATGATGAGGATGTTGAAAAGGTCTACGAAGAAATAGACGAAATTCTGAGGTATATCAAGGGTGATGAAAATGTTATAGTAATGGGAGATTGGAATGCTGTGGTAGGAAAAGGGAGAGAAGGGAAGATAGTAGAAGATTTCGGATTAGGTGAAAGGAAAGATCGAGGAAGCAGGCTGGTAGAATTCTGCACCGAGCATGAATTGGTCATAGCTAACACCTTATTCAATAACCACAATAGAAGAATATACACATGGATGAGACCAGGAGATACAGGGCGTTACCAAATCGACTTCATTATGGTCAAGCAGAGGTTTCAAAACCAGATTTTGGATTGTAAAACATATCCTGGTGCTGACATAAACTCTGATCACAATCTGGTTGTAATGAAATGCAGATTAAAGTTGAAGAAATTGAAGAAAAGTCAAAAGCCAAAAAGGTGGGCAATAGACAGACAGAAAGAGAAGGATGTAAACGAAAGATTCAAGAAGAGTATAAAGGAAGGACTAATGAAAAATCCTAAACAAACTTCAATTGCAGACGAATGGGCACTTTTGAAGAATGAAATAACAAAATCCGCAGAAGAAAACATTGGTAGGAAAGAAAGAATAGGTAGAAAACCGTGGATCACTCAGGATATACTAGAATTGATGGATGAAAGGCGGAAACACAAGAATCTAAGAGATGAAAAGGGGAAAGCAGAATACAGACGTCTGAGAAATCAGGTTAACAAGAAGTGCAAGGAAGCGAAAGAAGAATGGTTGAATGAGAAATGTGCAGGTATAGAAAATTGTCTGAAATTAGGAAAAGTAGACACAGCATATCGAAGGATTAAGAATACTTTTGGGGAAAAGAAGACTAAGTGCTGTAATATTAAGGACACGAATGGAAAGCCTCTAACAGATAGGGAAGAAAAGGTTGAGAGATGGAAAGCTTACATAGAGAGTTTGTATCAGGGAAAGGAGATTGAGAATCATGTAATGGAAAGGGAGGAGGAAATTGATGAGGATGCGAAAGGAGATTTAATATTGAGATCAGAATTTGATAGAGCTTTGGAAGACTTAAGCAGGAACAAAGCACCAGGCATAGATGATATACCGATTGAGTTGCTACGCTGCATAGGAGATGAAGGTCTGATCAGGTTATTTTACTTGGTGTGTAGGATTTATGAGACAGGTGAGGTACCCTCTGATTTCAAGAAGAATGTAATCATCCCTATACCAAAGAAAGTGGGAGCTGACAGATGTGAAGATTACCGTACAATCAGCTTGATTACTCATGCTTCAAAGATCCTGTCTAGAATAATTTACAAGAGGATTGAAAGCCAGATAGAAACGGAGTTGGGTGAAGACCAGTTTGGTTTCAGGAGAAATGTAGGAACAAGGGAAGCTGTACTAAGTCTTAGGCTGATTTTAGAAGGTAGAATAAGGAAAGATAAGAGAACGTTCATGGCTTTTGTAGACTTAGAAAAGGCTTTTGATAACGTTGATTGGACTAAATTGTTTGACATTTTGAAATCAATTGGAATAAAGTACAGGGATAGGAGGGTGATATACAATCTGTACAGAAACCGGACAGCAGTCATTCGAGTTGAAGGACATGAGAGAGAAGCTGGTATTCAGAAAGGTGTAAGGCAAGGCTGCAACTTATCACCCATACTTTTCAATCTTTACATTGAACAAGCAATGAAGGAAATTAGAGAAAAATTTAAAGTGGGAGTGAAGATTCAAGGAGAAATAATTTCAACTCTGAGATTTGCTGATGACATCGTCATCTTGGCCGACAAGCCTGAGGATTTGAATGAGTTTTTGAATGGTATGGACTCCGTCTTACGGAAAGAATTCATGATGAAAATAAATAAATGTAAAACAAAAATACTGGAATGCAGACGAAATAAATCAGAAACCTCTATGGAGATCAAATTGGCAGGTGAAAAGCTGAAGGAAGTAGGAGACTTCTGTTACTTAGGAAGCAGAATAACCAGTGATGGACGAAGCAAAGAGGGTATTAAAAGTAGGTTGGCTCAGGCAAAGAAAGCATTTCTACAAAAAAGGAATCTGCTGACATCGAATATAGATTTAGGTATTAGGAAGTCATTTTTGAAAGCCTTTGTCTGGAGCGTGGCGCTCTATGGAAGTGAAACTTGGACTATTGGTGCAGCAGAAAAGAGGAGAATTGAAGCATTTGAAATGTGGTGTTACAGGAGAATGATGAAGATCAGATGGGTAGATAGGGTTACAAACAAAGAGGTATTAAGACGAGTGGGAGAGGAGAGATGTTTCTGGCGACTGCTAATGAAGAGAAGAGATAGGTTGGTAGGACACATACTAAGACACCCAGGAATAGCAAGCTTAGTTATGGAAGGAAGGGTCGAGGACAAAAACTGTAGGGGTAGACCAAGGTTAGAATATGTTAAACAGATTGCCTCCGATGTAGGGTGTCGGAGCTATGTAGAGATGAAACGATTAGCTCAGGACAGGGAGGCATGGAGAGCTGCATCAAACCAGTCAAAAGACTGAAGACTCAAACAACAACAATAACATGCAACCTATAATTATGCATAATGAAGTATTCAAATTAAACTGATATTAATATCCAAGACTTAAATTTTCTCCTAATAAATCATAAAACATTCCTGTTCTAAAGCTGAAGTCGAAACATCTGCTGTTGCAAAATGATGGCTACAATATAAATTGGAAAAGTGTCGAAATTTTGGAAAGTATAGGCTAATTTAAATCATAACATTATAAGAAATTGGTTTAAAAAATCATAAGTAGTAAAGGTATGTTTAGTCTATTTTTTAAATGTAAAAATAACTTTTTGAAGTGCAACAAGATTAAAAAGGAACGTATAAAAATTACGGATCAATTTTGCGCCCCTCAGAATGGAGCGCCCCTAGGACGGAGCCTATGGGGCCTATTGGTAAATCCAGCCCTGTGAGCCAGACGTGATATTCACTTCGAAAATTTCTCATTCTTTGACTAGAGTCAAACCCTTTCCGCCTTGCAAACAGGCCTGTAGGATGAACAAGAATATGACGATGGTGTCAGAATGAAATGTGACGGAGTTTACGCATCCACACAGCGCGAGCTCCATGGAGCAAACCGACAAGATTCAAGATTTGAAGTAATAACAGTGCCGCTGTGCCATACCACATGGCACTACTCTCTCAAGCTGAAATAATTCTAAAACCACGTTCCAACTCCACATTGTATTTCAAATAACGTGCCTGAATGAAATTGCCTCATTGTACGATCGCAGAACCTCTCCATGGTGCGCAGACCTCTGTGACCCATGTCAATTTCAAGCTACAGTATAATAATAATAATAATAATAATAATAATAATAATAATAATAATAATAATAATAATAATAATAATAATAATATCGTATGGCCTCGGATACCGGGTGCAAGCTTTGTTAATTGTCGCCCAGAGGGCAAATTGCATGTCGAATTTCTTCGCTCCTTGAAGCTCTATGCAAGTCAAGGAGTTTAGATATCTAAGCTCCTTGACACTATAGCGCTTTCTAGTGGAGAAATGAGGAACTTTGTGTTGGCGGAAAATCCCGAGATTCATTTTGCCATTATGAACACGTCCTACTGAATTCAAATGGGTTCTTTAACATGCCAACATTGTATGACAGGCGTATCGTGATTTTTTTCACCTTTCAAAAATCACTTACCACGGCCAGGAGCGAACCTGCAATCTTGGAGGTTGGCAGTCCGACACGTTAGCCACTCACCTACCATGGCAAGCTAATTTCAAGCTGAAAGAGTAGGAGTGTACAATATGACTGATATATAAGCACAGCAGTAATTATTTAAAAATATTTTCCTGTGAACTTGAAAGAACTAGGTAGGCTCTTACCCAGGGCCGGTCTTAGGGGTGTGCGACATGTGCGGTCGCACAGGGCGCCAACGGCTTGGGGGGCGCCGAAGGCGTCCCCCAAAGATAGGCAAATTTCGATTTATTTCCTATTGCACAAATATGGGAATCAGTTTTTAAAAAAAAATTCAATCGGTGTTATCTCTCACAACTGAAAACCCTATGCGCAGATTAGACCGTGACGGACTGAAGTTAAACTCAGTGAAATAGTGATTAGCAAACACCATATCTTTCACTCCCTTGCTTTGCCTTTTCACTATCGCGGAAACGCAACCCGGCTTGACACTCGGGCCCGGGACCAACCAAATCGCCCGTCGGCAGCGCTCGGGCATTTCCGTGATATTTCGGTTCGGTTCGCTGTTGTAGCAGGGCTGTAGTAAGGCGAAGGAGAGAGAAAGAAAGCGAGGATGGCAGGGGGAGAGGGGAGTAAGGTTGGAGAAAGGGGTGCGGGTGTGACACGAGCTGGAGACAGAGTCAAAGAGAAAGAAATCATAACAAACGTCACGTGTGGCTGGATGAAGTCGGCGTCGACCCGCTCGTAGATGGCAGGACGTTTTAGCACAATGCATGGGAGTGTTATGGCCCTTGCTAATTGTCGTTCATTCGAGTGCGTGGTACGGATGGTGTAAAGTCGGGACGAAGAACGAGAAACCCTACAAAAATGGCCTCCTCCGGTAAAGCTAGTGGAGCTGCAAAGAAAGAACGAAGGTTGCAGCATGCAGAAGAAGACAAGAAGGCAGCAGAAGCTTTTAAAAATTCGTCAGACCTTCAACATCAGTAGACGGGAGATCTTCACAAACAAATCCTACTGATCAGTCCTATAATGTGCCGATCTGATCATTAATACTTTGACAGAAATGAGGCTAAAGCTAGAAGACCTTAGAGGTCAAGGCTTTGACAACGGCGCGAATATGAAATGTAAATATAAAGGAGTTCAAGCTCGCATTGTAAAACAGTTCCCGCGCGCAAAACATGTTCCATGAGGTAGCCATTCCTTAAACCTAGTTTTATCTTACTCAGCCGAATGCTGTCCTCACTGCGTTACTCTATTTGGCATTATTCAACGCATATATGTTTTATTTTCGTCGTCTCCTGGCCGGTGGTGTACTTTGTTGGCTCACATTTGTAATTTGACTCTAAAAGATTTGAGCGACACTCGCTGGGAGTGTCGCATAGATGCAGTGAGGCCTTTTAGATACGATACGAATGGGGTAGTGGCAGCCTTAAAGGCCATTAAGGAGAATCCTGCTTTTGATTTGGTGCTATGCCATGAAGCTGAATACTAGGCGAAAAAAAATTGTGACATTCGAATTTGTCGTTGCTGTTGTAGTATGGCACGACATTTTGTTTCAAGTAAACATAGTTAGCAAAGCCATGCAAGCAGAAGCAATTGATATAGGCCTACAAAAGGCGTCTTCTTTCGCGGAAGGTTGTATCGCGTATTTTGAAAAATATTCCCAAGAAGGCTATGAAAGCGCTATAATTTCGGCTAAAGAAATAATTGCGTCTGTGTCTCTTGAGGTCGAAGTAGGTAGACGGAAAAAGAAGACTAGACCCCCTAAACGGTTGATTGAGGAAGATGACTCGGACTCGGACCAAGTCATCGAGTCAGGCACTGAGAGTGACATTTCTGAGTCAGAGTTGGAGCCGGAGCTGACGGAGGTTGAAGCTCAGGCTAAGGATAAGCGCAAACAAGTGAAGCCACAACGACTCTTCAAAAAAAGTTTCTTTGACAAACTCCTAACAGTAGCTCTAACGTCTGTTAGGAAGAGATACTTTTTCTTTAAAGAGCATTCCGATATATTATAAAAATATCCACTTTACAATACAATTTTTTTATTTTTTTTATTATTTTTATAATATATAATCAATACGGGGAAATTTAGAATTATGACTGAAGTCATAGATATTCAGCATTCCGATACATGGGGATTTTTGTACGATCTAAAGGTACTGCCTGGGTCTATTAAAGATAGTCCACTCATGGATCTTTGCTTGACCTCAAAAGCAGCTTTCCTGAGGAAATAATGAGTCTGACATAAGTGGGATGGATCTATGTTCTGAACTGCAACATTTTAGCCCATGCCTACCACCAACGCAAAAAACCCTCGCGCTGCGTTGCAGTTCATTTACAGCAGGAATATGATTGACGTTTTTCCATACGTCGATGTAGCTTTGCGAATTCTCTTAACCTTGCCGGTAACTGTCGCTTCGGGTGAACGTAGTAGCTTTTCAAAATTGAAGTTGATTAAAACCAACCTGCGTGCTACAATTGGCCAAGAGAGACTGTCAAAACTTACTTGAATTTCAATAGAGAACGATGTTGCGCGTTCACTCGATTTAGCCCAGTTCGTAAAAGAGTTTGCTTCAGTTAAAGCACGGAAAGCTCCCTCCTCATAAGGTTTTGGGTTTTAATGTGTTTTCTCCTGAGTGTCGTAGTCGTTTGAATTAGTAAAGCTTGATTCCTGTAAGTGTTTTTTTTTCCCAGTGATTTTGTTATGTTGACATTTTGCATCACAACTGAGATAATAGTTATTGTAATATGTATAGTTAGATAATAAAGTCCAGTATTTTTGCACCATGCGAGCGCACAGCCAATATTTTGTATGTTACCTTGGCTATCCCCTTACTACAACGCAAGTAAAGCATGTTCAAGTAATATAGTAATTGGGTAAATGCACTGTAGGTTCATTTTATTTTATTTCACTCGATAACTCGGTGCCTGCACTTTCTACTTTATATTTTCATGATTCTTCTTTATGATACCTCATAATTTTTGCCAGAGTTAGGCAATAAGTAAAACCTGAATTTTCCGCCGAATCAATACTTTACTTATAGAAAACTCTATGGGTACATGTTTCGGAGACCCTCTGTCTCCTTCCTCAGCCCTCTTTTGGTACTACAAACATCGTATAACACATTCGAAATCCCCTAATAAAACAACATAAAACACACATCATAAATTACAAAGCTACAACATATTAAAAACTAGGAGCTTAAAATACACTAATTAAAATTCAACAACAACCATAAATAAAGCATGTAATGCTCCTCGCATTTTCAGTCATTCAGTTATTGTTTAGTTTGTGTCTTTGGACACGTTAAAATATTGTTTATGCACAACTATTTATTTTGTTCACAGTGTCTTCAAACTCTAAAGTAAAGCATGTTCAAGTAATATAGTAAATGAGTGCTGTACCTAATAAGAGTTAGGCAACCCGCCTCGTGGGAGGGGCGCAAAATCGAATTTCGCACAGGGCGCTGAAATCCCTAAGACCGGCCCTGCTCTTACCAATCAATTGTAGCAAACAACGAAAGCAACGAAGTTGGAACATTGACATTTCAATTGACACCATTTACATGTAATAGGCGAGGTGTTACAAGGCTTCACCATGTCAGAAATGAACACATAGAGAAGCAAATCGAATTTGCACCAATTAAAGGCTAAATGAAGGAAGCGCGTTTGCGTTGGTATGGGCATGTCACTAGAAGTGATGAGAACTCAGTGGTAAACCGGCCCTACGATACGATCTAGGAGGGCATCGATCACGTTGGCGCCCAAATAAACGATGGATTGATAGAATCGGCAAAGAGCTCCTCAATTCTGAAGATTCCCTTGACAGGAAGAAGTGGCGAACGGCAACCAAGCAAGCAGATCATGCGCTTGCGCGTAAAATACGCTAGGAAAGAAGAAGGCGAAGTGCAGTTAACTTAATAGAGAAAATATATTCGAAGAACAAAATATGGTGGCGTGGGTTTGGTGAAAAAGGCGCTATACCTTGTTTCCTTGTGTGTATCTTTAAAGGGGAACCAAATGCGACAATAAAGACATTGTACATGTAAGGTGAAATAATAATGCCCCATGGAATGTGTAAGAAACACACACAAAACATAGCTAAACAAGATGCACAAGTGTGGTTGGTTGGTTGGTTGGTTGGTTGGTTCTCAAGTTTAGGGGCTGCGACAACGCGGTCATGTAGCCCCGTGTACTTTGGGTGTGTGTAGAATCTGTCTGATAACCGGTGTTAATTGTGATGACTGTATTAGTGTGTGTTATCTGTTAGATAGATTTCATTACAAAGCCAACTATTTTTTTAAATTTAAGTACTGCAACTTAGAATTTTTCAAATAGTTCCTACTTTTGCCGCCAAGCGCCACCGTCAACGACTACTAGGCCAATTCCAGAACTTACAAGGGAAGTCTCTGAACCGGGGAATCTCGGATCTTGCTGGAACTTTTCAGATACGTTGCGTGAGCCCAACTAGGCAGAACCGTGAAGAAAAATCTTTCGGAAATTAACTTCCCCTTCTACTAGATGAAAAATTAAGATTTATACGTTTAAATTGGCGCGCCAGTGGCGTGAGCTTCATTGGCTGCGTCAGAGGTTGCTTCCCGGACTACGGTGTACAGTCACCGAATGAGAGGCGACAGACCCGGCATACGCTTATATCCGTATACGGAGAGTGTCCCATGCGTTGCATAATGAATGTTAACATTGGAAAAGTTATCTGTTGTCTGGAGGAAAAATATAGAAAATGTATGAAAAAGCTTCTCAGCATTCAAGAACAGGACCTGTTGGACAGTTTGGATGGTTTTGTGCCTATCTGGCTTTCTGGCGTTCGTCTCTTGTAACAAGTGTGTTAGGTATGGAATACAAACAAAATGCTGTTGAGTATTGGGAAAGCGGTAAGAGGCGTCCGCTTTCCTTTTCGTCGGTAAAATGTAAGTTTTACCGTTGAAGAAGCAAGATAGATTTATATTTGTGGGCAGAGCAAGTGAAAAGGGTCGGCACCCACCGCGACGTATTGAGGAGAATAACATGCGCCTTAAAAGCCCAATTTGACATTGCCCATCATAATAATGACGTAATATATGACGTGACAATTCAGCAATGGGCTATGCTAGCTGCGCAGGATGTAAAATATACGGGGTTTAAAGCCAGCCATTCCTGGGTGCAGCACTTAAAGGATCGCTATAATATCATTTCGCGAAAAATAGCAACTGTGGTGATATCAAAGAATGCCCATCGAAAAATGGATATTATGTCAGCAGCAGAAATATTCGTAGAAGAGGTTACATCGGTTCTAGATTCTCTCGGTCCTGGAAACGTACAGTAAGTACTGAAATAGTGATCAAAGTAGGTTCAATTTGGAGATGTGTTCGGGTAGGACACTGGCTATAAAAGGGTCGAAACGGTTTTCTCCAAAGTGAAATCAGTAGGGGCCACAACGCACAGTTATACAATAATGCCAACAGTAACAGCAGCGGGCAAGCTGCTTGGACCTCTCTTCATAACTTTGAAAGTACCAAAAGGTGTGTTTGGTAAAAGGGTGAGATAAACTATGTTTGCACATGACAATATTTACGTTGTTCCCACAAAATCTGGCAAAATGGGATCCGCACAATTGAAGAATTGGTTTCATAATGTTTTCAAACAGCATGTACCGTCTGGCAATGTGGCACTCCTTCTGGATTCCTTTTCTGGACATAATCGTTAGAAAGTGAAGAGCGCATACGATTGATGATCATCCCTCCTGGGTCCACAGCCTATTGTCAACCATTGGATGTATACGGCTTTAGGATCTGGAAAAGCTTTGTCCATAGATTTTCGAACACCGTTCGGTTATTGAATTTTGACATCAATTTGGCCCAGAGAAGTACAATCTTGAAAATGCAGTCTCTGACCACCAATTGTCGTCCTCTCGTTTTACTTCAAAGTGACAATACGCATGGTACCGAAATCAGTATCCGTCCGACAATCCCGAACGGTTTTAACACCCTGTGCCATATTGTTTCGTTATCAGTGCAATACAATGTAGTACTTGCACTCGCCCGTGTCTTATACGGTGAGGATGGTGTAAAAGCAGTTTGTGTTTCCAACATTATTACCACGAACATCACTGTTGTCAGAACTATGTGAAATAGCTTGGTCTCTTACTCACTCGTGTGACCATTGGTTCAGTTTACTCTGTGTGTGTTGTAATTATATGTATTTGTGATACTTTACATTGCATGATTAATAATAAAGCACGACGTGCAATATTTTGTAAAGATGCAACATTATTGTCCCTTGCCGCAGCGAAGCTTATGAGCGCGAGTACGGGAAGGCAGTCGTTTGGAACGTGATCTTTTGAGCCACCAATCAGGAGTGAGGCACACTCCCGCTTGACCAGCGCGCACAGTTCAAAATTGTTGTTCTTACTGCCGTCTACGGTGGGTAGGAGTTAACTTCCGAAAGATTTTTCGTGACGGATCTGCCTAGTTGGGCTCACGCAACGCATCTGCTAAGTTCCAGCAGGATCCGCGATTCCCCGGTTCAGAGACTTCCCTTGTTAGCTACTAGACGCAGCGGCTCTTGGCAACGAACGTAGAAACCTAAGAGCGTTGTTTACATTCTTAACCTATCCAATTTAGCTTCACACAGGTGCAATTAGTGGAAGGTTCTTTAACATGCCATAAATCTATGACATCGGACCGCCGGCTTTACTTCCCCTCCGAAGGAAGGCATACTGAGGGATTTTTAACGCTCTTAAAAAATACGACGGCTTCGGCCGGGTTTGAACCCGCTATCTTGGGCATAGAAGCTCAGCATGCTACCGACTACGCCACCGAAGCCGCTTTATGCACAAGTGTCTAAAGACATGTGTTCAGTTGAAAATGTTGATGAGGATGCTTAAATGAGAAATACAATATAACTATATATTGTAGCCTAATATTAGCAAACAACAATATACAAACTCATAACTCTTGGGTCCTAACCAACTCTCTCCTGTAAAGCGGATGACGCGATCAGCATCGACTAATGAGATTTTACAAACACCAGTATTTTTTCCGGATATATTACTACATTAAGCATTGTGCACCTCAGTCGATGAAAGCCATTGCTTATAATTGATGTCAACTAAATGCCATGTACCAACTTCGTTGCTTTAGTTGTTTGAAATAATTAATTTGTATGAGCTTCACGAAATTTGTGTTTTTTTTATCAGTATTTATTTATGTAGGCTATTACCAAGTACAGGGGTTCTTAATGTCCCAAATATCTCACATTCCTTTGGGAAAAATGCCCTTCTTTAGGTTGACACTATCGCGGAATATCCTTACTCTCCGTTGCTGGGAAAATTCTTGCTAGAATTCTAGCCACACGTCTAATGCCACTTGCTGAAGAGTGTTGACCCGAATCACAATGTGGTTTCAGACCCAATCGTGAAATTACCGACATGATTTTCTGTGTCAGACAAATGCAAGAGAAGGCAAGAGAACAAAATCTCCCTCTGTATATGGCATTCTTTGACGTTGTTAAAGCCTTTGATTCAGTTAACAGAGGCGCTCTCTGGAAAATCTTAACGCTCATGGCTGCCCACCAAAATGTAGTCAACTCTTGCGCCTTCTGCTCGGTAACATGTATGGTACTGTTATCATTAATACTACCTGTGGTGAACAATTTGAAATAACTACTGGGGTTAAACAGGGGTGTGTTATTGCCCCTACGCTCTTCTCAATTTTCGTTGGAACCGTAATTCACCTTAATAGGGATGAAGTCCCACAAAGCATTGTAATTGAATTCAGAACTGATGGAGGCTTATTCAACCTCAGCCGACTACAAGCAAAGACCAAAGTCTTCACAACATGTGTAATGGAACTCCAGTATGCAGATGATAATGCTATTATCGCTAGCTCGGAAGAAGATCTTCAGATAATGATAAATGCATTCACTGCTGCATATAACAGCATTGGTACTCTAGACCTCAATACCAAAAAGACTCGGATTCTACATCAGCCTGCGCCTAATTCACATGCTACTGCCCCTGTCATTAGTGCCATGGGCGAGGTATTATTGAATGTTGAGCACTTTTCATACCTTGGTAGTCATCTCTCAGCTAATACCAATATTGATGCTGAAATCCAACACCGCTTGAATTGCGCCAGTGCAGCTTTCGGTCGATTGCGAAAGAGGGTCTACGACAATGTGGATGTCAACACTCGGACAAAGCTCCTTGTATATCAAGCTATTGTATTACCAACACTTCTTTATGGATGTGAATGCTGGACTCCCTACAGAAAGCACATAAAATGCTTAGAGAAGTACCAACAACGTTGTCTGAGGAGGATCCTTAAAATCAACTGGCAAGATCGATGAACAAACATCAGTGTCCTGGAAGACGCTAGCACTACCAGCGTGGAGGCTATGATCTTGAAACGTCAACTGAGGTGGACTGGTCATGTCCTTCGCATGCCAGATACTCGCCTTCTTAAACAAATTATGTATGCTCAACTAACAAGGGGCAAGCGGCATCAGGGAGGACAGAGGAAGAGATTCAAGGATGCTTTAAAGTAAAACATGGAGAAATGCTCGATTAACATCCCCAATTGGGAGACTACAGCAGCTGATCGTCTGGCATGGCGTCGACTCGTCCACAATGGCCCTCTATGTTTCGAGCAGAACCGCTGGAGTACTGAAGCTCTGAAGCGAATCGCTCGTAAAGAACGGGAGTCTATGAGAAGATACAACCCTCAGCACCTAGGTGATAATAAAACTTGCCACCAGTGCGGAAGAGTTTGTGGCTCGAGGATTGGTCTCTACAGTCACCTGAGAAGCCACCAATGAATGATTTGGAAGACAATTTTATACTCGTTCGCGAGTGATAGCCAATGACTCTCTGTAATAGTGCCGAACCTCTGCTTTCAAGGTAAACTAGTACTGGACGCCATTGTGTATCTGGATTTTACCTCCAAGTGAAAATGAAAATCAAACAAGACCACTGGATAATAAATTGGGTGCTTACGATTACTCAGGAGGAAATATATCAGCCATATACGGCAAAATGAAACGCTGTCTGTTCTTTTTTCGAATTTCCACAGAATTTTGCTTTATTTACGCGTTTCAGAGTGTTTTATGACGAATGCACGCAATGTTTGATTTGTCCGTCTGTCTGGTTGCACGCTTATAACTCGAGAACGGCTGGGTGGATCAACGTAACATTTTGTTATAGCTTAGGTCAGGCACCAATCATTGAAATAACTTTTCACCGCATCTCTCACAAAAGGGGGTCTCAAAATAAATGCCAAAATCGGTGAAATATCAAAGTTGTAGTAGAAAGAGGAGTAGTAAAAGTTGTTGTGGCTTTAATGACGGAACAGCGAGTTCATCTGCCCAGTTACAATTACGAAACGCAACAAGTATGTAATCTCAAATATAGCTTTTGTCTACAAAGGCGCAAGATAAACGATTCCATATTTTCAAAATGGTGGATGGGCGTACCGTACTTTTCTAATGTTCCCATCAATTCCTCAAGATCCAAAAGCGGAATTATACGAAACTTAGTAAACGGGGATTTTTATATAGGGAACAACTCGTAACGTTCATCACAAGAACTTTCAATTATACTCCTTGATATGGACAAACCAATACCCATACATTTAAGAGTAAGTAGTCTAGATATTATCTACTGAACATCTTCTTGTTTTTAATTACAAACTGGAAGCTAAACAACTTTCAGGTGAATTTCCATAAAACATGACTTGGTGTCTTAAAGTGTAGTACTTGTTGCTATGAAGCTATGACCTTATTTTAATTTCTGAAAGAGAAAATATTATTTATTATTATGTTCGACGATGTCCAAATGTAAATATTATGTGTCAGAAAACTGTATCATAATGATGGTCATTATATTTTTCATTATGAAACAGTTTCTCCCACCAATAATAATATCGTATGGCCTCGGGTGCCTGGTGCAAGCTTTGTTAATTGACACCCAGAGGGTAGCTTGCATGCCGAATTTCGTCGTTCCTTTGAACGCTATGAAAGTCAAGGAGGTTAGATATCTAAACTCCTTGACACTACAGCGCTTTCAAGTAGAGAATGGAGGAACTTTGTGTTGGCGGAAAATCCCGAGATTAATTTTGCCATTGAACACGGCCTACTGAATTCAAATGGGTTCTTTAACATGCCAACAACGTATGACATGAGTATCGTGATTTTTGTCGCCTTCAAAAATCACTTACCATGGCCAGGGGCGAACCTGCAATCTTGGGGTTGGTAGTCCGACACTATAACCACTCACCCACCGTGGCAAGCTCCCACCAATCAGAGCTCAAGAAACAGTTGTGTGACCAATTAGGTAAGGATAGCATCGCACCAGCGCTAAATTCCACGGCCTCCTATCTTAAATTTCACTGCGTGGCTCGTGTCATAGTGGGATATTTGAGGAGGCCATGGTTGAATACAAGGTATTCTCTACGTCCCATGCGCTCTGTTTAGTACATAAAACTGGCAAAATCTCGACAGATATTTATGAATATTTATGTTCTAACATAAAATAGGCTAGTTATAATTATCGTCGAACACAAATAGTCGTATGCAACTCGCCTATAATGGTAATTAAGACACTCGCGTGCAAATTATAAAACTCGCTTCGCTCGTTTTATAAACATACTCGTGTCTTAATTATTGCCATTATAGGCTCGTTGCATAATGTACTATTAATGAACTCGTTTGCTACATTCTTTTGAAACAGTGAGATTCATCTGGTGTTGAGAGATATCCTTCATTGATAAAATGCGTGGACATTAACCATCATGAAGATGGTTTTAAATAGTATCTGTTTTCACTGATAGAACATTGAACAAATCTGGAGCGTTGAAGGGCCTTAAGAAGAGATGGAGAAATATAGTATAGGAGTGGCAGCGATCCAAGAGATCAAATGGAGAGGAGATGGTATATTGAGAAGTGATAACCATACAGTAATGTATAGTGGAGGCGACAGTGGAAGAATAGGTGGCGCAGGTTTCCTCGTGGATAATAGATATAAAAGAGCAGTACTGAATTTTAAGTCTGTAAATGAAGGGATATGTACTTTGAGAATGAAGGCACGATTCTTTAATATCACCTTTATATGTGTACATGCTACCACAAAAGAGGATGAGGATGAGATGAAAGACACGTTCTACAGTCAGCTTGAACACGAACTCGAGGGTATAGCAAGGCAAGATGTAAAAATCGTGTTAGGTGATATCAATGCGAAGGTGGGAAAAGAAGAAGCATTTAGAGAGACGGTAGGAAAGGAAAGTCTGCATGAGGTATCAAATAATAATGGACAGAGACTCATCGACTTTGCCATGGGAAATGAAATGATTGTGAAAAGTACATGGCTTCAGAAAAAGAATATAAGGAAAGTAACGTGGGACTCACCAGATGGAACCACATTCAACCAAATTGACCATGTGGTAATTGATAGAAGACACGCATCTGATATACTCGAAGTTGATAGTTGTAGAGGAGCGGATTGTGACTCTGACCATTTCATGGTAAGAGTAAAATATAGACAGCATATAGCAGTGAACAGATCTGGAAAGATGAGGAAAGACCCTTGAAGGTATAATGTCTTAAAACTAAAAGAAAAGGAAACTGCCGAACAATATGAAACACTTTTACGGAAGAAGTTGGAGACTAAACAAAATTGGGATTTAGAGGGAGTAGAAGGAAAATGGAGTATAATGAGGGACGCACTACACGAAGCTGCAGAAGAAGTACTGGGGACAGAAGAGAGGATTAAAAGACAAATCTGGTTCGATGAAGAATGTAAAATAGCTATAATGGAGAGGAATGCTGCAAGGGAGAAAACGATAAGTAGACCAACGAGAAACAATACAGAAGAACATAAAAAGAAAAGGAAAGAGGCAGATAGAATTTGTAGAAGAAAGAAACGGGAATCAGAGAAGAAATGGATTGAAGAGCTAGAAGAAGAATGCAATAATCAAGAAGTAAGAAAGTACTATAAACGAATACAGGAAGTGAAGAAGGGCTTTTAACCCCGTGCAGTTTTCTGCAGAGATAAAGAAGGAAATTTCATAGGAGGAGAAGAACAGATTTTAGATCGATGGGCTGAATATTTCAGCGAGCTGCTCAATGCTACTGCAGAGACGGTATTGCTAGAACAGGAGGGTCAAGAGAATAACCAACCATGGTGCAAGGATAACACTGATGCAATGCCAGTACCCGTGCCGACGCTGGAGGAGGTTAGTTTGGCAATTAAAAGCTTGAGGAATAACAAAGCCCCAGGAGGTGATAATATTTCAGCCGAGATGATTAAGTGTGGTCGGGAACATTTGGCAAAGCTGGTACACCAGTTGATTGTGGAGATATGTGAGAAGGAGATGATGCCTGAACGGTGGAACATGGCCATTATTTGCCCAATCCATAAGAAAGATAAAGCAAAGTGTGAAAATTGCCGTGGCATAGCACTGCTTAGTGTGGTCTATAAAATCCTAGCCAAGGTAATGGCTATGAGTCTTACACCTCTTGTTGAAGAGAGACTTGGAGAATACCAGTGTGGATTCCAACAGGGCAGATCGACGACGGACCATATCTTCACAATAAGGCAAATAATGGAAAAGTGTTACGAATATAATGTGGATGTGCACCAACTATATGTGGATTTCAATCAGGCTTATGATAGTGTAAGAAGGAAAACTCTGTATCAGACCTTGATGGACATGGGATTCCCACCCAAACTAATCAGATCGGTGCAAATGACACTTACTGGCACAAAATGTCGAGTTAAAGTTGAAGGAAGACTCTCAATTTTTTTAGGTAAACCAAGGCTTACGACAGGACGACGTACTGTCCACGCTGCTGTTCAATATAGTACTAGAGAGAGTAACGAGGAAGATAGATATCAGCAATCCAGGAGGCACGCTGTTAAACCGTATGAGCCAAAATCTAGCGTATGCTGATGATGTAGGTATGCTGTCACGAAGACTGAAAGATCTTGAAGAAGGGTTGGGACGGTTAGAAAAAGAATCAGAAGAAGTAGGATTACGAGTGAACTACAACAAAACTCAATATTTATTATTATCTAGAAGAAATACTGTGGAGAAAGATAAATATATAAATTTATTTATAAACCTAAATGGGGTGAATTTTGAGAGGTGTGAAAGTTTTAAGTATTTGGGAGTACTGGTTACTGAAGATAATAGCACAAGAGAAGAAATAAAAGCAAGAATTGCAGCCGGTAATAGAGCTTATTGGGCACTGATAAAAATCCTCAAAGTGCGCATCCTCAGTAGAAGATCAAAGGTGACAGAGTACCGAACAGTTATAAGACCAGTGGTAATGTACGGCTCGGAAACATGGACTATGACTGTGGCAGAAGAGGAGCTTTTGAGAAGATGGGAAAGGAAAATACTGGGGAAGATTTATGGAGCAGTGAATGAGGCAGGAAGATGGAGAATACGGGAAAACAAAGAATAGGAGGAATGATATGGTCATCCTGATATAGTTTCGGAAGTAAAGAGTAATAGGCTCAGATGGCTGGGACATGTGGAGAGAATGGCAGGTGATAGAGTGGTTAAAAAGACCTATAGAGGAAATCCAGGTTGAAGAAGATGCAAAGGAAGACCTAGGAAACGATGGTTGGTTGACGTGGAGGACGACTTACGCAAGATGGGAGTAAAAAGATGGATGAAACGTACAGAAGATCGTCAGGATTGGGCAACGATTGTTGGAGAGGCCAAGGTCCTACATGGACTGTAGCGCCGAGGAGTAGTAGTAGTAGTTCACTGATGTTAATCTCAAATTATAAAAAAGCCGCCTTGTAAAACATTCATTCATTGCATGTTCCACTTGTGATGCACTGTTTCATGATTGTACTTAATTGAATTTTCTTGACTTATCGTTTCATTACGGTTGGAATATCAATGTCCAAGTATTTCACACATCCTACTATCCATACTGTACCCAATTACGGGCACAATACATAATATACTTAGCTGATTCTACGGAGATAATCTACAAACAGGAGTCCTCTGTTTATTCGAGGTTAGTTGGTTTTACCATTCAAACATTGTTACGCTGTTCAACATTCCGATTGACTCGTATGTATAAACGATGGATGACTTTAAAGGTTAAATAATTTTATCTTTTGAGGAATTTTTACGCATTGTATCATATCTTTGTACCTGACTGGGAGCAGCAACCCATGACTTTCAGCAACGTTCAATATATGTTTATTTCATACAACCTATGAGTATATATAATATACTTGGATAATTGAACTATGATACGAAATACATTAACCATTTGGACATTTAATTTGTACAGAGCTGACTTACAAATAAGAATCCTTTGGTTTAGTGAAGGTTAATTGGTCATATCAAGTATGAATTTATTAATTCCTTTTTTATTTGACCTTTCATTTATTTAAATTAATGGCTTTTTGTAAGGATATCCACTTTCATTTTGGGTTTTATTAATATAGTTCCAAATTTGAAAAATTCTAAGTTGCAGTACTTAAATTAAAAAACAGATAACACACACTAATACAGTCATCACAATTAACACTGGTTATCAGACAGATTCTACACACACCCAAAGTACACGGGGCTACATGACCGCGTTGTCGCAGACCCTAAACTTAAGAACCAACCAACCAAGATTGTTTTCACGCTGAAGAAGTTATCATTGGTATAACTAAACATTTAAGTGTAATGTAATTATTAAACTACCTTCTAATGTTTGACAAGGCGTCTTTTGTAATTTGAGATCCTACATTGATGGAGACAGGTAATAAGGGGTACCCCAGTATGACTGGCACAGTGTCTCCCCTGTCTGTGAATAAGTAAGAGCAAGACCCTTGATGTGTTACTTACGGACTGGTGCTGGTTGATTTACGTTTCTTGATTTGTAATCCTTTCTGTGATGATTCAACTTCCTTGAGGTATTCATTTTTCTTGGGAGAGGAAACTAATCTGGACGGTGAAATCCTCTTGGGGGATGTATTTAGGCTAGGAGGTAAGGAAGATGTGATTTTGATTCGTGATTTAGACTTCTTTAATGGTGAAGTGGGGCTTACAAACCTCTTCGGAGATGTATTTCGGCTGGAGGGTAAGGAAGATGTGACTTTGTTTGGTAATGTAGACCTCTTTGATGGTGAAGTGGGTTGTACAACCCTCTTCGGAGATGTATTAAGGCTGGGGGCTAAGGATGTGCCATTTTTAGGCGAAATAGACCTCTTTAATGGTGAAGTGGGGTTCACAACTCTCTTTGGAGATGTATTTCGGCTGGTGGGTAAGGAAGATGTGGCTTTCTTTGGCAATGTAGACCTCTTTGCTGATGAAGCAGGCAGTACAACCCTCTCTGGCGATACATCCTTCTTGAATGGCGAAGTAGGCGATAAAGGATTCCTTGTAGTGGTTGCAACCTTCTTTGGTGATGACGCTTTCTTTGATGGTGAAATTGCGGTTGTAATCTTCCTTGGTGATGCTGCTCTCTTTGGAGAATCAGGAAGTACGACGTCCTTGGGATGCGTAGCTCTCTTGCGGGATACACATTTCCCTGTAGACTTTTCAGCATCATCTGTGGCATCATTCTTAGTGGTCTGGAATGCTTCTGTGTAAGCCTTCTCCGTCTTATCCATTTATATTATTTCCACTATTTCTTATCTGAAAGACAAAGAAGCACGCATTTAAATTAGGCGTGGCATTCTCACGGGTCAATAGCGTGCCAGTGATAATCAGATTAAAATTACCATTGAAACAGGTGGTTTCACATAAAATATATAAGCCGAACAAAGGATAACCGTGACTCAAAAAAGCTCCGTCTATCCTAGTGGCAGTACGTTCTTCGGGGGAATGGTGCAGATGCACTCCCACTAGGAGAGGGACTATGGATATCCTGCTTGTTAGTCGTAGTTACAATTGCTGCCGTCACCAGCAGATGCAGTAACTATACTATTTCCATCAAAAGAAAGGTTCTGTGAGAGAGCGCCGCTATCGCTGAACTGTCGACTGTTCCTATTGGAGAGTGACCTGTTGCTATATTAACTAAAGTCTATCCAACAAGAGAAAGGTTCTGCGAGAAAACGCCACTGTCACTGAACAGTCGACTGTTCCTATTGGAGAGTGACCTGTTGCTATAGTAACTTAAGTCTGTGCAACAAGAGAAAGGTTCAGCGAGAAAGCGCCACTGTCGCTGAACAGTCGACTGTTCCTATTGGAGAGTGACCTATTGCAATAGTAAGATAAGTCTGTGCAAAAAGAGAAAGGTTTTGCGAGAAAGCGCCACTGTCGCTGAACAGTCGACTATTGCTATAGTAACTAGTCTGTCCAACAAGAGGAAGGTTCAGCGAGAAAGTGCCACTGTAGCTGAAGAGTCGACTGTTGCTATTGGAGAGTGACCTATCGCTATAGTAACTTAAGTCTGTGCAACAAGAGAAAGGTTCAGCGAGAAAGTGCCACTGTTGCTGAACAGTCGGCTGTTGCTATTGGAGAGTGGCCTATTGCTATAATAACTTAAGTCTGTGCAACAAGAGAAAGGTTCTGCGAGAAAGCGCCACTGTCGCTGAACAGTCGACTGTTCCTATTAGACAGTGACCTCTTGCTATAGTAACTTAAGTCTGGGCAACAAGAGAAAGGTTCTGCGAGAAAACGCCACTGTCGCTGAACAGTCGACTGTTCCTATTGGACAGTGACCTCTTGCTGTAGTAACTTAAGTATGTGCAACATGAGAAAGGTTCTGTGAGAAAGCGCCACTGTCGTTGAACAGTCGACTGTAACTATAGTAACTACTGTCGACCAAAATATTATGTGCACTCGAGTTTGAAGGTTGTTTGTGAAGTAACCAATGGACCTACATAAAATCCAATAACATAATCATTTTCGTCGTTCTATTTTACGCTAGTTCATGTAGATTTGCAATTTTTAATTTATATTTTAATATTTTTTATCGCAGTTGAAACACATAAAGTGCCCGTTTTTAAGCGTGTTTCAAACATGCGTCACATTTAAGAATTATTATCTCACAAACCCTTCATCAGATCGAATCCAAATTTTAACACAATATACATTGGAATGTTGTATAACTGGTTCATTAATTTCAAAATGTTGTGTGTTCAAGAACGAATGTTATCATTTTTGTAAGGTAACTTTTTCTCGGCTCGGAGCCGTTGAAAAATGTAGTTCTTGGTTGCGCTGTAATCCTTATACATCAAAAAGTTATGTATGACTGTGAAATACGTAAATTAAGTCAATTATTTTATATCGGTTTGTATTTGTACGAGGAATTAATACATGGTTCACCAGCTAGCCGCTCCGGGAAATGCTGTACAGTGTTGCTGATATGGAGCCCATCACTTCCGAGCGAAGCGCGCCATGCCGCGTGATGGAACCCATCTTGGCAATGCTGTAGCTGCTTCCACCGGAGCGGCTAACTGGTGAACCATGTCTTAATTCCCCGTACAAATACAAACCGATATAAAATAAGTGAATTAATTTACGTATTTCACAATCATATAGCATACCTCTTTGATGTATAAGGATTACAACGCGACCAAGAACTACATTTTCAAACCACCCCGAGCCGAGAAAAAGTTATCTTACAAAAATGATAACAACTTTGTTTCTTGGACACACAAAATTTTAAAATTAATAAACCAGTTACACAACATTCCAATGTATATTGTACTAAATGTTGGATTCGATCTGATGACGGGTTTGTGAGATAATAATTCTTCAATGTGACGCATGGTTGAAACACGCTTAAAAACGGGCACTTTTTGTGTTCCAACTGCGATAAAAAAAAATATTAAAATATAAATTAAAAATTCCAAACCTACATGAACTAACGTAAAATAGAACGACGAAAATGTTGATGCTATTGTATTTTATGTAGGCCTATTGGTTACTTCACAAACAACCTTCAAACTCGACTGCACATAATATTTTGGTCGACAGTAGTCTGTCCAACAAGGGAAAGGTTCAGCGAGAAAGTGCCACTGTCGCTGAACAGTCGACTGTTGCTATTGGAGAGTGACCTATCGCTATAGTAACTTGAGTCTGTGCAACAAGAGAAAGGTTCTGCGAGAAAGTGCCACTGTCGCTGAACAGTCGACTGTTACTATAGTAACTAGTCTGTCCAACTAGAGAAAGGTTCTGCGAGAAAGCACCACTGTCGCTGAACAATCGACTGTTCCTATTGGAGAGTGGGCCGTTGCTATGGTTACAAGCGCCAAGTTGCCAAATCTGCTGACACGTGCTTCCTACGCTGAATTCCAAGTGTACTGTACACTTTGTTAATCGTGCTTTCAATCATTTTCGTATTGTTTTGTAATCCATTCGGTTCTTCGTTTTACTTATCTCTATAAATAAAGTAAGCTTTCTGTCTGAACATACAGGGTGTATTCCATATAAGTGACGTCCGTTACACTGGCGATAGAAGATGGTATTCTAAGCAAATATCTTCATGAAATTTAGTCGTATCGTAATTAGTGTAGGTGTAATTAAATCACAAAAATCGTCGGTCAATGTCTTGGACTTGGGCTGAGACTTCATTCCCCTCAGCAGCACAGGTGATTTCTCCCCTCCGGTCTCCCCTCCAACGCTGTGGCATGTAGACGAGAGTCTGAAGGTGAGTGATCTCTGCCTATAGCAATGAATACACAAACCGAGCCGATTAACAACCGATTCACTCAGTCACGGGGAGTGGCCTGCATGACTAGGGGTGGTAGATCTATTTAGGATTCAGCCAATCTTATGGAGTATTAATAACTTATTGGAAGTGCATTGCCTCCATTAGGAAATTGAAATTCTAAAGATGTGCTAAATTATTGAAAGGAACCGTTATGGTCTACGTTTGTGCAAACACAGCGCAACAAAGATGATGATAATAATAATAATAGTTCGCTCGTTTCTCAATGTGCCACCCTAAAAGAAGTTGTCATACCATCTTACAAACAAGCCGATGATATGTTGATTTGTCCCATTTATGTTGTGAAATGAATGTCATAACAAAAACAAGTCAACCCCTGGCACTATTCAGCCCATGAAGGGCCTAGGCCGACCAAGCGGCCGCTGCCCAGCCATTTGGCCTGCAGATATTGGGGTTACGCGTGATCAGCGCATCGGGTCCCCTCAGCCGTTAATCTTGGTTTTCGTGATCGGGGCGCTGCCTCACTGTCAGACAGCTACTCAATTGTCCTCACCTCGTTCCGACCCTCATGTCAGTTTTAAAATCCCTGACGAAGCCGGGGATCAAACCCAGGGCCTCCGGGTGAGAGGCAAGCGCGCTACCCCAACACCGGCTAATGAATGCCATAACAGTAATAATAATAATAATAATAATAATAATAATACTATTTTAAACACACTCACTACTTTTATGTTTTCCGAAGATGTCGGGTTGCCGGAATTTTGAGTTCACATGATTATTTTCTTATACGTGTCATTAAATGCATCGACATAAAGCTGTCGTATTTCATCACCTCCATTTACTTTAGACTGAACCTACATCGAATCTTCAAGAGGGATAGTACTTTACGACCAGAAGAGCTTTAATTGTTATTATTATTATTACATTGCATTACATTATGCAAACCGGCGAAAACTAAGGACCACGCAAATATAATTTATTTTCCTTCTCATAGTTCTTTCTTCCTTACTCTTCCTCCACACTTCCTTCATTCTTTCAGAGTGTTTCGTTTTGGTCATCTAGGGACAACGAGCCAATTTCAATGCTTTGTCCTTGCTATCCCATCTTCTTCCTCCAATATTCCTTCATCATCTCACTATGTTTCCTCTTCCTTTCCTCGGACCATTTTGAGCCGGTTTTCTTTCCCTTCCTCCCTTGGAATCCTTTCATATTTAGCACTTTATTTATTATTATTATTATTAATAATAATATTATCTACATGTGGTGCTAGTGTTGATACAGCTTACTATTACCGGCTGATATGCAAGTAATGTCGACTGTAATAAATAGATTAAAAACATGCATGTAGATTTTTGAAACCCTACTGGAGCTAGAAAACCTGTCAAATCATTAAAAGCATTTCGTAGCTGTATGTTTAGCATCGAGTGCCACCATCGGCAAGGGGCGTGGTGTCGGAGCGGTGAAACCGTTATACTCTCACCAAGGTAGACCGGGTTCGATTTCCGGTCAATGCATGTGAGATTTTTGAAGTGAAATGCCATGTCTTGTGGTTCGGATTCCACATTAAAAGGAGGTCCAGTAGTTCATGATCACGACATTTACGGTCATGTAAAACTACAAGCTTCCTTACTTCCCACCATCGGCAGCCACAAGATGATTTCCCGTGGCATCCCACGAGGCCAAAGTTGGGATGTCCTTTCATAAGACCACGGTTACTTTCCTTCCTACCCCCGCGGTGTAGGCATGCGCGTTTAATCGTGCACCACGATCACAGCAAGTCCGGTGATTGGAGGTCCGAACTCAGCACCGACAGTGGCTATCCTGAGTTTGGATTTCCCCAGATTCTTCCACGCGCTTTCCAAGCATATGGCGGATAGTATGGTACTTGGAGTCCCGGGGCACCAACCTCATTCACGACCCTAATAACTACAGCTACACTTATTACTACAGTCACCATAGAAACACAGTTTATCAGACAAATCCAACACTCACCCAACTACACGGAACTGATAAACAAATGTCCCAAGCCCCTAAAATGAATTAACAACAACCATCACAACATGCTTGCAAGTCTTTTCCATCATGATTGTTACCATAAATATGTATTTACTGTACGTCCTAAACGATTGGAACCCTACTTAAAAATAAATAACATTCAGTAAATACATAATCTCTTATAATTTGTTTAATAGTCTAATAATAATAATAATAATAATAATAATGTTATTATTTAATTCTTTTTTTGGGGATGTTGAGATTCCGGAATGTTGTTCACAGAATTTCATGTACGTGGCATTACATCCATTGGTATAAGGCTATCGTATTTTTTCTCCTTCATTTATTATAAGACTGAACTTAGATCGAACCCTTGAGAAGGATAGCACTATACTACCTGAGCTACACAGCCTAGCTGTAATTTAATTATTATTATTATTGTTTATACAGTACATATAACACATTGCTGGTACATCACAACATAACTACACGGGCTTCAGGGAACCAAAATTTAGTTACTGAAACAGCCTTTTCTAAGCTGGAAAGTCGAAATCGCTACCCGTTAACTTCCAGACGACTCGGGTTGTTGAGAAAACTACTGCCTTCTGCATTAGTTTGTACAGTTGAGTATCCAGATCCAGTTCTTTAAGGCCTTGGAGCAAGGTACTTGGGATCACGCCCGTACTTGAGACATGATAGGTAGGCCCTATGGTCTTTACCCGTTCTACATGCCATTACCTATTGAAAGGGCCGACCACCTCGCTATATTTGCTTTATTGTTGTTGTTCTTCTTCTTCCTTCGTTACGGCCAACTAAGGACCACGTCATGTCAACTGTTTTTTCTGCATTTTAATGTTAGCCCAGTACTCCTTCATTCGCAATCGATGTTGCACCTTTCTCTCTGTCGTCCACGCCTTCCCGGTTTTTAGCTTCGGCTTAAGTTGAAAACTCCGATGTTCCTGAAGTTTATCCCTAAGTGGGCCACGCTCCTGGATATCTTCACGTGTAATTCCAGTCTCCAACAGATCTTTCTCTACTTCAATGAACCAGACCCCCTTTGTCTTTTTCTCACGGAGAAAAGCAAAAATTCTGTTGGATAGCCGTGTTGATTTCATTCGGGTTATATGTCCATAAAAAGAAATCCTCCTTTTCCTCATCACGTCCGTTATTTTCTCTACGTGAGTGTACAACTCGTGGTTGTGGTGTCTTCGGAACTCACCGCGTTCTTTGACTGGACCCAGGATTTTCCTTTCCTTGGTCTCCAGTTTTAATAGTATGCCTTTTCTATTCATGGAGAGACATTCCGCTGCATACAAAGCTTCTGGCCGGATGACCGTGCAGTAGTGCTTCAGTTTTGCATTCAGGGATATAGATCTTTTGTTGTACACATTCTTAGTTAGATGGTAAGCCATTTCAATTTTATTCAAGCGTGACGCAAAAGCCTCGTTTTCGGACATTGTAGGGTCTATCCATTCCCCAAGATACTTAAATTTCACAACCCGCTTGGTTTTCCCATGATTCACTTCAATATGTTTTGGAGCCGTTTTGATGTTAGTAATAAATTCTGTTTTCGCGAAAGAGATCAGGAGGCCCGCCTTTGCAGCTTGTGTTTGAAGCTGGTTGATCTGTTTCCTGGCCGTATCCAACGAATCTGCAAAAACCGCAAGGTCATCTGCAAAGGCTAGACAGTCAATTGATAGGTTCTTATTCTTGTTACCAAGTCTGATTCCATTTTCGACTCCTTCATCACTCATTGTTATGCGCCACTCACGGATAACTTTCTCAAGAACGCAGTTGAATAGTAGAGGCGAGAGACCATCTCCCTGTCGAACTCCTGTCCTTATCTCGAAGGCATTGGAAATCTCACCTCTAAACTTAACTTTTGAAGTAGTGTTGGCGAGAGTCTGTTGGATGATCGCTCTGGTTTTGTTGTCTAGGCCGAACTCCTTTAGAATCTTAAGTAGGATAGTCCGCTCAATGGAGTCATAAGCTTCCTTAAAATCAATGAAAGTTACTACAAATTTCTTGCTCCATAGTTTCAGATATGAAAGGATAGATTTGAGATTCATGATTTGCTCCACACATGACCGTCCCTTTCTAAAACCTCCTTGATAATCACCCAGTTCTGTATCTAGCTGTTCTTCAGCCCTAGTTTGAAGAGCTTTTGAGAGGATTTTGTAAGTTATCAGTATGAGGGAGATGCCTCGATATTTGTTAACATCTGCTTTATCGCCTTTCTTATGAAGGGGGTGGATTAAAGCAGAAGTCCAATCACTTGGAAGTCTTTCGGTATCCCAAATTTCATGTAAGATGTCCGTTAATTTATCCACTGCATTGTCACTAGCAAACTTCTACAGTTCAGCGATTATCGAGTCTTCACCTGGAGCTTTATGGTTCTTTAGAGATCGGATAATCTGTTTGACTTCCTCTTTCGTGGGTGAAGAGGAATCTGGTTGGACTTGCGCATGGTCATTTAATATGAATATGGAACTTGGAGTCTCACAGTTAAGAAGGGAGTCAACATATTTTGCTTTATTATTATTATTATTATTATTATTATTATTATTATTATTATTATTATTAAGCCTCCGTGGCTTAGGCGGCAGCACGCCAGCCTCTCACCGCTGGGTCCGTGGTTCAAATCCCGGTCACTCCATGTGAGATCTGTGCTGGACAAAACGGAGGCAGACAGGTTTTTCTCCGGGTACTCCGGTTTTCCCTGTCAAAATTCATTCCAGCAACACTCTCCACTATCATTTCATTTCATCTTTCATTCATTTAATCATTGCCCCAGAGGAGTGCGTCAGGCCTCGGCAGCCGGCACAGTTCATATCCTCGCCGCTAGATGGGGGCTTCATTCATTCCATTCCTGACCCGGTCGGAGACTGGAAGCAGGCTGTGGATTTTCATTTCATTGTTATTATTATTATTGTTATTATATACATGTGGTACCGTACTAGTATTAAATCTTGGAAGTAGTCTTCCATGGTTTCCCACTTTTACCCCAGGCAAATGCCGGGATGGTTCCTAACTTAAGGCCACGGCCGCCTTCTTCCCAATCCTCACCTGAATTAAAAATACCCACATTACTACGGACACCACAAAAACACAGGTTATCAGACAAATTCTACCCACACCCAACTACATGGAGCTAATTGGCCAAAACGTCAAGCCTCTCAAACAAAACATCAAGTATTTTTCTTTCGTCTTAAATGCTAGTTCTGAACAAATTACGGGATGTCTGACTTTCGTCCCAATGTATTTCATTAACGTGCCGGACGCCAATGACACACCAGGGCTGATTATCGAAATTATTTTATACATGAACATCAATCAATGAGTTCCACATTTACAAAGTAGGCTACACAATACTGCCGGCCCTAACGTCCCAAGCCATTGCGTGGAATTTCAACAACAATAACAACAACAACAACAAGAACAACAGCAATACAAATTTTCTTACGAGACGGCTATCTCTATCCTCATAACAGCTGATACCACCCCTCAACCGGTAAGGTCAATGCTCCGATTACGTAACAACTTCCACCCCGCGCGTCGTCCGACCTCGCCCCGCCCCGTTTCCCCCAGACTGCCGTCCCAACTTCTGCTTGAAGAGTTTCTGTAAAACCTAAAAACATTGACATTTTAATGATTAATTTTCAATTTAATGATAGGAGACAAAGTTTTTACCTAGGAAGCTTAGAATAGTCTCTTCTATCACCAGTGTATCGGACTTCCATTATGTCAATTACACCCTGTATAATACGCTAAGTTCATCCGACAAAATACTCAAGCTCCTGAACCAGAAGGAATTAGAAGGTGCGTTTTGTGTCAAAATCTTCCAAATCGTTCAATAGTACAGGAAAAATCTTGCATTTCTTGAAACGTCAACGGAAATATATGTATTGGTTTAAAAAGTGTGTTTAAACAAAGAAACAAGACGATAGCCTCTGGTAGAACTGTGTCTCGTCCAGCCCGCATTACAGTAGAGCCGGGCGGGTAGTCTGTACACATGGGGCGCACCAAACCCTTTGTGCGTTGAAAATAATATTCAAATAAAATTACCCGCAGCTGTGACGGAATTCGCCCCAATTTCATAAATGTCGACAATTTGTTTAAACATAAATAAACATATTTATAGATGCCCGCACAACATTATAGCCGGGCGGGTGGTTAATGAACAGGCGAGATTTCCCGCACAGGTCCCCTAGTTTGGAATATTCGTCGAATATTTCGTATTTATCCCGGATGGGGTTTGTAGAGGCCAAATACGAGGGGTGATCGGAAACTAAGTTTACAAGGCAGATATTCCTGGAGTTTCGTCAGTTATAGAGAAATTAGTTGTGTGGGGTAATTCGAATACATACGGTTGGTAATTGTGCAGAGTTTTAGCCACCTGACACCTACAGCACTACTTGTAGGTAAGCAACTAATGGCAACGCGTTTGGAAAACTAGACTCGTGAAGAGTTCAGCCCAGTTATTCGATTTCTGTGGGCGAAACATGTAACAACAGCCAGATTTATTATTTATCGTATGGCTTTTAGAGCCGGGAGTGTCGAGGACATGTTCGGCTCGCCTGAGTCTGTAGCTGCTTCCAGCAGACTCCCTTAGGGTGAGCTACAAGTTTCGTTCAATTTCAAATAGTTACAACTTTCGCTACCAGATATCAATGATACCTAGTGGTGAACGTTGGAGCTTGGATAGAGCGTTCTGACGAAATCTAACATAACAATTTAGCTTCACACAAGTTTAGTCTGTGAAAGGATCTTTTACAAGCCATAAATCTATGACATGGGACCGCCGGCTTTATTTCCCCTCCAAAGGAAGGCATACTGAAGGATTTTTAATGCTCTTATAAAATCCGACGACTTTGGCTGGATTTGAACCCGCTATCTTGGGAACAGTAGTTCAGCATGCTACCAACTACGCCACCAAAGCCAGAACGTTTAACAGAGGGCTTCATCTTCCTTCATGACAACGCGCGACCTTTTACAGCCCATAAAGCCACCACGCTGTTGAAGTGGTTTCGCTGGAACATCCTTGGCCACCCACCCTACAGCGCCGACCTCGCTCGAAGTGACTTTCACCTATATCCTCACTTGAAGGAGCACCTAGGAGGTCGATGATTCTCTTCAGACGAGGAGGTGAAACACTTCACGACAACGTGGCTGAACACGCTAGGACAGGATATTTACCATGAGGTAATATACAAACTCATCCCACGAAGCGACAAGTGCCTAAAGTGATATGGAGACTATATCAAAACCCCCAGGGGCTCACATCTAATGACGAGGGTTGGCGACCACGGGACCCCAGCTGAGTCCGGCATTGCGTCCACTTACTTGTGCTCGGCTCCTCTCCGTCTTCTCTCCTGTCGACCTCTCTTGGTCAACTCTTGTTCTCTTCTGACCCTGACGGTATTAGGGTGTCCGAGGCCTAGGGAGTCTTCACTTTCCCACCTTAAATTGACTCTTGTCTCATCTTTCCTGATACCCTCATTCTTCGAAGGGTCAGCCTTCTTTTTTTTTCATGTTATCTCCTGCCTTCTGCACAAGGAGGCAGGGTGTATGTAGACCCACCACTTCTGGTGCACTCTGGATATTGCTACACCCTCAAGGGCTCACGACTGGTGAGTTTGGGAGTTGGCGTCCCTGAGGGATTCCTCAGCTGATTCCGTTTTGTCCCCTTTTTCCACTGGCCTTGGGGTGGGCCCTCTCGTCTTTCCCTTTTCCTATCTGTCTTTCATGGCTCTCCTTCCTTCCAAGTCCCTCAATCCTCATTCTTCGAGGGTTGAGGCCTTTTCTTTTCTGCCTGTCCTTGATTTGCCTTATCCTTTATATGTTTACCATTTCCTCTTCTAGTATGTAAGTCTGTAGTTAGTATTCGTTAAACTTTTCATTCTCATCTCATCTTTCACAATCACCCAAACCATCAGGGGCCGATAACTTACATGTTAGGCCCCTTAAAAGAACAATTATCATCATCAGCAGCATCTATGTGCTTGCCACGGTGGGTGAGTGGTTATCGTGTCGGTCTACTAACCCCAAGCTAGCAGGTTAGCTCCTGGCCGTGGTAAGTGAGTTTTGAAAGGCGGCAAAATGATGACACGCATGTCATACGATGTTAGGATAGCATCGCACCTGCGCTGATTTCCAAGGCCTTCTAATTTAAATTCTCCTGCGTGGCCTAGTGTCATAGTGAGGTAATCGAGGGGGCCATGGTATAATACAAGATATTCTCTACGTCCCATGCGCTCTGTTCAGTACATAAAACTGGCGAAATCTCGACAGATATTTATGAATATTTATGTTCGAACATATAATAGTTATAATAATTATCGTCGAACATAAACAGTCGTTTGCAACTCTCCTATAATGGTAATTAAGACACTCGTATGGAAATTATAAAACTTGAATACGCTCGTTTTGTAAACATAAGCCTACTCGTGTCTTAATTATTGCCATTATAGGCTCGTTGCATAATGTACTATAATGATTTGTAAAATAGAGACACGGTTTTTATTTCATAAACATGGAAGAAACATATTTTACATAGTTTATTTACACATAACATTACGGTTCAATTACACAACAAGATAAAGGAATTTACTTTTGAGAAGTGCTTTCTCGAGTGTTCATTTATGCTGTTAGTTGTTTTCTAATCTGACTGATATTGGTAAGCGCAGTTCGCACGAATTCACTTCAAGGTTCATCATTTGGTTCGGTTCGATATTTAGATTTAATGAACTTGAGTGTTGAGTACAGTGATTCGCACACAGTAAGTAATCCCAAATATTGAAATAATCACCCTCTTTTGTTTGTATTTCTTTTCTGGTACTTTCTTCCAAAACGCCAGTCCATTTATATTCTTTATATGCTTTTTAAACTTTTCAAAACCCTGAACTATTTTTACAAGGAGCCGCAAGAGATTGACTCAATAACCGCATTTGGCTTGCGAGCCTCGTGTGGCCACCCATGCTCTATCATCTGCCAGGAACAGGGACGATATAGGCCTATTTGCTTCACAGCTATTCTATGACTGCATTGGATTTTTTTAGACAAAGGATGCGCAAACATTGATTCCTTGCTATAGATTACACTCGTTATTTATTACACTATTAGTCTACCGGGCGAGACTGTCCTCGATTTTTGTGTTATAGAATTTTGGGCTTAGAAATTGTCCTCATTAACTTTACTCTATGAACGATGGGTAATGAAATATAGTTTCAACATAAAACTGAACTAGTTTATTTCGCCAGCACATCAGTTTGTGTTTAGAAATATTCAGCGTTGTACATATTTTGAAAATGAAATAAAATGAAAATCAGACGAGTATTTGCAACCATTCAGGAGCAAACTGAGTACCACCGTAAGGGAGGCATTTATGGTGATATTTGTTTTAAGAGGTGGAATATCGAGGTCATCGGCAATAGCTAGGAAATAAGTTATAACTATAAGTACTTGTAAAAGAAGCATAGCAACTGACGAAAAACCGCGAGGAGCCAGTGAAACCACTAAAATATGGGTGTAGAGTTTTTTAATTTTAGATCCACGCGAATTGGGGAGTGGGGGGCCTCATTTACACATAAAGTCTTGTTAAAATAACATAGGAATAGCTGTCAAATCGAAGCTAATTGCTTGAAGAGACTCCAAGATTCCAAATGTCCACCCAGATACAATAGAGCACCAATTGCAATTATGTTGATCCTACTAACACTTCCCAGTGATAACATACAGTAACTACTAGAGGACCCTACCTTCCAATGTATGTTTCTTTTCAAAGTTTCATGGTAGTTTCATATGTAAACGAAAGTAGTACCACCCAAACTAAATTCATAAAATGTATCATAATGTTACGTGCCACCCCCTAGCGGCACTTCCGTTAACTGGATTACGGTGGGTAGAAGCACAACACAAATTGTTCCTTTAAAGAAACGTATTAGCTTTATTGCGGGCCAGAAGGATACACCACACAATAGCAAATACAAGCAATTAGCATCTCACTCTAGGTCCCCTCTTGCTTGGAACACTTCCCTTTCACTTGGTCTTGAAGTTAATCCTCGCTAATAGGACCGGTGGCCTCGGTAGAAATACCTGAAACACCTCCCTGAATACGCAAGCTACAGTTATTTACGATAGCCAGTCACTCACCACAATATCTCTGTCGCACTAGGTAAACACACACTCTTCAAATACAGTCCCTCCGTAGGCTTCACACTCCTTCGCTGTCAAGAGAATCTGCTTCACTAGGGTTTCGCAAGTCACGTCACCAATAACTGTCGCTCAGGTAAAAGCACGCACTAGCTCAAAAACACTGTCAGTCCCTCGCTGGCCACGTCGCTCTTAAATAGCAGGCTGGTGACTCAATAAATGCTTCTAGAACCGTCCAGGATTGACGGCTTCTCGAGATTTCCATCACTGGCTGGGTCACGAATATTCTGAACCATCCCTTTGTCCTCGCAGCCCGTTGCGTAAGGCGCAGGTAATACGCTGAGGCAGAGCAAAGCCCGCGGCAGCTGTGACTCACGCGGCGAGGCGACGAAACAAACACACAGCCGAAACACCACCCCCTTCCTAAAAGGCTGATCGTCCCGATGAATCATTGGTCCGTCTGTGTCCCTCCGTAGGCTGCCAGGCGATCTCGATGCACGATCTTCATCTTCGCCCTCGGGCTCCGCTGGATCCTGTAGACGACATCGTTGATCCGTTCCACGACTCGGTACGGGCCCTCCCAGGACTTCTGCAGTTTGGGTGACAGGCCTTTCTTCCGTAATGGGTTGAAGAGCCAGACCAGGGCGTCCTCGTGGAAACCGCTGGCATCCGTCTGCTGATCGTATCGGGTCTTCATTCGGTCGGTCTCGATCCGCAGTCTCCTCCTTGTGAACGCGTGCACGTCCTCCAGTTGGTCGAACAGTTCTTGACAATATTGGCTTACCGGGACTGGATCATTCCCAGGTCGGCCGAAGGCAAGATCGACAGGTAGACGAAGTTCCATCTCAAACATGGCCAGGGCTGGTGTGCACCCGGCGGCTTCATGCACGGCGGCGGATTAGGCCAGGAGAAATAGTGGAAGATGTTTGTACCAATCCCTCTGGTGCTCGCTGACGACTATTCGGAAATGGTTCTCGATGGTAAGATTGAATCGCTCTACCATCCCGTCGGACTGAGGGTGTAGCGGCGTAGTCCTTGTCTTTCGGATTCCCAGCAGCTGGCATAGGTTCTGGAACACCTGCGACTTGAAATTCCTCCCTTGGTCGGAGTGCAGCTCCAGGGGTACTCCGTACCGGCTGACGAATTCCTTCACCAGGGTCTCTGCAATCGTCGCGGCTTCTTGGTTAGGGAGCGCATACGCCTCTGGCCATTTGGTGAAGTAGTCGCTGACGACCAATATGTAGCTGTTCCCTGGCTCGCTCAACGGGAATGGCCCACCACCATCGATGGCCACTCTCTCCATCGGGCCGCCCACGTTGTAGGTCTTCAGTGGACCCCTCGTCTTCGTCCTGGGCCCTTGCTGGCTACGCAATCGTGGCACCTCGCGCAGTGGTTCTCCACGTCTGCTCGGCATCCGATCCAGTAAAACCGCTCTCTCAGCTTCTCCATTGTCTTCCTTATCCCTAGGTGTCCCCCAGATGATCCTCCATGGACTTCCTTCAAGACTTCCTCCGTCATAGCCTTTGGTACAACGACTTGTTCCCGAGATGTCTTCCCGTCGGTGCTCTCCCAGGTACGGCAGATGAGGCCATCCCTTACAAACAGCGAGTCGCACTGCGCCCAGTAGGACTTGAACTTTGGACTACAGTCGCTCACAATGTTCCACCCGGGTCTGGGAACACAGGCCCTCTCCCATTCGGCTATCAGTCCCAGGTCATCATCTTCTAATTGTGCCCGCTTGAAAGATTCGCGGCTCCAGCTCCCTTGAAGTTCCACGGTAGTCCTTCGGCACTGTATCCCGGTTTTCTCCTCCCATCGGGAACAGAAGGTGCAGTCTTCGGGGCACGGTCTTCGTGACAGGGCGTCGGCGTTAGAATGCAGTTGGCCTTTCCTGTGCTGGATCTCAAATTTGTACTGTTGAAGCCTCTCTAACCACCGCGTGAGTTGACCCTCGAGCTGCTTGAAGTTCAGGAGCCACCGCAGGGATGCATGGTCGGTCCTGATGAGAAATTCTTGCCCGTACAGGTACTTGTGGAAGTGTTCAATGGTCTTCACGATGGCGAGCAGCTCCTTCCTAATGACGCAGTAGTTCCTCTCTGGCTTTGACAAGGCTTTGCTGAAGTAGGCTACTACTCTTTCCTCGCCGTCCACTACTTGCGACAGGATTCCCCCAATACCAAAGTCGCTGGCATCGGTATCGACGATGAACCCTGTTCCAGGTCTGGGTTAGGCCGGAATAGATGCGGTGCACAGAGCCTGCTTGAGTTTTTCGAAGGCACTGTGGCATTCTGCTGTCCACGTGAAGAGTTGGTCCTTCTCAGTCAGTCGATGCAGTGGTTTGGCGATGCCGGCAAATCCTCTCACGAAGCGACGGTAATAGGTGCAGAGTCCCAGGAAGCTTCGTAGTTGGGACTTGTCCTTCGGAACTGGCCACTCCCTCACAGCTGCGGTCTTCTCTGGGTCGGTGCGCACCCCTTCCTCGGAGACGATATGCCCAAGGTACTGGACCTGCTTCTGGAAGAGCTGACACTTCTTGGGGCTCAACTTCAGCTGGGCAGCCCGTAGCTTCATCAAGATCTCCTTCAGGTTGCTGTAGTGCTCCTCGAAGCTTCTTCCCAGAACGATGACGTCGTCTAGGTAGACCAGGCAGGTCTTCCAGTTTAGTCCCCTCAGAATGGACTCCATTAGCCTTTCGAAGGTCGCGGGGGCGTTGCACAGATCGAATGGCATGACGGTGAACTGCCAGAGACCTCTGCCCGCAGAGAACGCCGTTCCTCGCGGTCCTTAGGGTGGACCTCCACCTGCCAGTAGCCACTCTTCAAATCCAAGGTGGAGAACCATCTTGATCTTGATATGGTGTCCAGCGTGTCGTCGATCCGGGGTAGAGGCTAGCTGTCCTTCTTTGCGACGTCGTTCACCCGCCAGTAGTCCATGCAGAACCTGGTGGAGCCGTCCTTCTTCTTCACTAGCACGACCGGAGAACTCCAAGGACTATGTGATGGCTCGATCACCCCCTGCTCCTTCATTTCTTCCACCATCCGGTCGACTTCAGCTTGCTTGGCGAGCGGGACACGTCGGAATGGGGCCCTAATCGGTGCGCTGCCCCCAACATCGATTCTGTTCTGGACCAAGCTTGTCCTGCCGAAGTCTTTGCTCCCCACGGAGAAGACATCCTGGAATTCGCGTAGCAGTTCCCAAAGTTGGTGTGATTGTTCCTCGTCTAGATGGTCCTGGGATCCTTGGTACAGCTTCTGTAGTTCTTCTGGCAGGGCGCGCCTTCTTAGGTTGTCCGTCTGCAGGTGTCCGTCCGTCGTGTCTGTGATGCGGGCAATCCAGGTAACGGGCTCGCAGACTCCTAGGTTGGTGTCCCGGTGAACCGTAATGTCGTAGTCGTTCAGGTTGGACAGGTGGACGTACGGCCGAGACGTCGTGTTGATGAGGGTCTTGGCAATTAGCAATCCTTTTGTCAGGATATCCTCATATTTTGGCTCGATGACAGCCGCCATTCCCTCAGCAGTTCCGTCGACAATTACGGCAGCGCTGACCTCCGTCCTGGCGGGAACGATGACGTCCTCTCTCAGCCTTACTCGATGTGCGGTGATGGCCTCGTGTGCTGGTTGCAAAGCAAGTTCTTCACCTCCGTAGCGGAGAGTGTTGGTGCTCAGGTCCAAGATTATGTTGTTTTTGTCCAGGAAGTCCAGTCCGATTATCACATCGTTTGCTACATCAGCCACGAGCACTGGATGCCTCACCGCCCGCCGACCAATGACGAACTCCAGTGATGCTTCGCCATGTACCGGTGCGGTCTTTCCAGTCGCGGTTATTAGCTGGAGGTTCCTTTGTGTAGGTTGCACTCTCCACTTCGGGATCACGGTGGGATTAACGATGGTCCTCGACGCTCCCGTGTCGATCAGCATGGGCCAGCTCACTCCGTTGACGACTCCGTCGACCATCAGACTGCTATTGCCCCTCCGTAACTTCGTCACACGAACTTGGACTGCCGGGCCTTGACGACTGTCGCAAGCCAACCTTTGCCCCCAAGGCTGGCTAATACTCGTTTCCCTGGGCCGCGCGGTTTTCAGTCGACTGATTTCCCACCGGATACTCTCGGCGGCGGTGATCACCACAGTCCTTGCTCAGATGGCCTTGAGCGCCTCCATCAACTCATCGGCCAGGAGCTTAGTCTCGTTGGTTTTGGCCGGTTCGTCGACGTCTACTTGAGGCATCCGCGCGTGCATTCTAGATGCCTGTTTTGTCGTCTCGAACTCAAGTGCGTGGCTCAGCGCATCTGCCAGGGTCTTATTGCGCGCGAGTCGCAGCGCCTGTTGAGTGTCCGAGTCCTGTAGCCCGTCGGTGAAGGTCTGCGTCGCAATCTGTTCCAGAAAATCGGCCGGCGATGTTGGATAAGCGAGCCTCACGAGGCGTGCGATGTCCATCTCGAACTCCTGCAGGATTTCCGCGTTCTTTTGTACCCGGGTCCAGAGCTGCATCTGGTAGGCCTGTTGAATATGGCTATCTCCATATCGGGACTCCTTATGGGCGATTAGTGAAGCGTAATCCTGGGATCCAGTCGGGATGGCCTGAAGGACGTTAAGGGCGTCACCTCTCAGCGCTACAATGAGAGCTGTATAGTCCAGTGAATAGAGCAAAAAATGGGTGGTTACCTTACAAACGGTCCGGTAGTTCTAAATTTTTTATATGTTGTCTAGGATGGTTGGTAGGTGTTTAAAATCGAAAATGCACAATTTTCCCCCCTCCGCGCCCGCCGCCATATTGAAAAAATCGCCAATAATCGGCCTTTTCTTGATATTCTCGCCTGTATCTCCGTTTCGGTGCGTTTTATCGAAAAAAGGGTTCTAATTAATGTTGTAGACAATTAAATTTCCTATAATTTACGTTTGATATTTTGTTTCTAGAACTTACGGTTACAGAAATATTTACTTTGTTAAACAATAAAAAATCACATTTTTCAGATATTTTGTCAAAATTCTAACTTTGGAACGCTGAAATTCAGTTATGGCCTGGAGAGTGTGGTAAAACCAGGTACTTGGGATGATTTAGGGTATGTCAGTTTTAGTGGTGGTACCTTGCGGCCAACGCCAGAACTACGTTCCTTACTGAAAGGGAGAGCGGCAGACACTGAGTTTAAGAAGTTCACAATGGAGGGTCATTTCACTGTTCGAAGATCAGACAAGTTCTGGTCCGGTATTTGGACCGACATGACAATCGAACAAATGCTAATGGAGGATATGAAAATAGGGGGAGGATTAATCGGAAGGGGCATGTCTGAGAGCACTCTGTTGAGTGGGATGACCTGCCTTCAAAATATTGCTTATGAAATCGAGAAGTACAGCAACGTAACATCAACGTCCTCTGAGCAGCACGTGGAAATGAGGCCAACTAGAATGAGTCGTGACGCTCATGATGTGGGGATTCTATTTGATTGGTTTTCCAAACACCCACCCTTTCCCGAAACTAATTTAATCATCAACATTTACTCTGGCGTAGTGGGAAGTGACCAGGTTAATTGTCACCAAGCCCAAGTGGTAGGAGGTGCAGGGGTAGGAAAAATAGTTGGAAACACATTCGGAGAGGCGTCTTTTAAGAAAAAAGACAAAGTGATCACACTGATGTTCGATAAAAACTCAATGAAGGTGGGAGACAAGAAGTTATCTGTTGACCCACTCACGCTTTTTAACCGCATGTGTATAGCGAAACAATCAGAAGATGATCTGCAGAACTACCTATCGTATGAACTGGCACCATTCTCTATGTCTTTGTTTAATGAGGACGGTATGCGTAAAGGGACGAAATCATTATTACACACAGCTTTCTCGCCACTTCCACAAGACTTCCAACTTCCTCAACGTTCCATGGTCGTTATTGATGGAGGGTACCTTCTGCACAAAGTTGTATGGAACAGCAGCTTGACCTTTGGAGGAATTTGCCAGGGTTACGTCAAGTACGTTCGACGTCATTATGGCATCGATGTGATGGTGATTTTTGATGGCTACATTACAGATCCTTCTCATCAAGGGACCAAGACTGCAGAACGAGGAAGAAGGTACAAGCCAAACTCATCACCAGACGTGGTCTTTAACAAAGCAATTGTTAACACCACATCTCAGGATAAGTTCTTGGCCAATGAGGGGAACAAGGACCGATTTGTGAAGCTGCTCTCCAGTGAATTGCAAGCGTCATACATATCTACAGACCAAGCTTCCGAAGATGCTGACAGGTTGATAGTTGCCACAGCTTAACACCTCTCCCCCACGTACGACGCCGTTATCATTGTCGGGGAAGACATTGACCTACTTGTACTGCTGACTGGCACAACACCTGCGGTAAATAATGTTTACCTCAAAAAACCAGCGAGGGGAAAACATCCAGAAGCAATCTACTCCGCCTCCTCCTACAACTACAACTCCAAAGGCTGTATCTTGCTCCTGCACGCAATATCGGGCTGTGACACCACTTCAAACATTTTTGGGTTTGGAAAGAATAAATTCTGCCAACTTTTTACGAAAGACCCATCATTGCAGGAGCAGGCTAAGAGGTTCGAGGACCCTGCTGCCAGTCCCCAAGAAATTTCAGCAGCAGGGGAGAAACTCTTGATATCCCTGTATGGTGGCAGTGTAGAACATTCCTTGAACTCCCTTCGCTATAGCAAATTGGAGACTAGTGCCATTAAACTCAACCTGGCTAAACTACCCCCAACTACTGACGCAGCACATTTCCACTTTCTGAGGACATATCACCAGGTCATGCAGTGGATGAGGATTGACAAGGACCCTATCGATTTGGGCTGGTGTAGAAAAGCTGGAAGACTGGAGCCCATCAGGATGAGTAGAGACGCTGCTCCCCCAAACCTGCTTAACAACATCTCATGCAGATGCACAACTGGCTGTATGGGGGCGTGTGGCTGTAGAAAGGCGGGCCTAAGTTGTTCCGCCCTTTTGCAAAGTATGTAGTAGAGGAGAATGTAATAACAGGGAGGAAGTCGCCTCGACGACGAAGACGATCTACTAACTTCACTATTTGAGGAGGACAATGAAGACTCCGACTTCATTCATTCATCCCCTACAAAACGAGCGAAGCTCCTGTAAATCAGTTTTCTTTTATGTTCTTAGTTTATTCACTACTGGTTTTTGTAAGATTATTGCTGTATTTTGATCTTATTTTGTTTAAATAAATGAATCTTTAAAAATGTACTTGCTGTGTTGGTGGATTGTTTGGAATTGAACATCTCCTCTCACCAGTGGATATTTAAGTGAAATATAGTACCTGCCTCATTATAATTGCACTGTTACATGTAAGAAGCTCAAGTATGGTTGGTATTAACTAAAAATTCAAGCCATAGCTGGAAAATAGTTTGTGAATTTTCTTTAGATTAAATGTGGAGTCACAAAAGCGAAAAAAGCAATATACCCATTGTTTTAATTTTTATACTTACCCCCACTTCATATGGTTGGCTAAATAATGACATGCATTTTGTAGGTAATTAAATTCTCTACAAATTATATTGTGATACTTGTTTTTCTAGAATAGGCCATAACATAATTACAGCGTTCTAAAGTTATAATTTTGGCAAAATATCCGAAAAATGTGATTTTTTTATTGTTTAAAAAGTAAATATTTCCGTAACCATAAGTCCTAGAAACAAAATATTGAACGTAAATTGTAGGAAATTTAATTGTCTACAACATTGACTAGAACTCTATTTTCACTAAAACACACCAAAACGGAGATATAGGCGAAAATATCAAGAAAGTGCCAATTTTTTGCGATTTTTCCAATATGGCGGCGGGCGCGGAGGGAGGAAAATTGTGCATTTTACATTTTAAACACCTACTAGCCGTCCTAGACAACATATAAAAAAATTATAACTACCGGACCGTTTGTAAGGTAACAGTCCTCTATTCACTGGATTAGTAGCCTTTTCTGTGTTGTTCCAGTTATTTATGGAACAGGCCGCCTCGAACTGACGTAAGTATGTGCTCCACGGGACCTTTCCGTCGAAGGTTGGGGGCGTCACTCTGCTCTGTCCCGTTCCTGACGTTCCCGAAGTAACTGGGGGTGGGCGTCGACGCAGCTCGGCAACTTCCTCTCGTAAAGCATTGAATTTCTCCTCCACCCCCTCAGCGGGCGTCGGCGCAGCTCGGCAACTTCCACTTGTAAGGCGTCGAGCTTCTTTTCCACTGCCGTGACTTCCCCACGTAGGCCCTGTTCCAATTTCCTTTCCCTTTCCTGTAATTTCGTCAGCAGACACTCTTCCAGATTTTTCTGGCCATCCAGAAATTTGGCGGTTAGGTCTTCTGCTAGCTTATTCTGACCGTCTTCCATCTTCTTCAGGTCCTCTGCTAACTTCTTCTGGCTGTCCTCAAATTTGGAAGTTAGTTCCTTGGCTAACTTCTTCTGGCCGTCCTCCATCTTCTTCTGGCCGTCTTCCATCTTCTTAAGGTCCTTCTCTAACTTATTTTGACCGTCTTCCATCTTCTTCTGGCCGTCTTCTAATTTGGAGGTTAGGTCCTTGGTTAAATTCTTCTGGCCGTCTTCCATCTTCTTCTGGCCGGCCTCCATCTTGGTTTCCATGCCACTCAACTTTTCTAGCAATGCTGCCAATTGCGCCTCCATATTAGATGTTTGTCTTTTAAAGGGCGTGCACTCACAGGAAAATTAGAGAACTGTGGTAAAATGACCTGCTCGGGTTTTGAAACCAGGACCTTCAGGTGTTGTGCTTGTGCTTGAGTTCGTAATCCGGCTTCTGACACCAGTTGTTACGTGCCACCCCCTAGTGGCACTTCCGTTAACTGGATTACGGTGGGTAGAAGCACAACACAAATTGTTCCTTTAAAGAAACGTATTAGCTTTAATGCAGGCCAGAAGGATACACCACACAATAGCAAATACAAGCAATTAGCATCTCACTCTAGGTCCCCTCTTGCTTGGAACACTTCCCTTTCACTTGGTCTTGAAGTTTATCCTCGCTAATGGGACCGGTGGCCTCGGTAGAAATACCTGAAACACCTCCCTGAATACGCAAGCTGCAGTTATTTACGATAGCCAGTCACTCACCACAATATCTCTGTCGCACTAGGTAAACACACACTCTTCAAATACAGTCCCTCCGTAGGCTTCACATTCCTTCGCTGTCAAGAGAATCAGCTTCACTAGGGTTTCGCAAGTCACGTCACCAACAACTGTCGCTCAGGTAAAAGCACGCACTAGCTCAAAAACACTGTCAGTCCCTCGTTGGTCACGTCGCTCTTATATAGCAGGCTGGTGACTCAATAAATGCTGCTAGAACCGTCCAGGATTTACGGCTTCTCGAGATTTCCATCACTGGCTGGGTCACGAATATTCTGGACCATCCCTTTATCCTCGCAGCCCGTTGTGTAAGGCGCAGGTAATACGCTGCGGCAGAGCACAGCCCGGGGCAGCTGTGACTCACGCGGTGAGGTGACGAAACAAACTCACAGCCGTAACAATAATTATATTTACAACAGCGTTCATAGAGCAAAGCACAACTTCTAGGCCCTCCACTAACACCCTTATTGTCCGCCTCGTTGCGTTCTTGGCTGTCGCCGCAGAGGGCCGGGTTCGATTCCTGGCTCTGCCAAGAAATTATATTCTGGTCTTAGGGCTATAACGGGATACACTCATCCTCGTGAGGTAAAACTGTGAAGAGGCGGGTTCGATTCCTACCCCAACCATACTGGAAGTGATTTTCCATGGTTTCCCACTTCTACTCCAGGCATGTGCTGGGATGGTACCTAACTAAAGGCCAATCCTACCCAAACCATACTTCAATTACAAATACACACACTAGTACAGACATTACAGTGACGCAGGTTATCAGACTAATTCCGCGCACACATACACACTTAAGTACACGGAGCTACATCACCACGATGTCGCAATGCTACTGAAGTGAATTAACAACAACTAAACACCTACTAGCATTGTTCTCTATAGTACGAAATCAATATCTCGAAAAGCTAGTGGAGTTATGGAGTAGCTGTCAAGAGATTCCATCGTCCGAGCTCCTGGCGGAGTATACAGTAGCATTGGACAATTCGATGGCTGCTCAATTGGGACACATGGATGTCAACGATGCGATGTGCTTCACGTCTTAACGTGGGAGTTTTAAGTGGTATCCAAGTGGCATGATGTAACCCGCATTGCCAGCCAACAATAGATTCATTTAACTTTTCTTACAGTTACACCTCAATTTCCAGCATCTCTGGACCCCTAATAAAACACCGAAATACTTCCGACATGGTTGGTTCTAGGGCCTTTAAACGTGGTTTTCGGGTCCCTCTGTATGTTTGTTATTTATACAAATCTACAGATTCTCCGAACTTAACCAAATTATATGTCTGGAGTTGTTTCTTGCATTGCAAGGCTTAAATGAGCCTAGAATAGTCCTTCTACGATAAATTCGATATTTCGTCTATGCGCCGAAGGGAATGGAGAGGGCTGTCCAAATTTCAAGTAAACAGTGTTCCCTGCAGGTTTCCAAAAGTTGAGAACGTAAAATTTGGTTCAATTCGGTGAAGCAGTGTAGATTTGTGCCAAAGGGCCTAAATCTAGGGAATGGAGAGGACTGTCCAAATTTCATGTTGACGGTGTGACCCGCAGGATTCCTAAAGGTAAGTACGTAAAATTTGGTTCCGGTCGGAGAAGCGGTGTAGATTTGTGTAAATAACAGACAAACAAACCAACATTCAGCTTTATATAATAGATAGATATAGATGACCTCGTAGTTCCTCACCTTAAAACCTCAATAACTAACTAACGAACTAATAATAGATACAGACATGTATTCTGTAAGCCGAATTTAGCATTACTTACCTAATAGCTACAGTTTGCTAACCAAGGTCATGTTTCGTAGTAGCCAGGGAGGTTGTAAAGGAATATTAAAATCCTCCTTTCCCAATCTACCTGCCAGAGGACACGATGGCGCAGCGGTCAAGCTGTTACCAAGGAAGACCGGATGTGTTTCGCGGTTAATGCATGTGAGATTTTCGAAGTGAAATGTCACGTCTGTGGTTCGGTTTCCACGTAAAAAATATGTCCCGTAGCTCATGAACGCCGGAGTAACGGTCACCTAAAACTACAAACTTTCTTCGTTAGCATACCGGCCTACATCTTCTCGCACAGCGTATTTAAATAAAATCTCCCCTACCGCAACCAATGCAAATACACATACATACAAAAAGTTGTCGATGAAAAATGTTAAATCTTTACATTTATGTAAATTAAAACACACGAAGAACATAAGTGAGAGTTCAAATGAGGCTTCATCGTTAGCGATGTATACGTTAAAGTACAAAAGTAGTTATTATGCTAATTATTGTTGTTTTAAGGGGCGAAACAGCGAGGTCATCTGTCCCAAGGTACAAATCTGTTAAATACGCCAAATCTAAAGATACACAATATGTGCACACAGGGCCGGTCTTAGGGGTGTGCGACATGTGCGGTCGCACAGGGCGCCAACGTTTTGGGGGGCGCCAAAGGCAAGATAGGTAAATGCGAGTTCGTCAAACAAAGAAGGGGATCAGTTTAAAAAAAAAGTTCAACTGGTGCTATCTCTCACGACTGAAAACCCTACGCGCACCTTAGACCGTGATGGACCGAAGTTACAATCAGTGAAATAGTGATTAGCAAACACTATATCTTTCTCTCCCTTGCCTTGCCTTGACTTTCCACTATCGCGGAAACGCAACCCGGCTCGACTCCTGGTCCCGGCACCAACCCAATCGCCCTTCGGCAGCGCTCGGGCATTTACGTGATATTTCGGTTCGGTTCGCTGTTGTAGCAGAGCTGTAGCAAGGCGAAGGAGAGAGAAAGAAGGCGAGGATGTCAGGGTGAGAGGGGAGTGAGGTTGGAGAAAGGGGTGCGGGTGTGGCACAAGCTGGAGACAGAGTCAAAGAGAAAGAAATCATAACAAACGGCATGTGTGGCTGGGCGAAGTCGGCGTCGACCCGCTCGTAGATGGCAGGACGTATTAGCACAATACACGGGAGTGTTATGGCCCTTTATAATTGTTGTTCATTCGAGTGCGTGCTATGGATGGTTTAAAGTCGGGACGTAGAACGAGAAACCCTACAACAATGGCCTCCTCCGGTAAAGCTAGTGGATCTGCAAACAAAAAAACGAAGAAGAAGAAGAGGACAAGAAGGCAGCAGAAGCTTTTAAAACATTCGTCCGACCTTCAACATCAATAGACGGGAGATCTTCTCAAACAAATCCTACTGATCAGTCCAATAATGTGACAATCTGATCATTAATACTTTGACAGAAATAGGGTTAAAGCTAGAGGACCTTAGAGTACAAGGCTTTGACAACGGCGCGAATATGAAAGGTAAACATAAAGGAGTTCAAGCTCGCATTGTAAAATAGTTCCTGCACGCAGAACATGTTCCATGAGGTAGCCATTCCTTAAACCATGTTTTATCTGATTCAGCCGAATGCTGTCCTTACTGCGTTACTCTATTTGGCATTATTCAACGCATATATGTTTTATTAACGTCGTCTCCTGGCCGGTGGTCTATTTTGTAGGCTCACATTTGTAATTTGACTCTAAAATACTTGAGCGACACTCGCTGGGAGTGTCGCATAGATGCAGTGAGGCCTCTTAGATACGATACGACTGGGGTAGTGGCAGCCTTAAAGACCATTAAGGAGAATCCTGCTTTTGATTCGGGGCTACGCTATGAAGCTGAATACTTGGCGAAAAAAAATTGTGACATTCGAATTTGTCGTTGCTGTTGTAGTATGGTACGACATTTTGTTTCAAGTAAACATAGTTAGCAAAGCCATACAAGCAGAAGCAATTGATATACAAAAGGCGTCTTCTTTCGCAGAAGGTTGTATCGCGTACCTTGAAAAATATTCCCAAGAAGGCTATGAAAGCGCTATAACTTTGGCTAATGAAATCATTGCGTCTGTGTCTCTTGAGGTCGAAGAAGGTAGACGGAAAAGGAAGACTAGACCCACTAAACGGTTGAATGAGGAAGATGACTCTGACCAAGTCATCGAGTCAGGCACTGAGAGTGACAGTTCTGAGTCAGAGTCGGAGCCGGAGCTGACAGAGGCTGAAGCTCAGGCTAAGGTTAAGCGCAAACAAGTGAAGTTTCTTTGACAAACTCCTAACGGTAGCTTTAAAGTCTGTAAGGAAGAGATTCTTTTTCTTTAAAGAGCATTCCGATAAGGGGGATATTTGTACGATCTAAAGGCACTGCCTGGGTCTATTAAAGATAGTAGTCCACTCATGGATCATTGCTTGAACTTGCAAAAGCAGCTTTCCAGTAGAAATAATGATTCTGACATAAGTGGGATGGATCTATGTTCTGAGCTGCAACATTTGAGCCCTTGCGAACCACCAAACGTAAAAAACCTCGTGCTGCGTTGCAGTACATTTACAGCACGAATATGATTGACGTATTTTCAAACGTCGAGGTAGCTTTGCGAACTCTCTTAACCTTGCCGGTAACTGTCGCTTCGGTTGAACGTAGCTTTTCAAAATTGAAGTTGATTAAACCTACCTGCGTGCTAGAATGGGCCAAGAGAGACTGTCAAAACTTGCTTTAATTTCAATAGAGAACGATGTTGCGCGTTCACGCGATTTAGCCAATTTGCTTCAGTCGAAGCAAGGAAAGCTCCCTTCTCATAAGGTTTTGGGTTTTAGTGTGATTTTTCCTGTGTGCCGTAGTCGTTTGAATTAGTAAAGCTTGATTCCTGTAAGTGTATTTCTCCAGTGATTTTGTTATGTTGACATTTTGCATCACAATAGAAAAAATAGTTGTTGTAATATGTTACGCATCACATATTAAGTAATAAAGTCCAGTATTTTTGCATCATGCGAGCATGCAGCTGATAATTTGTATGTTACCTTGACTATCCCCTTACTACAACGCAAGTAAGGCATGTTCAAGTAATATAGTAAATGGGTAAATGTACTTTAGGTTCATTTTATTTAATTTCAACCAATAACTCGGTGCCTTGCCTTTGCCTGCATTTTCTTTATATTTTCATGATTCCTCTTTATGATACCGCATAATATTTGCCAGAATTAGGGAACCCGCCTCGCACAGAGAGGCGCAAAATCGAATTTCGCACAGGGCACTGAAACCCCTAAGACCGGCCCTGTGTGCACACATCAGTAGGTAGTTGATACAAACCAATGAAATAGCAAAATATGCTGTTATTGAGGGAAGCTTTTTTAATCAGTCCCGAAAAATATAGTCGGAAATTGAATTTTAAATAATTAGTATAGAATAATCAAGATAACATATCTTAATGAAATGATAACTCGATCACTGGATGGTATTTAACATACAGCAAAACATACGGCACAGTTCATATCCCCGCCGCTAGATGGGGGCTTCATTCATTCCATCCCTGACGCGGTCGGTCGACGCTTTGTACAATACACGACCTGAAAACAGCAGGCGGTGGATTTTCATTTTCATTTATTACAGTTTTACCGGTACTTAAAACGTATTCAAACTAGAGCGAAAGGGGGCGGTGACCTTAAAATATAATTTTAACTACGATACAAATTTCTATCTTTTCAAATGAGTCTTACGGTTCAGTCAACGTATGAGGTTAACAACGCTGGGCACGCTAGTTCACCAGAGCCAGAAAGGACACGGTTCACGCTGATGATCATAAAACCATTTACTAACCCATAGCACCAACTAGAATTGGTTTTCTCCCATGTATGGTATACATGCTTCTTTATATGTTACTTTTTTTAAATCATGGTTTGGCCCCTCGATCTCCCCACCTCCGTGGCTACGTCACTAGTCCAGCCGCTGAGTGTCCGGCTCTGACGTTTGGCGATGGTGGGAGAAGAGGGGTAGTGATAACAATATAGCCAACTTACGGCAGTGAGAAGCTGTTAATAGAACCTTGAAACTAGACATCATTGTAATTCTTCTCTAACATATTCACTATGTAACGTGGAAGTCCCACACCCCATTTGCAATTTTATGTATCATTATTTTATTCCGACATTTTGCGGTTAGAAAACCTACATTCTTCGATAGCAGTGGAATTCCGCCTATGTTGGCGAAGTCGCTTACTACCATGAATAATTTTGTCACCTGTACCAATCAGCGGTTTTCCCGGTCAGCCGGTCTTAAAAGTTAGGTCGATGTTGCCAAGCTTCTCTTCTGTAGTCCAGTTGCTCTTTGTGTTAGTGCAGGTTTGTTGTTTTATGTTCGAACCTCACTATTATGTGTTAGAAAGCTGTATCATAATGATGTTCATTATAACACCGTTTTTCATTATGATACAGTTTCTCCAGCCAATCAAAGCTCGTTCATTGACCAATTAGGTAACGATACCTTCGCGCATGCACTCAAAATCCAACATGTCGGACATAAACACAACATCGAACTATAATACATTACCGACATGGAATACGCACCGTCCATATGTTCGCGTAAATAAACTGGCAAATATGAGACAAGAAATAGCACTGTACCGGTATCTTAATATCCCCAAAACCAATTTCTACACAGCGCGTGGTTTTGACACGACTTCAGTGACAGTTTTACTGAATACTGGTGCGCAATCTGAACATATGGTATTGAAGCACACAGAGCGCATGCGTCGGTTGTCCAGAGAGCTTGGACAAGAGAGATATACTACCCACCGCAGCACCCGATCACAACATTCTACTGTAGTGACTGAACAGATATTAGTAGGGGAGTGAGGCCGATTCTAACGAGTGTCATGGCCGCCGCGTTAGTCCAAGCCAATATCTCGTGAACCCATGGTCAGATTTTAACAAATGACGTGTCATTGGACTCGGGCTGACGTCCTCTTTGCTGTGGACTACTCGTTATATTTTTGGAAAATTTTTGAAAATTTTTGTTTTCGAAAGTTGGTGATAGTTTGAAAACCAAAGATGATAGAACGTTATGCCATGGCCCAAACGAATGGTCTTTATGACCTTTATTTTCTATAGTAAAACTTTTTTATTTTTTATGTTTTTTTAAACACTCGAATTTTGAAAATCCTATATTTTGGAAGCTAGGAAGTTTACAAAAAGGTTTGTTTGACGTAAATTAATGGTCCCTATGCCCCCTACCCCTAAAATAAATTTCAAGTCTCTAGAGGAAAAAATTGTGTTTTGTAAGTAGTGGGATGGGGACAGAGCTGCTTCCAAGAGTAAGTGGTGAGCACCTGCGACCTTGGAATGGAAGGAGCCATGCTAGGATGGCGTGCTTGGATTCGTTTTTTCGTCTCGTCGTGCTCTTTACGGGAATGTAGGTGTCGAAAAGGTGAAATGCTGGAAACACGGTTTTTTGGGGGAAAAACCTGATTTTAAACTTTTTGCTATATCTCGCGAACCAATCATCCTAGAGGCGTGTTCGACAGGTCCAAGGACTCGGGGTGACGTCCTCTCTGCTATGGACCACTCGTTATAATTTTTAATAAAATTGGAAACTCGATTTTGGGGTAAACACGTGTTTTTTGTGATTTTGCCGATATCTCACGAACCAATAACGCTAGAGGCATGTACGACGGGTCCAAGGACTCGGGGTGACGTCCTCTTTGCTACGGACCACTCATTGTAATTTTAAAAAATTGGGAAACTCGATTTTGGGGTAAACAGGTGTTTTTGTTATTTTTGCCGATATCTCACGAACCAATAACGCTATAGACGTGTACGAGGTGTCCTAGGACTCGGGCTAACACCCCCTTTCAAATGTGGTAGATATTTTTTTCCAAAAAATAATTCACAAAGGGCCTAACGCCATACATGTTGAAAAAACCTGTTTTTTATTCTTTACCAGTTTATAATGTTTATGAAGCGTGGTTGTTGAGAGAGACGATACGGCTGGGTGTGTGTGTGTTTCAACGAACCTGTCGCTAACCACAAGGACCATGCTTAATAGAACAATCGCTATTTCGACGGGTCGGTGTATGACAGAGCGAGGGTGCGTTTTTTCACACATTTTACCTTTAACGTGTAAACGGTAATGAGAACTTGGTTCTATGTTGATCGAAGCGAGTAGAGAAAACAAACTTGCAGACGAGCAGGAGGTGAAGGTCATTTGAGCTTATTGGAAGGCGTTGATCTGACTAGACAACAGGTGCAATGGAAAAATGACAATGACGCTTCAAGGTGAAATAATCTGACCATTGTGGTGGCAGGGAAGAGCGAAAGGCATGTGAACACATGTGTGAAACCACAGGCACGCTAAACCAGTGACATCCTGTCTTGCTTCGTACGTGACAAAATGCAAGTCCATGTGAAATTTGATCTACCACAGGTGTTCGCCTGGGACGTTAGATGTCCACGTGCGCGATAACTGTTAACAAGTTACATCCTGTTTTGCTTCGTACGTGACAAAATGCAAGTTCATGTGAAATTTGATTCGCCACAGGTGTTCACTTTGGGCGTTAGCTGTCCACGTGACCGATAACAGAATGTTCAAAGCGTGGGAAAAAATGATTATACATGCAACGTAGCATATATAAAGACATGTCGTTATCATTTCCACTCTCACTTGGGTGGACTACCTTTGAACACACTGCGTTGCATGAAACCCCTGGTCTTGTTTAACAGTTTTGGTGTTGGTGGAAAATACTTAACCTTGTTGTGGGGTAGGTATTTATTTATTCATTTATACATGTATTGATTAATATATATATTGACAAGCAATTATTTATTGATTAGGTAATTAATGATTTTATTTATTTGTTTGCAGATAACCGGCATACCTTACATGTCTGAGGGAGAAGAAACCATTGCACTTTTGAACCCACTAGAAGGGAAGAGCAACAAGTCACTGCAAGTAAAGGTGAGATGATTTTTTTAAACTAACTTGTTTCATTTTTTTGTTTTATGTTTTATTTTATGAAATGTATGTTTTAACCTGAATTTAGGTATTTATAGCGGTCTATTTTATTTATTTTTAGAAACTTGGAAAGAATAGTCTTACCGCCGTAGCAGTCGCTGAAAAAACCAGAAACGCACTAAAGCGAAACCACTGCCAAAGAGTGAACTGTTTAAAACTCAGGTAAGTCCAACTTAAAAATGCTATTCCATTTTACCACTACTGAAAACTCGTAGACAAAAAAAAATTCATTACCTGTACATGACTGGGACAATGATTGCTTTCTTGATTAATGGCTATGTTGTTGTTGTTGACTGGGAAAAGTACAAAGCCATGTTGGATTTTCTAAAAATAAAAATAATAAATTTAATTTATGGGTGGTTCCCTATGGACTCAACGAATATCCACAGGTTTGAACATGATAATGTGAACAAAATGACATGACATTCATTTTGTTTATATATTGGTTAAAGGGAGGGTGGGGGAATGTAAATGACTGTAGCTTTATAAAAAAGAAAATAAGTACATGGGTTACTGTTAGTGCCAACATACAGTTTATTTTTAATGGTGTTTTGATATATTAATGCCAATTAACGTTAACGTTTTATTTACAAGTATTGATTGATTGATTGATTGAGTGATGGGTTATTTTGTTTGCTTTTAGGTGTCGTCATGTGCCATTAACGTAATGAACAGACAGTGAACAAGCATGCATTATGCTTTAAAGTACTCCGTGCTCTTGTGCAATGTTAATAACTTACAATAAGAAAAAGTTTTATTATAACACATAGCGTTAGTACCAAATACAACAAGTGAGCAAGTTGGTTTACCACGTGGGTTAAATTTGAAATCAGAACATGATCGATGGTTAACATTTGAATCCTGGCCTGTAGGCTTTTTGTCGACGCATGAACTTGCAAAAGCCGTTTTTTTTTTACTTGAACCGAGAAGATGTGGTGCGCTGTGTGTTTTGTCGTATTGAACTTTCACACTGGGAAGAAGGGGATGATCCCTTTAGAGACCATTTGCGATGGTCTCCTCACTGTCCTTACATGCTTGGAAAGCAAGTGGGTAACCTACCCGTGCATTCATTTTACCGAACCACAAGGCCTTTGGCCGCTACTTACGTTGCTGAATCACAAATAAATAATAATAATGATGTATTACCAGCCAACGGTAGTGTCGATATATGTGGTCCATATGCCATAGACAGTGTTGAATTGGCGTGTGCTTTTGAAAAATTGGGAGTTTGCAAGACTAAAGCACTAGCACACCCAGAGTACAGCTCTGTTGAAAAACGTTTCGAATCTTATAAAAATGTTTGGCCATTAATATTAAAACACCTTAGCAAACAGCTAAGTGAAGCTGGATTTTTTTATACTGGTGAAGGGGATAAAACAATATGTTTTTATTGTGGATTTGCTTTAAAGGATTGGCAAATGACTGATGACCCTTTTGTGTAACACGCTCGTTGGTTACCAAACTGTAAATACATGGTGTTGCTTAAAGGTCAGGAATTTATGAACACTATTCGTAAAGAAAAAGTGATTGCAGCACAAGACATAAAAGTGCCTTTAGAGTTAGAGCACGCGGAGCAAATACATAAGGCTGAAAGAAAAGACTTGTGTTACGAACAGATACAAAAGTGTGACCAACAATTATGTAAAATTTGTTATCAAGATGAACTAGGTGTTGTATTTTTACCCCGTGGACACATGATAGCCTGTGTCAAGTGTGCATTATAACTTAACACTTGTGCTATATGCAGAAAAGTAGTATCTGCTACAGTTAGGGCATTTCTTGCATAACTAGTATAATTTATTCGCCATGCATAGTGCAAAATCCTTAATTGCACAATATTATTAAAGCTGTTTTAGAGTGTAATAGATATGCTTTTGTTTTGTTTATAGACTACTACAATGAATGTTTTGAATGCTGTGGGACAATCATGTGGCTTAGAGACAAAGAAGCTCAGCGAATTGCCAACGCATATTCCATTCCGCATTATCAAGATTCGGTAATTGAAAACAGCATATGGTGATCGTGTACTTTGTGTATGTGAAAACTTTGAGACATTTCTGCCTATACGGTTTAATGATATGTCGGAGAGTGTTTTTGATGAAGTCAAAAATGCTGTGCAACCTGTACACTTAATTTATGAAGGTTTTAAAAACAATAGGTGCATGGTCCGTTTTAATTAAATAAATAAATAATGTGAAATAATAATGGAAAATATAAGTAATGACAATATACTGAAAAAGAAAGAAAATATGTGTATAGAATAGTAATGTTTTAGTGTTTAGTGTTGTCTTTAAAAATATTATGATGAAACCAAAAAAAATGTATATAAAGTTTGTAAATAAATGCAAAATGATGTTACAATGCTGTTTTATTTTATACAAAGTTAGTATATTTAACTTTGCAGAGTATACAAGATTATGACAATAAATGCACACTGAATACAAGCCTTTCTCACTTTACAATAGTCTGTTATAGTTTTAAACAAAAGGCTTGTTGTAGATCATTTTATAGCAATGTCCATTCAATGTTGTTTTCGAAAAGTGGGGAAGCCGCAATGGTTGTATTGACATAAAAACCTTATGGTTATTACTATTTAGTCACTTTGATCCCCTTGCAGATCAAGAGCAGATGACCTAGTTGTTCCACTCTTTAAAACGACAACAACAACACTACCTCTTGCATAGTTTGTAATGTTGATGGCTCTTGCGACGTGGAAGATGGATTAAAAATAACTTTGAGAACAGGGGTTAAACGTTGATCATTAAACAATGCACTATTTTGAGTAGCAATATGGTTTTCTTGATTTTTTGTCGACGGCAACTGTGTTTCATGCGGTACACTACATTGATGATCACTGACACTTAAAACCTCACTATTTTTACTTTTTAGGTCACCACGACAATGTTTGGAACGTTGCTGTGAACAACGCCAGATAACAGTTCCATTTTTATTGGTTCGTTTCACAATATATGAATATCCTTTATAGTATGCGTAAGGCTTACCATACCTAGTCACTGATACTTCCATATCAACTGTCAAGCATAGACTAAGCTCTAGTAAAGTCAATTTTGTAATAAGAATACTAGTTTAATGTGAGAGCAAATATGGATCCAAAGAGTTCAGGTGAAAGTGAAAGCAAATAAGCAAATATTAGAAACAAGAGTTGGGGTAAAAGTGGTCGCAAAGTGGTAGACCCATTACACAATAATTTCAGCATGACGAAGCTCTTGTTCAATTTCTTTGATTTCCCAATCGTGACCGATATGCCCAGCTTGTCGTAAAGCATGCAATTGTCGAAGCCGTTGAATTAGCTTACTGGGTTTGTTCCAGTATACAAATTTAACAAATGGATTTTTAGGTGTAAACAAAGCATTACCATTATCATGATCATTATCATCATCATCATGATCACCATTATCATCATGACCATCATCACTGTTACTATATAGTCCTTTTTGATCCTCTTGCAATACCACTTTATTTATAGTCGAGTTGATTTTGATAGTGTTGAAGGTTTCTTGGACGTTGACAACTGTCCTAACATGACGTTTTGAGGACATGATAAGTCCTTTTGAACAAACACTGCACTATCTTTAGCCGCAATATCGTTTTCTTGAACTTGCTTTTTAGCATTTTGATAATTGTTTGTAAACAGTAAGCGTGGTTCGTTTCGAGCACTACATTGATGAACACTCACACTTAAAACCTTTCCATTTTTACTTTTCAGATAGCCTCGACATTTTGTTGACCTCTCTTTTGAGCATCGCCAGAATATTATTCCATTCACATTCTGGCGATTATAGTTATAGGAGTAGCCTTGATAGAGTGCACGTAGCCTACCTTTGTTGGTTGTAATAAGTTCCATAGTAGTAACTGACCTGTCAGTACGATGTCCACACTACAAAGGTTACAACTGTTTTGCTGATGGAGTGACCTACCATAAGCTTATATATTGGCTTATGTGTTGGCTTTTTGTGTTGGCTTTTGTGTTGGCTTATGTGTTGGCTTTTTGTGTTGGCTTTTTGTGTTGGCTTTTTGTGTTGGCTTTTCGTGTTGGCTTTTGTGTTGGCTTTTCGTGTTGGCTTTTTGTGTTGGCTTTTCGTGTTGGCATTTCTTGTTGGCTTTTGTGTTGGCTTTTCGTGTTGGCTTTTTGTGTTGGCTTTTCGTATTGGCATTTCGTGTTGGCTTTTCGTGTTGGCTTTTTTGTATTGGCCTTTCATGTTGGCTTTTTGTATTGGCTTTTCGTGTTTGCTTTTGTTGGCATTTCGTGTTGGCTTTTTTTGTATTGGCCTTTTATGTTGGCTTTTTGTATTGGCTTTTCGTGTTGGCTTTTTGTGTGGGCTTTTTGTGTTGGCTTTAGTATTGGCTTTTGTATTGGCTTATTTGGCAAGTTATTTGTGTCAATGTATTTAGTGGATTTTTTCCTTGGTGTTGGAAAGTAGTTGAAAGAGAGGGAATATTTGAAGACTTAATCTCAGCTCACTAACCTAACCTAACCTAACTTTACCTAACCAAACCTAACCTTTCAACTCTCAGATGTTAATTAAATTCTGTGCATAGTCGAGTTGGAACCCAAGACCTCAGGGGTAAAAAAACAATTATTTTTGACGGCTTATTTTGTTAACTTATTTTAATGGCTAACCTAACTTTACCTAACCTAACCTAACCTCAGCTCACTTTGGATATTACTAGTAAGTGTTCATATCCTCTGCTAGGTAGCATGGTAGTAGTACAGGTAGTGCTCATAGTTACTGCTAGGTAGCGGAAACATACTTTGCATGTTGCATGTGACACTTGTGAAGTTTAACCACATGCAAGACGTGCTTGTATAAGTTCTCTATTTAAACTCAATATACAATTAACCACTAAATGTTCAGAACTAACATGTATAGCCATGTTTAGGGTATATAGGAGACCCTTAGCAAGAAAGGCTGTCTAACCCACGAGTGTACAGCCTTGTCATACGCAGTAAGCACCTGTTGGCAGAAAACAACAACAACAACAATTTGAGAAAGCCAACAACATATCCATTAATGTATTTAAAGGAAACAGTTTTTTGTTGGCTTTCTGAAATTGTTGTTGTTGTTGTTTTCTGCCAACAGGTGCTTATTGCGTATAACAAGGCTGTACACTCGTGGGTTAGACAGCCTTTCTTGCTAAGGGTCTCCTATATACCCTAAACATGGCTATACATGTTAGTTCTGAACATTTAGTGGTTAATTGTATATTGAGTTTAAATAGAGAACTTATACAAACACGTCTTGCATGTGGTTAAACTTCACAAGTGTCACATGCAACATGCAAAGTATGTTTCCGCTACCTAGCGGTAAATATGAGCACTACCTGTACTACTAGCATGCTACCTAGCAGAGGATATGAACACTTACTAGTAATATCCAAAGTGAGCTGAGGTTAGGTTAGGTAAAGTTAGGTTAGCCATTAAAATAAGTTACCAAAATAAGCCGTCAAAAATAATTGTTTTTTTACCCCTGGGGTCTTGGGTTCCAACTCAACTATGCACAGAATTTAATTAACATCTGAGAGTTGAAAGGTTAGGTTAGGTTAGGTTAAGTTAGGTTAGGTTAGGTTAGGTTAGGTTAGGTTAGTGAGCTGAGGTTAAGTCTTCAAATATTCCCTCTCTTTCAACTACTTTCCAACACCAAGAAAAAATCCACTAAATACATTGACACAAATAACTTGTCAAATAAGCCAATACAAAATCCAATACTAAAGCCAACAAAAAAAGCCCACACAAAAAGCCAACACGAAAAGCCAATACAAAAAGCCAACATAAAAGGCCAGTACAAAAAAGCCAACACGAAAAGCCAACACGAAATGCCAACAAAAGCCAACACGAAAAGCCAATACAAAAAGCCAACATGAAAGGCCAATACAAAAGAGCCAACACGAAAAGCCAACACGAAATGCCAACACGAAAAGCCAACACAAAAAGCCAACACGAAAAGCCAACACAAAAGCCAACACGAAATGCCAACACGAAAAGCCAACACAAAAAGCCAACACGAAAAGCCAACACAAAAGCCAACACGAAAAGCCAACACGAAAAGCAAACACAAAAAGCCAACACAAAAAGCCAACACATAAGCCAACACAAAAGCCAACACAAAAAGCCAACACAAAAAGCCAACACATAAGCCAATATATAAGCTTATGGTAGATCACTCCATCAGCAAAACAGTTGTAACCTTTGTAGTGTGGACATTGTACTGACAGGTCAGTTACTACTATGGAACTTATTACAACCAACAAAGGTAGGCTACGTGCACTCTATCAAGGCTACTCCTATAACTATAATCGCCAGAATGTGAATGGAATAATATTCTGGCGATGCTCAAAAGAGAGGTCAACAAAATGTCGAGGCAATCTGAAAAGTAAAAATGGAAAGGTTTTAAGTGTGAGTATTCATCAATGTAGTGCTCGAAACGAACCACGCTTACTGTTTACAAACAATTATCAAAATGCTAAAAAGCAAGTTCAAGAAAACGATATTGCGGCTAAAGATAGTGCAGTGTTTGTTCAAAAAGACTTATCATGTCCTCAAAACGTCATGTTAGGACAGTTGTCAACGTCCAAGAAACCTTCAACACTATCAAAATCAACTCAGACTATAAATAAAGTGGTATTGCAAGAGGATCAAAAAGGACTATATAGTAACAGTGATGATGGTCATGATGATAATGGTGATCATGATAATGATAATGATGATGATGATAATGATCATGATAATGGTAATGCTTTGTTTACACCTAAAAATCCATTTGTTAAATTTGTGTACTGGAACAAACCCAGTAAGCTAATTCAACGGCTTCGACAATTGCATGCTTTACGACAAGCTGGGCATATCGGTCACGATTGGGAAATCAAAGAAATTAAACAAGAGCTTCGTAATGCTGAAATTATTGTGTAATGGGTCTACCACTTTGCTACCACTTTTACCCCAACTCTTGTTTCTAATATTTGCTTATTTGCTTTCACTTTCACCTGAACTCTTTGGATCCATATTTGCTCTCACATTAAACTAGTATTCTTATTACCAAGTTGACTTTACTAGAGCTTAGTCTATGCTTGACAGTTGATATGGAAGTATCAGTGACTAGGTATGGTAAGCCTTACGCATACTATAAAGGATATTCATATATTGTGAAACGAACCAATAAAAATGGAACTGTTATTTGGCGTTGTTCAAAGCAACGTTCCAAACATTGTCGTGGTGACCTAAAAAGTAAAAATAGTGAGGTTTTAAGTGTCAGTGATCATCAATGTAGTGTACCGCATGAAACACAGTTGCCGTCGACAAAAAATCAAGAAAACCATATTGCTACTCAAAATAGTGCATTGTTTAATGATCAACGTTTAACCCCTGTTCTCAAAGTTATTTTTAATCCATCTTCCACGTCGCAAGAGCCATCAACATTACAAACTATGCAAGAGGTAGTGTTGTTGTTGTCGTTTTAAAGAGTGGAACAACTAGGTCATCTGCTCTTGATCTGCAAGGGGATCAAAGTGACTAAATAGTAATAACCATAAGGTTTTTATGTCAATACAACCATTGCGGCTTCTCCACTTTTCGAAAACAACATTGAATGGACATTGCTATAAAATGATCTACAACAAGCCTTGTGTTTAAAACTATAACAGACTATTGTAAAGTGAGAAAGGCTTGTATTCAGTGTGCATTTATTGTCATAATCTTGCATACTCTGCAATGTTAAATATACTAACTTTGTATAAAATAAAACAGCATTGTAACATCATTTTGCATTTATTTACAAACTTTATATACATTTTTTTTGGTTTCATCATAATATTTTTAAAGACAACACTAAACACTAAAACATTACTATTCTATACACATATTTTCTTTCTTTTTCAGTATATTGTCATTACTTATATTTTCCATTATTATTTCACATTATTTATTTATTTAATTAAAACGAACCATGCACCTATTGTTTTTAAAACCTTCATAAATTAAGTGTACAGGTTGCACAGCATTTTTGACTTCATCAAAAACACTCTCCGACATATCATTAAACCGTATAGGCAGAAATGTCTCAAAGTTTTCACATACACAAAGTACACGATCACCATATGCTGTTTTCAATTTCCGAATCTTGATAATGCTGAATGGAATATGCGTTGGCAATTCGCTGAGCTTCTTTGTCTCTAAGCCACATGGTTGTCCCACAGCATTCAAAACATTCATTGTAGTAGTCTATAAACAAAACAAAAGCATATCTATTACACTCTAAAACAGCTTTAATAATATTGTGCAATTAAGGATTTTGCACTATGCATGGCGAATAAATTATACTAGTTATGCAAGAAATGCCCTAACTGTAGCAGATACTACTTTTCTGCATATAGCACAAGTGTTAAGTTCTAATGCACACTTGACACAGGCTATCATGTGTCCACCGGGTAAAAATACAACACCTAGTTCATCTTGATAACAAATTTTACATAATTGTTGGTCACACTTTTGTATCTGTTCGTAACACAAGTCTTTTCTTTCAGCCTTATGTATTTGCTCCGCGTGCTCTAACTCTAAAGGCACTTTTATGTCTTGTGCTGCAATCACTTTTTCTTTACGAATAGTGTTCACAAATTCCTGACCTTTAAGCAACACCATGTATTTACAGTTTGGTAACCAACGACCGTGTTGCTCAAAAGGGTCATCAATCATTTGCCAATCCTTTAAAGCAAATCCACAATAAAAACATATTGTTTTATCCCCTTCACCAGTATAAAAAAATCCAGCTTCACTTAGCTGTTTGCTAAGGTGTTTTAATATTAATGGCCAAACATTTTTATAAGATTCGAAACGTTTTTCAACAGAGCTGTACTCTGGGTGTGCTAGTGCTTTAGTCTTGCAAACTCCCAATTTTTCAAAAGCACACGCCAATTCAACACTGTCTATGGCATATGGACCACATATATCGACACTACCGTTGGCTGGTATACATCATTATTATTATTTATTTGTGATTCAGCAACGTAAGTAGCGGCCAAAGGCCTTGTGGTTCGGTAAAATGAATGCACGGGTAGGTTACCCACTTGCTTTCCAAGCATGTAAGGACAGTGAGGAGACCATCGCAAATGGTCTCTAAAGGGATCATCCCCTTCTTCCTAGTGTGAAAGTTCAATACGACAAAACACACAGCGCACCACATCTTCTCGGTTCAAGTAAAAAAAAAAACGGCTTTTGCAAGTTCATGCGTCGACAAAAAGCCTACAGGCCAGGATTCAAATGTTAACCATCGATCATGTTCTGATTTCAAATTTAACCCACGTGGTAAACCAACTTGCTCACTTGTTGTATTTGGTACTAACGCCATGTGTTATAATAAAACTTTTTCTTATTGTAATTTATTAACATTGCACAAGAGCACAGAGTACTTTAAAGCATAATGCATGCTTGTTCACTGTCTGTTCATTAGGTTAATGGCACATGACGACACCTAAAAGCAAACAAAATAACCCATCACTCAATCAATCAATCAATCAATACTTGTAAATAAAACGTTAACGTTAATTGGCATTAATATATCAAAACACCATTAAAAATAAACTGTATGTTGGCACTAACAGTAACCCATGTACTTATTTTCTTTTTTATAAAGCTACAGTCATTTACATTCCCCCACCCTCCCTTTAACCAATATATAAACAAAAATGAATGTCATGTCATTTTGTTCACATTATCATGTTCAAACCTGTGGATATTCGTTGAGTCCATAGGGAACCACCCATAAATTAAATTTATTATTTTTATTTTTAGAAAATCCAACATGCCCTTGTACATTTCCCAGTCAACAACAACAACATAGCCATTAATCAAGAAAGCAATCATTGTCCCAGTCATGTACAGGTAATGAATTTTTTTTTGTCTACGAGTTTTCAGTAGTGGTAAAATGGAATAGCATTTTTAAGTTGGACTTACCTGAGTTTTAAACAGTTCACTCTTTGGCAGTGGTTTCGCTTTAGTGCGTTTCTGGTTTTTTTCAGCGACTGCTACGGCGGTAAGGCTATTCTTTCCAAGTTTCTAAAAATAAATAAAATAGACCGCTATAAATACCTAAATTCAGGTTAATACATACATTTCATAAAATAAAACATAAAACAAAAAAATGAAACAAGTTAGTTTAAAAAAATCATCTCACCTTTACTTGCAGTGACTTGTTGCTCTTCCCTTCTAGTGGGTTCAAAAGTGCTATGGTTTCTTCTCCCTCAGACATGTAAGGTATGCCGGTTATCTGCAAACAAATAAATAAAATCATTAATTACCTAATCAATAAATAATTGCTTGTAAATATATATATTAATCAATAAATGTATAAATGAATAAATAAATACCTACCCCACAACAAGGTTAAGTATTTTCCACCAACACCAAAACTGTTAAACAAGACCAGGGGTTTCATGCAACGCAGTGTGTTCAAAGGTAGTCCACCCAAGTGAGAGTGGAAATGATAACGACATGTCTTTATATATGCTACGTTGCATGTATAATCATTTTTTCCCACGCTTTGAACATTCTGTTATCGGTCACGTGGACAGCTAACGCCCAAAGTGAACACCTGTGGCGAATCAAATTTCACATGAACTTGCATTTTGTCACGTACGAAGCAAAACAGGATGTAACTTGTTAACAGTTATCGCGCACGTGGACATCTAACGTCCCAGGCGAACACCTGTGGTAGATCAAATTTCACATGGACTTGCATTTTGTCACGTACGAAGCAAGACAGGATGTCACTGGTTTAGCGTGCCTGTGGTTTCACACATGTGTTCACATGCCTTTCGCTCTTCCCTGCCACCACAATGGTCAGATTATTTCACCTTGAAGCGTCATTGTCATTTTTCCATTGCACCTGTTGTCTAGTCAGATCAACGCCTTCCAATAAGCTCAAATGACCTTCACCTCCTGCTCGTCTGCAAGTTTGTTTTCTCTACTCGCTTCGATCAACATAGAACCAAGTTCTCATTACCGTTTACACGTTAAAGGTAAAATGTGTGAAAAAACGCACCCTCGCTCTGTCATACACCGACCCGTCGAAATAGCGATTGTTCTATTAAGCATGGTCCTTGTGGTTAGCGACAGGTTCGTTGAAACACACACACACCCAGCCGTATCGTCTCTCTCAACCACCACGCTTCATAAACATTATAAACAGGTAAAGAAAAAAAACAGTTTTTTTCAACATGTATGGCGTTAGGCCCTTTGTGAATTATTTTTTGGAAAGAAAATATCTACCACATTTGAAAGGGGGTGTTAGCCCGAGTCCTAGGACACCTCGTACACGTCTATAGCGTTATTGGTTCGTGAGATATCGGCAAAAATCACAAAAAACACGTGTTTACCCCAAACTCGAGTTTCCCAATTTTTTTGAAATTACAATGAGTGGTCCATTGCAAAGAGGACGTCACCCTGAGTCCTTGGACCCGTCGTACATGCCTCTAGCGTTATTGGTTCGTGAGATATCGGCAAAATCACAAAAAACACGTGTTTACCCCAAAATCGAGTTTCCAAATTATAACGAGTGGTCCATAGCAGAGAGGACGTCACCCCGAGTCCTCGGACCTGTCGAACACGCCTCTAGCATGATTGGTTCGCGAGATATAGCAAAAAGTTTAAAATCAGGTTTTTCCCCCAAAAAAACCGTGTTTCCAGCATTTCACCTTTTCGACACCTACATTCCCGTAAAGAGCACGACGAGACGAAAAAAACGAATCCAAGCACGCCCTCCTAGCATGGGTCCTTCCATTCCAAGGTCGCAGGGGCTCACCACTTACTTTTGGAAGCAGCTTTGTCCCCATCCCACTACTTACAAAACACAAATTTTTCCTCTAGAGACTTGAAATTTATTTTAGGGGTAGGGGGCATAGGGACCATTAATTTACGTCAAACAAACCTTTTTGTAAACTTCCTAGCTTCCAAAATATAGGATTTTCAAAATTCGAGTGTTTAAAAAAAAACATAAAAAATAAAAAAGGTTTTACTATAGAAAATAAAGGTCATAAAGACCATTCGTTAGGGCCATGGCATGACGTTCTATCATCTTTGGTTTTCAAACTATCACCAACTTTCGAAAACAAAAATTTTCAAAATATTTTCCAAAAATATAACGAGTAGTCCACAGCAAAGAGGACGTCAGCCCGAGTCCAATGACACGTCATTTGTTAAAATCCGACCATGGGTTCACGAGATATTGGCTTGGACTAACGCGGCGGCCATGACACTCGTTAGAATCGGCCTCACTCCCCTACTGATATTTATGAATATTTATGTTAAAACATATAATATAGTTATAATTATCGTCGAACATAAACAGTCGTATGCAACTCGCCTATAATGGTAATTAAGACGCTCGTATGGAAATTATAAAACTCGCATACGCTCGTTTTATAAAAATACTCGTGTCTTAATTATAGCCATTATAGGCTCGTTGCATAATGTACTATTATTGTATTGTGTGTGCACACATACCGGTTAACTGTGTGTAAGTATATTACTTTAGTAATATGGGCAGCGGTTCGTCAGAATTCATTTAAAAATATGTGAAATATTTTATGTAGTCCACGTTGTTTTATATTTCGCGGAACAGAACCGGCAACGCCGTCTCCCTCCCTCGTGAGAAATGTCAGAGCCGGACACTCGGGCTCGGCGGCTGGAGTTGTAGCATGACGAATGAAAGAGAAAGTGAGAGGACTCCTCAAGTTCAAGCGCGCCCCGCCCGGCAGAGCTAGAGTGGGCAAGTTCCACGCTGCCGGTCAGCTGGTCTTAGGGATAATGCCAAGGGAAACGAATTACTTTGTAATTGATACTCTTTTAAAAAGTAATTAGCGATTACAATTAAAATAACCACGGCAGGGCACGATGGAAAATATAATTCACGGATAAGTAGGCTACTACGATCTCCATTACATGTTACGGAATGCACAGATTCCTGGAGTAGGCTCTACAGACTGTTACTTTTGTTGTTTCTTGTTGTGGCAATTTAGTTTCCTCAGATTGAGAGACTAAAGAAGGTGAATTTGTGGGTCTGAATCTAATTAATGAACATGGGGGAATGGCAGAGCGGCCCTTGAGAGCACTAGTGACACAGTTGAGATGGCTATCCTCAGAGGGAGTGATGCCTATGTGGTGATTACCTAATTCCTCAATGAGGGAAATAAATTGGGCCATGGGATTGAGCGCGTTAATTACCGCTTGCCTGACTGATTTACAATGGCTAATACCAATAGGTGGGTGGATGAGGACCATCGTGGTCTGAAGGTTAATGCCATTGGGTGAAGCGTACCACAGCTCTTTCTCGAAATCAAATGTCAGGAATGAGACGTGGCCCGGTGAGGGAAGAGGTGAGCTAGAGAGTGAGGAATCTGATTTTGATGAAGCTGGTTTAAGTGGAACGAGTATACCATCTCGTTTTTGGGTAGGCCCATTCGGAATTAGTGTTTTTGAATTGACAGGGGTATAATTTGGGCTTTTAAGGTCATCAGTAGGGCTAGGACTTTTAGGTGCTAAAAATCGGGAAAATATTTATTTTTTATGTATTAAAAATACTTGAAAATTTAATATGTGACTAAAAAGTAAAAATATTTTAATATAATTTAATAAATAATGTTATTTGGTTTTACGTCCCTTTTAACAACCCTGGCTTTTAGAGACGCCGGGGTGCCGGAATTTTGCCCCGAAGGGGATCTTTAACGTGCCAGTAAATGTACTGACACGGCTCCCTCGCATTTACGCACCCTCAAATGCCAGCTGACTGCGCCAGGTTTCGAACCTGCAACCTTGGACTCAGCAAGCGAGAACGTTACCCCTGAGCCACGCAGCCAGGCAATATATAATATAATTTAGTTGATTAATGTAAATATAAACAATATGCAGTACTCACGAATGCAATTTATTCTATGTCTGACTGACTGACTGCTCTAACATTACAATAAACAAGGAGATACATCGTCAGGTTGTCCATCACAAATGACCGACGATTATCGCGAAACACTTATTCTGAAGGCGCAAAACTGCGGCAATATGTTTCTTGCCCTGGAGGTGTTGTGTAACTTGAGATTGCTGTTCAGCCTTTATTGCTTTCCCACATGGTTGGCAGAACAGAATCAGAAGTAAAATTATCTTTAAATTCTGCAACATACTGCTCCAGACAATAAATTGTAGTTGTTTTTACTTAAGACATCGTAAAACTGACTTACACTTCACAGTGCCAGAAATGAACTGCATGTGAGTGACTCTGGTTCCAGGTAGCTGGGGAGGGGGAGGTCTAGCACGTGGTGCAATATGGCTATCGACAAGGAAATCCCCGACTTCCACAGTGAGTGGCACGGGGCGACAAGTTAAGAATAACACAGTTGCAAGCTCACATACGCTCTGCATGAAGATTAGATAGCCCACAGGTTCTTCTCCGATGAAGTAACACACAACAAAAATGCAATAAACTGAAAGATCTAGCATACTGATATAAACAAATGTAAATATTATGTCTTTTTTGTGCTAATAAGTGAAAAGCAGGAATTTATGTATTTATAGAAAAAATGCTAAAATATGTATTTACATAAAAATATTTATTTACCTAAAAATCCTAGCCCTAGTCATCAGGGTCCTGAGTTATCAGGAATATTATGCCCGGGTACGTTAATGTGCGTGGTTTAGTGTCACTGCGCGACATGTTTGTGTTCGTGAGTGTATAAGTGCGTGTAATGAGTAAGAGGTAATGAGAGATAGTGGTCAAATACCTTGGTCGACCAGAGAATAAGGAAAGAGAAAAACAAATTTACCAGTCACTCAAAGTTATCCAGTTTAAATACAGTTGGAGCTGTGACGTTCAGTGCGCTGATGAAATTTGAAATAATGAAATAATTAATTATTGGCTGCTTGGTAGGGTGAAGGGATGAGCTAAACTTGTATTAAAACTCGAGGGAGACAGGAGTTGCTTGACTAGGATGGTTACAGGGTTGGTATGGTGTTGGATATTTGAATGGTAGAGGAGTGACTTAATCTGCACTGTTACTACGAGGGATGCAAATTAAGCCTATAGGAACGTAGTGGAATGGCTTGCAATATCGAAGTCGAGGCGATAGCGTGGACTAGACTTAGTAGAAAGGCTGGCAAGGCTGGCGGATCATCGATTTCGTCAATTGGCGTTAGAAGACGGAGCTGGGAGCAGTGGCGTGCAGTTTGCTTGGATGCTGGACTCGGAATGATGATGGACAAAACAGTAATATTAACAAAGAAATATGTTTGAAGTAGGCCTACACAAAACATAAAACGCTGATGTACACAAGACACAATGAACTGAATTTAAGAACTGAAAGCAGAGAAAATTCAATTTAATTCACACAAATATCTCACACAGTAGTTTCCCCCGCACTTTTCTATGACCCGGTTCGACGGAACAACAGGACACGTGTTGGACATAATCGCTTTCAGTGACTCTAGCGGCGGGACCACGAACTACCCTTCTATAATGGCGGAGTCCTCACACTAGGTCCTTCTATTCGTCATGCTTGTAGTACAAGCCATGTGCCGCCTCTCTCCCCCATATGACGTATACGCTTTGTACAATACACGACCTGAAAACAGCTGAATGCCTCCTTTTCAACGAGGTCGTGAAATTCCAATACATCCATCAAGTTTGCTGTTCTACAGTATTGTTGTTGATTCAAGACAACAAATATACGGAAAACAGGGTTGTTATAGAAATCAGCTCACGGTCTTCCACGATTAGTTTCTATAAATTTCGATGACATGCAAACCTTACGTTTCAAAGCGTCAGCACTGTGAGTGATCTGGCTGCCTTCAATAAGGAAATAGTAATTTACACTTAAGTTGATAATGAATTTTAATTTGCTGAAATATATATATTTTTTTAGTCGTTTACCCTCCAGGTTGGTGGAACCCACGGACTCAGCGAGGGAACTCACCACTACCGCCTCTACGGGCAGTGTCCTAGAGCTGGGAACATCGAATCGGAAGGGATACAACTGGTGAGGTGGGATTGGCATCTCGCCCAGGCGGCCTCACCTGCAAAGCGAACAGGGGCGTCATGAGGGAAGGTAAGGGATGGTTAGGATGGATAGACAAGGAAGAGGGAAGGAGGCGGCCGTGGCCTGGAAGAAGGTACCATCCCGGCATTTGCCCGAAGACGAAGTGGGAAACCACGGAAAACCACTTCGAGGATGGCTGAGGGGGAATCGAACCCCCTCTGCTCATTCGGGCCACCCGAGGCTGAGTAGACCCCGTTCCAGTCCTCGTACCACTTTTCAAAGTTCGTGGCAGAGCCGGGAATCGAACTCAGGACCTCCGGGGCGGCAGCTAACCACGCTGACCGCTACGCTACGGAGGCGACTGCTGAAATATGAGAGATAAAATACTTGTAACGACCACTATTTCACTAGAGCGCTACCTGATATCCAGAAGGGTAATTGTCCAGGAGTGGTGAACCTGGATTGTACGCATGCACTTCGACAATATATGTAATTTTCATGAATTGCATACCTTCTTTCATGTTCTGGGAGTCATTACCAATTGAAATTACAATCCATTATCACTACTGCACTGGAAATATGTGCTAAATTACGTAGTTAGTTAGTTAGTTAGTTAGTTAGTAAAAAAATGGTATTCTGCCCGAAGGCAGGTCAAAGCCTCCGAAGAGGCTACTCCAGCCGGAGTTTACGTGCGGTAGGGTGGCCAGTGCCTTTTCGCTCCTCCATATGTTGGCCAGCAGCGCGCAGTGCCTCGAACCGGCATACCATCCAAATTCCGACTGCGCCCAATGTTGCTTAACTGCGGAGTTCTCATGGGATCCGGTGTTTCAACAAGGCTAGGCCATTGGCCAGTTAGTTATTGTTGATTTAAGTGCCGGAACAGCGAGGCCATCTGCCCCTAACTAAATTACGTAAATAGGCCTACGTCTTTGTTTCTTGCTCATTTAATGGCAATTGCAATAAATGCCATGTGCATCAGGACTCTTCAACTGTTAGCGATGCGCACACATTGACGTTACATTACTGTTACCAACATATGGGAAACAAAATACATCTGGAAATTATGTGAGAAAGCATTAGGGCCTAATTGGCAAAACGATTGGTCTGGAAAAATTTAATTGATGTGTGAGTTCTCCCACTGTGCGTGACAAACACCAGGGGAGTAGCCTATATACTCGTTTATTAGCTAACGCGACCGATGGGGCCACGCTACCTAGGAATTAGACTATTGACCTAGGCAAAATACATTGGTCAGTATGCCTTCCTTCGGAGGGGAAGTGTAGCCGGCGGCCCCACGTCATAGATCTAGGGCATGAAAAAGAGCCTTCCACTAACTACACTTATGTGAAGCCACAATTTGTAGGTTTTAATATTGTTAAAGCTCTATTAGTTCCAACGTTCGCCGCCAGGTGCTGACTGCGATGCCATCTAGTAGCCAAGTCCGCAAGCTATGTGTCGTTGACGGTAGCATTTGGTAGCAAAAGTAGGAACTACTTGAAATTATTGTCTGCAGTCCTTACTTGAATTAAAACAGATAATACACACTAATACAGCCATCACAATTAACACCGGTTATCAGACATATACTACTCACACCCAAAGTACACGGGGCTACATGACCGCGTTGTCGTAGCCCCTAAACTAAGTAACCAACCAACCAAAATACATTGGCCTGATGAGTAGTACCGTATGCGCGGGAATGACAATAGTGTATTTGCCCCATTTTATTCATCTATTTATCGTATGGCTTTTAGTGCCGGGAGTGTCCGAGGACATGTATTCACGCGTATTTTGGTGGACAGAACTGCAATTTTATTATATAAGTCGTGACCTAAAACGGTCATGCGGGTAGGCTGTAGACAGCGGAGCAGAAAACATCTACATTACCACAGCATGTACACAACTATTCATCATCATTACAAATGGAATTTCATCTAATTTAAGTGGAAGGTTCAGCACTCCTGAACTGGTACCCTTCAAAGGACGCACCTAGTTCGTAACCCCCACTTATACATCTATACATTTAACAACAACCACTGGAAGAAACCATATAATCCAAACAGTTTAGAAAGTTGACATGATATGACGAGTAGCCTACCTGTAATCAGTGAAAGAGGACTGAATAGTCCAATAGACTGGATTCTCATTCCCACTGCCATTAACGATGATTTGCAAGACCGAATACGAAATCCTGCCGAGTGAGGTTATTTTTGTTAAGAGGCTTGAAGAACTGAAGAATCTTCAAATGATATCCACACTAATATGCAGACCATTCACAACTGAGATAAATATTTCATCAAATAGACTTATTTGGGACTTTCTCACGCACTAAACGTTGCTCCATGGAACCATCACATGTGTTCCAGACATGGACATTATATTTGGAAGACGGATATCTTAGAGAAAGATCTCGCGATAGTCATAGTACAATGGCGATCCTAGCGGTAAGATCTTTCAACGATGTAATCCAATCACAGCCGACCCGATCCGAGTTGTGAATCAGGCATTTGTTTTAAAAAACGTCAGCTGAGCATGCTGGAAGGTAGGCCAATAGCGGGAATGGATGTTATTAGAGTGTAACCTATTATCACCTGCCATTCAGTATATATGTGCCTTAGGCTGTTCGTAACATAATTAATACATTTGTGAAGGTTATTTAAAATACGGGAAAGCTTTGTTTTAGACGCAATGTAAACAGATAGCAAACACACAGCACCCTCTGTTGACTGATGAATAAAGCATACTAAAATAAAAAGTTCAGTAAATTCAGTACCGTACCATTTACGCCTGATTTAGCCTTAGCTAAGCAAACGATTGGAAGAAATAGATAGAAATGTGACAGATCTGAGGCCATCGCCCCACAATACCTGAAAACAGCAAAAAAGTCAACTCTGAAATTATTCCACAGTTGACTACTCTTGGGATTGGCCATCCTCAGATATGATCAGCTAATCAAAGTGTAAGGACGTTCAACAGTGGCAAACGTTAGCTGGGATAAGAATTAACGCACCTGAAGATAGTTATGTTAGTTATTGTTGTTTTATAAAGAAAGGGACAGCGAGGTCATCTACCCCTAAAAACACGCCTCAACTCGAACAACATAGGACATTTTTTTCTATCTGGTTTTATTTCCTTAATATAACAGCCTAGGCTTTCACGGCCGGCGTCCATAACTATGTTCATGTTGTCCGGGATTGTAGCCCGTGGTCTAGACAGGATGTTATCTCCCGACGTTTCCCCGGAAAAAATGCGTCCGGCGTTATCAAGGGTCCGCTCCTTTCGTTAGTCAGCAAAGTCTGAAGATAACATCCTTTCTGGACGACGGCCTACAAGCCCGGGCAACTTGAACTTGAACATAATTATTTCCTAACAAGGCGCATACGGCTGTAATACTATATATATATATATATATTTTTTAGCGTATGGCTTTTAGTGCCGGGAGTGTCCGAGGACATGTTCGGCTCGCCAGTGTTGTAGCTGCTTCGAGACGGACACCCAATGGGTGAGCTACAAGTACCGTTGGGGAGGAAAGTTGGAAGGGAGGGTCGAGGAGTTGGAAGGTAGCGGCTGTGGCCTATAGTTAAGGAGCAACCCCGGCATTTGCCTGGAAGGAAGATGGGAAACCACAGAAGACCATCTTCAAGGTTGCTGGCGGGGGGATTCGAACCTCCTCGCCTCCCGGATGTGAGCGACTGCCAACAGTCATGCCGCAACGACCACGGCTAACTCACCCGGTAATACTATAATGATTTAGTAAGTTGTTATGTGTTACGGTAATTTGTCAGTGAGAAAAATTAATTGGGCTATTGAAGCCAATGGCCATACGATCGTAAAATTAATAAAGAAAAGAACGGAAGTAGGATATAGGAAATTCTGGTGGTAAACTTTGGTTCTGTACAGCTCATCACAAGATTTCTGTCTTTGTCTACACCGCTGTGGCGATATAAGTTTTATGAAATTTAGTACTTAGTACAACAAGTGAACAAGTGTCTCTAAAATTCTTTATTCATTGTTTATTCGTCTGTTTCAACACATACTGTATGATGGGAATTGTTTAATGAAACCTACTTAAAGGTCAATCGACGTTATTCTTTATACAACAATCACATGGCATGATAACTGTCGCAATATTTACCTCAAAGCATACACATTTTAATTTCCTGCCTCAAAGATGCAAGTGAAACAAGATATTCAGTAAAGAACATATAGCCTACTTTCACCTAAATGCATGGGTATTGCTATAACTCTTTGTCCTTTTCAAGGAGTATAATTGAATTTTGGTTGTAGTAGTTCGTTGAAATACAACGTGTTATACGGATATTAAACATGAATATGAGGTGCCCTTTGCTAGTGCTACCTCTGTACAAAATTTCATTCAATTCGGTTTCACCATGTTTGAATTGATATTGTGAATCGATTTGCACACATACATGGCCGCTATCTGCAAACTATTGGGCTGATGACCGTGTAGTTCAGTCAAAAGATGCTTCCCACAGAAAGGTATGCTGTTGCAAAATTTGGTAGAGATCAAAAAATTAGGTTGGTCGTAATTTGATTTAAGATTTTAACATTTGGTTGGACGCCATTCCGTTTCCGTCAAGACGGCGGCGATATAAAACATGATTCTGAGGTGCCCTTTGCTAGTGCTACCTCTGTACCAAATTTCGTTCAATTCGCTTTTACCGTGTTTGAAATGATAGGGGGAATCGATTTGCACACATACATGGCCGCCATATGCAAACTATTGGACTGATGACCTTATAGCTTGGTCAAAAGATTCTTCGTACATAAAGGTATATTGATGCAAAAATTGGTAGATATCAGATGATTAGGTTGGTCGTAATTTGATTTAAGCTTTTAACATTTGGGTGGCCGCCATTACGTTTCCGTCAAGATGGCGGCGATATAAAACATGACACTGAGGTGCGCTTTGCTAGTGCTACCTATGCACCAAATTTCGTTCATTTCGGTTTCACCGTGTTCGAATTGATAGGGGGGGGGGGAGGGGGGTGGAGGCAAATATTCAGAGTACACACACTCACACACAGACTCACACACAATTTTTCGCCCTGTGTTGATCTCATAAGTCTACTTTCATTTTTTGCAAAAATTGAAAGTAGGCTAAAAATGGGCCTCTATCTCAATATTAATAAGACTAAAGTCATGACAGCTACAGTTAAATGGGGAAGAGATAGAGGGAGTGGAGGATTTTATCTTCTTGGAAGCCAAAATTAGTTACAGTGGAGATTGCGGCCCTGAAATTAAGAGACGGATTTCGCTTGGACGAAGCGCCATGTCCACAATCTGGAGGAGCAGAGATATCAGTTTGGCTACCAAATACAGATTAGTCAATGTGATTATAAGTTACCCACTCTTCATGTATGGATGTTAGAGCTGGACACTGAAACAGGCAGACAAAAGGAAGATCGATGCTTTTGAGCTCTGGTTTTGGCGTAGACTCTTACGAATACCATGGACTGCAAACGTCACCAATGAGACAGTATTGCCATTGGTCGGCAAGATTATGAAGTTGCGGTTAGCATTTTTTGGCCACGTTATGCGATCAGATGCATTGGAAAAAGCAATCATGCTAGGAATGACCATCGGTACAAGAAGACCAGGTCGCCAGTGGAAACGTTGGTTAGACACCGTTAAAACAGATTCCAACCTCACCCTGGAACAAATAAAAGGAAAGGAAGGAAGCTTGTAGTTTAACGTGACCGTTAATCTGAAGATCATGAGCCACGGGACCTCCTTTTTACGTGCAATCCGAACCACAGGTCATGCCATTTCACTTTGAAGACCTCACATAGATTGACCGGGAATCAAACCCGGTTCGCATTTGGAACAACTAAAGGATGAAGTGTGTTGCAGGACAACTTGGAGAGTGATGATCCACAGAATCGCCGATGGTCAAATTCGACTGAACGGATGACATCATACAAATGCACAGTAAGTCCGGTATATGGAAGTTCTTGTTTACGCAAATGTTGAAGTGGAATCTATGTAGGCTACGGCCAATCGGGTAATTACTGTATTACGTTACAGTTCGTATGAGCTTTACTTCCATTCATTTGTAATCTTGGTATAGATAGAGCAAAATTCACTCCTTATTTCCTTCCTCTTCTTATTCATAAATAGGGGGCGTGGTGGCGCAGCGGTCAAGCTGTATGCCTCTCACCAAGGTGGACCGGGTTCGATTCCCGGTCAATGCATGTGAGATTTTTGATGTGAAATGCCATGTCCTGTGGTTCGGATTCCACGTAAAACGGAGGTCCCGTGGCTTATGATCGCGAGATTAACGGTCACGTTAAACTACAAGCTTCCTTATTCATAAATCACATTAGTTCTAGGTATCTTGAAGTTACGGCAGTAGTAGTCAGAGTCTATCCTTCAATAAAGAAGAGCTCTCCCGCTAGTACATAATTAATTTAATTTGCGCATACCGTGCATAAGTAAAGTGCAGAGTTTAAGCAACGCCACCTAGACTATAGTCTCACTTTCACAGAATTGCGTCAGAGATACTTCTCTGCGCTTGCATGTCCATACTTGGTATCTGTCGCATGGGCCACCCATTGAACTATAGTACAGTATCTATAGTTCAATGGGGCCACCACAAAGATTGCACATGCATAGTTCATCTGGTTGATGGTAGATGCCTCTCAAAGCGCGCAAAGCGCGCAAAGCGCGTCAAGATAGTCTTAGCTTGCCACGGTGGGTGAGTGGTTATCGTGTCGGACCACCAACCCCAAGCTTGCAGGTTCACTCCTGGCCGTGGTAAGTGATTTTTGAAAGGCGGCAGAAATTACGACACGCATGTCATACGATGTTGGCATGTCAAAGAACCCATTTGAATTCAGTGGCCTTGTTCATAATGGCAAAATTAATCTCGGGAGTTTCCGCCAACACAAAGTTCCTCATTTCTCAACTAGAAAGCGCTATAGTGTTCAAGGAGCATAGATATCTAACCTCCTTGACTTTTATAGTCCTTCAAGGAACAACGAAATTCGACATGCAAGCTACCCTCTGGGTGTCAAATAACAAAGCTTGCACCCGGCACCCGTGGCCATACGATATTATTATTATTATTATTATTATTATTATTATTATTATAGCTCATAGGATCCTTGCATCCAGTCCCGTGAAGTCATGCTTAGCATCCGGCTTGTAAAATTCATCCCAAATGGCATTTCTCTTTGCGGTCATGTTACGTACGAAATCTCCATATTCCGGTGTGGATCGCAGGAGCATCTACATCTGAGTTCTAGCATAAATGGAAATTCCTCTGTCACGACATACACAAGCCACGAATGCGTGAACTTGGATATACATAAGGCTCTTTTCAGATACATTGCCTTGATCCTCTCCAGCTGTACCAGGTGTCTGTGCCTGAGATGTGCCCAAATATTTTCCGGGCCACATTGCTATTGGTGCTAGTTTTAACCAAAATAATCATATTGCAGTACATAAACTAGACGGGATGGCGTGAAGATTGAAAGGCATAGCCTACGGCTCTCTTCAGTACATGGCTTTAATCCTCTCCACTTCTAAAAGGTGTCTGTAATTTACGTGTGGCCAGACCATATCGTACTCCCGCCCCAGCGGAAGACTGCCAAAAGTATCCTGACGGCCGGGAATTTATGGCATCTACTATGCATGTGGCACGGAGAGGCGAAGACCCTCTCACAGTCACTGGCGGATCCTGAAGGTTCCAATGAAGGGATTCCTACTATCAAATCATTTTCTTCAGGAGAAACATTTAATGACTTTGAGTCATTATGTAAAACAGTAAATATGACTAAAGGAAAGCGTAATAAATGTGCCATCTACTGTATTTTGGAATGAATGTACACACATCAAAAAAAGTTTTGCATCACCTCGGTTCCCAGATCTCCGGCATATAGACGTTGACTGTGTATATTGTATCAAAGATATAGTCCCTTTGACTGTTCATAGATGTCACTAAAACTGCTCAAAGATGTAAACAACCATGCATGAGCAGGGCCTATTAGACGGAGGGGGTACGACAGCCGATCAGTTCCAGTCATTCCACCAGGACGAAGGTACGCTGCTCATGTTGTCTGTAGTTCTACCATGCCTAGAAGGTCAATACCGCAGTTCGATCGCGTCCGCATTGTTACTTTGTGTCAAGAAGGGCTCTCAACAAGGGAAGTTTCCAGGCGTCTCAGAGTGAACCAAAGCGATGTTGTTCGGACATGGAGGAGGTACAGAGATACAGGAACTGTCGATGACAGGCCTCGCTCAGGCCGCCCAAGGGCTACTACTGTAGTGGATGACCGCTACTTACGGATTGCCGCTCGGAGGAACCCTGACAGCAATGCCACCATGTTGAATAATGCGTTTCGTTCAGCCACAGGACGTCGTGTTTCAACTCAAACTGTGCGCAATAGGCTGCATGATGCGCAACTTCACTCCCGACGTCCATGGCGAGGTCCAGCTTTGCAACCCCGACACCATGCAGCGCGGTACAGATGGGCCCAACAACATGCTGAATGGACCCCACAGAATTGGCATCACGTTCTCTTCACCGATGAGTGTCGCATATGCCTTCAACCAGACAATCGTCGGAGACGTGTTTGGAGGCACCCTGGTCAGGCTGAACGTCTTAGACACACTGTCCAGCGAGTGCAGCAAGGTGGTGGTTCCCTGATGTTTTGGGGTGGCATTATGTGGGGCCGACGTACGCCACTGGTGGTCATGGAAGGCTCCGAAACGGCTTTACGATACCTGAATGACATCCTCCGACCCATAGTGCACCCATATCGGCAGAATATTGGAGAGGCATTTGTCTTCATGGACGACAATTCTCGACCTCATCGTGCACATCTTGTGAATGCGTTCCTTCAAGATAACGACATCGCTCGACTACAGTGGCCAGCATGTTCGCCAGACATGAACCCTATCGAACATGCCTGGGATATGTTGAAAAGGGCTGTTTATGGACGTCTTGACCCACCAACCACTCTGAGAGATTTACGCCGAATTGTCGTTGAGGAGTGGGACAATTTGGACCAACAGTGTCTTGATGAACTTGTGGATAGTATGCCACGACGAATACAGGCATGCATCAATGCAAAAGGACGTGCTACTGGGTATTAGAGGTAGTGGTGTGTACTGCAATCTGGACCACAAATGCTGAAAGTCTAGCTGTATGATGGTACAACATGCAATGTGTGGGTCTCATGAGCAATAAAACGAGCTGAAATGTTGTTTGTGTTGATCTCTATTCCCTTTGTATTTAAAGGTTCCGGAACTCTTGGAACCGAGGTGATGCAAAACTTTTTTTGATGTGTGTATTATGAACTTCTAACATTCTTCAGTATTATACAATTGAATGCAAAGGCTTGAAGTATAATATACTCATTTCTTTCTTTCTTTCTTTCTTTCTTTCTTTCTTTCTTCGTTTTGCCCACTTAGGGAGCGAGTTTGAACGTGTTGACTTGGGTTGATGATGTTTTCCTCTTCTTCTCCTCCTCCCAAAATCTCCTCATGAACTCGCTATGACCCTTCTTACGCTCCTCCGTCCACTTTTTTCCAGTGGTATTTTTAGCTTTTTCGGTGAAAAAGTGATTTGTAACTAGAGTTCCAAAAGTCTTGCGATTCATGATGATATCTTCTGTAATGTTTATTTCCTTTAAGTCTTGTTTGATTTCTTCTAACCAACTGATTTTGACCTTTGAATTAATTATATCAAACAGTTCTTTTGCATATCTGGTGTTGTCCATTCTGCAGATGTGACCATAAAATTGCAATCGTCACTTATGCACGGTATCAGTGAACTTATTGATTACTGTGTACAAGTCTGTGGTTTTCCTTTTAATCCATATACCATTAACATAAACGGGGCCATATACTCGTATTTTCCTGAGGATTTTACGTTCCTGGATTTCGATTTCACCAATTTGAGAGTGGCCTCCTAGAGATATAGTTTCGTTATGCCCATTGAAAGAGCGCATTTGAACATGCCACACACCTCAGTTGTTCTCCACAATGCGACCGGACTGCACTCATGTATGAGAAGTTACTAACTAGCGCCTCCATCATACTTCTGTGCTTGCCACTGCGCAGTTAAAATATGCTCCGCTTTCCAGTCATTGCCGCCTAGTTGCGTAGTGGCTAGCATTCTTGGCTATCACCGCAGAGGCCCGGGTTTGATTCCTGGCTCTGTCAAGAATTGTAATTCTGGTCTGAGGGCTGGAACGGGGTACATTCAGCCTCGTGAGGCAAAAGTGAGAAGAGGTAAGTTCCATTCCTCCGTCAGCCATCCTGGAAGTGGGTTTCCATGGTTTCACACTTTTTCTCCAGGCAAATGCCGGGATGGTTCCTAACTTAAAGCCACGGACACTTTCGACTCAAAATCATACCTCAATTACAAGTACACACACTAGAAGAGACATCACAGTGACACAGGTTACCAGAGAACTCCCACACACGCCCAAGTATAGAGCAATATATACCTCATGGTGCAGACCTGCATGGACTCGAGGGCTTGGAGGGGAAGTTAGGAGAAGGAAGACAGTGGAGGGGGTAACTGCTGCTGTGCTACTGGGAGCGAAACAGAACCTCTTGTCACTAGAAGCTCGAGCCAGCCGGGAAAGCGGTGCGCAGAACACAACGCTACCATTACGTCATGCCTCACTTCCATCCAACCAATCACAGTCAGTCTGTCTTGAGAATCTGAGCTAGTGTGTTGTCAGGAAAGCTAAGTGTAAAGCAACGTGAAAGAGACAGGCTCGATGAGGTGTTGTCATACCGCAGGAACTCACGGCAGCAGCCTACGGTGTGGGAGCTCGGACATGGTGGATCTGTTGCAACAGTGGAAATGTATCTCTGTCTCTCTCTGCGCAAATCCCACAGAGCCTGCCGCCTTCCGAGCTGACGCGAGCTCGTCCCATGTCATAGATTTATGGCATGTAAAAGATCCTTCCACAGACTAAACCTGTTTGAAGCTAAATTTCTAGGTTAGATTTCGTTGGTACGCTCTATCAAAGTTCCAACGTTCACCACTAGGTATCATTGACATCTGATAGCAAAAGTTGGAACTACTTGGAATTGAACGGAACTTGTAGCTCACCCTATGGGTGTCCGCTAGAAACAGCTATACAGCCTCTGGCGAGCCGATCATGTCCTTCGACACTCCCGGCACTAAACGCCATACGATAAATAAATAAATAAATAAATAAATAAATAAATAAATAAATAAATAAAACTACAGCTACCAAGAGCTGACGCGAACACTTCCATAGCAAGGAGCGAAGTGAACGTTCCTCCCCTATCAATCACGCTGAAGCACGTGGACTCGCCCTCATACGAGATTCGCTGCGTGCGCAGCTGAGGTGTTACTCCACCCGATATTAACCCTTGAGAACTGGCGTGAAAAAATAACATGCAAGGACTGGCGCCGGGTCATTTTGACCCATAGTGTGTCATTCCCTTTTGTCATAGTCGTACGGATTTTAATGAAGTAATTTTACACCTGGTGTCTCCCTATGAACTATTCCCAATATAAAATGAGGTTTATTTATAACTTATTTTCAGATTTAACATCAAGAAAAATGACATTAATTTTCTTAACAGTATAACTTGCCTTGATAGTGGTGGCAAAGAAAAGTCATCTCAATTATTTTTTTGAACAAAGGAGCTTATGACCAAGGTGTCCCTAGAAACTAAATATGGACCAACAAGAACGTGAGCTATGTGATTTTGCTGTACTAGAATAGGTGGATTTCCCCCTTATTTTTTACAGATTGTCCCGACTAACGTAAGCCGAAAATTGTCACGCGAGGACTGGCGCAATGGGTGAATCTGACCCGACCGTAAATAATATAGAAATAACTTGGGTGTTCACAAGGTAATGGGCATATTACTTTTTCAGGGTGAAGTTCAATGCTAGGAAGGAAGAATATTATTAATTCCAATATACACGGGGCTACATGACAACGATGTCAAAAACCACGGAATCCCACTTTCAGGATGGATGAGGGAGAAATGAAACCTACCTCTTCTCACTTTTGTCTCACGAGGCTGAGTGTACCCCGTTCCAGCCCTCAGACCAGAATTACATTTCTTGGCAGAATCAGGAATTGATAAAAACAACAACAACAACTCCAGTTATTGCAACAAGTTACGTTTCCCGTAACTGTCATCAGTTACACTGTATAGGCCTACAGTGACTTGTAATTATAATCAGTTAATAAAGAAACCTTTTCAGTCGGTCAACACGTTGTTGTTGTTGTTGTTGTTGTTGTTGTTTGAGTCTTCGGTCTTTTGACTGGTTTGATGCAGCTCTCAATGCCTCCCTGTCCCGAGCTAATCGTTTCATCTCTACATAGCTACCACACCCTACATCCGAGGCAATCTGTTTAACATATTCTAACCTTGGTCTACCCCTACAGTTCTTGTCCTCGACCCTTCCTTCCATAACTAAGCTTGCTATTCCTGGGTGTCTTAGTATGTGTCCTACCAACCTATCTCTTCTCTTCATTAGCAGTCGCCAGAAACATCTCTCCTCTCCCACTCGTCTTAATACCTCTTTGTTTGTAACCCTATCTACCCATCTGATCTTCATCATTCTCCTGTAACACCACATTTCAAATGCTTCAATTCTCCTCTTTTCTGCTGCACCAATAGTCCAAGTTTCACTTCCATAGAGTGCCACGCTCCAGACAAAGGCTTTCAAAAATGACTTCCAAATACCTAAATCTATATTCGATGTCAGCAGATTCCTTTTTTGTAGAAATGCTTTCTTTGCCTGAGCCAACCTACTTTTTATATCCTCTTTGCTTCGTCCATCACTGGTTATTCTGCTTCCTAAGTAACAGAAGTCTCCTACTTCCTTCAGCTTTTCACCTGCCAATTTGATCTCCATAGAGGTTTCTGATTTATTTCGGCTGCATTCCAGTATTTTTGTCAACACGAATTGTACCAAATTACATTAGGAGGGAAACAAGTATTTACATACCCTACAGAGTCCGCTGGAGACACGCAGCGGAACCAGACCACAAGAATCAGCTCTAAAAGCCAGATAAGTTGACATCAATTCATTATTTCCAGTGCATTTGTATATTTTAGTGTGTTTTCGCCACGCGAGACATTGCAATACAATTAGGCCAATAGTTTAAATAGGAGTGGTTGATTTATAGCAATAATAACAAAATAGGGAAATGATTTCAATACCAGTGCTGGACGAAACAAGAGGATTTAAAAAGTAGGTTAGCACTGGCAAGGAAAGCATTACTACAGAAAAGGAATCTGTTGACATCGAATATAGATTTGGGTATTAGGAAGTCATTTTTGAAAGCCTTTGTCTGGATCGTGGCGCTCTATGGAAGTGAAACTTGGACTATTGGTGCCGCAGAAAAGAAGAGAATTGAAGCGTTTTAAAAGTGGTGTTACAGGAGAATGATGAAGATCAAATGGGTAGATAGGGTTACGAATGAAGAGGTATTAAGACGTGTGGGAGAGGAGAGATGTTTCTGGCAATTGCTAATGAAGAGAAGGGATAGGTTGATAAGACACATACTAAGACACCCAGGAATAGCAAACTTAGTTCTAGAAGGAAGGGTCGAGGATGAGAACAGTAGGGGTAAACCAAGGTTAGAATATGTTAAACAGATTGCCTCGGATGTAGGGTGTGGTAGGTATGTAGAGATGAAACGATAAGCTCAGGACAGGGAAGCATGGACAGGGCCGTGGAGAGCGACGACGGGCCCTGGGGCTGGAATCTCCCGGGCCCCCCTCTTAAACCAAATTCTGTAAAATTCTCGCAAATTTGCAGAAACTGATTTTGCAAATTTTTTATTTGCACTAAATGTTCATCACGAAATCAATTACTAGAGCATAAAGAGCCAACAAGCATGCAATAGTAATAATAATAATAATAATAATAATAATTGAAGCATGCTGAACTACAAGATACAAGTCGTCGGATTTTTAAGAGCGTTAAAATCCTCCAGTGTGCCTTTATTCGGAGGGGAAGTAAAGCCGGCGGGTCCATGTCTTAGATTTATGGTATGTAAAAGAACCTACCACTACAATATCGGTAGTGTGTAGCCAAAATGTGTAGGTTATTTGGTTAGAAACGCTCTATCAAGTTCCAACGTTCCCCGCTGGGTGTCAGTGACAGTGGCGTCTGGTAGCCAAAGTTGGAACTACTTGAAATTGAACTTGTTGGGGAGCCTACGGGTGTTCAATTGAAATGTCCTGATATGATAATTGGCTACAATTCATATATAATAATAATAATATTTCAATGATATATTCCACTAAATCCAGGCTATATTTATTATCATAAGCAGCGCGTGAATTACTATCAATATAAATAAGTTAATGCTGGTATGTAAAATTTACAACATTGAAAGTGGATGAATGCATCCAAAATTATTTGCAAATTCAATGTTTATACCTGACAAGTGCATACTATTGCATTATTTTCAATTAACAAAAAATAATATCAGATTAAAGCCATCGAAAACTAGGTACCGTAATAATTTTCAAAATTCACTATTATATACTGTTTTGGCGTTTGACAAATGTAGCACTGTAAGCATACACAATGTTCAGATTTAATGTTCTGCAGATCCTCTTTGATATCAATAACTTAAGAACCGCAGTGATACTCGCAAAAGCAATATGCTCGTTTGTCGTACACAAATTTGAAAAAAGTTGCATTTACCGGACCAATAATTGCATGGCTTTTACAGTATTTAACTTTGGGAAAATACTCACATCGAAAAAAGCTGTTGTCCATTAACTCGGAAACAGATGGGATGGAATTCCACCGTCGGTGATTCTATGCTTATTTTCCATGATTCATCGTTTTAACCCGTACATTCATTTTCTCCTCAATTCTATCACCACCGCTACGTCATAAGACCCATTAATCAACAGGAAGTTCAGGTCACTGAACTGCATGTTAAAAGACGTTTCATAATTATAATTTTCATTATTTTCATAATGAAAACGTGATTTTTACAAAACGTCATGACATATTTTAAAATACGTTTTACATATAGTGTCTTTATGTTGACAATCTTAAAATTTGCTGCCCTTGAAGAGTCACGCCCTTGGGTCTAAGCCTAAACAGTGGTAAGTCTTGAACGGCGATAAGACATCTTTGTACATTAAACAAAATATATTTTCATAATTAACCACAGGTGTACAGTACTCATACTTAACTCAAGTTATTATGTGCTACCAGTAGATTGTTTTCACAAAGGAAGAAACTGTGAATTTTAACTATATTTTGTAATTGGCGGTCAGTGAATTTCTTATAATTTAATATTGCTTTGCAGTAAGCAAAACTAGAGCCAGGTTCTCCTAAAAATCCTGAATCCTATCTATGACTGCTGACCACCATGGGTGGATTTAAGCCAAGATTATGGGGGAGTGGACACACCGAGGATCTTGGGGTATGGAAGCTGAGAGTGGGGTCCGGGGGCCCTCCTCCGGAAGAGTTTGCAAAAATTAGGTCCAAATTATTGAGTTATAGGATAGGCCATTTGGGTGATTATTTTTGGGATATTTTGGAGTAAAAATTTGGTGACCATTGACAAGTGGCTATAGTAAAGACTCTCTGATATTGAAGTAAAAGCTCTCACATCTTCAAGTAAGACCCCGCGGTGTAGCTCACCAATGACCTTGATTGGGGCCTACAGCAAGTCTACAGATCGGAGGTTCGAATCCGGGCGCTGACAGCGGCTATCCTGAGTATGTTTTTTTCACACTCCCTCCAGACCAATGCCGGGGCAGTACCTTATTTCAAGTCCAGGGACACCTACCCTACTCTTAACCCTAATAATTACAGTAATAGTCGCGACAGCCAACGCATTCCCAGTCGGCAACTAAGAATACGACATGCGATTTATCATGTCAGAGAGGCCATAGCACAGCACAGTATATACCCCGCTTTTCACCCAGCAGTTGATGGTTTTAAGAGGGTCTAAGTTTTTACTCTCCAAGACAAATAGTTACAACAATGTTGCCAATACACCTCACTTATTATACAACTACCACTAGCCTCCCCTTCAGTCAACACAATTCGCACATTTTTTGGTTTTCTATTTTGTTCGCTTCATTAATATTTGTGAAAACTACTGCTTTACAGTCAACTTCATTCAATAACGTGGAGGCCTTCAGAAACAAACCGTAAAACTAACGCGTCAGCAAATACTGAATTATATCTACAGTACTATTTGATGAAACCATCCCCAACCGAGCGCCAATAGTTCACTGCCCGCCAGTGATAATAGACCTACTAGCTACCAAGTACACGGGTTGAATGTTGCAAGCCCCTAAATGAATGAACATCTGTAACGACAAACGGGCCTTTTTATTGACTGTTGAGTAAGACTACGAATAACACCGCAGTCGGGAAGCCAAATCCTGCAGTCCTGCAGCGGCTTCGTCAGGAACCGGGGTCATTTCTAAGTCGTAGATAAAGAAGGCAATTATTTTTATGTTTAAAGGTACTGAGACGTTAAAGCGTATCACGAAAGGGCTTGATTCGCAAGGGAAAATATCTCTTCGCGTCCTGAAAAATAAGTGCTTTGCACATCCTCCTAGGACGCCGGGCCCCCCTGGGAGGGTCGGGCCCCGGGGCACCAGCCCTGCCTGTCCCCCCCTCTCGTCGGGCCTGAGCATGGAGTGCTGCATCAAACCAGTCCAAAGACAGAAGACTCAAACAACAACAACTGAGATTATCCATAATAACAATTCAATAGACAACAGGCTACATACTTAATCCACATTAATAATAATAGTAATAACGCAACAGCCATAGAAGTGCAATATACTGTTTGTAAATAGTTGACACGTGACACAAGTTCTACAAACTTATGTACAATAAATAGTGTATAAGGAATATTGGCTTTCACTGGCCGTGAAAGCATAAATCCCATCTTTTTGGAAGCCTTCACAGGGAGGTTATGGCTGCTTGAGCTTTTAGTTCTCGCAGTGAAGAGGTGCAGGTGCGCTTCATAAAAAGGGAGGTAGCGCGCAGTTCGCTACTCCTTTTGGGGACCTCACTTGGTCAACACTTGTTCTCTTTTGACCACGACGATATTAGGGTATCGGAGTCCTAGGGAGTCTCTTCCTTTCCCGCCTTAATTGGCCCTTGTCTCATCTTTTCTGATATCCTCCTTCTGCGAGGGGTCAGCCTTCTTTTTCATTTCATGTTCTCTCCTGCCTTCTGCTCAAGGCCTTCAAGGAGGCAGGGTGTATGCAGCCCCACCACTTCTGGTGCACCCTGGATATTGCTACACCCTCAGGGGCTCACGGCTGGTGAGTTCGGGAATTGGTGACCCCGAGTTATTCCTGAGCTGGGTCCGGATTTCCCTCTTTTATCGATTACCTCTGGGGCGGACCCTCTCCTATTTCACTTTCCTATCTGCCTTTCATGGCCCTCCTTCCTTCCAAGTCCCTCACTCCACCTTCTTCGAGGGTTGAGGGCATTTCTTTTCCTCCTGTCCTGTATTTGCCTTCTTCTACTTTTGTTTACCAGTTCTTCCTCTAATATATAAGTTAGTAGTTAGTTTTAGTTATAGTTTACATTTCATTTTCGTCTTCACGATCACCCACACCATTAGGGGCCGATAACCTAGATGTTATGCCTCTTAAAACAACAATTATCATTATCATTTCTTTATTAGAATTAGGCAACACGGAAAAATGGCTTCTATCACTACAATTTAATCAGTTATACCTTTCAGCAAGTAAGTAACCTGGACTACATCAAATTCTCTTTTGCCTGTAACATTCGCAGACCTGTTAATGTGAAGGCCTACTGTAGGCTATATTTACTGTTTTTGTCCTCTCTATTGTTGTTTTCCTCTCTCCGAATCTGTACTAGATAACACAGGAAACACGTCACACATCAATGCTTACTAATGGTTGCTTGATGCATTAGTCCATTATCGCTTTGATCACGTAGGATCTATAGGCTAAGGTAAATATGATTGGGTGAACGACTTATTCAAATACAGCAATAGTTAACAAGTCAGTTCCTTTGTATTCATAGGGCAACTATGTTCACGTAAGAAGAAATTCGTAAGTTTTTGAAGCTAGTGTATCACTCTTTCTCAGTAGCGTACGCAGGATTTCCTTCTGGGGGGGGGGGGGTCATTAATATAATAGCTTGCCACGGTGGGTGAGTGGTCAACGTGTCGGTCTACTAACCCCTAGCTTGAAGGTTCGCTTCTGGCCGTGGTAAGTGATTTTTGAAAGGTGGCAACAATGTACGACACGCATGTCATACTATATTGGCATGTCAAAGAGCCCATTTGAATTCAGTAGGCCGTGTTCATAATGGTAAAATTAATCTCGGGTGTATCCGCCATCACAAAGTTCCTCATTTCTCTACTAGAAAGCGCTATAGTGTTCAAGGAGCTTAGATATCTAACCTCCTTGACTTTCATAGAGCTTCAAGGAACAACGAAATTCGACATGCAATCTACCTTCTGGTTGTCAAATAACAAAGTTTGCACCCGGCACCGGAGGCCATACGATATTATTATTATTATTAATATAAAACCTCCGTGGCTTAGGCGGCAGCACGCCGGCCTCTCACCGCTGGGTCCGTGGTTCAAATCCCGGTCACTCCATGTGAGATCTGTGCGGGACAAAACGGAGGCAGACAGGTATTTCTCCGGGTACTCCGGTTTTCCCTGTCAAAATTTCATTCCAGCAACACTCTCCACTATCATTTCATTTCATCTGTCATTCATTTAATCATTGCCCCAGAGGAGTGCGTCAGGCCTCGGCAGCCGGCACAGTTCATATCCTCGCCGCTAGATAGCGGCTTCATTCGTTCCATTCCTGACCCGGTCGGAGACTGGAAGCAGGCTGTGGATTTTCATTTTCATTAATAATATAATAGGGTAATTGTGTACATTATTAAAGTGGCAGTTGACCTTGCTGTTCCACCCCTTAAAACGACGGGCATAATCAAAATAAAAATGATATTTCGATTAATATAAAAAACAATAATTAAATAACCGTTCTCTTTGTATGAAAACTATTTTAGTTTTTTTTTAAATAAAAAAAAATAAAAATCTAAAAAATATGGAAAACAGTAACTAAATATTAAAACAGAAATGATGGCGTGGTATCATCATGACCATAGTTACGTGCTTATGATATTTATATTACGTGAGAGAAAAATAATGTTTTGCTCTCCTTGTTCCTACTGCCATTATACTATTGACTCTCAAAATCTGCCTATCTTGATGACTCTATCTGTATCATTAATTGGAATAAATTGCAGAAACTCGTCATGTACTGAATCATCTTTAACAAACCGGACACACACAATTAAAGCAACCCCAAGCGACGTGAAAATGGTTACCGATCGCACATTTCAACAGTAAAACTGATCCATGGCTAGCTCCAACGCTGAAGGAAGAGTCACGCTGCGAGTAGAGTGCAGGACATTTACCAAGTGACGAGCGTGATCACTTTTAAAATATATACAGGAGTGGTAGCGTAAAACAAGTGATAGACGGGACAATATAAAGATTCAAGTAAGGAAATATCTCTCCTCCCCCCGTTGGTACGCCACTGCGCTTCCTATATAATTATATTAAGTTTTCCAACACTTGTACCGACTGTTTCTGACGCTCTAGCTGACCAATTTTGATGACTTTTTCGGCAATCGATTCCTTCTGTTGCATACTTTTACAAATGATTCCTTAAATACAGGTCTTATTCGGTATACTGCAATTAATATCTGATGGCACATACCTGCGCGACCGCGTGAGTGGAGAAAGGGGAAAGGAAGGTAGAGGAGGGGGTCACTGCTGTTATGTTCCTGGGAGACAAGCAGCTACAGTCACAGTAGAAGCCGATGTGAACATTTCCGGAGCAACTAAAGTGAACGCGCCTTCCCTCTTAATCACGCTGCAGTACATGGACTCGCTGGCATACTGAGCTCACTGCGTTCGCATGCGTTATCGGGTAATAATTGGTGTCTATTTAATTTAATTTTCACCAAGAAGGTAACCAGTGTTGCAATCACAAGGACAGCGTGTTCTATCTCAACTGACAGCACATTTCTAACGAACGTAGTACTGTTAATGCTCCAACAAGCGTGCTTTCAATGACGAGCAGAATTGCTGAATACTTTTGGAATAAATTACTGTAGTAGTTCTTATAATTAAACTCGAAAGCCAATGCACCAGTTCTTATAATGTTTCCGCTTCGCTTACAATTCAATAATCGTAGTTCCGCCCCTTAAAACAACAATAACTAACTAACAATTCAATAAGAGTTAGTTTAATGATGTTCACATAGCAATTTGATAGTCAAAAACTGTGGTGAAGTCCGGTGGTCAGTTTAATCTTTGATAGTCCACTACCTGGTTTTGCGGTTAGCATTCTTGGTTGTCGCCTTCTGCCAAGAAATTTTATTTTGGTGTGAAGGCTGGAACGGGGTACACTTAGCCTCGTGAGGCAAAACTGAAAATCGTGGAAATGGATTTCCGTGGTTTTCCATTTCTACTCCAGGCAAATGCCATAATGATTCTTAACGTAAGGTCACGGGCGTCTTCTCCCCAATCATCACCTGAGTTATAAATACGCACAATACTACATACATCATAATAACACGGGTTAACAGATAAATTGAACACACACACCCATGTAGCCTACACAGGGCTGAAATGACCACGGTGTCGAAGCCCAGTAAATGAAACATAATTTCGGTAGTGTTCTAGAAAAAGTTTTTTCATCTCATAGGTCGTACATATTTTTACTCATAATAATAATAATAATAATAATAATAATAATAATTATAATAATAATAATAATAATAATAATAATAATAATCTATTTCGAGGAACTGCGTACTGTCCACAGATTTCCTTTAACAATTTCGGGATATTAAAGATCATTTTACGTCCTATTCGCTTTATTGATTTATCTAATGCTTTGAGCGGCTTCGTTGGCGTAGTTCGTAGCATGCTGAGCTTCTATGCCCAAGATCGCGGGATCAAACCCAGCCGAAGTCGTCGGATTTTTAAGAGCGTTAAAAATCCCTCAGTATGCCTTCCGTCGGAGAAGTAAAGCCGGCGGGCCCATGTCATACATTTATGCCATGTAAAAGAACCTTCCACTAACTTCAATTGTGTGAAGCAAAATTTGTAGGTTAGATTTGATTAATGCTCTTAAGTTCCAAAGTTCGTCACCAGGTGCTGGTTGCGATGGCTTCTAGTTGACAAGTTTGCAGCTAGGTGTCGTGGACGGTAGCATTCGGTAGCAAAAGTAGGAACTACTTGAAATTATCGTCTGCAGTCCTTACTTGAATTAAAACTGATAACACACACTAATACAGCCATCACAATTAACACCCGTTATCAAACAGATTCTACACACACCCAAAGTACACGGGGCTACATGACTGCGTTGTCGCAGCCCCTAAACTAAGGAACCAACCCACCAAACTATCTAATGTATAGCACGTTAAATTAAAACCAATCACAGCTTCATGTTTGTAACATAATCTGTCTTGTTTTCAGGACAGCATTCACGGAACCTGAATAACGAGGGCCGGATATGCTACTTGTTCGGAAAATACCTTCATAGATCCATAAAATAAAACAAGAGAATGATCTGTGTTTGATGATGTTTGGAAGCCTAAGCGCTTCTGAGATGAAGAGTGCTCTAATATTCATGTTGGTGACTTGTTCTCACTGCTTCACAATACTACAGGTGATACAACATTCTCTACAAAAGATGAACGCTAGTTGTATTGAAGTAATCATCAAACGAATCCCTGCAGAAGCTCAAGAGTTTATAATCCTTGTGGATCCAACGATAGATACATCTTGTGGATATTCACATTTTCAATCCTTATTGAAGCAAATGAACTTACAAATTAAATGGACAAACATTATATCAGTGTTCAAAGGACAATCCATTACTCGGCAAGGACATCATTTCCTACTTGTGATCAAATACAGCTATCACATGGACGAGTATTTTCAGCAAATTCTCTCGGTGCAAGAGAATCCTAAGACATGGTTCATTGTTATTTTATTCAGCACCACTGATAAATCTGATCAAAAGATCGCAGTTGATCGTATTGTAAAGGAATTGCGGATGAAATCTGCGAAGAATATAATAGTGCTGATCATTCAAGATATAGAGGACGACATTACACCTTCAGCGACAGGGCTTTATATATGGTCTCCTTTCACACCCTGCGAACACTGTACGAAGAATTACAGTGAGGTTCCTATTAAAGATATTTGCGTGATTAGCGAATACATTGTACATTTTGATCTAATGTACAGTGGACTAAAGCAAGTAATAAATAGGACAATAATTGCTATAACTGTCCCTTACGTACCTTTCGTATTTTATGAAGATATGAATTCTAATGAGACATCCGTAGGAACAAAACAAGTGGGTCTGGAGGTACGAGTACTGAATACGATAGCAGAAACTTACGGTTATCAGGTACGATATGTGAAGCCTCCGTCTGGATACGACCCTTACGCTCTGAAATCAGTGAACGGGAGTTGGGTTGGTATTCTTGGAGGTGTTTTGAATAATGTAGCTGACGTGGCATTTGGTGGTTTCAGAGCTACTCCAGAGAGAGCAATGGTATTGGATATTTCTGAGGGATATATCAGAGACGCCTGGACTTGGTATTCCCCACGAGCAAAAGAAGTACCTTATTGGAAATTGATTGTAATTATTTTTAATTGCAAAATCTGGTTTCTAGTTATCCTCTCCTATATATCTGTCACTATACTGTTCTGCTTATTTGACAGAGAGTATGAAGCCATCAACAAAATTGACTTATCTGGATTCCAAGTGTGGATCTTATTTCTTGGACGTCCTGTAAACTATTTACCTAAATCTTCAAAACTACGCCTATTATTTTCAATTTGGTTGTATTACAGTATGATGATTAGTGCAGTTTACGTTGGTCTAATAGTTGGAGTATTAACTAAGCGTAGACACGAGCCCCAAATTACTACAGTGGAAGAAATGATAGTTTCAACTATTCATTTTGGAGGTAGACCGAGCATTCAATCAATATTCTTTGATAATACTGATGAAGTATCCATGGAAATATATAATGGATTTCATGGGTGCGACGAAGAAATATGTACAACGAAATTAATACACGACGGTGACTTTGTTATGTATGAACAGTTCATTCATGCTGAGTACAGGCTAACCAAAATGTCTATTGATCCAAACGACGGGGAACGGATAATTTCCCTTAAAGATGGTAAAATGGGTTATGACGTTGTTGTATTTCTTAAAAAGTATAGCCCTTATACAGAAATGTTCAACATTGTAATTAGAAGATTGAAAGAAGGAGGCCTGGTTTCAAAATGGTGGTCAGAATTAAAGAGGGACACAATTATCAAAAGTGTAATGAATAGGAAGGTGTATCAACATGGTTCGCCGGTAACTTTCACTCTGGATCATCTACAAGGTGCATTTGGTGTTCTCGTCATTGGCCTAAGTATTTCTACCATTATACTCATAGGGGAGCTTCTCTTCAAGAAATATATGTTTGCCGTGAAGTGAATAGTATAAGGGCGCGATTCTAGAATTGGCTTAGTCATGCTCATAGATATGGATTAAATACATACTACACAATATGTGCATACAACTGTAAGCAGACACAGCAAACCCTCGATTTAGGGGACTAGGGGCGGAGGTTCGTTCATTAAATCACGAATTTAGAAATCAGAACTTAATACGAAATACGGTATTTAAAAAATAGTTCCGTGAAGAACTAAATAGCCAATTTTCATATATCCTACTTATGTTAATTGCCTCTATCATCATACAAAATTCCAGTTTGATTGCTGTAATGGATTCGTAGATATTGAGAACAGTCTAAATATTTCGGATGGGCACCATATTGGAATTGTATACTGTATACGCAGGCCATATAGTTATGTACTATTAGATTAAGATTATTGCGTAGGTTTATTATTCAAACTTCAATCGCATGCTTAGGAGACAATAAAAAAAGAGATTTTAAAATTTCGCACAGCCGCCATCTCGTGGTTATGATACAATTGAAATAAATTGGATGTCAGTGGATTTTTTTTTAATGAATTTACCGTGCCAAGTTTCACTGCCCTCGATTGGTTAAATCGCGAGAAACGTCCATTTCAATTATTAAATTTCGCGTCGCTGCCATGTTGTATTTGTGCTCATCAGGTTATTAAAAGTTATATAGATAAACTAATGTTAATAGTCTTTATCAACCTACAAAATTTCAGTTTGATTGCTGTCATAGACTAGTAGATATTGAGAACCGTCTAAATATTTCGGATGGTCGCCATGTTGATTTTTATATACAGTATGTAGGCCATAATAGAGTTATGCACTGTTAGATGACGATTATTGCGTAGGTTCATTATTCAAACGTTGACTTCGATCACATGATTAGGACACAAGAAATAAAAACTTACCGTAAAGCTCCAATATTTAGGCACTTTGTACAGATGTACTAAAATACCCAAGTTTAAGTTAACACATAAAGTACATAATTGCCAAGTACACACATCAAAAAAAGTTTTGCATCACCTCGGTTCCAAGAGTTCCGGAATAGAGATCAACACAAACAACATTTCAGCTCGTTTTATTGCTCATGAGACCCACACATTGCATGTTGTACCATCATACAGCTAGACTTTCAGCATTTGTGGTCCAGATTGCAGTACACACCACTACCTCTAATACCCAGTAGCACGTCCTCTTGCATTGATGCATGCCTGTATTCGCCGTGGCATACTATCCACAAGTTCATCAAGACACTGTTGGTCCAAATTGTCCCACTCCTCAACGACAATTCGGCGTAAATCTCTCAGAGTGGTTGGTGGGTCAAGACGTCCATAAACAGCCCTTTTCAACATATCCCAGGCATGTTCGATAGGGTTCATGTCTGGCGAACATGCTGGCCACTGTAGTCGAGCGATGTCGTTATCTTGAAGGAACGCATTCACAAGATGTGCACGATGAGGTCGAGAATTGTCGTCCATGAAGACAAATGCCTCTCCAATATTCTGCCGATATGGTTGCACTATGGGTCGGAGGATGTCATTCAGGTATCGTAAAGCCGTTTCGGAGCCTTCCATGACCACCAGTGGCGTACGTCGGCCCCACATAATGCCACCCCAAAACATCAGGGAACCACCACCATGCTGCACTCGCTGGACAGTGTGTCTAAGACGTTCAGCCTGACCAGGGTGCCTCCAAACACGTCTCCGACGATTGTCTGGTTGAAGGCATATGCGACACTCATCGGTGAAGAGAACGTGATGCCAATTCCGTGGGGTCCATTCAGCATGTTGTTGGACCCATCTGTACCGCGCTGCATGGTGTCGGGGTTGCAAAGCTGGACCTCGCCATGGACGTCGGGAGTGAAGTTGCGCATCATGCAGCCTATTGCGCACAGTTTGAGTTGAAACACGACGTCCTGTGGCTGAACGAAACGCATTATTCAACATGGTGGCATTGCTGTCAGGGTTCCTCCGAGCGGCAATCCGTAAGTAGCGGTCATCCACTACAGTAGTAGCCCTTGGGCGGCCTGAGCGAGGCCTGTCATCGACAGTTCCTGTATCTCTGTACCTCCTCCATGTCCGAACAACATCGCTTTGGTTCACTCTGAGACGCCTGGAAACTTCCCTTGTTGAGAGCCCTTCTTGACACAAAGTAACAATGCGGACGCGATCGAACTGCGGTATTGACCTTCTAGGCATGGTAGAACTACAGACAACATGAGCAGCGTACCTTCGTCCTGGTGGAATGACTGGAACTGATCGGCTGTCGTACCCCCTCCGTCTAATAGGCCCTGCTCATGCATGGTTGTTTACATCTTTGAGCAGTTTTAGTGACATCTATGAACAGTCAAAGGGACTGTATCTTGGATACAATATACACAGTCAACGTCTATATGCCGGAGATCTGGGAACCGAGGTGATGCAAAACTTTTTTTGATGTGTGTAGTTACAACTAAATCACAAAAGAACTGGGTCTTAGTGAAGAGGGTTTTGGATTTTCATTTTACAATGATTTACATAATTTCTAAATTTCCCATTGGGGTGGGTTACTTTGCTCTACCTTCAAAATCAATGTTATTTTAATGGAACAATTGGATGGAGCAATGTTACACACTTTGCACCTTTCCATTTTTACATTTCTTAGACTAAACAAATTTCCAAATGTTTAAAAAATATTTATTTTATTTATTTTATTGAACTAAATTAGATGCCAGTGTATTACAATGTGTATAAACGGTTTAACTGCACTCAGATGGCTAAATTGTGAGAAACATATCTTTAAATGTTTCAAATTCGCTTGGCCGCCATATTCGTTTTGTACTTAACAGGTTTCTGAAAGTTACATAGGTGAACTTCTAGTAGTGCCCTTCATCACCGTAAAAGATTTCAGGGTGATATCGGTAGTAGTTTCGGAGATATACAGTAGAATGCCGGTGAAATATTTTGCACAGCCTCCATGTTGGATTGCTGATACGTATTAAAATTTGAAGGGCACGGTCGGAATCGGAGAGTAGAGTACTATGTCCTTACTGAGTTTTATTAAAATAGCTCGAGCCGTTTAGATTGTATTAGGGAGGGGACACACACACAGACATAAACACACACACACGGACAAAAGGTGACCTCATAAGCCTATTTTTTTTTTCATAAATGAAAATAGGCTAAAAATATATGTGAGGCGCGTTCTAAAATGCGCAGCTCTCGAGTGATAAAAATATCGACAATAAACTAACTAATAATCGATTTTTATCGAACGATTGTATTGCCCGCAGAACAATCGATTAGATGGTTGTGTTCTATTTCCAAAATGACTGTACTCGTATATTGTTCCTGCATCCACGATTATGGCCGATAGAACGATGTTTTGGGGGAAATTATTTCGTAGTTTATTTGTCTGCGCTAATAAATAGGAATGGTCTACGCGGTTCTATTTATTCATGTTATAAAAAGAGCAGTAAGGTTATGTTTATATGTGTCGGTCAGTAATTTCTTCTCATATTTGACCATGATGATTGCAAATACGTATTGTAAAGTATTTTTCATTATATGAATCATACCGTATAATGTATATTTTGCGTTCTCCAATCGTTTCCCCTCGTTTTGTAATATTTTTGTATACGATAGAGGTTATTTGAACGGTGAGTGCTATAGGTTATGTTTCACGTCATCCAATGATTTCTCCTTTTGTACCACTGCATTTGAATATGATTCGAATTCTGTGGGATAGACTGCACAGGTCTATATTTTATTTTTTTTGATTCAATAACTGATTTTGTGTATTGAAAGTGAATGATTTACAGAAATGTATCCAATGTTCCTGTACCACATCACGTTTTTAAAAATCTACATAATAAAGAAATTATTACAAGATGCGTGAACTTAAAAATCTACATTGTATTGTTTCTTTATAGCAGGCAGAGTTTAGTACATGAAAATAATAAACACATTAACTTAAGATATATTGTAACAAATACATTTCAAAGAAAAAAGAAAAATAATATTAAAACAATTACGAGCCTTACAGGAGTCGCATATGATGTGTAACATCTGACATAGAAGAATCCTCACGTGAAATTGTTGATACACCGGTATTTTATACTATTATTGGCACAAATATTAATCTATTGTAAAAGGGAGTGTTTTACAGATATTGTAGTTTATAATACGGAACTCATTTTATTAGATGATTTGTAGCTTCCACCAGCACTAGCCAAAATAAAGAATACGATATGGATCAACTAGATTAATAGACGCGACACCACTCATAACCTTAAATTCCATATAAACAGGTCCTCTTCATTCACAGACCAACACGTAATTTCATACGGATTCTGTTAAAATGAGTCATATTGATATGTTCAATATCGTTTAAAATGATAATCTGGTAGCAAAAATATCTTCCCCGTCCAGGATTCGAACCCAAGTTCTCTTGATTCACAGTCGTACGGACTAGCCCCACGGCTATTTCGACTACGCAAATTTTGTGCACAAGATAGTGACTTATTTCCACGTTCCAATAATACTGCATTACGGAATTAAGTTTCATTTATATTTTGCTTGTTTCGATAATGTTCCTGCGTGAAATTGAGTTTAAAATGCCTTATGAATAGGCCCTCTTGTGAGTAAAGAGAATGTATTCAGTAATAGTTCATGAAGGCTTGCTCAATTCTCGTATAACCACAACGATTATATTATATTGATATATTATATTGATATATTGATGACTGCATTACCGTTATGTGGGTTAATATTTGAATTTGAATAGCCATTGTGCAGAAACATAATACCGGCAATGCCGACTACTTAAAATGTTTGATATTAAGGCATTTTACCATTTAAATACTGATACGAAGACTTCGAACATGTACCATGTCATTTGTTTCAATCACTTGACACCAGAGTTCGCATGAGCGTTTTCCGTTCAGTATGTCATATACATTCCACATGGCCGAGAGTACATCATGGTATCAATTTCTGACACCGCGCGCTTATTGTTTCTCGTACCACTGCCAGCTGGGTCTTACCACTGCCCGCTGGATCGATTGATCGAGTTGGCAGTGCATCTTATACTTCCGTTCGTTCCACCATTGCCAGCTAGTACGGACACCCAATGGGTGAGCTACAAGTACCGTTGGGGAGGAAAGTTGGAAGGGAAGGGCGAGGAGTTGGAAGGTAGCGGCTGTGGCCTATAGTGAGGGACCAACCCCGACATTTGCCTGGAAGGAAGATGGAAAACCACAGAAGACCATCTTCAAGGTTGCCGGCGGGGGGATTCGAACCTCCTCGCCTCCCGGATGTGAGCGACTGCTATTAGTCATGCCGTAACCACCACGGCTAACTCACCCGGTAACGAAATATATTTGACATTTTATGTTCGACCCTCACTATTATATGTCTGAAAACTGTATCATAATGATGGTCATTATAACACTATTTTTCATTATGAAACAGTTTCTCGCACCAATCACAGCTCAAGAAACAGCTGTTTGACCAATTAGATAAGAATACCTTCGCGCATGCGCTCAAAATCCAACATGTCTATATAAATTACCGAAAGTGCACTGTCCATATGTTCGCGTAAATTAACTGGTGAAAATGAGACAAGAAATAGCACTGTACCTTAATATACCCAAACCCAATTTCTACACAGCACGTTGATTTCAAACGACTACGGTGACAGTATTACTGAATACTGGTTCACGATCTGCACATATGGCACTGAAGCACACAGAGCGCATGCGTCGGTCGACCAGAGAGCTTGGAACTCAGAGATATGCTACCTAGCGCACCACCCGATCACAAAATTCTAGTTACTGAACAGATATTTATGAATATTTATGTTAACACATATAATAAAGTTATAATTATCGTCGAACATAAATAGTCATATGCAACTCGCCTATAATGGTAATTAGGACACTCGTATGGAAATTATAAAACTCGCATACGCTCGTTTTATAAAAATACTCGTGTCTTAATTTTAGCCATTATAGGCTCGTTGCATAATGTACTATAATGTACATGATTAAACACTGTTTAAGTAGATATTACATGCGCTGACACCATGTCCGGTAGCCCGTGCTACCTGTAAGCTCGTGAGTGCTGCTGGACGCAGGTAAGAACGCAACCCTTTCTCCATGGGCCAACAACCCTTTCAGCAGGGGGACCAACTGCCAGCAGAGAATGTACAGTGCCAGAGTTGCCAACATACTCCCGCCTTGAAATAGCAAATCTTGTCACTTTGTTCCAGTCAACTGAAATAAGAGTTCAAATAAACACTATGTACACGAAACATTTAAACACTTCACTTCTCTTCACTCAACAATGGGCAAAGTCTTGACACTGCTCTTTTCAAAAGAGCTCCGCTGGGTGTTTTAATGGTAACAACACGCGTAACTCCGTCGGTTCCTGAATGCACTGTTGCGACACGGCCCATTTTCCAATCAAGTGGAGGCACGCCCTCCTCCTTCAGAACAACCAGAGTGTCGATTTGTGGAGATTGTCCAGGCGACCACCATTTAGTACGCTGTTGGAGTTGTCCGAGGTATTCCTTGGACCATCGACGCCAAAATTGCTGGAACATAGCCTGAAGCAGTTGCCAGAGCTTTAGTCTATTCAAGGGAGTCTGAGACACATCTTCTTCCACAGGAAGATGAAATGAGCCACCGATCAGGAAGTGGGATGGGGTTAATACTACCGGATCATTGGGATCAGAGGATAGTGGGCAGAGGAGGCGCGAATTCAAAACTGCCTCTATCTTTACAAGCAATGTAGTAATTTCTTCAAACGACAATGCAGCATTTCCTACTATTTTCTTATGATGGTACTTAGCTGATTTTACTGCAGCCTCCCACAACCCTCCGAAACGAAGTGAACCAGGAGGACTAAAATGCTACTGAATTCCCTTATCTGTAGCAAAGCTTATCAGTGACTGCTTGGTATTCCCATCATTAAAAACTTCTTTAGCTCTCGTGATGCACCTACGAAATTAGTTGCGTTGTCAGTGAATATGTGGGTGCAAGTTCCTCGTCTAGCCATGAATCTTTTCTTTGATGCTAAAAAGGCAGTTGTAGACAGATCGCTTACAAGTTCAATATGTACAGCCTTGGTGGTAAAACAAACGAATATACCTACATATGCCTTAATCTGAGCGCCCTTCCCCGTAAATATACTGGGCCACAGAAATCTATTCCTGAAGATGCAAATGGTCGACTAGGAACTACTCTCCTTTCAGGTAGCGATCCTATTACCGGTTGATACGGCCCAGACGAGAATTGAAAGCACGTTTTAATTCGATACACTGCCCTTCGAGCACCGTTCCTCCCGCATAGAGGCCAGTATTGCCAATAAAGTCTGAGCTCCAGCATGAAGAAAAACAAAATGAAAATGATCAAATAACATTATTGTAATGCGATGATTGCCAGGTAATAAAATAGGATGTCTCCTGTAGACCGATAGTTTAGCATTTTGCAGACGGCCTCCTACCCGTAACAGACCCTGCTCAAAGAGCAACTGTTTGTCTGTCTGTTGTAGTTTTAAGATTCTTGATAAATCTGAGCACTAGAGCTGTTATTCTAATCAGCTTGCTCCAAGAAGAGTATCTGTTAATCCGATCCGATCCAAGGGATTCTGTAGAAGACATTAGAACAATTTTAGTTTTCCTAACTTCAGGTAAGTCGTGAGAGCTATGCCTCTGCTGTGAAGGCCATTCGTTTTTATTATCTGAAAGCCAAGATGGTCCCGATAACCAAAATGATGAATTTAAAAGCTTCTCCGCGGTAACTCCTCTCGAGATCATATCTGCTGTGTTATGATGAGTAGACACGTGCTGCCAATAATCAGTATTTGTCAACTGTTGAATCTGCGACACTCGATTAGCGACGTATGTTTTCCACTGGTGTGAATGGCCCGAAATCCATGCTAATGCTATTGTGGAGTCCGTCCAACAAAAACACATGTCTTTAGTTACGTTTATGGATCTCATTACTCTTTCGACCAACTGAGCAAGTAATACAGCACTGCATAGTTCTAATCTTGGTAAAGTTACTGAGCCTAAGGACGCAACGCGAGACTTAGGACACAATAAGTGAACTGTTATTTTACCATATCCTGTCTGAGATCTCACATAAACACATGCGCCGTAAGCAATCTGAGACGCGTCACAAAATCCATGAATTTCGTACTCCACAAATTCTACTGCCCTAACATGACGATACACCTTGAATTCCTTCAATTTTGCAATGTCCTGCATATAACGAATCCACTTAATTTGAAGTTCTATTGTAAGAACTTCGTCCCAATTTAAGTTCATTTGCCACAGCTGCTGGACAAGAATCTTACCCTTAATCAATGCTGGGGTCAGAATTCCTAAAGGGTCAAATATTTCAGCCAGTTCTGATAGAATTATTCTTTTGGTTATCTGTGTCGAACTGAAATCACTTCTCTACTCAAACTGAAAAGTATCCGTGATGGGTTTCCAAGATAGCCCTAACAATTTCAAGTCTTCACCTTCATCTACCTTAATAACGTACTTGGGATCTGTTTCGTGGTTAGAAATGCTCGATAACAGATCGGACTCATTCGAACACCATTTCCTTGAGGTAAAACCCGCACTGGATAAAATATCTGAAACACGCTTGTGAGTGGTCCTTAAGCCGTCAGTTGATTCACTACCTGTCATTAAATCGTCAACATAAAAATCCCGCCGTATTACATTCGAAGCTTCAGGAAGTTCCTCCTTAGTGTCATTCGCCAATTGAGAGAGGCATTTTGTGGCCGGGAAGGGTGCACATGACGTGCCACATGTCACTGTTTTGAGACGATAATGCTTAAGCTCGTCGTTAGGGGATTCCCTCCACACGATACGCTGAAAATCAGTATGTGCAGGTTCTATGAGGACCTATCAGCGGTCGTGCAGTAGTTACCACTTCCGTTTCGGTGTGAACGTGTGTACGTGGGCGCGCGAAATTTAAAAAAAGTCTTGGTTGGTCTAATTCTGTACGTTAAATCCGAAGTCCGTTGACAACCTGTGTTACCTTCTGTTTGATGTGCAGCCTCCACACAGCTGGGAGGTGGTATCGTGTTCGGTTGAGCAGGATCGTGTCGAGGATTTCCACAAATGAGTAAATTTCTTCACAACAAATAATAATATTAAGTCTTTCAGCCCAGACTGTTAAAAAATAGTCAATAATAATTGGCTGAACGTGAAAGATTAACATAAGGATAAAGACATACAGTATGATCTCGTTCATTGAAATTATAGCCACTAGGAACCCCACTTAGCAGACTCAAAAAGCAAATATCGTGTGATGTTCAGCTAATTCTTATCATTGTGGTGTTCAATGAAATTCGTATTGGTTTTATTCGTTCAAACTCGACTGGAGGGCCGCGTTCAGAGGGTACACCATATGCGGTGGAAAACAAAGAAAAATGAATTTTGCTACTTGGAACATTCGTACTCTAATGGACAATGATACAGGCAACCAACCACAAAGAAGAACAGCGATTGTGGCTAGGGAACTGAGAAAATTTAACATCGACATAGCTACGCTGTGTGAAACAAGACGAGCTGGCGGGGAACAACTTAAAGAGAACTGGGGTGCCTACACTATCTTTTGGAAAGGGAAAGAGAATGATGAGCACCGCATACATGGCGTTGGATTCACCGTTAAGACTGAACTTCTTCAACACCTCGATGAACTCCCAGCTGGTGTAAGTGAGCGATTTATGATATTGCGCCTGAAATTGACAAAAAATCAACAAGCTACAGTAATCAGTGCCTACGCTCCTACTCTCATCTCTGATGAAGATCAGAAAGAAGCATTCCACTCACAACTTGATCTGCTCCTAGCAAATACGCCAAAATCAGACAAGATCATTCTCTTAGGAGACTTCAATGCCCGTGTTGATAAGGACTCTACACTGTTGTCTGGCTTGATCGGCAGAGATGGCAATTGGTAAGTCCAACTCTAATAGCATTCTCTTACTTACTAAATGTTTGGAGCATAATCTTGTAATCACAAACACCTTGTTCGGACAAAAGGAAAAGTTCAAAACTTCATGGCAACATCCTAGGTCCAAAAATTGGCATTTAATTGATTATGTAATTGTACGTGCCCGAGATCAACATGATATGCTAATCACACGGGCTCTACGAAGTGCTGATGATTGCTGGACTGACCATCGGCTGCTAAGATCTGTGATGGCACTTAATGTTTATCTCCAAGGAAGGAGACAGGGAAAACGCATCAAACGGAAATTTAATGCTGAACGTATCCAGGATGTTAATGTTAAAGAAAATGTTCACCATCTCCTAATTGAAAAGATTCCTAACGAGTACCCTGAAAACACAGAAGAATATTGGTCAACCTTCAAATCAGCATTGTTCTCAGCATGTGAAGAATCAGTCGTTTTCGTCAAGAAAACTCATCCTGATTAGTTCGATGAAAATAACCAAGAAATTATGGATCATAGAAAATAAGAGAAGAGCCTACCTCGCCTGGCAAAACAACCATGGATCTGCATCCAAGAAACTGTACTATCAAGAAGCCAAGGCTGAAGTGCAGCGCCGAACTCAAGAACTAACGAATCAATGGTGGATTCATATATCGGAAGAACTGCAACATCTGGCTGAAACCAACAACACTCCAGCTTTCTTCAGTGCTACCTAAACAGTGTATGGTCCATCGACTCAGGTCCTCAATCCCATAAGATCTAAGGACGGCACTATGATTCTGAAAGACAGTTGCTCTATCAAAGATCGCTGGAAGGAACATTTCCAGGAAATTTTGAATAGCGACGTGACTGTCAATGAAGAGATAATTTCTACACTACCTCAGAAGCCAATCCAAGACCATCTTGCTCTGGTTCCCTCTCTTCAATAAGTCAAGTATGTAATCAGACAGCTTAAAAACAACAAAGCAGTGGGGCAAGGCTGAATTCCTGCTGAGTTCTTCAAGGAAGGAGGCCACACCCTACGTGAACATATGCATTTACTCATCACTAAGATATGGACCACTGAAACCATCCCTGCTGATCTCAGAGATGCATTAATTGCTACCATATTCAAAAAGGGGGACAGATCTCATTGTGATAAATATCGTGGGATATCCCTGCTCTCTGTCACTGGTAAAATTATCGCTAGAATTCGATCCAATCACTTGACACTACTCGCTGAAAACTCTTTACCTGAAACACAGTGTGGTTTCAGACCCAATCGTGGAACCATCGTCATGATTTTCAACGCCATGTTAATACAGCAGAAGTGCAGGGAACAATACCGCCCATTTTAGATGGCCTTTATAGACCTTGTCAAGGCCTTTGACTCAGTGCAGCGGGTTGCACTCTGTAGGATCCTAGGATCCATTGGCTGCCCACAAAAATACATAACGATTCTTCGACTGCTGCATGACAATATGAAGGGTACTGTTCTGTCTAGTAAAGTACCAGGGGAAACATTTAACATCATCACAGGTGTTAAACAGGGATGTGTAATTGCCCCCCTCACTATTATCATTATTTGTTGGCAGAATTATACTAGGTAGATCTTGTCAAAGGAAAACTACCACCGGGTGTTGAAATAGAATACAGAACTGATGGAGGATTATTCAACCTAAGAAGACTGAGGGCTAGGAAAAATATATCTTCAACTAGTGTTATTGAACTTCAATACTCTGATGATAATGTTGTCTTGGCCAGCTCCGAAGATGACCTACAGACTATTCCGAATGCTTTTAACGAAGTTTATAAGAGAATTGGCCTCGATCTCAACATTATGAAAATCCATTTTGTGTATCAACCTATTTGTACTGCTCAAGCAATGCCTCTTACCATTACAATCAGTGGTGAGCTCCTGGAGATCACATAAAATTTTCCCTATCTTGGAAGCCACTTGTCTACACGTGCAAATATTCATGCTGAAATTCAGCATCGACTCAAATGTGCTAGCACGGCTTTCGGTCGTCTACGAAAAAGGGTATTCGATAACCATAATATCAGCACTCAAAGTAACCTGTACGTATACAAATCTATCGTAATACCAAGCCTTACTTACGGCTGTGAAACTTGGACCACCTTCGGGAGACACATAATCTGCTTGGAGAAATATCAACAACGTTGATTGAGACGAATCTTGAGAATAACATGGCAAGACCGGCGTACCAACATCAGCATCCTCGAAGAAGCCAATGCTACAAGCATCAAGGCCACAATAATCAAACATCAACTTCGATGGACTGGTCATGTTGTCCGTATGCCCGACTTTCGTCTCCCTAAGCTAATCTTGTATGCTTAACTTACGAATGGACACCGTACGCAGGGAGGACAGCGCAAAAGGTACGAAGATGCCCTGAAATATAACATGCAGAAATGTATGATCAACACCGAAAACTGGGAGACCACAGCTTCTAACCGACAAGCATGGCGTCGGCTTCTTCACGGACGTCCACAATACTTCGAACACGAACGTCGAAGACATGCAGGGGAAATGCGACAGATAAGGAAAGAACGAATGGCCGCTCAAGGGAACAATCCTGAGGGAGATGTGTGTGAAATATATGTTTGTGAACATTGTTGAAGAGTTCGCGGCTCCAGAATTGGTCTATACAGGCTACGCCAACTCAGGTGCTTCGCGAGCACCGGCCGCGGCCGGCACCGGCAAAAGCACCGGTGCTCCACTGTAGAAGAGGAACCTGTAGTGGCAGCGCTTAGCGAGGCGATAGTCGTGTTGTTGTTGTTGTTGTTTGGTGAATGGGGCTGGGCAAATGAGTGCGCGTTAGGCGGCGTACCGGTATGAAAACGAATAATAATAACTATTCCAATTTTGTGTATAGACAGAAATAGGCCTAATAGTTTTATTGCGCTCCTGATTTTGCACTAATTTTCAACTTTCTTTCGTTATCTTTGGCATCGCTTTGAAGCCATTAATTTGCCGATATTTGGAACAATCGTTTTGGCAGTTGCAATCCGAAGTGTAGCTTCCAAGGAAGAATCAGACAAACTTGACCTTGTTTTTGTTTAGTTAATATTCATATGCTCACACACGAACGTTGTTCCAAACATAGCAACAAATTTCAGGGCAAGGGAATTCTTGTTCCTCAACGCTTTTATACAATGAAATCAAATCACAATTGTAGTGGTAATACCAGTCTGTCAAACTTGATCAGCTTTATCAGCTCAACTTTGAGACTTCATGGGGCATCCTCTGGGCGCACCGAAAATGGCGTCATAAAAACTTGTTTAAATCTTCAAACCTATCTTCAAAATTCTTTATGCAATGACTGTAACGCTTTTTGTACCCACTGATGTGTTCATAAGTACTTACATTCAAGGAGTTTGGAGAGGGAAAATTGTTCCAATTTCCTTCTTGAAGCTGATTTTTAAAAAGCACAAGCTGCAATTTGAAACTTTCAATACAGTCACACATAGTACTGATTAATTCGTTTTTGCCTTGCAACGAGATATTTAAATCATTTAAATACCCCGTGGTGTATTTCATGAAAGCGAGGTCAGCGATCCATTGCTCATCATCCAAGCCTGACCGTGCTACCGCCACTACAAGGGAAGGAAAGAGAAGAGGGAGGGGAAAAGCACCGGTGCCACTCCGTGCAGCACTGGGGCGTGGTCTGGTCTACACAGTCATCAGAGGACCCACAGACATTGAAGTCTTATAGTCCCAAAGAAGGTATCATACTTGTTAGCGAGTGATATCCTATCATCATCACCATCATCATCAATGAAATTCGTATTGTTTTTATTCGTTGTGAGTATATTTATTTTTATAGCAAGCCAACAGGAAACCAATACTCAATTTAACATGGTAACTATCATGTCAAGGATTTCCTTTCCAGAAGAGTCATTCAAAACATTGGAAGGGATGTGAACATTATCTGTGTTGATGTACTTAAGAATTAACATATTAACGAGTTCCTTTGTTGTTGTTTTTGATTCATTTAGGGAACTTGCGACATCGTGGTCATTTAGCCCCGTGAATGAGGGTATGTGTATAGGATTTATTTGATAACCTGAGCTATAGTAGTGAGGAGGATGCCGTGGCCTTACGTTTGAAACCATCTCGGCATTCACCTGGAGCAGAATTGGAAAGCCACTTCTAGGGAAACGAACCCACCTATTCTCAGTTGTGCAACACTATGTGTAACCCGATCCAGCCCTCAGACCAGGATCGAACTCTACCTTCGGGGTAAGAACGAATAATAGTAGCCACTACCCCATGTCTTGGCCAGGAAAGAAAATAGAGCAATGTTGTTATAAATGGGTATTTCACTGAGGATTGCGGACAGTTCGGAACCCATATTAAGGAAACTACATAACGGAATGAGCGTTCATTACAAGCGCAACGTTTCATGACTCCAGTTATTAATAAAACTGGCACACGTAACTAAAGTTCGCGAAGTTCCACTTTCATCCGTCAGGTGGTACTCACTGCTTCGGTGTTCATTGCCCATTCGGTCAAGTTCGAAAGCTTCACGTGGGCTCACTAGTTTCCTTAAAATTGTGATATTTCCACGCTCTTTTTTTGATTAATCTGGGCACGTGTTTGCTCGCAAGTACAGTAGTGAGGAATGCTTAGTTAATTGACGGCCAGAATTTTTGCTCCCGTGAAAGTCTTTGCACGCCAGCAACAAAGTGTCGAGCGGCTGCAGGTAAACTGCATAATTATAAATTAAATCTTTAAAAGTCGCCAGCTTAATGGACATCACTACGGGGATGTTCTGTACAAATACTGTGTGTGCCGACTGCCGATTAAGTAACGGCTCTTTGTGGCGACAAATTTTCACGTCCGGCAAGGCTTTATGTATGGTGTAACATGTTTCTCATGAGATGGTTTTGTATCTACTACACTGAATACCGTTGACATTCTTCGGCCCTGCTGGGGAGATTCACACAGAAACCCCATTTCATTGAAGATGGGAAAATTATCCCTTAACAAAACACTTCAGTCCCTTCACGTAAGCCTATCTGACATGGAGTGAAGTTGATTTATTATAATTATCCGCGAAGTACTTAAGACAACTTAACTTCTTTTAATGAACGGAAAGGGGGAAGAAATTGAAATGTTTCCTTTATGAAACTATTTACAAATGAATATACAAATAAATTACAGCAATACAGCTACCATTAATAATAGTACACATGGTAATTTACGATACTGAATAATTATTCCTTCTGCACAACCATTGTGGTTGGGATAGCGTGCCTGTCTCTCATCCGGAGGCCTCGGGATCGATTCCGAGCTCTGTCAGGGATTTTAGAAACTGACGTGAAGGCTGGAACAGTGTGCACTCAGCCTCGTCAGGACAGTTGAGTAGCTCTCTGACAGTGAGGCAGCGCCCCGGTCACGAAAACCAAGATTAACGGCGGAGGGGATCCGACGCGCTGACTACGCATCACCCCAATATCTGCAGGCTAAATGGCTGGGCGGCGGTCACTTGGTAAGCCTAGGCCCTTCATGGGCTGTAGTGCCATACGTTATTTATGCAATAATTGTGATGATTTCGTAAATGTACATGACTTTTAACCTTGCGATCTTAAGACATGGAATGCCCTTTTTACGTAGAATCAAAACCGTTGGAAGTGATTATTTTGTCCTTTATGATCCCACGTCCATTAACCATAAATAGAACCTGGTCTATATTGTTGAGATGACCGTCGTGTCATCAAGTCTCGCGTTGGGTGTAGAGGCTACAGACCTCAACTCCATTCTGTCGATGATAACAAATTCACCCCATTTCATCGCAATCTTCACTGACACAGTTTTAGATTCACCAACTTCCAAATATTTGTTACGGTAGTGAAATACTTTATCGCTTAACCAGCACTCGAAGAATTAATGAAGAAGGAACGTTTATGTAAATGAAAAGTAAGAATACGGTACCGGTACCCATTTCGTTTTATGAATAATTGTTACACTAGTTTTAAGAATTAGATATAAGTAATTTGCGCTATTGGCTGATGAAGACCTCGATGAAAGGTTGAAACATGTAGGCTACCAACAATTGAACAGAAGTTCGCAAATTAAGTAGATGTTCTTAATTGTGTATTGATAGATGTTGTTTTATCATTTCAAATGATCTTGTCGACTTCGTCGTTATGCTCGAGTCTAACGTTATGCGTTACGGTTATGGTTACGGCGTGTATGACGTCATCATGTTGTTCAGTGCATATGCACCGAGTCTGAGTTTACTCCTGGGAGACGGCGAGTACGTGACGTCAGACAGAAAAACAGGGTGACTCCTAAAGAGGTGTGCAAGATGTCAGACAGGAATACAGGGTGACTCCTAAAGAGATGTACACGATGTCAGATAAGAATACAGGGTGACCCTTAACGAGGTGTACAAGATATCAGATAAGAATACAGGGTGACTCCTAAAGAGATATACAAGACGTCAGATAAGAATACAGGGTGACTCCTAAAGAGGTGTGCAAGATGTCAGACAGGAGTACAGGGTGACTCCTAAAGAGATGTACACGATGTCAGATAAGAATACAGGGTGATCCTTAACGAGGTGTACAAGATATCAGATAAGAATACAGGGTGACTCCTAAAGAGATAAACAAGACGTCAGATAAGAATACAGGGTGACTCCTAAAGAGATATACAAGACGTCAGATAAGAATACAGGGTGACTCCTAAAGAGGTGTACAATATGTCAGATAAGATTACAGGGTGACTCCTAAAGAGGTGTACACGATGTCAGACAGGAATACAGGGTGACTCCTAAAGAGGTGTACAAGATGTCAGATACAAATACAGGGTGACTCCTAAAGAGATGTACACGATATCAGATAAGAATACAGGGTGATCCTTAACGAGGTGTGCAAGATGTCAGATAAGAATACAGGGTGACTCCTAAAGAGATATACAAGACGTCAGATAAGATTACAGGGTGACTCCTAAAGAGATATACACGATGTCAGACAGGAATACAGGGTGACTCCTAAAGAGGTGTACAAGATTTCACACAAGAATACAGGGTGACTCCTTAAAAAGATATACAAGACGTCAGATAAGAATACGGGGTGACTCCTAAAGAGGTGTACAAGATGCCAGATAAGAATACAGGGTGACTCCTAAAGAGGTGTACACGGTGTCAGACAGGAATACAGGGTGACTCCTAAAGAGGTGTACAAGATGTCACACAAGAATACAAGGTGACTCCTAAAGAGGTGTACAAGATGCCAGATAAGAATACAGGGTGACTCCTAAAGAGATATACAAGACGTCAGATAAGAATACAGGGTGACTCCTAAAGAGGTGTACAAGATGTCACACAAGAATACAGGGTGACTCCTTAAAAAGTTATACAAAACGTTAGATAAGAATACGGGGTGACTCCTAAAGAGGTGTACACGGTGTCAGACAGGAATACAGGGTGACTCCTTAAAAAGTTATACAAAACGTTAGATAAGAATACAGGGTGACTCCTAAAGAGGAGTACACGGTGTCAGACAGGAATACAGGGTGACTCCTAAAGAGGTGTACAAGATGCCAGATAAGAATACAGGGCGACTCCTAAAGAGGTGTACACGGTGTCAGACAGGAGTACAGGGTGACTCCTAAAGAGGTGTACAAGATGTCACACAAGAATACAGGGTGACTCCTAAAGAGGTGTACAAGATGCCAGATAAGAATTCAGGTTGACTCCTAAAGAGGTGTACACGGTGTCAGACAGGAATACAGGGTGACTCCTAAAGAGGTGTACAAGATGTCACACAAGAATACAGGGTGACTCCTAAGGAGATATACAAGACGTCATATAAGAATACAGGGTGACTCGTAAAGAGGTGTACAAGATGCCAGATAAGAATACAAGGTGACTCATAAATAGGTGTACAAGATGGCAGAGAAGAATACAGGGTGACTCCTAAAGAAGTGCACAATATGTCAGACGAGAATACAGGGTGACTCCTAATGTGGTGTACAAAATATCAGACAAGAATACAGGGTGACTCCTTAAGAGGTGTGCAAGATGTCACACAAGAATACAGGGTGACTACTAAAGAGATTTACAAGATGTCAGATAAGAATACAGGGTGTCTCCTAAAGAGGTGTGCAGGATGTCAGAGCAAAATACAGGGTGACACTTAACGAGGTGTACAGTATGTTGGATTCAATTCAAATACAGGGTGACCCTTAAAGAGGTTTACAAGATATCGGATTCAAATAATGGGTGACCCTTAAAGAGTTGTAAAAGATGTCAGACTCAAATACAGGGTGACCCTTAAAGAGGTGCCCGCGTGGGAAGCCTAAGTTAATGGGTAATGGAGTCTGTTGAAAGAGCCCTCCTGAGCCTTTCTAACATGTGTAGCATTTGTAGAATGCATGATTTGAAATGATATAAAGTCTAGTCATTCAGACTGACTGTAATTTTTTTAAGAGTTATCTATTTACAACATACATAGGATATTCATAAATGTACGATACGTTTTAAGCGCGAGGAAACATTGGTCTTGCTAAATTGAAAACTGCGTGATATTTCTCCGCGGAATCCAGTATTTCAACTGAATCATACGGAGATAAGGTAATTTTTTTTATCTCTTGTCACAATAGCAAATAAACACTATTGACCATCCAAAAACGTCCCAATATATCTACTTGAGGTTCGCGATATATTTTCTTCCAATCGTCAGGAAATTTAGGTATAATTGGGGAATATCCAGGCTAATCACCGCCCAGCCATTTAGCCTGCAGATATTGGGGTGATGAGTGGTCAGCGCGTTGGATCCCCTCCGCAGTTAATCTTGGTTTTCGTGACCGGGGCGCTGCCTCACTGTCAGACAGCTACTCAACTGTCCTCACGAGGCTGAGTGCACACTGTTCCAGCCTTCACGTCAGTTTCTAAAATCCCTGACGGAGCTGGGAATCGATCCCGAGGCCTCCGGGTGAGAGGCAGGCACGCTACCCCAACCACAATGGTTGTGCAGAAGGAATAATTATTCAGTATCGTAAATTACCATGTGTACTATTATTAATGGTAGTTGTATTGCTGTAATTTATTTGTATATTCATTTGTAAATAGTTTCGTAAAGGAAATATAACTGTTGTTTACTCTTATACACGTCAATTCCTAATTGTCTTAAGTACTGGCACGGATAATTATAATTATATAATTATGTTAGGTAGGCTTACGTGAAGGGACTGAAGTGTTTTGTTAAGGGATAATTTTCCCATCTGCAATGAAATGGAGTTTCTGTGTGAATTTCCCCAGCAGGGTCGAAGAATGCCAACGGTATTCAGTGTAGTAGATACGAAATCATTCGCCGGCTTCGTTGCGTTGAATTCTAGCCTATCAGCCCGACATCGTGGTCGTTTAGCCCCGTGAATGAGGATGTGTGTATAGGATTTATCTGATAACCTGAGCTATTGTAGTGAGGAGGATGCCCTGGCCTTACGTTAGAAACCATCTGTGCATTCGCCTGGATCAGATTTGGAAAGCCACTTCTAGGATGGCTGAGGTGGAAACCGAACCCACCTATTCTCAGTTGTGCAACACTACGTGTACCCCGATCCAGCCCTCAGACCAGGATCGAACTCTACCTCCGGGGTTTTATTTATTTAATCTTATGGTGAATTACATAAAAACAAATCACAAATCCAAGTTCAAGTTTTGGAGCCATTCCACAGTACATTCTCGAAGATGAAACAGATCACTAGGGCTCCCGGAGTAGGCGTGTAGAGGGCAGCGCTGGATGATATGGTCCATGGTCTGTTCCTCCTCATTGCATTGACACAATGGGGAATCTATCCAACCCCACTTATGGCATAGGTAATATCAACGGCCGTGCCTGGTTCTCAGTCTATTGAGGCGACACCATAATTTTCTAGGAAGGTCAAATCCTTGTATTTTCACCGTTGAGTTGATCTCCTGGGCACTAGTTCCAGACGTTGAGTTTGACCATTCCTCCTGCCAGCATTGGTTTAGGTTGAATCGATTTGCCAGAAGTTGGTCGGTCAATAAACTGGTTGGTCTCCTCGAATGAAGTCGCTTCGGTGGTGGGTGGCAGAATTCCTGGTGTATTGGTAATGAGGGAGAAGCATAGATCTTCTTTGCTTCTCTGATCAGAGCTTCCTTCCTCCTCAGGTGAGGTGGTGGAATGTGGCTGAATACTGGTAGCCAGTGGCGAGGGGTTGATTTTATGGTGCCGGTTATGCAACGCATAGTGTCATTCAGCTTGGTATCCACTTTATGCACATGTGCACTTTCCAACCATACTGGAGCACAGTATTCCGCTGCAGAATAGACTAGACTGATACCCGTTAATCACCTCCGGGGTGAGAGCGAAAAATAGTAGCCACTACACCATGACTTGGCCAGGAAAGAAAATAGAGCAATGTTGTTATAAATGGGTATTTCACTGAGGATTGCGGACAGTTCGGAACCCATATTAAGGAAACTACATAACGGAATGAGCGTTCATTACAAGCGCAACATTTCATGAGTCCAGGTATCAATAAACCTGGCACACGTAATTGAAGTTCTCCAAGTTCCACTTTCATCCACCAGGTAGTACTCAGTGCTTCGGTGTTCATTGTGAAAGCTTCACGTGGACTCACTAGTTTCTTTAATATAATTGTGATATTTCCACGCTCTTTTTCGATTAATCTGGGCACGTGTTTGCTCGCAAGTGCAGTAGTGTGGAATGCTTAGTTAATTGACGGCCAGAATGTATGCTCGCGTGAAAGTCTTTGCACGCCAGCAAGAAGGTGATGAGCGGCTGCAAATTAAATATTGGAAAATCGCTAGCTCAAATCTTACAGCTAACAAATAATATTGACTAGTTGTGTTAGTTTAACTACTACTTTAACTACCTAGGTAAATAGGTGTTTTAGTACATATTGTAAGTACCATCACCCATACCCTTGCAGGCATAGATTTAATAGCCTAAGTGTAATGGATCTGATGATGATCGCTAGACGATCGAAACTGGTCATTTAAGTGTATTTATTAATCTCATGTACACTTTTTTAGGATTAGGGAAACGCCCATTACAATTGGGTACAATCGTGTTGACCGACTGAAAACATTAAATTTTGACTAAGGCAAAACTGAAAATGCCTTCAAACACCATAATGTTGTTGATTCATTTAGGGGCATTGCGACATCATAGTCAGGTGTCCCCGTGTACTTAGGTGTGTAGGAAATCTGTCTGATAATCTGCTAAGTACCATGCCGGAATTCGCCTGGAGTAGAAGTGGAGTGAGGAATCGAACCCACCTCTTCTCAGTTCTGCCGCATGAGGCTGAATGAACCCCATTCCAGCCGTCAGATCAGAATTAAATTCTTGGCAGAGCCTGGAAATAAACCCGGCCCTCCGCAGTGACAGCCAAGAATGTTAGTCACTACTCGATGATGTGGACTATGTTCGAGACATGTTTGGGAACAATCATAACATAGAATCACCAACTAATTAGCCTCAAATGTCACCACCTAAGTGACTGAACCTGAAACCACATCATGTTCGCTAGCTTTTAAGGGAAGGCGTCATGTGTTGTCACGCTCTCTGAGCTCTGACAAAAGACTGCTAATGGATGTTGTCTTTCGTGCATTGAACCAGCACCGCTTTTATGGTGTAGGATCAATAGCAATCATGAACTTCTGATACGATATACTGATATAACAATGTGTGTCGTTTCTAAGAATTCCTCGGACCAACTGAGTTCAGGCGATTTCGAGCTAATGGGCAGTTTCCCTAAATAGGTTAGCTTTTAATGAAAATGTTAGCAATGCACCTCAGAATTTAACTTGGATATTCACGAAACAAGTTCGGTTTGGATCATAGTTGTCGGTATGAATTACCTAATAATACTAGTACTAATAATAATAAAAGATACGAGCCTTACAGTAGTCGCATATGATGTGTAACATCTGACATGTTATCCTACTCGCATATTACACAGCTTGGACATTCTTAAAATGATAATTTACACTCCATTTTCATACTGGTACTATGATGAATGTATAGATTGAATTGGAGATATGCTACTGTCACAATTGTGGCGCAGCGGTCAAGCTGTTAGTCTCTCACCAAGGTAGACCGGGTTTGATTCCCGGTCAATACATGTGAGATTTTCGAATCGAAATGCCATGTCCTATGGTTCGCATTCCACGTAAAAGAGAGGTACCGTGGATCATGATCGTGAGATTAACGGACACGCAAAACTACAAGCTTCCTTCCTTCCTTTTACATTAATAATTCATAATAACAAAGTGACACACAACGTCGACAGTACTCTCAAATACTGTGAGCACATTCCTCAGTAACTATAATATTCATTATTCTCAAGGCTCTCATACAGTTCGTCGTAAACAATCAAAACATGGCTTCCTACAATCATGAAATGACCTAGTCTCACATATGATGAAAATACAACTTTTATTCCAATCATATAACAACATTCTGTTATGCATTTAATATTTGACTACTCAAAAAGCTTGCCAATAATGCCGCTCACTTAAATGTCATTTGTCGTCTTTGTCCTACCCCATGTGATATTCAACCTTGAACGTGAAGCTTCATAAACTGTTCAATGACAAATGAAAGTCGGTGAAACATTTGCCACTGTGCTCGTCAAACCAATGCCTGCTAAATGCACTGCCTACTGAATTACCATAATATTCTCGCACTACCGAGCACACACTGCCTTGTTTCCAATACACACATTTTCAATTGTACATCCAGCTGGCAGTGCGTCTTAACTTCCGTCCGATCCACTTCCGTTCGATCCACTTCCGCCCGATTCACTTCCGTCCCCAATTTTCAAAATCACTCCCACAAAACTATCCAGCAACCGAGCGGAAAGATGTTACACATCAATAATAACCCTCTTTAACAGCATAAACCTACTTAACTGTACATAGGCCTACTAATTATATTCAAAGTGTACCGGTAATCAGAAATAACGTGTTATGAAAACATAGACAACGATGCTACAGTATATATCAAGTCAACTTTGTTTTATAGTCCTAGAAATATTATCAATATTAAATTTATTACCCCACCACTCATAAGTCATTGTCTCCCACAAATCCAACCCCTCGTCCTCGTCGTGGGAGATGGGCAACGTAATTAAGTAGGGGATTGCCTGTAGGGGTGAAGTACAGTGGGGACTTTGTGTGCCTCAAGACCGCTACGGTAGCTGTGAAGGCCCTACAGGAACCCTGAAGAAATTACGGCTGACGGGTTTGGAGTTGGTTCTTCAAAGGCTAAGGGAAGAAACCCTGACAGAAAATCAGCCTGGTGCCTCAGGCTTAAAGTGGCAGCCCCTCCAAGGCACTCGGAGGCAGTGGGTTAATCACTCGCTCCTCTTAAATAAACTGATTTCGGAAACTGAAGCGAAATTACAAAACCGGACGGATAACCTGATGACGACTTTTGGCATGAAGAGGACTACGAAAATCGGTTTCTGGAATGTGAGGACCTTGATGGAGAAAACCAGACTGAAACAAGTGACACGGGAGATGAAGAACTATGGGCTGGATATCCTAGGATTGAGTTAAGTGAGGTGGCCAGGATTTGGTGAAATACAGACAACAGATGGAATTACATTTCTCTATTCTGGGGGCGATGATGAAGAACACAGGAATGGAGTGGGGTTGCTGCTCAACAGAAATGCAAAGAAAATCCTTATGGAGTGGAAGCCAATTTCTAGTAGGCTCATGTTTGCTAGGTTCAAGACAAAGATCAGGAATGTGATCATCATCCAATGCTATGCGCCTACAGAACAGTCGGAGCCAGAGAAGAAGGAAGAATTCTACCAAATGCTGCGAGATGTCACAAGACAAACAAGTAAGAAGGACATTCTCATTGTTATGGGAGACTTCAACGCGAAGGTGGGCTCAAACAATGAGGGGTTGGAGCAGATCATGGGTAAACATGGCCTTGGTGAGATGAATGACAATGGGGAGAAATTTACGGAATATTGCGCCAGTCAGGATTTGGTGATGGGTGGCACGGTATTTCCTCATAGGCGGTGCCACAAGGTCACCTGGGTGTCTCCTGATTAAGTCACAGAAAATCAAATTGATCACATCGCGGTGAGCAGGAGGTTCAGAAGAAGCTTGGAAGATGTTAGGAACAAGAGAGGAGCGGACGTTGGTAGTGACCATCATCTTGTGGTTGCCAACTTCCGCATGAAGATCGTCGCAGTCCGCCGAAAGTTTAACACTCGGCACAACAAGTTTGATGTGGGCAAGCTTAAGAACCAGCAGAGATTGGACCAATTTAAACTGGAGCTCAGAAATAAATTCCAGGTGTTGGACTCCGAGACAGAGAAGGACGTGGAGAATGTGTGGAGCCAGGTAAAGAATATCTTCGTGGAAACCAGTGAGATGCAGCTCGGGTACAAGAACTACCTGCGGAAAGAATGGATATCCGATCAGACCTGGGACAAGATAAATTATAGGAAGGAGATTAAGGCCAAGCTCAACACCTGCAAGACTAGGCAGCAGAAGGCTCTCACACAAGCAAAGTATTCAACAGCAAACAGGGAGGTAAAGAGAAGTGTACGAAAGGATCATAGGAGGTGGATTGATGAGCAGGCAGAGAAAGCAGAAGAAGCGGCAAGAAGGGGGGACGTTAAGGAGCTCTATGGCATCACAAAGATGCTTTCGAAGAAAGGTTTTAATAAAACTAGGCATGTGAAGAGCAAGACGGGCGAGATCCTCACGACGTGTGAACAGCAGCTGACAAGATGGAGAGAACACTTTGCGGAGGTTCTTAATAGAGATAGAGGACCAGAAAGTAAGCAGCGAGGAGAAGATGAAGAGGAAGCAGAAAGTGACCCAAACATCAACCTCGACTCCCCAACTCGGGGCGAAATACGGACAGCGTTGAAGCAGATGAAATGCGGGAAGGCACCAGGTCTGGATAATATCCCAGCGGAAGTACTGAAAGCAGACCTGGATATTACGATCGATCTGCTGCACCCGCTGTTGGAGAAGATCTGGAAGGAGGAGAAAATACCAACCGACTGGAAGAAGGGGTTGATAGTCAAGTTGCCGAAGAAAGGGGACACCACAAACTGTAACAACTGGAGGAGTATCACCTTGCTGTCCATTCCAAGCAAAGTGCTGGCGAGAGTCATCCTGAATCGTATAAAAGACTGCGTAGAAAAATGGCTTCGGAAGGAACAGGCTGGATTTCGACAGCATCGCAGCTGTGTGGATCTCATCAACACCCTCCGAATCATCCTAGAGCAGAGTGTGGAGTGGCGGAATACCCTTTACCTCACATTTGTTGACTTCGAGAAAGCCTTCGACTCCGTAAATCAAAGAATCATGTGGAAGACCCTTGAGGAATATAAAATTCCAACAAAGATCATCAGAATCATGGAAGAGATGTACGAAGGGTATGAGTGCCAGGTTTTTCACGAAGGCAAATTAACAGAAGAGATAAAGGTCAGTTCCGGAGTGAGACAGGGGTGTGTCCTTTCCCCCACTCTGTTCCTGTTGGTCCTGGATAGTGTGATGAAGAAGGTAATGGGAGGACGGAAGAGGGGTATTCAATGGGGTATAAATGACAGGCTTGAAGATCTGGATTTCGCAGACGACATTTGTCTTATGGCACAACGGTACCGAGACATAGAAGATAAGCTGGGGAGGTTGCAGAGAGAAGCAGAACGTGCAGGACTGATGATCAACACCAACAAGACCAAAGAGATGAGGATAAATTCTGACATCACGACTAGTTTGACAGTCAACGGAAAGGACATTGAGCGAGTTGAGTCCTTCCTCTACCTTGGAAGTATAGTCACAAATGATGGGGGAGCAGAGGAAGATGTTCGAAGTCGTATCAGGAAGGCAAATGGTGCCTTTGTCCAGCTCTACCCCATCTGGAGAAATAGAAACATTTCCAGGAAGACCAAGCTCCGCCTTTTCAATAGCAACGTAAAGTCGATTCTTCTCTACGGCTGTGAAACATGGAAAGTCACAAAACCGATCAACAACCAGCTACAGGTGTTCATTAACAGATGTCTGCGTCGCATCATGAATGTGAGGTGGCCGGACATAATCTCAAATGAAGATCTTTGGACCATCACCAATCAACAACCGATTAGCATCCAGATCAAGGAGAGGAAATGGCGCTGGATTGGTCACACACTAAGGAAGCCGGACGGAGCTATTGAGAGGGCGGCGCTAGACTAGAATCCTCAAGGCGCCAGGAAGCGAGGTCGACCTAAGAAGACCTGGAAGAGGACGATCGAAAATGAAATTGCAGAGATGGACAAGAACTGGAGTCAAGTGAAGAGAATGGCCAGGAACCGTACTGCGTGGAGAAATTTCGCCAAGGCCCTATGCTCCGGAAGGAGCGGCAGGAATTAAGTAAGTAAGTAAGTAAACTCGTAAGTCATTGAACTGGGCTATAGAATGAATGCCAACTGACTTCAAAGAAGACGAAGTCTTGTAATTTTAGGTGGAACCAAGTAACTCGCAACAATTTATAGGTACGTGAGTTATTTATGGAGGAGGGTAACTGTATAAATCCTATTTCGAACGTTTCAAAATTAATATTGTAGATGGTTATTCCTGTTTTTGTGATTCTCCTCAAACAATAGATCACCTGTTGTTTGAATGCTCTGTGTTTGGTAAAGCCAGATACAACTTGAACTCTCACTTACATTTCTGCAACTTTAAATTTTCAAAACCACTTTAAAATATATTCACGAAAAAATGTTGTTATAACCAATTTTTAGCTTTTATTCATCTTATTTTTCGAAAATGAATCTCATAATTTATGATGTAATTTATTTTTTCAATTTGTAACAAACTCTAACCCTAATGTACTATGTGTAATAGGGCTCCATTTACTTTAATGGATATTAATAATAATAACAGTATAAAAGACTGTGAAACCAGCGGTTGTGTTTCCTTTCTCAGCCGATCTGATGGTGTGAAATTGAAAATTCCTCAATAGCAATATGGTTGGTTGGTTGGTTCCTTAGTTTAGGGGCTGCGACAACGCGGTCATGTAGCCCCGTGTACTTTGGGTGTGTGTAGAAACTGTCTGATAACCGGTGTTAATTGTGATGACTGTATTAGTGTGTGTATCTGTTTTTAATTCAAGTAGGGACTGCAACTTTGAATTTTCAAATAGTTCCTACTTTTGCCGCCAAACGCCACCGTCAACGACTACTAGGCCTAGTTCAGAACTAGCTACTAGACGCCACCGCAGTCGGCTCTTGGCAACGAACGTAGCAACCTAAAAGCGTTGTTTACATTCTTAATCTATCCAATTTAGTTTCACACAGGTGTAATTAGTGGAAAGATCTTTAACATGCCATAAATCTATGGCATGGGACTGCCGGCTTTACTTCCCCTCCGAAGGAAGGCATACTGAGGGATTTTTAACGCTCTTAAAAAATCTGACGGCTTTGGCCGGGTTTGAACCCGCTATCTTGGGCATAGAAGCTCAGCATGCTACCAACTACGCCACCGAAGCCGCAAATAGCAATATAAAGCAATAAACTTGCACTGGATGGATTGTAATCTGTAGACAGGAGTGGTGTAGGTAAGTTTGGACACTACGCGCAGTATTCCCATTTGGGATGCACCAGAGATACAGTACCGGTACCGTATATCAATCTGTGTAAGTGAGAAAAATTATAAAAGATCTCTAGAATATCTACAGTAGTTACACAGTGAAGTCGTTGCAAGGACGTTTTGCAAACATACCGTATTCATTCTGTTAAGAAAGATTAACTATAAGCAGACGTTTGAGGCACATCTCGTAAATGATGATGCGCTAACCAGACATCCAAGTGGAAATAACCTTTAGGGTTTTAAGGTGACACCACGGAGGTCTGACTTTAATCACCACCTCATCCACCCTAGAAGTGGTTTCCTACTTCTACACCAGACACATGCCGGTATGCTTCGTAAATTAAATCCACGGTCGCCTCGCAGGCCTGATAAGAGGGAGGGGCACGTGAGGATGTAGCCCCAGGGTCTGGGGCAAAGCGTGGACAACTTCACTTCCATTTTGAAATGTTCTTATATGACTTTATTTGAGGTAAATGAATCAGTAAATAGTAACCGAAACATTACAATCAAAATACAGTATCCATTGTGTTTTACGCCTCTCTGCCGGGTAAATAGGCATAGTTGCCACAGTTCTCCACGAAAGTTCTCTAGGGCGGAAAGATTCTATTTCAATGAAAAATTCGACTGTTATTGAAAGAAGTACTGTATGGCTTTTTCTTGTGGTGACCGACAGTGAGATGCAATGAAAATGAAATGTTAAATGCACGGTGATCAACATCTTGGGGTAAATTGATATTCAATATGAACATGCTAAATTCAATGGAGATTTTAATGGGTTAAAAGAAGCCAGCTTACCACTTTCAAAGTAATGTCAGACTGAACAAAAATGGAGGGCCCGGAAAACCCTGTTCTAGGGCCCGCGATCGTTCTCCACGGCCCTGCCGCCTCCTACCCGAATCTTAGCCCCACACACCATACTACTGCTCGAGTCCAAAGTTCTGTGAACCTGAGAGGAATGTGGATCGCGGACGATGAGGAGAGATGAGGGGGGTTCCTGGTCCGTGCGTAGTAACAGAACCAAGTACATAGGTCAGTCACTCACTCACTCACTCTTTCGCAACACCAAACTGGTTTAGGCAACGGCCCTATGTTAGCAGTATTGGAATAGACAGGAATTCCAGATAACACGACGGACCCTTTTCTTCCTGCCTCCCACGTCACCTCACCCCGCAAGTCCATAGAGCGTATACGCGAGCAGTACACGGGGCTACAAGACCACCACAGTCATACAGCATAACGTTTTGATGTATAAGGACTACAACGCGACCAAGAACTACATTTTCCAACCTCCCCGAGACGAGAAAAAGTTACTTTGCAAAAATAATAACAACTTTGTTTCTTGGACACACAAAATTTTGAAATTTATAAACATTCCAATGTATATTGTGTTAAAATTTGGATTCGATCTGGTGACGGGTTTTTGAGATAATAATTCATAAATGTGACGCATGGTTGAAACACGCTTAAAAACGGGCAAGTTTTGTGTTCCAACTGCGATAAAAAGTATTAAAATATAAATTAAAAATTCCAAACCTACATGAACTAACGTAAAATAGAACGATGAAAATGATGATGCTATTGGATTTTATGTAGGTCTATTGGTTACTTCACAAACAACCTTCAAACTTGAGTGCACATAATATTTTGATCGACAGTAGTACGCTTCATTATAGTGCTGCCTCGGTTTTGAGGGTTTCTACCACATAACCTATGGTGGTGCTTTTTGAGGATCCAACCAGCCTCCAGGCTGACTACCCAACAGACAGACAATTTATGCAGAATACCAGAATTTCAGGAAGGGGACCCCTAATATGCTTTCCTTTGGGGGCAGGGAGGTCATTCGTTATTATTAGTTTCGCCTCAGTTTCCACTGTAGCCTATGATCCTAGTGGCAAGAGTATGATGCCCAATAGTAGGGCTAATTCTTTGGCACCAGTTAGGTTTGAGAAAATCGTCAGTCTCTCCTACTCAAGTTTTATTTCTTCTCGTTTCGCTAGCAGAATCGTTATATCAGCTCAAGTGTGGATGATGTTTTTAAGGGGCGAAACATGGACGTCATCTGGCAGCTGCCATTTAGGACACTTGTCCCATAGATTCCCTCCCTCACTCGAATTTTCGATGATAACAGTCAATTTCTCACAACTTGAGAGGAGTCTTGTCTGATACGAGTTCTAGAGCAGACCTTTACAATATTGACAGGCCACGTACGGCCAGTGACAACCACAAGACTGACGCCAGAATGGAATATTACACGTTAAAGATCCCTATCGGGGCAAAATTCCGGCACCTCGGCGTCTCTAAAATTCAGAATAGTTAAAAGGGACGTAAAACAAATAACAATCTTCGGTGGCGTAGTCAGTAGCATGCTGAACTGCTATGCCCAAGATCGCGGGTTCAAACCCGGCCGAAATCGTCGGCTTTTCAAGAGCGCTAAAATCCTTCAGTATACCTTCCCTCGGAGGGGAAGTAAAGCCGGCGGGTCCATGTCCTAGATTTACGACATGTAAAATAACCTACCACTACAATTGGTAGTGTGTAGACAAAATTTACAGATTATTTGGGTAGAAACGCTCTATCCAACGTTCGCCGCTGGGTGTCAGTGATAGTGGCGTCTGCTAGCCAAAGTTGGAACTACCGGTAATGAAAATGAACTTGTTCAATTCAACGCCCTGCTATGGCCATTGGCTGCAAACCAAATACAATATTATTACTGAGCGCATAATATTAAGTATTAAGCTGCCGCCCCGGAGGTCCTGGGTTCGATTCCCGGCTCTGCCACGAAATTTGAAAAGTGGTTTAAGGACTGGAACGGGGTCTACTCAGCCTCGGGTGGTTCAACTGAGTAGAGGGGGTTCGATTCCCACCTCAGCCATCCTCGAAGTGGTTTTCCGTGGTTTCCCACTTCGTCTTCGGGCATATGCCGGGATGGTACTGTCCCCGTTTACCTGGATAGTAGGCTGTCAGATATCCGCCCCCTCAATCGGATTGCCAATTATCAATCGCACCGGCATAGCTACATCAATGAAAATGGCACTGACAGATACTATCGAGATAAGAGCACAGAAGTTCACAGGAAATCATTGTGGAACACACCAAAATAGACGGGGGTTCATACTTACCGTTACTTACCTCTTAATTATCTCGGGGTTTGAGTTGACAACAGGATCACTAAAGTCTGTTCACACAATAACCTCCACCATGACATTTAAAAATGAACCAGAACGAAGACGAGAACTTTGAACTGTACAAAAGCTTTATTTCTAATAAAGGGTATGATTTTACTAACACAACAAAAACAACGTGGCTATCAGTAGCCCAAGTCAATTTGACTACGTCCTCCAGTAGGACTTGCAAAAATTATCATACAACATGATATAGAACATTTTAGCCCCCAAGAGCTCCAAATAACGTAATATTCATAACACTATTGGATTGGAAAAGGACGTCAGGGTGTGACATATATAGAGCATTTGGTTTCCTTTTAATAAACATGAGAATGGTATTTATAGTCGCAAGGCCAGAGTGTGTACGACCTCACTCTCTGAGAACCAGATGTTGGCACAGCTGCGGGCTACCCTCCAGCCTGTTGCATACTGGTCAAATGCACTCCCTTCTCACATGCTAAGTTACGTAAGAATACAGCTTGTTCTCTCAAACTTTTAAACGTCTACAAGACAACTCACATTATATTTACGCAAATCTTTCAAGTACTTTGTTCACATCCTATTGGATCATTATGTTAATTTCTTAAACTTGTTAACTTCAATCCAAATGTTTAATTAGCTCTTAAATGTTTATAACAAAATCACATAAATTATTTATAACAATTAGAAATTGTTTATAATATTTGTCAAAGACTATAAAAATATTATAAGCACGCCTTTAACATCACTCTAGTTCCACATTATTTTCAAAAATATTTACAGCAATTATTTACAATATTAACATTTAAATTGTTTAAATTATTAATTTAAGAAATACATTAACCACATGTTCATTCGGTTGGTAATTTTCATAATCGTGTTTAATATAATCGACCAATGAAGGTTAGTTATACATGTTAATGTCACAATCTGGTTTAATAAAGGTTTTAATAATGATTTGTGACGGCAACCTTTATTCAAAATCTTATCTCAAATTCTTTCAAAACTCGTGTTAATTATAACAGTAATTCACTTGATTAATTTTCAACGAACTATGACAATCTTACTCCAGCGGAAAATCCTTCGCTAACAAGTTAATGCACAATCTGCATTAAAAATATGCCCAAAATCATCATATATTAATCTATATGGCATTATAAACTTCCACATAACTTACAAAAACTTCCACAAATAATTCTTTAACATTAATTCCTGTGGGAACTTCCTTCATATTCAAGGGCATTATACCTCAGCGACTTTCAACACGCGCTGCACTAGCGATTATACATTCATAGTTCCACTTAAAAATATTTATAATCATTAATTGTTTCAAAACTGTTTTTTATTTTATTTAACCTTCGTGGATTTCATTCATGAACCGAAATGAAGTCAAAACTTGCCAATCACAAACAAATTTAATAGTGAATACGCTTATATACGCCTGTCTGGTCTATCAAAATTTAAGATTAACATCTTAAAAGAAATTGTAGTATGAAAATACTATCATCAAATAAAGTGCGACTAAAATGCAAAGTAGTCGAATAGAATCCAATTAGACTGGGGAATGCAAACATCGTTCTATAAATCTCTAATTGAGAAAAACTCCTAACAAAAGTACTTGACTTTAATGCATTTAATAATTCAATATTAACATTACTCTTTCACAAAAGTGTCTATGATGCAATGTTCATTCATAACTGACGATAAATGTCTGTGTTGCAATCAATTCAAATAACGACTAGTATTTCCAAGATCGTCGACAACGTAAGAGATTTTAACGCTCTAAAATCATTTAAATGTTCTTCCTTCTTGATGATGACAGAAAATTGGTCAAAGTAATTAAACTGGGGTAGAATTACTTTAATAAAATGACACGCTGTCTGAATGTAAATCTGCCATAAAAATCATTAACTTACAGTCAAATCGTGACTACAAAAAATATTAATTACTGAAAAATCTAACTATCAGTCTCAACTGATTCAAAATCATTAACTATGCCCATGACATAACAATGTCTTAATAAATCGTCGAAAAAGTCATAACTCATCAAGGTGTACTGAGAATAAGAATCTCAACAAGAAAATAGGGCAAAAAACATGAGGATAAAAATATGGGAAAAATGGTTGCTCAAACATCATTAGTAAACTCAAATACAATAAACGTTCACGACTACCTTATCTGCCGATTGACGTTCCAGAGGAAAATTCCCCAAAGAAGACTGCTGATGGATCCATTTCACCACGTTAAAGTTGAGCTCCATCCTCGAAATAGGAAATAGCACCCTCGGAGAATCGAACTGCTTCCTTCTCCGGAAATCGCTCTGCTCCTTGAAGACGAATAGACATCCTTCCGGCATTAATCTTCTTTGTGAGTCGGGATATCCCTGACCTCTCTTGAAAAATTCCCTGAAGTTCCAGTAGACAATCGCCATGAAGTTTTGTAGAAATTTCCGAAGAAATATTTCATATACAGAGTATGAAATTGTTTTCATGGCTGTTCGATGGTATTCAGCCTTTAATTACGAAACATGGGTGTAGATGGTATTCACCGCATGTTCGCTTGTGTGGAATAGCAATTAGCGAAGTTCCATGTCGCTATCTTACTCCGTTGAAATATGTCCCAATTGCAATAAGCCCTTTTAGCCTTCCATCTGCTCTTCGGTTGTAGTGTTAGAAGAACAAACTGCCGTATTCAATTGCTCCATTATACTGTATCGTTCTGTAACCAAGCAATCTGAAGTCTTTCTATTCCACTCGCAGCGTCAGCCGTTGCGTTGATTCTGGCTATACAAAAGTGCTTCTCTTGTGGCGAGATAATCACTTTTGTCAGTCGTATAAAACTGCTAATATCTTTTAAACTAATCGGTCGAAATTGTTCAGCTTTTCTCTATAACTGCATGTAGCACTGCACAATACAATTAGCTTATCTGTGACCGCTAACTGTTCGAAGCTAAACTTGTAGAAGCTTTCTAAGGTCCGTTTCAACTTCACCTAGTTTGACATGGATTTCGTTAATATAGTGGCCTCGCCACGCGTTATAAAGACGATTCTTTTCACTGCTGTTCACTTCGACGTCTCACTATAATGAATGTATAAGAAAAGAACTTTCACAATAGACTTCGATGATCTGAGTATGAGATCTCAGAATAATCGGAGAATGAAAGAGGCTCCTCTCTTCTGCGCAAGCCCTTTTATTAACTTCACGAGGGGCGTTTTCATCCCTTCCAAAGCGTGGTACTGCGTCATCGCTAGAAGTTCCAACTTCGTTAATACATGACGGATTTTCAAAATTCAAAAACTGAAAATAAATTTCACCAAAATTCCAAATCAATGCTTTTACTGCAAATGGATTTCCACAATTCTGCATTCCAAAAGTAATAAAAATACCATAGTTTCAGCAATCTCCGTCTTCCTTTAAACTATCGTTCATTGGTTCATGCCTCTCCTCCAATAGCATAGTTTCTTCCTCAGCAGAATTCCTCGTTTCCTGCGACTGCGTCGTAAATCTTGGAACATTCTCGACTAAATGCTGACGTCACTGAGAATCTCAGCTCAAGTAGCCTGCTGGCATAACATATACGTCATCCGTGCTTACGTCATGACTACCCACGTCATAACTATGACAGCCATAACTCTAATTATAATTTCAAATATAGCCACCGTGGTCTCTACATAATTCAATTACGGGGGCATTCTCCTCTCACCACGTTTTAAAAACAGTTGCAAATTGTTTTTAAACTCAATGTTACAAGTATCTCAACTCTCTTGAACACGAAATTGAATTATTACTGGCTTACTCTAGGATAGTATCTTTTTAAATTTCCAGCATTGAACTTGCCGTAAACGACATTATTCTCATCATCGTAGAGTTCATAACAGTTGTTTCCATAAGCGTTCGTAATCCTAAACGGCCCCAGGAACACTAATCCAAATTTGGGGTATATTTTCTTGGTCATATCAGCCTTGACAGGTCTGCGTAATAATACAAGATTTCCAACTTGAAAGGGTGTACCAAAACGTTTTCCAGCTACTCTTTTCAATCGTTTCTCTGCTGCTTTCTGGAGTTGTTCCTTTGCCTTGTCAATCCTCTGCTGTCTTCCTATGTCGGGATCTCTAGGTATGTGGTTGAAAAGATTATCCCACGGCCTTTCTGGGTTTCTTCCTAGATGAAGTCGCATTGGCACTTCTCCTGTGCTCTCCTGCACTGTAGAGTTCAGACATTCCTCAATAAGGGGTACAAATCTCACCCAACCAGAATGATCATTTGGACAGAAAATTCGACAGAATTTAGAAAATTCAGCCATATATCTTTCTGAGGAATTCGATTCAGGGTAACGCACGCTTGAAAATAAGTGCTTAATGCCAAGCCTTTCCATATCCGCTGCAAATTCCACGGACGTAAACTGCGTTCCATGATCTGACAGTAGATATTCCGGTCTACCAGCTTTAGGAAATACAGCATTTTCCAGTCTGCTTACTACGTTCCTCGTGTTAGCTTTCTGCATGGGACTCATTGTAACAAATTTTGAGAAAACATCCACGGTCACTAATAAGTACTGGTTACCCTGGTATCCCTTCGGACAGGGGCCAAATATATCCGTCGCCATAAGTTCGTTTGGCTTAGAAGGAATCATCGCCTTCGGTTTTCCCTTTAATAAAGCAGAAGCATACTTTGCTCTTTGACATTTGTCACAGGATCGAATGACCTTGGCAATGCTGGAACGCATGTTAGTCCAGATAAATCTCTCTTTAAGTGTATTAAGAGTTTTATCTAAACCGGCATGTCCAGTTGCATGATGAGCTACCCACACTAAATTGACAACAAGTTTAGGTGGCACGACTATTTGAAGTTTTGTATGCGCAGAGTCAGCATACTTGCATACGATGTCTCCACTCAAGACAAAGTGTCGTGACGTCATGACTACCCACGTCATAACTATGACAGCCATAACTCTAATTATAATTTCAAATATAGCCACCGTGGTCTCTACATAATTCAATTACGGGGGCAGTACCTACTGTAAGGACAAGGCCGCCTCCTTCCCTCTTCCCCGCCTATCCATCCCAATCTTCCATCCCTTCCCATCCCTCATGAGGCCCCTGTTCGCTTTGCAGGTGAGGCCGCCTGGGCGAAGTGCTGATCTCATCTCTCCAGTTGTATCAATCCCGACCAGATGTTCTAGTCCAGGCTCCAGGACACTGCCCATAGAGGCGGTAGTGGTGAGTTCCCTCGCTGATTCCGTGGGAACCACCTACCTAGAGGGTATATTGACTAAATAAAAAAAAGAATAATGTATTTTTAAAGATTATTAACTTGCGAGTAGCCTATTTAAATAGAATAGCTATCGTTGAAGTCAGTTCTAGGAAGTTTTAGTTTAGCCTTCACTAATGGTTCGATTTTGGATTGATATTATTGTTTATTGATATACAGTAGTCTGACTATACGGGGTAGGCTATACTCAAATTAATGTGGATAGACTTCCTTTGCTTTTACTAATAATGTTGGGTGGGTGATGTCGCACTCGTCGCATTATTGGCTGCGCGAAAAAGTGAGTCCAGGCACGGCCGACTGAATGCGCAGCTCGTATTCAGTCGGCCGTGGTCCAGGTAATCGGTTACATTCGCCTGGAGGTAGAGGGAGTTCTGTTCTCCGTCAGCTGTTTGACAGTACAGTATGTAATGTGTGAAAGGCGGGCAATATTTTATCGAAAATGGTCAAATCTTGTGCCGCGGTTGGATGCACAAATCGTTGGAATAAAGAGAGACCTGATATTCGTTTTCACAGGTAAGGAATACATTTCGAAGATAGTACCGGTATTATAATGTCATAAATATTGTAAATAAAAAGCAGAACTACCAGCAGTCATTTTCAATTATTCTATAGGTACCCCTTCAGTAGACCTGAAATTTTAACTAAATGGATTGCTGCCACTAGAAGGGGAAACTGGAACCCCAATAAACATAGCTGCTTGTGCAGCCAACATTTCAGGATAGAATGCTACGAACAACAGCTGTCATCTGGCATAGTTTTTCTGAAAGAGGATGCTGTGCCAGAGGTATTTAGCTACCAAGAACGTCTGCAGAAAGTTTTAAAGGAGAGTCGGCCACTGATTCGAGTTGCCACACCCCCACCTTGTAGAAAGGTAAGGTCCCAATAGACATAAATGCAATAAAGAAACTGATACTTATTATTCATTATTCATTAACATTATTATCAAGAATTTGCTTTTAAAGTGGGCTGCTAGTATTCGTGAGTGTAAAATGGAGGTCCATGGTTTTCAAAAAGTAGGATTGAACAAGGGCAACGTTCCGCTTTAAATCTTTGAAAACTAGTAAATCGTGATGTTTTGGATGTGCTTTCTATCGAGGTGTGTTAAGGCTTAGCAAACTGCAGTTCATAAGTTACTGTACGTTAATTTCTGCCTGAAGCCATCTAGGAGAATAAAGTCATCAGCCGCTCCCCATACAGCAAGTGTGAGTACAGTACCATAACACACACAAAGTGTGTCTGTTCCTTGTACAAATGTATTGTATACCAGCTACTTGAAATTTGGACAGCCCTCTCCATTCCCTTATTTGGGCACTTTGGCACATTAGCATAAAATCTGTAATACAGATGAAATATTCTTTGTTTAATTTGAGGGGCTTGGACATCCTAGTCGTTAAGCCATGTGTAGCCTGCCTAAGTGTAGAATTTATCTGATAACCTGCGTTATTGTGATGGCTGTATTTGTGTGTTGGCCTACTGCATTTGTAATTCAGGTGATGATTGGGAAGGAGGCAGCCATGGCCTTAAGTTAGGAACCATCCCAGCATTTACCTGGAGTAGAGGTGGAGAAACCATGGAAAACCACTTCCAGGAATCGAACCCACCTCTTCTCAGTTTTACCGTACGAGTTTGAGTGTACCCTACTCCTGCTTTCAGACCAGAATTAAATTGGCAGACCCGAGAATCAAACACAGACCTCTGGGGCGACAGGCAAGTGTGCTAGCCACTACACCACGAGGTGGTCTTGTGAAATATTGAATTTGTCACAGGAGGACCGACAAACCATGGCATAAATGTTTAAGGGCAGCAGCAAAACAGCACACAAGGGATTAAGTTACATAGCAGTCAGGAGGAAACTGTTAGTTTTAACTCTTCAGTGTCAACACCAATGGCTGGGTGGGATTACAAAGTAATAAATAAGCAACTAAACACTCCTGAAGAAAAATACATGTATTAGTTATAATTCATAATGGGGCAATTTAGGATTACACATTTGGACTGTCAAGCAAACATCTTCAGCCAATATACAGTATAGGACTACACTAGTCACGCACAGTGGGGGTACTCGCGCATCTTCTCCTCTTCTTCTTTCCCTTTGTACCGTTAAGTTTAGGTGTCGGGACATTTCAGCCATTTATTAAAGTTTCTTCTGTCGTGCGTCATTCTATGAATATCACCCAAGGTCTTCCCTCACTTCCTGATCAGTCCCAAGATGTACTCCTCCCATTCAATCCGTGGTCTTCCTCTTGTTCTTCTTCCTATAGGTCTGGCTCGACACACCTGCTTCGCTTTCCTTTCATCTTCCATTCTTTCTAGGTGACCAATCCAGCCCAATCCTCTCCTCTCAATGAAATCCATTATTGGCTCCTTCTGAAGTTCATCTCTCACTGTGGTATTTCTCATATGGTCTCTTCGAGTATTCCCGGCAACTTTCCGCAAGTATCTCATCTCAGCTGTGACCAAACGACTCTCCAGTTTTTTATGCACTGTCCAACTCTCTGCACCATACAGGAGGGTTGGCAGGTACACAGCATGATATACCCGCATATTTGTGTTTCTGGTCATTTCTTTCTTCCCTATGATTGTGTTGTTTATATCATAGTAATCGTGATAAGCTTTTCTAATTCTGTTGTTTATTTCTGCCTCTAATTTTCCATCCTCTCGTGCATAAATAATCTTTATCCAGGGCAATGGTTTTGCTAATTAAGTTAATGCTTTTTCACATAATTACAATATTACATGTCTCTTTATTACATATGTCGTGTGGTGTATTTTGTATCCCACATGTTGGCAACACTAATGTGACGACAATGTGTGCGCCTGAGTAACACAGTTGAAGAGACCTCATGCGCTTGAGAAACTTGGCTGCCGTCAATTATTGAGCAAGAAATAAAGATGGTATATTGGCTTTCACAGCCAGTGAATTATAACTCAGCAATATTTCTAGGTTTGTGCCGTGTCTTGTGTGGGGTTTCGCCTAGTACACCAAGCTGGCTCATCAGCGGGCTCTAGGTGTCCCCACCCGGACCCCATGAGGAGAAGGCGAAACCCCACACAAGACACAGCACAAACCTAGAAAAAATGCTGAGCCAATATACCATCTTTTTGGAAGCCTTCATAGGGAGGTTATGGCTGCTTGAGCTGTTAGTTCTCGCAGATAAGAGGCGCAGGTGCGCTTCATAAAAAGGGACGTAGCGCAGTTCGCTACTCCTGTGGGGATCCGGGCGGGGACACCAAGAGCCCGCTGATTGCGCCAGCTTGGTGTCCTAGGCGAAACCGCACACAAGACACGGCACAAACCTAGAAAATTTGTTGAGTTTTAAGAAATAAAGACATAATATCTACGAAATTTAGCACATACTTCCGGTGCAGTGATGATAATAAACAGTAATTTTAATTGCTAATGACTCCCAGATAGGTATGAAAATCCTATATTGTCAGTAACTTAATTAGCCATGTAGAAGTGTAAATGCCAGGATTTGGTCTCCTCCAGTATTAACAAGTTTGGTTCCTTTTTTAACTCTTTCAAGCATAGTGGTACCACCACTGTACCACCTTATTTTCTGCACATGGTGCATGATGGTACATTATTCGTACCACATGTTTATGAGTTTATTTCCGATCCGCATGATGGTCTAATGCCTGGACCACGTGCTCGTAACGTTTGAGGTAGTTTCCGATTCCCACAACAGATGGTAGGTCGTCATCCAATAGGTTGTTTGCCCAGGACATGCGTATTCACACATGTGTGCGCCACAAGAAGCGTTGTTTTCAACAGTGGTGCACGTGTATACACGAAGAACTGCTATTAGAAGTTTTAAAACCGGAGAATGCTGTTGTAAGGTAAGATTTGCATTCATTACAATTATTACTAGCAGACTGTACAGAAACAAACTGAATAAATGAATTCAATTGAATTTTATTCCTAAAAAACTGGCGGTTCGGATTTTGTACCATTATGCAACTATTGTTGTTCATGACCACAGCTTACAATTTGTTGTTATAGATATTGTTGAGTTGCATTTTAATTTTAAACTTGTTATGGGTGCTAATTCAATTTAGGGACTTGGGACATCCTGGCCAACAGCCCCGTGTAGTTAGGTGCGGGTTAAATTTTGTCTGATAACCTGTATTTATGTGATGACTGTAGTAGTGTGTGTAACTGTATTAGGGTCAGGGATGAGGTGGGGGCATTTGCCTGGAAGAGTGATGGGAAAGAATGGGGAAAATCACACTAATAATAGCAGTTGCCCAATCCAGGATTCGAACCTACGATCTCCAGATTTGTTGCAGCTGTCCGTAATAATTTTAAACTGTAATTATAGATACCATCATTCGGATGTTTTCAGATGAACCGACTACGTGAGGAAGAAATATCTCACTTGCTCTCGTCCGGCTCCGAATCCTCGTTTGACGATTTTGATGCTGATTCAGACTATCAAGAAGATGGAGAAATTGTGTTTGAAGAATCAAGTGAAACGGAAGATGAACGGCTGCCACTTACGAAAATTACACGTCGCAAAAAGGGAGTTACTTCTGACTCACCAGGACCTTCCACTTCACACCTCAGTACACCAACGACATCACCCAATACAGGAACATCTGTTGCGCAACTTGTTTCGTCCCAAGCTTCTACTTCTACCAGTCAATGTCCCGCATCAGCAGCTCTACTTGGCCAGACAACTTCAAATAATCTACAGTCATCTACTGTAGCCACTACTTCGGGACAAGAGGAACCCAAGTGGGGACAAACTGATAGACCTATGTTAGCAGGTATGTTCAGTTCTGATACAGGTCCAACATACCAAGCCAAACTGATTATTGACCCAACACCTCAAGAGATTTTTGGACTTATGATCTCCCAAGATGTAATAGATTTAATTGTCTTTCAGACAAATTTGTACGCACAGGAAAAGCACCTAAGAACAGGAAAGGATGTCCCCACAACAGACATAGAAATAAAGAGTATTCCTTGGTATGAATATGCTGATGGGCATTAAACCTTTGCCTAGCTACAGAGACTATTGGAGCTCAGATCCAGATTTGCATGATGCCTATATGAGCCAACTGATGTCAGTAAATCGGTTTGGGTGGCTGCTTTCTAATATCCACATAAATGACAACAGTAGCGCCCCAAGACCGGACGATCCCGCTCGAGATAAACTATATATAGTTCGGCCATTCCTAGATCTGGTGGCGAAAAATTTTAAAAGTTGTATTAACCCATCTAAAAGTATGGCAGTTGATGAATCTATGATTACATTTAAGGGCAGATCATGATTAAAACAGTACATGCCAAAAAAAACTATTAAACTATTAAACTATGGATTCTCGCTGACAAGTTAGGGTACGCATACAAATTTGACATTTACACAGGGAAGAAAGGCAATTCTATTGAAAAGAATTTGGGAGAAAATGTTGTGACTTCGCTGCTACAAGGTGAAGAAGATAAATGTCATACGGTCTATTTCGACAATTACTTTACTGGAGTCCCGCTTATGCAGAGGCTCAAAACATTAACAAGTAGTTCCGTGAAGAACTATACAGCCTATTTTCATATATCCTGCTCATGTTAATTGCCTCTATCAACATACAAAATTTCAGTTAAATTGCTGTAACAGATTCGTAGATATTGAGAACCGTCTAAATATTTCAGATGGTCGCCAGGTTGGATTTTTATTTTTGTACTATTATATTAAGATTATTGTGTACGTGTGGTATTCAAACTTCAATCGCATGATTAGAACACAAGAAGTAAAAACGAGATTTTAAAATTACGCACAGCAGCCATCTTGTGATTATGCAAACAATTGAAATAAATTAGATGCCGGTGGATCAACATTTGTGTAAGCATTTAACGTGCAACGTTTCACGGCACTGGGATAGTTAATTCGCGAGAAACGTCCATTTAAATATTTATACTTCGCATCGCCGCCATGTTGGATTCGTGCTCACCAGGTTACTGAAAGTCCTATAGGTGAACATATGTTCATAGTCTCTATGAACATAAAAATTTCAGTTTGGTTGCTGTAAAAGATTCATAGATATTGAGAACCGTCTAAATATTACGGAAGCTTGCCATTTAGGATTGTTATATGTATAGGCCATAGAGTTATGTACCATTCAAGGACACTTATTGCCTAGGTTCATTATTCAAACTTTCACTTCGATCGCATGATTACGACACAAGAAATAAAAACCTAATTTTAAAATTTCGCACAGCCGCCATCTTGAGGTTATGTAAACAATTGAATTAAATTAGATGGCAGTACATTACAATCTGCAAAAACATTTACTGTACCACATTTCACTGCGCTCAGAGAGTTAACTCACGAGAAAAGTCTATTAAAATATTTCAAATTCGCTTGGTCGCCATGTTCGTTTTGTACTTTACAGGTTTATGAATTATACATAGGTAAACTTGTATCAGTACCCTTTATCACCGTACAAAATTGCAGGGTGATATCTGTAATAGTTTCGGGGATATAGAATGTCAGTGAAATATTTCGCACAGCCACCATTTTGAGGTTGTGTAAACAATTGAACTAAATTAGACTCCAGTGCATTGCAATGTGTATAAATATTTGCTGTACCAAGTTTCATTACGTTTGGATAGTTAATTCGCGAGAAAAGTCTATTTAAAAGTCTCAATTTCGCTTGGCCGCCATGTTGGTTTTGTAGTCACCAGGTTTTTGAAAGTCTCATAGGTGAACTTCTAGTAGTACCCTTTATCACTGTACACAATTTCAGGGCGATATCCATTATAGCTTCGGAGATATTGAATGCTAGTGAAATATTTCGCACAGCCGCCATGTTGGATTGGTGAGACGTAACAAAATTTGAAGGGCACGGTCGAGGTCGCCGTGAATTGTGCTATGAACTTACCGAGTTTCGCTGAAATCGCTCCAGCCGTTTAGATTTTATTAGACACACACACACACACACACACACACACACACACACGGACAAAAGGTGATCTCATAAGCCTATTTTTTCAAAATTGAAAATAGGCTAAAAATCAATGCATGTGGAACGGTAAATCCGACAAGAAAATTTCTACCAAAACTTAAAGAGGACAGTAAATTACAACGTGGTGAATATGATTGGGCAACCAGTGACACTGGTCTTAGTGTGGTTAAATGGAAAGATAGGAGATCTGTCCATCTGCTATCCAATTTTTATGATCCAACAGAGGCTGTTGAAGTTAAAAGAAAGGAAAAGGATGGCTCGATTTCAACAGTCCCCTGTCCTAAAATGGTGGTAGATTACAACGCGGACATGAACTGTGTTGATAAATTTGACCAGATGAAAGGTACTTACGAGATTGACAGAAAGAGCCACAAACCCTGGCATCGCATCTTTTGGTACTTCATCGATGCAAGTGCGGTGAATGCTTACCTAATACATAAGCAACTTTCTCTGCCCAACCTCAGTATGAAAGACTTCAGACGACAAATTTCCAGGGATTGGGTTGCTCCTGCTCTAGTCTCCTCCAGAACTAATAAAAGGAAGCCATCAGGCTCACAGACAGGGGCCAAAAAAACATGTATCAAAGGCTGTTCGCCTGGAAGGATCAGCGCATCAACCTCAGAGGTCAACCAGGAGAAGGTGCGCTAAATGCAACACTGTAAAAAAAACAGGTTCGTACCGATTGGATGTGCTCAGTGTGCAAGGTCCCTCTATGCTTGGGTAAATCTAAGTCTTGCTTTCAGGAGTACCACAGATAGGCACCGCCGATGGAGCATAGTGGTACAAATACTGTACCACGTGTTATGCACACGAGTGAAATTGCAATGGACAAAAAGAGTCTTCATTTTGCTTAATGTTACCCCTCAACAGACAAGACAACCATGTTATCTTATAAATTAACAAAATAAATATGTATGTGTGCTTCAAGGGTGTTTTTCTTATCTATTTTTCTGTGCCTGAAAGAGTTAATGGAAAATTATATTTTGATGCACTGCGCAACAGAGAGTGAACCTCTGGCCTCCTCATGGCGTACTGAGAAGAACAATCATAACATTGCTGTGTTTGTGTTCAGACTCTTCTGCAGACATCCCCACCAATATCCTTTCAGAGCTGCATCCATATCTGTTAACTACCGGCACCAGTCCTGCTAGATTTAAATTCCAGTTTATAATTGATTCACCTAATGTAACACTTGTTTTATTATTTATTTACACTGTTTACGCCCACATTGGAGCACCAAAAATCAAACCTTATATACAATGTCTTCAAATACTAAGTTCAGTTCTTAATACCGGTAACTTACTTGATAATTTTTCTCTAACATATTGCTTATGCTGTGAAATTTTGAATGTTAGTCGAGTGTATTTGTTATTCAGAAGCCGTTTCTCTTCTCTATGTTCAATTTGATGCTTAGTAATTTTCAATTTGTCAAAATCCATTTGTCTTTCTTTAAACCATGTGATTTTTGTTTTACTGTTCCAATAGAAGTGAAAAAGTTGTTTCAGGAGTCTAGTATTTGGCAAGCGGGATATGTGTCCAAAAAGCGCATGCTTAACATTTATCACATGGTGATGCATTTGTTTTGCTCTCCTGTAGCCATCAGAAATGGAGGAAGTGCAGTTCATAAAGTGTGAGCCGGAATGGGAGTCGGATGCCCAACAATTCTCAAACTTGGTGAGTACATTAGTTTATGTGCACTTATGTGAATAGAACCCAGGTATCATGTAGTGAGTTAACACTACCTACAGTATATACACCTGCATCTAAGTAGTTATGAATGGTAACATTTTTTCTATATTTTTTTCTATATTTTTTCTATATTTAACCATCTGTTAGGTGCTCCAGTGCATGCAACACCAGTGGGTGCATGTTGTACTTTTGGTACCGTAACGATTAGTGAAACATCACTCATTCGGTAAAATGTTCTTAAGTACTGAAATTAGCCAAAATACCTTTTGTAATGATGAGTAATATATCAGGAAATGGTGTAGTAATAGTAATTTTGTCCTCTGCAGTCCATAACCCACCCCCCATCCCTTATTTAGATCACGACTTCCTGTATATTTATGCACTAAGAGGGGGATAGGTTCCGCCTGATCAATACAACGTAATTCACATTTAAAGGGTTGTATTAACACCCTTGTGGTACATGTTTCGGGTCCTTATTATGGCCCCTTCATCAGCCTCAAAACAACAATAGATATCAGTATCATATAGGATTCAATAAAGGTAAAATCTAACATGAAATGTATGAATGACATGAATGAAAATGAAACATATTAAACAATTATGGGTAATGTGGTGAAACATATGAAAAAACATATCATAGATGGGGACATAAAACTATTACGTACAAGACAAAGATTAAAAGATTAAAAACACATTAAAATAGCAAGTTGCAATTACAAGCACTTCTAGTGCATGTCCAATAATGTCTTGCAAAGTTCGTATTGGAGTCCTATATTATAACACAGTGCTTCATCAAATTCTGCTTCCGTGTCATAGAGTCCATTATTATTAAATGGTTGAAACTTGTAGAGAAAGCCTTATGGTATCTGTAATCTCCTATTAGACTAGTAGTCAAATCATAATCCATCACCATTGACGTTTAAAAAACAGGCCAAGCATAAGAGACAATATCCTGATGGTAGAAGCAGTCCATTGGATACGAGATGTATTAGACAGAACGGGCAAATCCCAAACTGAGAGAGGAGAGGGGACTCCTTCGTCTATGTGAACACGGGCCTTTAAGAATCTAAGCATCATCATCATCTTGTACAGTTTCCAGCCCCAGGCTGGGTCTGTTTGGAACATAAGCCTCGCCACTTAGTCCTTTCTTCCCACCACCTCTCCGCTGTCACTCTAGTCCAGTCCTCGCCTCTCTTCTTGACACATTCCTCCACTCCTTTCAGCCATCTATCTCTTGGTCTTCCCCTTGGTCGTTTCTTCTGCATCTGCATCTCATGTATCCTCTTGGGAATCTTCTTCTCATCCATTCTCTTTAAGTGTCCATACCACCTCAGTCTTGATGTCTCAATCCTACCTTGCAAGGGCTCCTCTTTCACCATTTCCCTGACCTTTTCATTCCTCACCCTGTCTCTTCTTGTTACTCCGATCCTACTTCGCAGGAACTTCATTTCACCTGCCTGTATTCTGCTTATATCTCTTTTCTTCATTGTCCAAGTTTCTGAAGCATAGGTCAGTATCGGGATATAGTAGCTTCTGTATAAGACTTCCTTGCTTTTTTGTGGGACATCTTTATTCCACACTAAGCTCCTAATGCTTCTCAGAAATGCTTCTGCCTGTCTGCCACGTTCCGTAATCTCTTTGTCATTTCTCCCATTTTCCTCCACTATACTTCCCAAGTACTTGAGACATTCCACCTTCTTCAGCTGTCCACCTCCAAGTGTTATCCCACTCATTGGTCTGTCCTTTTTCCTGGTCGTTAACAGGATCTCACATTTACTGATGTTGAACTTCCATCCGTACTCTCCCACTGTTTCTTCCCAAGCCATCAGTTGCTCCTGAATTTCCTCCTCCTTGTTTCCCCAGACCATGAGATCATCTGCAAACACCATTGCTTTCATCTTATCTTCTCCTATCTTTCCTGCTATCCGTGCCATTACCTCGTCCATAACCACAATAAAGAGAAGGGGTGACAGCGCACTACCCTGTTTCAGGCCACTCATTTGTCTGAACCAGTCTGTTCTTTTCCCTCCAACTTTCACACAACTCACACTTCCACAATACATCTCCTTCACTCTGCCTACAGTCCCTTTTTCCACTCCAATGTTTTCCATTGCTTTCCAAACCTTCTCCCTACACACACTATCATAGGCCTTTTCGATGTCCAGGAAGGCCATCAACAGATCCTCTCCAAATTCGTAGTGGTGTTCCTGGAGCTGTCTCACTGAAAATATGAGATCCACTGTTGATCTCCCAGGTCTGAATCCATACTGCTCCTCTCTCAATTTTCTCTCCACTTTGGCTCGTATTCTACTTTCTTATATCTTTTCATATATCTGGGCACAGTGAGGTTTGAGTGTGACTCCCCTGTAATTTCTGCACTCCTTTCTGCTTCCTTTCTTAAATATTGGAACAATCCTTTCTTCCAATCTTCTGGGGTCTTTTTCTCCTTCCATATCACCCTCATCACACGGTACAGCCACTGTTTCCCAACCTCCCCTGCAGCCTTCACCATTTCAACACTCACTTCATCCACACCCGGTGCCCTTCCTCCTTTCATCTTGTCTATAGCCATCTCCAGTTCTCTCCAAGTCAGGTCCTTTTCCATTCCTGTGTTGTCTTCTCCATCTTCCAATACATTGTCTTCCTCCCTATGACCATTTGGATTCAGCAAATCCTCAAAGTACTCTTTCCACACTGTCTTGAGTGTCTCTTTGTTGTGTACCTCATTTCCGTTTTTGTCCATCATTACCACATCCTCTCGCAGACCTCTTCTCTTACTTTTGACCATCCCATAAAGTACTTTCTTATTTCCTCTGCTGTCTTCCTCCATCATCTCTGTCCACTTTACCATCCACTTCTTCCTCTCCTCTGCGACAATCTTGTTTGCTTCTTTCTTCTTTATCTTATAATCTTCCCTTACTAGATCAGTTCTTTCCTGGAACCACACTCTGAAAGCCTTGTTCTTCCTTCCCACAGCTTCTTTTACTCTCTCATTCCACCAAGGTGTCTCTTTACACCACTTTCTGTTGCTTGTTCTTCCACATACTGCCACTGCAGCTTCCACCATTGTGTTTTTGAATTGCTTCCATTCCTCTTCCCCTGTTTTAGGGTTGTCTGTTGGCATTCTCTCCCTTATTATCTTCTGGAATTCTTCCTTGACTTCCTTTTCCTTGAGGTTCCATACTTTGATTCTCCTTTCTGGTACTCTGTCCTCTTGCTATCCTTAACAACTCCCAGGTTCATTACAAGTATTCTGTGGTCGCTATCTAAGGCCTCTGATGGTATTACCTTTATATCTCTGACACTTCTCTTCATTTCCCAGTCGTACAGCATGTAATCTACCAAAGATTTCTTTGTTAAATCACTGCTGTACCACGTTACCTTGTGGCTTTCTTTCTTCCGGAACCAGGAGTTGCCTACCACTAAACCGTTTCTCTTGCAAAAATCCAGCAACTTTCTCCCTTCTTCATTCCTGCTACCCCATCCTTCTGCTCCCAATACATTTTCATATCCTTGCCTTTCACTTCCTACATGTGCATTCAAATCTCCCATGACAATGATGCTCTGACCATTCAACTGCTGTTGTAGCTCCTCCTCAAAGTCTTCCTTCTCTTGAGCCGTACATCCAACTTGAGGGGCATATACCTGGGCTATCTCCAGGCTTCTTCCCTTTACAGTTACTCTGATCTTCATGATCCTGTCACTTATTCCCTTTACCTCTTCCTTCATTCCATCTCTCACAACTACTCCTACTCCGCTGCTCCTTCCTTCACTGTTCCCACTCCAGTACAACCGGTACCCTTTCCTCAGTTCTCTGCGACCTTCTCCTTTCCATCTTGTTTCTGCCAAGCCCAGTACATCCAGTTTTCTTCTCTCCATCACATCTACAATCTCCTCCACCTTTCCTGTCAGTGTCTGTATGTTTAATGTCCCAACTCGTAGTCCATTAGCATATCCGGGTCGTCGTCGTTTGCATTCGTCCTTTCCGAGGCCTGTTCCTGTTTTGAAAGCATATATGATATCCACTACTGGCTTGCTAGGCCTATCGTAGCTTCACCAGAGCCCCGTCAGCCGTCACTTTTCAGGGTTCCCATAGAGCCTTCACAGCTACCGCAGCGGTCCCGGGGCACACAAAGTCCCCACTGTACTTCACCCCTACAGGCAATCCCCTACTTCATGCCGTTGCCCGTCTCCCACCACGTGGAGGAGGGGTTGGACTTGTGGGAGACCCTTTAAGAATCTAAGGGTAAACAAAAATATTTATGTGAAAGATGTGTCGTCAAGAGGGAAAGAAATATTATATTTTGAAAATATTGAAAATATGCAATACGAGAGAAACAGCTATATTAAAATATGAGAAGAAATAGCGGTACAAAATTAAGACACAACTTACGTTAGAGCAGAGGAAAACACAAGAGACCTCCGATGCGGGACTATGAATGTCCAATTTTGTACCGCTATTTCTTCTCATATTTTAATATAGCTGTTTCTCTCGTATTTCATATTTTCAATATTTTCAAAATATAATATTTCTTTCCCTCTTGACGACACGTCTTTCACATAAATATTTTTGTTTACCCTTAGATTCTTAAAGGCCTTTTGTTCACATAGACGAAGGAGTCCCCTCTCCTCTCTCAGTTTGGGATTTGCCCGTTCTGTCTAATACATCTCGTATCCAATGGACTGCCTCTACCATCAGGATATTGTCTCTTATGCTTGGCCTGTTTTTTAAACGTCAATGGTGATGTATTATGATTTGACTACTAGTCTAATAGGAGATTACAGATACCATAAGGCTTTCTCTACAAGTTTCAACCATTTAATAATAATGGACTCAATGACACGGAAGCAGAATTGGATCAAGCACTGTGTTATAATATAGGACTCCAATACGAACTTTGCAAGACATTATTGGACATGCACTAGAAGTGCTTGTAATTGCAACTTGCTATTTTAATGTGTTTTTAATCTTTTAATCTTTGTCTTGTACGTAATAGTTTTATGTCCCCATCTATGATATGTTTTTTCATATGTTTCACCACATTACCCATAATTGTTTAATATGTTTCATTTTCATTCATGTCATTCATACATTTCATGTTAGATTTTACCTTTATTGAATCCTATATGATACTGATATCTATTGTTGTTTTGAGGCTGATGAAGGGGCCATAATAAGGACCCGAAACATGTACTACAAGGGTGTTAATACAACCCTTTAAATGTGAATTACGTTGTATTGATCAGGCGGAACCTATCCCCCTCTTAGTGCATAATTGTTCAATCAATACGGAACCATGACAAATACGAATATAATTCCTGTATATAGTAAAATTTCAGCTGTTTCCGCCATTATGTTCGTGAATTATCGTCAAATACAAGGTAAGGTTATAATTGCTTTGGAGTGGAGTTTCGACTCCCATAGTACCCTGGCTTTGCTCGTGACGTGGATACACATGTATCAAATACGTCTTGCAATGGCCTTCCCAGTGTGTACTAGACAGTGTCTTGGTGAGGTGTGCTTTAACCAACTGAAGAGCCCAATTGCACACCGGGGTGAAACACTGTCATTTTGTTGAGTTATGCCGGAACATTTAGCACAATTTGTGTATAAAATACAGTATTTCCAATCCCGTGCTTATGGTACTACTGTGTATATAGAAACCAATGGCTTTTGTCTAGACCAATAATTATTAGGTAGCGCGGCCCAACTGTAGTGACATCAATGTGTGCGCCTTGATGACAGTGGAAGAGACCTCATGTGCTGTCGAGCATGTCTGCCATTGTTAAATGAGCAATATTTAAAACACATATTTAAGTAATTTAGCACATACCAGGTGCAGTAATGACCAGGGTTCGTAATTCAATTGTTAATGTCATCCAGAAGATGAAATGAAAATCCACAGCCTGATTCCAGTCTACCGATGGGGTCAGGGATGGACTGAATTAAGCCCCCATCCAGCGGCGAGGATATGAACTGTGCCGGCTGCCGAAGCCTGTCACACTCCTCTGGGGCAATGATTAAATGAATGACAAATGAAATGATAGTGGAGTGTGTTGCTGGAATGAAAGTTTGACAGGGAAATCTGGAGTACCCGGAGAAAAACCTGTCTACCTCTGTTTTGTCCAGCACAGATCTCACATGGAGTGACTGGGATTTGAACCACGGACCCAGCGGTGAGAGTCCGGCGTGCTGCCGCCTAAGACATGGAGGCTCTCCAGAAGATGAAATAAGTTATTAAGATCATATAGGCTATTGTTGTAATGAAAGTGAAAAAGAAATGAGTGACATTTCATTCAGAATTAATGTATGTTAGGCCTACTTTTCACATGTCCATATTATGAAAATGATAGATATTTGTTACATATTATGTGAACTTAATGCACGAAAAGCATGAATCAGCCATTTTTATTGATACCAAATGAGGTTGTGTTGTGAACATGAAGTACAAAGTTTCCTACTTGTTTAGTGTGATCATCTGTAATGGTTAGTGAATGGTAAGGTTGGTATTTGAAGCTTGGAAATAGATTAAAGAACTTAGCTGCAACAAAGACTTGAATCTGGAACCTTCGAATTTCTGGTCCAATCTGATAGCTGAAAAACCACATTTGTTATGTTATTAATAATATTAATAATGATATAATATATATTAGGCTATATATTACTCCAATTAATATTATCTTGTAATAATAATAATAATAATAATAATATCGTATGGCTCGGGTGCCAGGTGAAAGCTTTGTTAATTGACACCCAGAAGGCAGCTTGCATGTCGAATTTAATGCTCCTTGGAACGCTATGAATGTCAAGGAGGTTAGATATCTAAGCTCCTTGACACTATACCACTTTCTAGTAGAGTAATGAGAAACTTTATGTTAGCGGAAAATCCCGAGATTAATTTTGCCATTATGAACAAGGCCTACTGAATTCAAATGGGTTCTTTAACATGCCAACAACGTATGACATGAGTAGGCTATCGTGATTTTTGTCGCCTTTCAAAAATCACTTACCATGGCCAGGAGCGAACCTGCAAGCTTGGGGTTGGTAGTCCGACACTTTAACCACACACTCATCGTGGCAAGCTATGTCATCTTGTATAACAATATCATAAATTCCATGGAGTTAGTCTAATGATATTCTTACCTTCAGTCTTGAGAAGATTTTACATAACTAATTACCATTGGTAGTTTTTATCATTCTGCACACTGTTCACACACAATTTGTTTATGTACATGCATATCTGTCACAATTTGTTGATGCGGAAGAGCTCTTCACAATTACTGATATGGTTCACCTTTCCTGCTTGAAATCACTCTCACAACTGAAGGAGATTTCGTTAGCTACAAATCAGCCTCGCACAACAAGTGAAGAAATAGGCCGGGGTCAATGACTTCAGATCAAATGCTGTTGAATCCATATATGGAATTGAAAGTGCCAGTTCACCCATGGAGGGTGAAGATTGTTTATTAACTAGAAAAATGAACTTAGGACACAGATAAATAAATATCTTAATACTTAAAGGTTGTGCTGGGTCTTTATCTTCTTATCCTTCCCCCAGGGGCTCACATCTAGTGGAACGTGGGTTGGCGACCATGGGACCCCAGCTGAGTCCGGCTTTACTTGTGCCGGGCTCCTCTCTGTCTTCTTTCCTGTCAACCTCCCTTGGTCAACTCTTGTTCTTTTCCGACCCCGACGGTATTAGGGTATCCGAGGTCTAGGGAGTCTCTTCCTTTCCCGCCTTAATTGGCTCTTTGTCTCATCTTTTCTGATCCCTTCCTTCTGGGAGGGGTCAGCCTTCTTTTTCTTTTCCTGTTATCTCCTGCCTTCTGCTCAAGGCCCTCATGGAGGTAGGGTGTATGTAGCCCCACCACTTCTGGTGCACCCTAGAAAGTGCTACACCCTCAGGGGCTCACGGCTGGTGAGTTCGGGAGTTGGCGACCCCGAGGGATTCCTGAGCTGGGTTCGGTTTCCCCCTTTTGTCCCTTACCTGTCGGACGGACCCTCTCCTCTTTCACTTTCCTGTTGTTTTTCTTTTCATTATATTTCCTTTTCATTATATTCAGAAGTACGGCCTGAAAATCAGTATAGAGAAAAGCAAGACCATTGTGATGACAAGAGGGGAACGACAAGGAAATGGCACTGTGAAAATTGGAAGTCAGAGTTTGGAAATTGTGGACACGTTCAAATACCTAGGAAGTGAATTGATGCAAACTGGTAGGTTGGACATGGAGATTGGCAGGAGGGTACAGCAGAGCAATGCATTCTATCAAAGTGTAAGAAAACTTGTTTGGGATAAGGAAGTACCAAGGAAAAGCAAGGAGGTAATGTATAAAGTGTACTATGTTCCCATATTAACTTATGCAGCTGAGACTTGGACCCTGACAAGCAGGCAAGAGAGTAGAATCCAAGCCAGTGAAATGAAATTCCTAAGAACTATGATAGGAAAGACAAGGAAAGACAGAGTGAGGAATGAAGATGTTAGGAAGGAAGTTGGGATGGTAAAACTAAATGAGAGAATTGAGAAGAATAAACTAAGGTGGTTTGGACATGTAAAGAGGATGGAGGAAAATAGAATACCAAGACAGATGCTGGAGGCAAAGTGCAAGGGTAAGAGAGCAAGAGGAAGACCTAGAACAAGGTGGATTGATTCAGTGAAGAACAGCGTAACAAAAAGAAATCTGGACTGGGACAAGATCGTGGAAGAAGAATGGTGGAAGGAAAGAGGAAAGTGGAGAAGTGCCATAAATACCCTGACCCGGCAGGAGCTGGATAAGGGGAAATGATGATGATGATGATGATCTATTTCCTTTTCCCTTTAAGATTCCCGCACTGTTAATTTTGCATCTCCACTCCATTTTGTGGGTGGCATTTTGTATTTTCAACCTACCCCGCTTTGTTCAAGTAGTTAATTCTCAATTGTATTTTGTGTGTATTTTGAATCTAAATTACATTTTGTGCGTATTTTCAATCTCATTTGCATTTTGTAAGTATTTTGATTTCACTTGCATTTTGTAAGTATTTCGACTGTACGTTGCATATTGTACGTATTTTGAACTTCACCTACATTTTGTGCGTATTTTTCGATCTATTCCTTTTGTGAGTATTTTCGTTCGAAATTCCCTTATGTATGTATTACCACTCTCCATTTTGTGAGTAGTTTCAATCTGAGTTCCTTTTTGTAAGTATTTTCCTGCTCACTTACTTTTCGTTCTGGTTTCCACTTCATTGACATTTTCGCTATCACACAGACCATTAGGGGCCGATAACCTGTATGTTAGGCCCCTTAAAACAACAATTATCATCATCATCATCTTCTTATCCAAGCTGCATTATGTTTTAGAGTCAGAAGATTGCATGATAAATAGATTTTTAAAGATTTATCAGTTTTCAGTTTCAACTCGATCTAGAAGCCGGAAAATGGTATCTTATCAGATGTATGCATTCACCTATTGATGCAATGATCAAATAATGATTTTTAGCATGTTTTTGTACCCAATTTTACTATTTCCTCTTATAAGAAAGTGTCTAGTTTTGTCATATCTTTATGCAGTATTGTTTGCATTTGTCTGTTGGCACAGGCTAGAGTAAAATGTGGCTTTTCACCGATGTCTCAGTCTGATTCATGGCTGTGATTATATTGAAGCTACTGAGGTATGAATAGTGCTGAGTAATGGCCTTCAGGGCACAGTACGCTATGCTAAGCAACAAAATTTAAGTGCTATTCAGTCGGTCAACACGATTGTACCCAATTGTAATGGGTGTTATTCCCTGAACCTGAAAAAATTCCATGTGATTAATAAATTCACTTGGGTTACAAGTTTTGATTGTCAAGTGATCATCATCAGGTCCCTTACGCACAGGCTATTAAATCTATGCTATGAATATGCGGGTGAAGATATGTACAGGGTCATTATATTTACTTAGCAAGGACATTCTCGCTCATGCGCTCTACCAGTGACTGCTCAGTTGCCAAAGACCGCGCGCACATATGTACGGCAGAATACGATGCTTAAAATCAGGATGATGCATTTTTATTCACCATGTTTACAGTAGATGCTGAAAATGTTCTTAATCCGCTGCCAAACATAATTGGCATCTCCTTATGAAGTTTCCGGTTAATTTAGCTTCAGTTAAGAAATAACGACCTATAAGTCTATTTTTATTGTTTACTGAACCTGTACGTTTCAATCTCTTAGCCAGTTGCTTTATTGTCAGATTTATAGGAATGGGTCTCCCTGGAAATTTCACCCGAAACTTTTGTCTTGTTCTAGTGCACAATTTCCTGCACTTTGTGTATGTATTGTGCAGATATACACGATCACGTAATGAATGTTTTACATAAGGCATTACAGCACTATACACAATCACAATAAAACACTATACAATCCCTATATATATTATAATTGTGAAAATCTGTGTGTCCGTGTGTGTGTTAGTTTGTTACCTCTTGACACTAAAACGGCTGGACGTATTTGGATGAAATTTGAAATAGAGACAGCTTATACCCTAGGATAACATATAGGCTGCCTTTCATTCGGAAATAAATCATTGTTCCCGTCGAACGGGCAACATAACTGAAAAGTCACCAAAAATACTCAGCCGGGACAAAATATCGAAGTTGTCGCATATGGACCGGACAAAGCTCATTTTACGCCCCTCAATGCGAGAAACAGTACTCGGTAGGTCCCTATGGGACACCAAAAACCACATTTTAAGTCCCTAAAACCAACAGTTTCAAAGATATTCGCAGAAAACTATCTTCACCCTGGTAAACTGATGAACTAATGGCAAGTCCGTTTCCATGGCAACTGAACCTCAAGGTATGACATCCGATTTTCTATATATCCCTGTAGGAGGCAGTGCCAATCCATTTATTATCTTTTTCAAGAGATATATAAACACAAGAACAGGGTAGCGTGCCTGCCTCCCATCCGGAGGCCCCGGGTTCCATTCCCGGCCCCGTCAGAGATTTTAGACACTGGCGTGAGGGCTGCAACGGAGTGCACTCAGCTTCGTGAAGACAATTGAGTAGCTGTCTGATAGAGAGGCAGCGCCCCGGTCACGAAGAACAAGTTAAACGGCCAAGCGAACACGATGCACTGACCACGAGTCACCACAATATCTGCAGGCCAAATGGCTGGGAAGCGGTCGCATGATAGGCCTAGGCCCTTCGTGGTCTGTAGTGCCAGGGGTAAAAAAATTAGGGATAGCGCCTTCTAATACCACTTTTAAATTTTAAACACTACACTAGCGGCTATTCAATAAATTTAGTGATATACCTGCGTTCAATTTCATAAACATTGGGCTTACAAATCCCGTATAGTTAAGTACAAATATCAGTCTGGCCGTTATTTCAGTAGCAACGAAGCTCTGTGGCGGCTATTGCCGTTTCCGTAACACTTAAGGCATCTCGCCGTCACATACCTCAATGTGCACTTACAAAATTGTGAACCAGTCTATTTACTGAAAAGAATTTCTACGTGCGAATATCCACTCTGGCAAAAACCACACTCACCACCTTTTCCAAAATGTACACAAGACATGATTTTAAAGCACTCTTCTGTATGTTGAGGTACAGTGATATACCACATGGAAAGATACAATAAAATGTTGGCAAATCTGAATTCAAGGAACTGCTGTCCAGAATAGACTTTCGGTGCAGGTTATGCGGCCCATGTTCGTAACATGGAATGTTATCCTTGGACAATGCATCTACACCATGTGCGAGGACAACGCATTTCAAAGATCTCTAATACCACAATAATCATCGACAGTAGTGGCTACGCGTTCTAAAAGCGCTGCGTTAGGTCAAGGGGCCAAGCTCTCTGCTGACTCGGTAGACGCGTGGGTTCGAGCCCCACCGTCGGCTGTCCTTGAAATGGTTTTCCGTGGTTTCCCATTTTCAACACCAGGCAAATGCTGGGACAGTACCTTCTGACAGGCCACGGCCGCTTCCTTCCACATCCTTGCCCAGTTTCATTCATCTTCATCCATTCCATCTCTCATCCCGACGCGCAGGTCGCCCACGGGCGTCGACTAGAAAGACCTGCGGCTACACAACAAAACAAAAAAAAACAAAAAAAAACAAAACACAATAATCAGGAAATTGGAGAAAAATTTAAAGTGGGAGCGAAGATTCAAGGATAAATAATTTCATCTTTGAGATTTGCTGATGACATCGTCGTCTTGGCCGATACGCCAGAGGATTTGAACGAGTTTTTGAATGGTATGGACTCCGTCTTGAGGAACGAATTCATGATGAAAATCAATAAATGTAAAACAAAATTATTGGAATGCAGCCGAAATAAATCAAAAACCTCTATGGACCTCAAATTGGCTGGTGAAACGCTACAGGAAGTAGGATACTTCTGTTACTTAGGAAGCAAAATATCCAGTGATGGACGAAGCAAAGAGGATATAAAATGCAGGTTGGCTCAGGCAAGGAAAGCATTTCTACAGAAAAGGAATCTGTTGACATCGAATATACATTTAGGTATTAGGAAGTCATTTTTGAAAGCTTTTGTCTGGAACGTGACATTATAAGGAAGTCAAACTTGGACTAATGGTGCAGCAGAAAAGAGGAGAATTGAAGCGTTAGAAATGTGGTGTTACAGGAGAATGATGATCAGATGGGTAGATAGGGTAACAAATGAAGAGGTATTAAGACGAGTGGGAGAGGAGAGTTGTTTCTGGCGACTGCTAATGAAGGGAAGATATAGGTTGGTAGGACACATAAATAAGACACCCAGGAATAGCAAGCTTAGTTATGGAAGGGAGGGTCGAGGAAAAGAACTGTAGGCGTAGACCAGGGTTAAACAGATTGCCTCGGATGTAGGGTGTGGTTGCTGTGTAGAGATGAAACGATTAGCTCAGGAGAGGGGGCATGGTGGGCTGCATCAAACCAGTAAAAAAAACTGAAGAATCAAGCAACAACAACAACAACAATGAGGAATTTTAATTATTTAGAGAGGTATGTGAGGCAAAAGGGTTTTTGGAGAATTTCAATCCCTGGGACATAACACTGGAAGAGACTGCATAATGTACGAGTACATCAGCGGCCAAGGTGAGATATATTTTACTATAGGTCTATTAATAGCGACATGTTGACTTTCAAATCATCAAAAGTGTGGCAAAATTACACCCAGAATAGCTTAAGGAAAAATACTTTTAATTCCCCATATTCCGATAGATTTGCCATTCCAGAGTGCAAGAGTGCAGTTCCCTCTTCAAACTATATTCGCAATTTCTATTAACAAAGCGCAATGACACACACTTAACAGCAGCAGGTGTACATTTAGACAAACCCTTTTTTTCCCATGGGCAACTGTATGTGGCGTGCTCGCGAGTATCCGGACAACAAAATCGTTATGTCTCAGCAAAACCAAAAACGTAATTTTAAAATGTGTTCATATAATGTAACATTGTACCCTGCAGATTTTGACAACTCTAAAAAAATCCCACTTTTCGGCTCATATCAATATACTGTACTGTATGTATCAGAATTTTCAGAATTAGAATTGACCCATCTGTAGCCGCGATTGCTGTAATAGAATAGACCAATTAATGCATCGTCCCCATTGTCTTGATCGCGAGTGAAGCCGCGGGTACCTGCTAGTATGATATACAGTACACAGTAGTTTTATAAAACACCCAATTAGCTCGGAGCTCACACGTCTACGGCAGCAAGAGCGTGGGAATACGGCCGGAGACCGGGCGCGCCAACCTGTAACAGCCGGCTAAGGTCGAGCGGAATCGCCTTGCCAAGCAAAAATAAAGGCCCTGTATAATATAATTAGTTACAGAAGTTTATTGTTAACTTGTGCAACTTGTCAAGATTTGTTTGTTTTATGCAATTTTTGTTATGATATTGTTAGTGGCTATTGATCTTAAAGTTTACTTGTTTAGTGTGATAATCGGTAATCGTTAGTGAATGGCCAGGTTGGTGTTTGAAACTTGGAAACGGATTATAGAACTTAGCTGGTTATTATGGTGTTCGAAGCCATTTTCAGTGTTGCCTTAATAAACGAAGTTTGATGATTTTTAGTCGGTCAACACAATTATACCAATTGTGATTGGGTTATTCCTAAACCTGAAATAAATTTACATGAGATTAATAAATACACTGGGATGACCAGTTTCCATCATCAAGCAATCATCAGCAGATCCTTTACACTTAGGCTATAAAATCTATGTCTGAATGTTTGGGTGAAAGTATTTACTGCTCGGGTCTAAGCTGCGTGAACCTGAGAGGAATGTGCATCGCGGACTATGAGAAGTTGTGTTGACGAGTGATGAGGTTTCTCGGTCCGTGCATAGTACAGAACCAAATACATTGGTCGGTGACTCACTCATTCGTAACACCACAGTGGTTTGAGCAACGGCCCTATGTTAGCAGTATTGGAATAGAAAAGAATACCAGATATCATGGCGGGCTATTGACAGACCCTTCTCTTCTCGCCTGACCCTTCCCTGCTCTTTCCCCTCACCCCGCAAGTTCACAGAGCTTGGACCTTATGTACACTTATTTAGTTTCAGTATTAGTTAAGATAATTCAACTCGTCTTCAATTTATCTTAACTAATACTGCAACTAAATAAGTGTACATATTGTAAATACTTTCACCCATACTTTCAGACATAGATTTAATAGCCTAAGTGTAATGGATCTGATGATGATCGCTTGACGATCGAAACTGGTCATCCAAGTGTATTTATTAATCTCATGTAAATTTTTTTCAGGTTTAGGAATAACCCAATCACTATTGGGTATAACCATGTTGACAGACTGAAAAACACCAAACTTCGCTTAGCTGGTTATCTGGGCGATGTACTATCTGTTTATTGGAAAATCATTCATTTTTACGTTCCGTATTGACAAGTTTATGAATATCTAAATAGAGAGAATTTTTCTGTTTAGATATTTGTACTATCTGTTCTCACACAGCTTCTGTCATTATTCAAAACTAACAAATCCTGACAGTTGCATAACTTCTGTAGGCTAACTAAATTATTGTATATCTTGTAAATTTCTTCACCCATATATGAAGTGTAAGGGATCTGATGATGATCGCTTGACGTTCGAAACTAATAATCCAAGTGAATTTATTAATCTCATGTAATTTTTCTCAGGTGTAGGGAATAACAACCATTACAATTTGGTACAATCGTGTTGACCAACTGAAAAGCATTTAAATTTCGTTTCCAACACAATAATGCTACGAAAGGTTCTACTCATAGGGTTATTACTGTTGTATTGGGCCAGTGAGGAAAGTAATGGCAAACTACGAAGGTGGATCAAAAAGTTAGTTGCACTAACGCACTGCAGCAGCGCGCTGTGTGTCGCAAACGTGGGCACAGCGGAGAAAGGGACAGACACTGCCCACACATCTGTTAGGCAGGTCGCTGTGGTGTCTCGTCTTGTATGGTGTGAATAGCGGCCAAAAGCAATGGCGCGTTGACTGGACGTTCACTCCAAATATGAGGTGCGTGCGACAATCCGATTCCTATGGGCCAAAAGGAAGAATTGCACGGACATTCATCGTGAAATTAGTGCTGTGTATGGGGAGCGGGCCATTTCCCGGCAAGAAATCGTAAAGTGGTGTCAGCAATTCGAAGCCGGATGCACAGATATCACGGACGAATATCGCGAGAGCAGGCCCGCAACGTCCAGAACCCGTGCAAATGTCAACAGTGTGAATGCGATCATTAGACAGAACAGTGGTCGACATTGCCAAACCGATGAAGAGGTGAAGGCCGCTGTCTCCGTGTGGTTGCAGAACGCTGGAGGAACTTTCTATGCATTCGGCATCGACAAGTTGGTTGTGCGTTTGCAGAAATGTTTGGAGTCTCTTGGAAACTCTGTGGAAAAGTGACGTTCCATTGTTTGTTGTTATAGGCATATTGCTGTTGTATAGGTGGTGTAATAAATGGCCATAACTGGGAAGTGCAACTTATTTTTTGATCTGCCCTCGTACATCACTCCTCACCTTGCATACCTAGGTAGTACGCCTCATTGTTGTGCTACCTTCTACCCACGTAACCTACCAGTCTCCAAGCTGACTACCTAGCAGGAGGGCAAGTAGCTGTGTCCCCATATAAATTAGTCAGTTCATGGAAGTCGCATTGTTACCATTGTGACCAATCACTGCAGTTGACCCCCAGGTGTACAAGCCGGACATTTGTTTTAGACGATTGCCCTTGACCTTGAAGCTTGCGGGTGAGCCTATACGCAGTCACTCTCTCGCCCTATCGCTTCACGGTTGTCACCACCTGTCTGATGTAATGGAATTCCAGACTTGAGCACGTGACAACACCACCGTGCAGAACAGTACAGTCCATGTCGAAGTATTGTGTGACGCGGAAGTACACGTTGCATAGTTGCAAAGAGAACGCCATTTTATTTGCCAATGGCTGTACTTCAGGAGTAGTGTGAGATAGTTTTGTCCATCATCAGACCGCATGGGGTAGCTGACAACAACACAGGTACTGTAATAACTCGCCTCCGGGCTTCCATTATGATATTTCACTCGTCTAAAACAAACGTCCAGCCTGTACATTTGTTTTGATCAGGTGCGTAGTTATTTGGAGCAGGGAATGAGGCAGAAATAATTTACGAATCATAGGTTATAGCTAAAGCCCTGCGCGGATATCCGCGAGATTTTTCGCCATGCGGATATAGTTTGCATGGCTGTTCGGATAACGGATAAACTGCGGATAATGTTTGGAGAAAAATCGCGGATAGATTTTATAATACAATCCGAACTTGTTTAGGCTTAATACTAGGACCCGGATGCTTAATATGACATATTTTCAATTATGTTTTTTCATGACAAATGTAACATGATGATTAGGCTAATCTCAATCGAATTATGTCATTAAGCACAATTAACACTCTTAACAGGAAAGAGTTGCAATTCTGGCTGTATAGCATTCATTTTAAACATAGCAAATGACATACAAAGCCTAAGGGAACGACTTTTTCCTCAAATGTCTAAATATGTTGCTTTAGTAATTTATGCTTTAAAAATATTCTTTTAATGCCACTAGATTCGGATAAGAAACTTGGGAATATTGAAAAAAGTTGTGCGGATGTGGGTCGGATGCGGATAACGTTTTGTTTTTCCGCGCAGAGCTCTAGTTATAGCCACCCTTAAAATATCTGACTTGCTAGGCTGGGAATGAAAGTCGTGATCTTGGGCCCATGAGGTGGACTCACTACCGCTGACTAACCAATGATTTGATGGTATCCAAATTCCCAACTTTTGGCACAGGTATAAGGAATGAGTTGGTTGGTTCTTAAGTTTAGGGGCTACAACAACGCGGTCTTGTAGCCCCGTGTACTTTGGGTGTGTGTAGAATCTGTCTGATAACCGGTGTTAATTGTGATGACTGTATTAGTGTGTGTATCTGTTTTAATTCAAGTAAGGTCTGCAGACAATCAATTTTCAAGTAGTTCCTACTTTTGCCGCCAAACGCCACCGTCAACGACTACTAGTTCAGAACTTAGCTACCAGATGTCGGCTCTTGGCAACGAACGTAGGAACCTAAGAGCGTTGTTTACATTCTTAACCTATACAATTTAGCTTCACACAGGTGAAATTAGTGGAAGGTTCTTTAAAATGCCATAAATCTATGACTTGGGACCGCCGGCTTTACTTCCCCTCCGAAGGAAGGTATACTGAGGGATTTTTAACGCTTTTAATAAGTCCCGACGACTTCAGCCGGATTTGAACCTGCGATCTTGGGCATAGAAGCTCAGCATGCTACCGACTACGATAAGGAATGAGAATATGACTTGAGTGAGAAAGTATGTTGAGGAAAGGATAGCTATGAGCATGGACTATGTGTAAGGAAGGAGATCAAGATGGTTTGAAGTCAGACAAGAGAGTTGTATGAGGTTATTAAAACAGAAATAAATGTGCTCTAGCAATTGAATCGGTCGGATCTAAAAAGCACTAAGTAAGAAATGGTAATTTTTTGAAGAATTAGTATTCTGAAGTATTGACCCATAGAAAAGAACTAAGTCAGCCTTCTGCTTAAGTCAGAGTGCGATCAGAGGAGAAAAGCATTAAGTCAATGATTTGCTGCCTTTCAGCTCCGTATTCCATACTTTATGTTGGCCACACTGCAAGATTTCCGCGTCTTTTAGTGCTATTGTTAATTACATTTGTACAGGGTTTAGGTGGTTTTTATTTTTCAAATCCATTTTAAAATAAAATATCATGTGAAATATTAATTCTGGATGGCTTTATGCTGCACTAAACTGGCCACAGAGCTGAAAGGCATTAAGTCATGCTTCCAAAATTGATTTGAAAAATATGTTTATTGAATTTACATTGATATTCCACTAACACAAATATAACCTGAATAGTTGCTTAAAAACATAGATGACTAATATAGTGTGTTTGTTAAGTTCTGTTCTGTCAATGACGTTTTATATGTCTCCTGAAATGTAGTTAAAACCTACTTAATACTTTTCAGCTCTGGTCGATTCAATTGTTTTAGTGTTTTGCCAAGTCAGTTGTGGGGTTTCGCCAAGGTTCACCAAATTAGGCTCATCTGGACCACCGCTGCACTACGTCCCACTACATGGCAAAAACCTAAATTTTGCGTAATTTCTACTAATAATTGTGACAACTTTTTTCAGGAACAGGAAATGCAATTAGCATCCAATATTACAGTCCAGATGAAGGGAGATGTAAAGAAAGAAGATGATACTTCACAGGAATCCCAGGTGATTGTCGTTTTTTTCTCATGGTTTATTGTAATTTATAATGCTGTCTTGACCTATTATTATTATCTACCCACGTAACATTTTGCGTGGGTTTGGATACCATATGAGGCATCAAAACATAATTTTGTTCATTCATCATCATCATCATCATCATCATCATCATCCAAGTCCCACTCCAGTCACCCGGGTGTGGTTAATTTTGATCATTATTGATAAATAATTATCATTGTGTCTGTTAATGAAGTGAAAGGACAAACGATAAGGGTGATAATAAATTGGCCAATTAGCCTGTAGCATTCAAGTTGAGGGACTAGGCTATGTCAGAATGGTTTGTGCACAATGATTGGGTGGACAATAGACAGGTTGGATTTGGAAAGAGAGTTGTGCTTAGCAGGTGGAATTTCAAGAACTGGTGGTTGAAATTCTCGTCACAGGGAGACAGCTGGACTGTGTAGCAATCCTCTTTTTAAAGTGCCTCGTCCTCCAAGAACATTGGCGATCAGTAGCTTGATCAGCTGTTTGTCTGTAGCTTTTCTAAACAGCATCACTGTGTTCAGTCCAAACCACTGACTTAAGTTCTTTAGCCAGGATATTCTTCTACGTCTTGAACCCCTAATGCCATCAATCTTCCCTTGATTTATTAATTGCAATACGTATTTGTTGCGCATGAAATGACCGAAATATTCTAGTTTCCTCCTTTTAATGATATCGAGAATTTCTGAATCTTTGTTCATATGCCGCAGTACTTCCACATTTGTGATTTTAGCTGTCCATGGTATCCTTAATATGCTGCGACACGTCCACATTTCAAACGCCATCAGTTATCCCAGGAGTTGTTCTAAGTGATCACATATGGGAGGTATGGTTGGGGCTTCAACCCGTGCTTGGCAGAGGTGGTACCCATCTTATTGGATGGTGAGAATACAGTACAGATCCTATATTATTTCAGCATTTTTTTTTTTGTCGTGTGGCCTCCTAAGAGGCCGAGTGCAGGTCTTTCTAGTCGACACCCGTGGGCGACCTGCGCGTCGGGATAAGGGATGGAATGGATGAAGATGAATGAAACTGGGCGAGGATGTGGAAGGAAGCGGCTGTGGCCTGTCAGAAGGTACCGTCCCAGCATTTTCCTGGTGTTGAAAATGGGAAACCACGGAAAACCATTTCAAGGACGGCCGACGGTGGGGCTCGAACCCACGCGTCTACCGAGTCAGCAGAGAGCTTGTCCCCATGACCTAACGCTGCGCTTTACCGAGCATAGCCACTGCTGTCGGCCATTTCAGCATTACAATCTGGTCTTCGAAGAAGGGATTTTGTGTTTTTCCTGTATAGACATCAGCATAAATGACTGAAATTCAGTATGTGGGATGAACATACTTTTATTTCAAGAACCACAAGATACAGTCCATGTACAAAGAACAGTTAGCCTCGTGCCTGTTTGTTAACAACAAAAACTGTCGTCCTGGAAACCATTAGCATTAGTGAAAACTAATGTCTTTGGATTGTTTGTCTCTGCATGTGTGCGGTATCTGGTGGCAAACTGTGTTACTGCCGCCATAGCAGCCCCCTCGGAGTTGAGGTGTCTACGGTTGAAAGCAGTCGGGAATCTCACACGTCGACCGGCACTCATTGTTGTTGCTGGCCTGTTTGTTGCTTGGTTGGTGGCTTGGCTGGTTGGTTTGTTGGTATGTGACATTGCAGCGTTCGTGGCATAATTGATTGATATGCCACTAACATATATATACAATACTGTTTACACTGCACTGGTACCTTCGAGAGTCTTCGGGATCACCACTACGGTAATTTCACTGCGACTCTGTTTACAGGGGTACTGACCTGTGAGGATGAAGGCTGCTACGGTGCTATGTGTTCGCTGCAGTAGTAGATTCTGTGCCCGAAGCTGACGCAGTTGTTCTTCTAGCTCCTCCATCATGTTTTATAACACAATCGATCACGTTGGGGTGACCAAAATGTGGGATGAATACACTTTTATTTCAAGAACCACAAGATACAGTCCATGCACAAAGCACAGATAGCCTCATGTCCGTTTGTCAACAACAAAAACTATTGTCATGGAAACCGCTATCATTAGTGAACACTAAAGTCTTTGGATTGTTGGTCTCTGCACATGTGCGGCACCTGGTGGCAAACTGAGTTTCTGCTGCGACAAGTAGTTTTCAATCAAAATTGGTTTTGATATATTTTTCTTTAATTATTGTATACTTCTCCTTAATACTATAATTGGGTTTTATTTGCATAGTACGATTACGTGTCAATGGTTCTAGTATGTTATTGGCAAACTCTACTAATTTTTGGAATAGAGGGACTCGACTGTACTTCTGAAGTTAATGATATTGCTGATGCTACGCATCCAACAAAGGACATCATTACAGAAGAAAGCAACTAAGCCAAGCAATACGTAAGTTCAGCTTACATTATTTATCATATGGTTTCGCATATTTTGGAGATGGAGAGGAAACCAACCTCAGTGTGTGGTTTGTCTGGGCAGATGACCTTGCTGTTCTGCCCCTTAAAACGACAATAACTGTGGTTTGTCATGACACACTTTCAAATTATTTGAATAAACTTTCTCTTTTGAAACATCATTTTGACAGCAAGCATGGTGATTTGAAACAAACCGTTGGATTATGTTCAGAGGAAACTATTAGATTTGTCATCGAGGAGAAAACAAATAACCTCATATGCAGGATCTAACATGAAAGCTTTGGAGGCATCTCATGAAGCCAGTTTAAGGGTAGCTATGTTGGGAAAAGCTCACACGATAGCAGAGCCATTAATGTTACCAGCAGCTATAGATATGGTTAAAACAATGTTGGTGGACAGGGCAGCAAAACAACTTGGAAGTGATTTCATTATCCAATGACACCATATCCCAAAGAGTTTCAGATTTGTCTGCAAATGTTAAGCAGCAGTTAATAGAAAAACATTGCGCTAGCATATATTTATCCATACAATTGGATGAAACTACTGACATGAACATGGCCCATTTTCTTACTTATGTAAGATTTATAAATGGGGCAAGAGCAAAGGAAGAATTCTTGTTTTGGGAACCACAGCCCTCTGGAACAACCTCAAATGAAATATTTTCAAAATTAGATCAATTTGTGAAAATTAATGGTATTGAATGGAATAAACGTGTTGGTGTTTGTACTGAAGGAGCACGAGCAATGACTGGGAAACACAGTTGCGTTGTTGCAAAGATTAAATAAGTAGCCCCAGAAACAAAATTCATTGTAGCATTCATCGCGAGGCTTTAGGCACAAGAACCATGCCTGTTGCTCTGAAGGCAATTTTAAATGAAAGTGTGAAAGTTATCCTTTTCATCAAGTCTAGAGCTATGTATTTTCCATTTTGTGTAATAAAATTGGAGCTGAGCATGTTTCTTTTTTACTTCAAACAGAAGTTAGGTGGCTGTCGAGGGGAAATGTATTGAGTTGCCTGTTTGAACTTCGTTCAGAAGTACTGATTTTTCTTTCCGACTTATCCTCAGACTTCAATCACTTAACTAATGATCTGTGGCTTGCCCGATTGGCGTACTAGGCAGATGAATTTTGCCGCCTCATCCACCTGAACAAAAGTTTGCTTGGTGCGCTTCCAGATTCTTGGTACAGGATAAAATTGAGGCTTTTAAGAAAAGCTAGGCTTCATGATAACTTAAATCAATACTGGAAACACATCCTCCTTTCCATTGTTGGATATTTTCTTAAGTGGAAATGAAATTGCTCTTCATTGTGAACTGGCTAGGCTATATTTCCCTGAAAATGTGGATTCAGAATTTTAGATCAGAGACCCATTCTCTATTGCTGACGCCTTACCAAAAACCTTAACCCCTCTGAGAAAGACAAATTGAGCATTCTTGAGACGGAAGTCTCAGACAAATGATCAAGAAGATGGACATAACAGACTTCTGGTTGGCCAGAAAATATTAATATCAAATGATCTCAGAAAAAGCTGTAAAATATTTGTTAGTATTTGTGACTAGTTACCTTTGTGAATGTGGATTTTCTTCTGTAATTTATATGAGAAATAAATACAGAAATACGATGAATGTTAAACACAATTTAAGACAAAAATTAAGTCAGTTGAAATCAAACATTAAAGATTATTATGATGTTTGAAGCCATTTTTCAGTGTTGACGTAGTAAACGAAGTTTGATGTTTTTCAGTCGGTCAACATGATTGTACCCAATTGTGGTTTATTGCCTAATCCTACAAAGAAAATTACATGAGATTACAGTGTACTTACATTGTAATTACTTTCTCCTATACTTTGAGACAGATTTTATAGCCTAAGTGTAATGGATCTGATGATGATCGCTTGACGATGAAAACTGGTCATCCAAGTGTATTTATTAATCTCATGTAAATGTTTTTCAGAATTAGGGAATAATCCATCAAACTTCGTAATCATTAAAGAACTGTGTTTAGCAAAACAAGCACAACCTTTGCATTGAAACAAAAGTATGAGTCAGAAATTATTTACATTTGTATGTTTTTACTGATAGCTTTTACTAATTGTAATTATGAGTATTGGAGTACCAGTATCAGGAATATATGTTTGATTATGTAATCAATCACTTTCACTACCATATATTTTAACTGTCATCATCATCATCTTGAGCAGTTTCCGACCGCTGGTCGGGTCTGCTTGGAACATAAGCCTCTCCATCGTTTCCTGTCCATCCACCATCTCTCATCTTCCACTGTGTCCCAGCACACTCCTCTTTCCTCCACACTCTTCTTAACTCCTTTTGCCCATCTGTCCCTTGGTCTTCCCCTTGGCCTCCTTCCCTTCATTTCCATTCCAAACATCTTCTTCGGTATCCTCTCCTCTCGCATCCTCCTCACATGTCCATACCATTGCAGCCTAGATCGCTCTATTCTATTTTGCAATGGTTCCTCTCTCACCATCTCTCTGACTCTCTCATTCCTTACTCTGTTCATTCTTGTTACTCCTACCCTACTCCTCTGGAACTTCATCTCCACTGCTCGTATTTTATTCTTGTCCCTTTCCTTCATCACCCATGTTTCTGAACCATATGTCAAAATTGGCACAAAGTTGGTCTTGTAGATGATTCCTTTACTTTTTTGTGGTACATCTTTATTCCATATCATCCCCCTAACACTCTTGAAAAATCCATCTGCGCACCTTCCCCTTTCATTTATTTCCATCCTATTGCCTCCCTTTTCTTCAATTATGCTTCCCAAGTACTTGAAGCATTCTACTTTCTGCAACTGCTGTTCCCCAAGTGTTATGCCCATATCCAGTCTGTTCTTCCTCCTCGTTGTGATGACCACTTCACTCTTTGGTGCTGAGAACTTCATCCCATATAACACTACCTTCTTCCACTCATCTAATTGCTCTTGTACTTCTTCCTCATCCTCTCCCCATACTAGAAGGTCATCAGCAAACAACATTGCCTTCATTTTCCTTTCCCCAATGCTATTTACCACTTTTCGTATGATTTCATCCATCACCACTATAAATAACAGGGGTGAGAGGGCACTTCCTTGTTTCAGACCACTCTCCAGTTGAAACCATTCCGTTCTCTCCCTTCCCACCTTTACACAGCTTTTGCTTCCCTCGTACATTGCTTTCACTGTTGCCACTGTCTCCTTGTTCACTGCTTTTGCTCTCATTGCTTCCCATACATTGTTTCTATTAATACTATCATATGCTTTCTCAATATCCAAGAAGGTCATCACCAGATCTTTCCCATATTCATAATGGTGTTCTTGTATCTGTCTTACAGCAAAGATGAGGTAACTGTTGACCTTCCTGGCCTGAATCCATACTGTTCTTCCCTCAGCCCATCTTCAACTTCTGTCCGAATTCTTCTCTCCATTACCTTCTCAAATATTTTGGTGCAGTGGCACATGAGTGTAATTCCCCTGTAGTTCTTGCATTCCTTCCTACTTCCCTTTTTAAATATGGGTATTATTATCCCTCTTTTCCAGTCCTCTGGTATTTTCTTCTCCCTCCATATCACTTTCATTTCTCGAAAGAGCCACTGTGTTCCCATCACCCCTGCTGCTCGCACCATCTCCACACTCACTTCGTCTATTCCCGGTGCCTTTCCCCCTTTCATCTTCTTTAATGCTTCCTCCACTTCTTTCCATGTCAATTCCTTCTCTGAAATGTCTTGGTCACTGTCTGTTTCTTCCTCCACAATGTCCACTATGCTGGTTTTAGTTGGATTTAGGAGTTCCTTGAAGTATTCTCTCCAGATAACCTTTACTTCTTCCATATTTTCAACCTCCTTTCCATTCTTGTCCACCATTCTGACATTTTCCCCTGTATCTCTTCTCTTTGCCTTTATCATTCCATACAACACTTTCTTACTGCCATCACAGTCCTCCTCCATCATTTCTGTCCATTTCTCCAGCCATTTCTTTTCCTTCACTACTTCTCCTGATTCTTTCTTCCGCTCTTGGTAATCCTCTCTTGTTCTGTCTGTCCTCTGTTGGAACCATTTCCTGAATGCTTCATTTTTCTTTTTCACTGTTTCCTTAGTTCTGGGGTTCCACCATGGTGTTTCCTTCCACCTTTTCTTTCCACTAGTTCTGCCACACACGACTTCCACTGCTTCTACCAACACGTCCCTGAACCTATTCCATTCTTCTTCACCTGTTCTCGGATCATCCTTCGGTAATTTGTTCCTCACTAATATCTGGAACTTCTCCTTATTTCCATCTTCCTTCAGCTTCCATGTCCTTATTCTTCTTTCTTGGTTCTCAGTTCTCCTCTTTTTCTTCAGTCCTCTCACCTTGGCGACCAGCAGACGGTGGTCACTGTCCAGGGCTTCTGAAGGTATTACCCTTATATCCGTGATACTCTTCTTTGTCTCCTTCCTGCATAGAATGTAGTCCACCACTGATTTCCTAGTCAAATCCCTGCTGTACCAAGTAATTTTATGGCTCTCTCTCTTCTTGTACCATGTGTTTCCAACCATTAGCCCATTTATCTTGCACAGTTCCAGCAATCTCTCTCCTTCCTTATTCCTGTTTCCCCATCCTTCACCACCAATCACTTCCTCAAAACCTCTTCTATCAGTTCCGACATGGGCATTTAGGTCCCCCATGACTATCAGGTTTCTCCCTACTAACTGCTTCTGTAACTCTTCTTCAAACTCGTCCTTCTCACCTTCTGTGCATCCCACCTGTGGTGCATAGACTTGCAGAATGTCCAGGTTTCTACCTTTCACTGTGATTCTGGCTCTAATTATTCTATCAGTTACCGTCTTTACTTCCTCCCTCAGCCCTTCTCTCACCACCATTCCCACTCCATTTCTCTTCCCCTCCTCATTTCCTATCCAGTATAGCTGCAAGCCATTTCTTAGTTCTTTTCTTCCTTCCCCTCTCCATTTGGTCTCTGCTAGTCCGAGTACATCCAGTTTTCTCCTCTCCATCATATCTACAATCTCCTCCACTCTTCCCTTTTTAACTGTAACAAAACAAATTTAAAGGCATTCTCAGAACAATCCATTGAATAGGAATGGATTGAATGAACAGTTTTTCCTTCAATAAATATGGAGCCTATTCTCCCTAATTCCTATATCATACAAGAAAACCAAAATTAATCGCTTGTTTTGTTAAAAATATAGATTATAGAGAAATACTTATTTTGACCCTAGTACTTCAAAATTGCTTACTGGTACATTTAATATCCTGTGTTGAAAGTAGTGGAAAAGGTTGAATACCCCTTATCTATGGTGTTTAAACCTTTTACAGTTTCTTCAGTTATGGTTTTGCAACATCTTGCTTATGCTGCTTGGATAATGAGAAACAAAATCTAAATGAGGGAAAAACATATAATCAGAATCAAGAAATTTCAGTTTAAATATGTTAAATATGTGATCAGGAAGATTAATCTAATATTATTATTATTATTGTAGTTCTATCAGAGAACATACCTGGATGCTGATGGTGATGATGGTGTGGTAATCAAGACCGAGGAGCAGTTTACACCCCAAAGTGTGACCCCTGCTTCACCACTCAAGGATTGGGTAGGTTTCTACTTGCAGCAGTATGCCAAGAGTCAAGGAGGTTAGATTAGATTTCATTTGGGCTATTTGGACCTTGAATATTGTATCTTAATAAGGGGATGCATTAGTTTGTCAAATAGCAAAGCTGAAAACACACAAACGTAAGAGCAAATTACATTACGGTAGTTAAGATCACTATTAAAATGGGTCAATTTTTAGGATTTCATGTATCAACCTTCAAGTGGTCATCATCAGAACCTGGGTTGAGGTATAAATTTATACACAAATATTATCTAACCACACATAAGTGTAGCGAGTTTAGTTGATGTTTATATTACAATTCACAGTTTGTTTCTCATTATATGAGGTTAGTTTGTTTTATAATCATTTGTTTTATAGTTACACTTAGAACAACATAATATAATAAAAATAAAAAATTAGAGCATGCACTTGAATTCTATTTATGTACATGTTACTTATCTAAGTGGAGCCAGTGGTGGCACAGTTGTTACGCTATCGCATGTCACTCCCTACTCCCACTTCCACATTACTGTTCGACAACACCTTCTCCAGACGGCTGGTAATACGCTGAGGCCCTATTGCATGGCCTGCTTGATCACTGGACCTAAACCCTTTGGATTTTTACTTGTGGGGGCATCTAAAAAGTGATGTGAATGGTGCACCCGTGCCTGATGTGCAGAACCTTTAAGAACGTGTCCGCGAAGTCTGTGATTCTGTTCAGGTACAGGCCGGAACATTTGAAAGAGTTGCGACGTGTGAACTCTGGCATTGCATCCAATGGAGGCCACTTTAAACACCTATTGTGACATGGGTGAGCTTCAGACCATGTACAGTGCGTTGGGACTACTTGCTGTCCTTGCACACTCACCGTCCATTTTCGTACATATGTTGATAAGAACGTTTCTGCTCTAATTCCAGTCGGGAAGCCCTCCTTGCAGTTTGTTAGTATATTAGCTCAAGCTCCAGAACACATAAAATCTCCTACTGTTAGTAACACTTGATGCGGAGTGTATTTGCCTTCCCTCTGGACGGATGTAAACCGTTCATACACTCTCTTCAGAATGGCAGACACTTGTCCGACGGGTAACACCAGTCTTGCAATACCAAGGGCTCACAACTAGTGGGAAGCGGGTTTGCAACTTCAGGATCCTAGTAGGGTTTGGCATTGCTTCTATTTGACTTGTGCCGGGCTCCTTCCTTGGTCAACTCTTGTTCTCTTCCAACCATGACCTTGGCGTAGTGAATGTTTCATTTTCCGGCCCTAAAGCGGACTACACGCTACCATGCCTAGCACGAACGTGCAGAAATTAGCGACAACATGCTAGTGTGTATGCATCACCGTGCGAGGCACGACGTACCAGGCCTGGCGTGATGAGATTCAAGACAGGTTTGATTTTCGACCCGCTTGGCGCGTGGCATTCAAGGACAACATGCAAGCGTGTAGTCCCAGTGGCGTGCAATGTGCCGTCTTGAGTGGTCGACGCTAGTGTCCGTAGTTTAGTTGCTAGTTGTGCTCTTGTTTTGGTGAGCATTTTAGGAACAATGGCTGATTCGTCATCGTTTTTGTCAGCCCAATTTCTACCTGTGTTTATTGAAGAGCATAGGAAGCACCGATGTCTCTGGCAAGTGAAGAGCAAGGAATATTCCAACAAGAATTTGAAAGCAGCAGCCTACAAAGAGCTGGAGATATGATTCGAGGCAATTTCAGACGTGAGAACAAGAAGGTAAAAGGTTCTATGAAAACAGGAAGCGGAACAGATTCGGTGTACCAACCGAAACTTAGGTATTATAACTTGTTAACATTTCTAAAAGAAAAGGAAGAAGCTAGAGAGTCAACTTCTGTGCCGAGTACGAAATTGTGGAAAGTGAAGAAACAGCATCAGAGGTGAGGTTGTTGCAATTTAAATAAACTAAGTTAACGTAAAACAAGTTTGTTTATTTTCGAATTGATCTCCTTTTAGTTCAAATTGTGAATTATTTGTGATATTTTGTACATTTCATACATTATACTTACATAAATTGTATGAATTAAAAAGTACCTCAGTATTTTGTTTAAATAATACACGGTACGAATCCCGAGAATGACGTTTCAATCATTCTTTGGCAATAGTGTCTGGTTAATGTGGACCCTCTGTGATCAATCTGTCCTGCCATGATACCTGGCCTACCGTGGTGAAGTACTTGACGTACGAATCCCTTGATTACATGGCTTGACAAGATGCATGACTTTTCATTGATGTTTTCAAACTTTGAAAAGCATCAGATAGCGTTGGTGTGTTTCTCCATGCACCTGGAATGACAGTTCCCGAGGCACAATCCTCCTGATCAATTAAAGTTGGTGACAAATAGTTCTTTCCAAGTTTCTTTCTCAATAAATTGTGTAAAACTACACTTGATAAAACAATGTACTCGACCTTATCAGGAGATAGTGTAATAGTTGTGTGAAAAATTCTGAATTTTGAAGCCAAAACTCCAAATGCGTTTTCTACAACTCTTCGTGCTCTACACAATCTATAGTTATATAGCCTCTGATCGTATGTCATACCTTTTTGTGGGAACGGTTTTAAAAAATCTTCCCTTAAAGAAACGGCTTAGTCACCAATAAAAACAAAATTAAGTCCTGCGACTGTGTTTTCTTTGGGAATGTTAAACGCGTTAGCACAAAGTTTGTCATAAAAGGTTGAGTTTTCAATCACGCCTCCATCCAATACTCTTCCATTTTGCCCCACATCAATGTGAATAAATTCTAAATCAGCGTTTTCTATGGCTAAATGGAAAACACTAAAATAACCTTTGCAATTTTAGAAATATGAACCACTGTTTGCAGGTTTCACGATACCGATGTGTTTTCCATCAATTGCTCCACCACAATTTGGAAAGTTCCATTCTTCATAAAATCCTGCGGCAATATGCTTCCAATCTTCCTCACATGTAGGGAACTGAAAAAAATATGATAAACAATTTTTAACATAATTAATCAAATACAAAATCCTTTTTAAATAACACGTTTTTATATAAAGAGCAACATTTAATAATTACTTAACATGGACCAAAAAGAAAAAAATCATTTTTACTCATTTACACGTTTGAAACTCCGTACACATTGTCGTTAAATTGTAACTAACCAACAACAACAATCGTAATTTTTTACAAAAACTTGGGGCGCATTCCGTGAACTTTTCATAATACAATAACTTATATGAAAGTGTGGAACGCGCCCACGTTTTTGTAAAAAATTACGATGTGATTCCGTGCAGTAGTTTTCATGGAAAAGGGGGCCAGACACGACGACGACGACGAAAAGTGACCTAATAAAAACGTTTTAATAATACCAACATATTTAACATAGTACTGTACGTTTAAACGATAACTCAGATACGCGAGATCTGTAATGGGAAAAAGTTAATTACAATAGATAAAATAAATCTATGGTTTTCAGGTCAGATCGGCTAGTTCTATTACACCATCAGCTCCGTCTTCTATGTACGGACGAAAGAGGAAGGCTAAACCTGAGAGTGAAACGGCGTCCTATCTTGAAAAGGCAGTGTCCATGTTGGAAAAGAAGGAAGATGACTGTGATAAATTTGCAGCAAACGTTGCAGCAAAACTCCGCAAAATGGAGTCTTTGCAAGTTATTTTTGCTGAGAATTTGATTAATCAGGTATTATACAATGGTATGTTAGGCAGACTTCAAGAATACTCGACATTCAACATCCAGCCTATGACTTTGGATAGACAAAGTACTAGCACTGATAGTAAGTACAAGTACAAGTGAATTTTCCCCTTCTGAGGACAAATCTCATTATAGTGAGACACAATTCTGGCAAATGTAAATTCCTTTTGAACTGTAAAATTAACCTTAATGCTTTTTCAGTAATACAGTAAATAAATGAGAATTTCATAATCAAATATTTGTGATGACATTTTTGTTTACAACCTAGTCCAGCTTGGATAATTTGCTTCAATGCGTCTCTTTGAAATTTTTGAATGTATGCATTTTAAGTAAAAAAGTCAATTAGTTTGCAACCAATGTAAATGTAATAAAATAAAACTTACCTTGAAGTATTCATTGCGTAAAACATCATAAATAGCTTTACATGTATCAGGAATTATTTGTCCAAGTGCTTGAGGTGAAATTATGCTGGAAAATACCAAATCTTGAAGAGTTCTCCCGGTAGCAAGATATTTTAGAGTTACTCCTAATCTTTGTTCAGCAGTAATCGCCCGTCTCAACTTTGTGTCGTTTCGCTCTTCTTTTGGTCGTACTTTTTCAAGAAGGTAACCAAAAGTCATATCATCCATTCGAAGATAATTCCTATAATCATCGGGGTTGTTTTCTCTCAGATGTTTTAATAATCTCATATCAGAGTATTTGTCCTTTTGTTGTAACCATGGTTTGGACCACACAGCTCTGTTTTTTCTTCTTTTCTTCTTCATATCATTTAAAGTGCTGATTATGAGAAGACTCATAGCTTGCTTTTGTTGTAGAGTCATTTCACTAAGAAGAACCTAACTTTGTAATTACACTAAAACGTATTATCACTTTTAATATTTACTTTCAATTGAATTACTACAAACAAACTTGCATAATTAATAAAAACTGGACCTCAAAGAGGCAGCTCACGGCACGTCAACTGGTAGACTGACATTGTAGTGTGTATGTTTTTGTTGTGCCATGTGAGGCATGACAAGCCACGCACGTCGTGCTAGGCATGGTAGTGTGTAGTCCGCTTAATTGGCACTTGTCTATTCCTTACTGACATCTTTATTCTTCGAAGGTTGAAGGCACTTGTTTTCTCTGTCTTTTATTCTCCCTTCGTCCGTTTCTTCTTTTAGTATGCAGGTTAGTTGTTATTTTCATTTCATTCCTTTTCGCAGTCATCGTTATCATTAAGGACAATGACCTAGATCTTTCTCCCCTTAAATAACAATCATCACTATCACAAAAGGAATCCTTAACCAATAATATTTTATGAACATTTCCTTAGTATTTATAATGAAAGGAATCAAACTACTAAATCAAAGAATTAAACATTTAATGCAGCCAAGTGGCCATAGGTTTACAAAAATACTATTTATATAAACTTAATTTCTATTGATTCACATAACCACTGATTGTCCTTGTTCTTTTTGTACAGATTTCCAAGTGGTCATAGTGATCGCATGTATGTCCACACAGTTGACACTTGCATGTAATTGTTGTGACAAATGATGTGATGGAAGCCGTGTACTGCCATTCTTGTATAGACGTGACGCATTTCAAAGTTTGCTTTCATCCATGATCGATCAATCATGGCGGCAGATGCAAAAAACTCAGTATATACGTCTTCTCGCTTTTGGATGAGTGTTGCCAATGGGTTCTCTGATGCATTTGTGTTGGGTAAAAGTATTTGTGTCCTAAGATTTTCTATGAGGAAGGATTCTTTTGCCAGGATATAAACTAATCTGGATCTTGTTGTCTTTGAAACTCCAATTGCTTTCTTAATATATATTGCTTTTACTCTTTCTAATGTGGAGAGGTTTTTCATTGAGAGATATGGCCAGATAATTTCTAAGCCATATGTCAATATTGGCAGTATTTTTGCTTTAAATAGAGACATTGCTGTCTCTAATCTGAGTGATCTTATATAACTTATTCCATGCATAGCCATTATTGCATGTGTAGCTTTTTCTAATACATGTTTTGTGAAACACTTAACGGTTGTTCGAAATGTGACTCCTAGATACTTGAAATCTGGAGTGATCTTTAATTGCTGTCCTTGTAAGTAGATTTTTGCTGTTGCAGTAACTTTTCCTCCATTCCGGAATACCATCATTTCTGTTTTTGGAACATTTATTTCAAACTCGTGCATATAGCACCATTCTTCTACATCACTTATTGTTTTTTTGTAATATTTTCACGTCTTTTGATGCTATTACTATGTCATCGGCATAGGCGCAAGAAATTATGCCTTCTCTTTGGATTATTGTTAATACTTCTTCCGCAGCAAGAATGAAAAGCAAAGGACTTAGCGGGTCGCCCTGTAGAATTCAGTTTGTTTGAAGTATTGGCTCTGATATTGAGGGACTGTCTGAGACTCGAATTGTATTCCATTGCAGTATTGATCCTATGATTTGTGTCCATATGCTATATTCGTGTAAGACTTATTTCAATTTCTTCATTATTAATGTTTGGTAGATACTGTCTAAGTGCCAGTTGAAGCCCTAGCAGGAATGCAGTATGGTGTAAGTAAGAGCTCGGAGAAGCAAGAGGTAGTTGTTGAGTGAAATGATGGTGTCCACTCCAACCACTCTCGCTATTACTAAATGGATGGCATGCACAAAAATATTTTAAATCTAGATGCAATAGGACTGTGTTCTTATTTGATGCCACTGAGGACTCTTCTCTTAATGGGATTTGTGAAAAGCAAAGCGTGCCTTCTAGTGCAGTTAGTGTGATCAGCAATAGGTGAGAAAATTTGCTACTTTTTTTGTTATTGGAAAGTTGAAAAAAGAGAGGCATTTTAAACATTAACATCTTTTCTTACGAATATGGAATTAACAAAATTGCATGGATGTTTTTTTTTGTTCTTTCTAAATTCATTTGATGATATAATGGGAGGAAGAAACAGGAAGATTTTGTTGTTCATTGAACATTTTCCAGCTTGCTCTACTAAATGTAATTTTTTGAGGAATGTGATGGTCGTGGTCTCCCCAAATTGTACTATAAAATTGTTGCTTCCTTAATTAGGAGCTATATACTGTATCAGGAGTAAATATGGAAACAGTATAAAAGTTGTTTCTTACATAGAGGCGGGGAAAGTAAATATGCTCCTGGCCCTGACATCCACAAGGGTGGATTTCCTGGAGGCGACACTTGAGGGCAAGGAGGAGGAGACTGAGTATTCTTCTATGCAACCACATTTCCAGGCCTTCCAGCTTTTAAGGTCAACCAAACATAACATTTAACCATGCAATGATGGAGATTGGGTACATCCACCATTGGTGAGTTGTGCCAGGTAGTAAGAACCGAAACAGTGCGTTTAACTTTGTGGTGTTTAGCCTTCAGCTTTGTGATTTTGACGGAAATAGGTCGTACTCAAAAACCAAATCACTATTAGAAAGTAGGAAACTGTATGCTATACCAGGCCCAAAACAACTGTGAACATGAGGGAGGAGCCAGATTACCTCGCTCACTCGCGCCAGCCAATAGCATAGCGCGGCGTTGCCTTGATAACTCAGCCTGCAGGGCTCGCTGCGCCGTACGAAATCGTTATTTCACTCCGCGCACGAAAATAATTAATTCTTCAATTAATTTAATGACCTTATGTTACAGAGCTAAAAATTTTGAAGCTGACTGTCCAAACCCCGTTACGCTACGACCAGCCGTTCGGGAGATAGATAGATAGATAGATAGATAATGCCTTTATTGGTGGCGAAGTTAGGGCTCAAGGCCCTCTCTTACACTTAACCACTAGAAGAGTATACATCTACACGACTTATAATTACATATACCAATAGCACAAAATATAATATTAATAGCAATAAGAATAGTGATAATATTATGAATGATGGTAGAATCATTAATTTCAAAAATACACAAAGTAAAGTACCGTACCCTTAAATGACGTAACTACAGTAATCCAATCATTCATCTCCTTCATTCTTTGTTCATTCAACATTTATCAAGGAAGTCAGCGGGATCCACCCAGCAAATACTCGCCGCAAGCCACGTTAAACTTGCGATGAGAGGGATTGTCTCTAATGTTCGCAGGTAGCAAATTCCATGACCTGGTTGCAGAGATTATGAACGAGTGGTTGTAAACAGCAGTACGGTTTATAGGTATGGCAAGAGAGGAGCCAGATCTCGTATTGTGGTCATGATAACATCTGCCCTTGAACTGAAGGGATAATTAGAGAGAGAATGATTTAGATGTTGACATATTTAGGTTCGCTAGGTAAGATAAAGAAGAGTGACGGCATTGCTGCATCAATTCAGTAGTGGAGCTTTACAAGTGCTGTGAGCTGAAGTTTTGAACTCATAACAATGTCACTTAGCAAGCCGAGTGGCAGCCGAACAGTTTTACACAGCCAGGCAAGAAATATAATTTTCAGGGTATAGGCCTATGGCCTTAAAAAGAAGTTTTCGAATACAGAAGTACGTGATAACACAAAATATGTTAACCTATGCTATTGTGGTGTCAGCAATTATGTTTTTTGTTGTTGTAATTGAGTCAAATAAAACTCAACTCTTCACAGTTTTACCTCACGAGGCATAGCGTACCCAGTTCTAACCCTGAGACCAGAACCAAATGTCTTGATTGAGATGTGAAGCGAATCCGGACCTCACGGGTTGTTGATGATGATGATGATGATCGTTTTAGGGGCTTTGCGACATCGTGGTCATGCAGCCCCATGTATTTGGGTGTGTGTGGAATTTGTCTGATAACCTGTGTCACTTTAATGTCTGTACTAGTGTGTGTATTTGTAGTCTAATTCAGGTAGGATTTGGATAGGAAGCGACCGTGGCACGTTAGGTACCATTCCGGCATTTGCCTGGAGTAGAGGTGCAAATCCATAGAAAAACCACTTCCAGGATGGCTGAGGTAGGAATCAAACCCACATCTTCCCAGTTTTGCATCACGAGGCTGAGTGTACCCTGTTCCAGCCCTCAGACCTGAATTACATTTCTTGGGAATCGAACCCGGACTTCCGTGGTGACAGCCAAGAATGGACAGCAAGAGTGCTAGCCAGTACACCACAAGGTGGTCTCCAAAGAGTCCACAAGCAATGTTAATCAGAATGGCTTGGGGTGTAGATTACGTCATGTGAAATAATAACGTTGTTTCATTTCAGGGGCTAGGACATTTTCGTACTTTAGCCCCGTGTACTTGTCTGAAAATCTGGATTATTGTGGTGTCTATATTAGAGTGTATTTGTATGCTTGTGAGGATTGGGAAGGAGGCGACCGTATGTTAGGAACCATCGCGGAATTTTCCTGGAGTATAAATGAGAAACCACTTCCAGGATGGCTGAGGTAGAAATCTAACCCACATCTTCCCAGTTTTGCCTCACGAGGCTGAGTGTACCCCGTTCTAGCCCTCAGACTAGAATTAAATTGCTTGGCAGAGCCGGGAATCGAACCCGTACCTCCTGGGCCACAGCCAAGAATGCTGGTTGCTACACCAGGAGTGCACGAATAACGTTTGTGAGATATCTTATATCTGCCTCACATCACAATTATAAAAATGTGCGCACTCCGTTGTGAGCATAGATATTCGTAGGATTAGGCCCCCCAGCTCGTACATGTTCTTACATTCGGAGCGCCTTGTGTTCATGGAGAAGGTCGTGCGTATACTGCGAGTGCGGACCTGTGACATCTCCGCCAGTCTCGCTGTGGCAACAGCGCTCAGCTGGACGCACGCTACTGGGTGAGCCCATGTTCACAGTTGTTTTGGGTCTGTTATAATACAAATTCCACAAATATTTGTTAATTTTTTAAATTTTTTTAAATATTTTTTTTAGCATATGGCTTTTAGTGCCGGGAGTGTCCGAGGACATGTTCGGCTCGCCAGAGTTTGTAGCTGCTTGTATGCGGACACCCATGGGGTGAGCTACAAGTACCGTCACGTGTGGAGTGTTGTCTGGGGAGGAAAGTGTGAATGTAAGGACTAGGAATTGGAAGGTAGCGGCTGTGGCCTATAGTTAGGGACCAACTCCGGCATTTGCCTGGAAAGAAGATGGGAAACCACAGAAAACCATCTTCAGGGTTGCCAGCGGGGGGATTCGAACCTCCTCGCCTCCCGGATGTGAGCGACTGCCTGCAGCCACGCCCTAACAACCACGGCTAACGCACCCGGTTGCACAAATATAATGTTGTTGCTAATTCATTTTGAGGACTTGGGACATGTTGGTCATCATTCCCATGTACTTGAATTAGTCTGCTAAGCAGTGTTTTTGTGGTGACTTATTAGTTGTGCAACTGTATTCTTCAGGTCTAGAATTGGGCTAAGTGCTCTGAGACTTGAAGTGAGCTATCTTCCCAGCATTTTCCAGGAAGGAGTGTGGAAAGCTACACTAAGTATGGCCACTGTCAGTGCCGGGATTGAAATCTTTGCTCTCTGGATATCCAGCTTTCGGTACTAGGTGTAAATCAGGATTCTGCTGCATTTGTTTTAGTTATTTTGTGTGCAGGTTTTTTAAAATGACTTATGTGATTTTAACTGTGGTAACCGTAGAAAAAAACACCTATTATCTTTCGGTACTAGGTGTAAATCAGGATTCTGCTGCATTTGTTTTAGTTATTTTGTGTGCAGGTTTTTTAAAATGACTTATGTGATTTTAACTGTGGTAACCGTAGAAAAAAACACCTATTATCTTTCAAATTCCTATCCATGGTGTACACAGGCTCCGGTTTGTACCGTTTCACAATTTTCAACAACTCTCTTTTGGTCGTGTCTTCCGCAACTGTAGTATGACAGTATTTTGTCTTGCGGGAAGCAACGGTGGGAGCTTTAATTTCTCGTACGGTGTGTTTTGATGTACTGTATTGTCAAGTACAGCAATACTTCCAGGTGGATGATTCAGAATGAGTCGCTCCTATAACCACTAATTATGACTCTTGCTATTCATTTCAACATATTTAGTAATCTTGAGACTGAGTCTTCGAATCATAAATGAACTCAGCCCCTTGAATAAAACCCATCTATCCCCCAATGTGTACCACAATAGCACAAATGCACAGATAGTTCAAGCCATGTCGATGGATGGTAGAGAATTATAAAGGGTTTAAATTCCCCCTAGGTCAAACAATTCAATTCTCTTGCTTCCATCTTCTGGCTTGAATTATTTGTACATTACACGACCAAAGAGCTTCATTTCTCATCATTACGGTTGTGAGAATTCAATTCCTGGAACAATGTTCCAATATTGAGCGCTTACTTTTCCCAGCACTCCATCCCCATGCTCGTGTCACAATTATCCACTGACATGCCGCTGGCAAGGACTGGTCACACACATAACTTTATTATTGCAGTTCTACCGTACTGGACTAAGCAGCATACAGACGAAACCCCAGATTCAGTGCAATGGAAACCATCCATGCTACACACCTTGAAATTGACAGGAATTGATATTGCATGTGTGTTTGGTTGGATCATGTTTCACTCTTCACTCTTCTGCTGTTTCATATAGAGTAGCCTATTGTGGAAATATGCTTTGATGAATTATGATGAGAGCTTATTGATTTTCCTTAGGATATCAAGCAGCAAGCTCTGAGTCCAGAAGGTGATTGCAGCAGAGCACCCCCAGTTGAGTAAGTAGCCTTCTAAGAATTAAAGCAGAGTAGAAAGTAAATGAATGGCTCACTCCTCAAAACAAGAATGGGCCCAAAATAATGCAAAAGTGAATTGTATTTTATTATTCATCTAACAGTCACATTGTTTGTGTTTGTCATTTGCACTGTGTAAACAATACAGTAATGAACTTACTCGAGTGTGCAGTTTGTTACGGTCATGGTGACAGCAACTTCCAAGCTGAACCTCCTGTACTTGTTATCTTCACCTTCCTTGGCCAACTGCTCCAGTTACTTTCTCCCCTTACTCACTAGTGATTATTACCCCAATTACTGCCCCGGTAACTTGGACTTATCTTACACAAGTGATTATTTTTGCCCCTATTGCCAAACTTTCTTTAATGCTTTCCCCCTTCATATGCAACTTTCTATGTTCATTTTCTGTTAATCAAATTGTTTAGGATAGAACAAATGTAATTTGCAAATGGGGACATAGTTCTTGGTGGCAAAGTTACAATGGAACTACAGTTTAAAATATATACCAAAAGGATAATGAAAAACACGAATATTCTGCAGAGAAAAAGAAATAATAACAATTTATTTTAAATTTAAACCCTGGTTGCTCTTATTGATGGAATTGCATTACTTTCAAGTTATAGCCAGTTTTTTACGATTATAAAACCCAGGAGCAGTGGGAATTAAAAGTTCACTAATGCAGCACTGACCACAATAACAAATGATGTATTAATAGCATTATGGACTGGGTATTCCAAAAGAAAATTACACTTCTTCCCATTGAAGCAGGTGACCACTTGGAAGGTATTCCCATTTAATTAAATTCATTCTAATGTATTTTAATTCTTACCAACAGTGGTAGCTACGTTTGCTAACGTGCAGTGCCAAGGTATTTGTAGACGAGTGGCTTCAAAACCACCATTGGTCATTCTTGAAATGGTTTTCGATGGATTCCTATTTTCATCTCCAGGTAACTGCTCAGTTTCACTCATGTTCATCGATTTCTCATGCAGTTGGCATCAGAAAGGGCATCCAGCCATAGAACAAATAGACTTTCATGACATCTCATCCCTGATCCTGTTGAGAATAATGAGGGATAACATAAATACATAATGCATTTCAATTTAATGAAATTTATGTTTTAAATTTTTTGCTCTTATGTTGTGTTGTCTTATGTAATTTTATCTTATTTCATTGTATTTATCTGCAGGGTATTGAACACCTGAATCACTTAACTCAGGGCCAAAAAGAACCTAGACCACGTTAATTGAAAACTGAACGTACTGTACCTCTTCTTCTTCTTCTCCTGCTTTTATGACCGCATAGGATCACTGTAGTCAGTCCATCGTTCAGATCTTCTTAGAAGGGATTGTTTGGGCTTTGCGTTCCTCCCAGTACTTCTTAAGACCTTTTGATTGTTGTGCCCTTTCCTCGGTTGAAAATGTGCGTGTTGTGGGCTTGTTTCTGGGTAAAGCAGGTTTTTGTATTCTTGAGTTTCCTATTCAACTTTATCTTACTTGTGGTGTCGTCTATTGTAAGGCCTATCCCCTTCATATCCTCTCTCACGTCTCTTATCTATGCACATCCTGTGGTGGTATTTTTTGAGATATGATTGGCCTGCACTAGTTGTTTTAGGAGTCTCGAATCCTGCATCCACATAGACTGTCCAAAGAATCCCAGCCTCCTCTTACGCATAGTATCTGTAATGGGTTCTAGCTCTTTGTACACGACTTTGTTAGGCAGTATCCGCCACTGGCCATCTCTCTGTATTTTTTGTTAATGCAGGTTCTTCCAATCCTCCTTTCAGTTTTCTGAAGTCTGTCAGTCTTCGATTGTTTGTTTAGTTGAAAAGTGTTTCTGCTGCATATGTAGCTTCCAGTTCTATAACTGTGTTGTAGTGTTTTAATTTTGCATTAATGGATAAACATTCTTTTTGTAGATATCCCATGTCAATTTTTGTGCTTTAGCTAATTTATTTGTTCTTGTTTGCATCGAGATTTTTTCATTTAGCTTGTTAGCACTTCTCCAAGATATTTAAATTGAGTTACTATTTTGATTTTATTACCATTCATGGTAACTGCTTTTAATTGTGTTGGTTTTTGGGGCATAATTTCTGCTTTTTCAACAATAATTTGAGGCCTACCTTATTTGCAATGTTTTGAAGTTCTAATATCTGTGTTTTTGCTTCTTTTATGTCAACTGCTAGTAATAATAAATCGACGGCGAATCCCAGGCAGTTTGTTTTGAGTTTTCGTCCAACCTCTATATTTGGGAGACATTTCCAAAACCATTCCCTCATTACCATCTCAAGAAAACAATTAAATAATAGAGATGAAAGCTCATCTTCCTGCCATAATCCTGGTTTGATTTCAAATGACTCTGATATTTCGCCCCTAAACTTTACTTGTGATTTGGTGTTAGCGAGAGTTAGTTTTATCATGTTTATTAATTTGGGGAGTAATCCAAGGTGTCTTAAAATGTTAAACAAGGATTCTCTATGCATGCAATCGTACACTTTCTTGAAATCTCTGTTTCTCCTCCTGTTATAATCCATAATCAACTTAAGACTCATAATCTGTTCAGGACAACTCCTTCATGGTCTGAAACCTCCTTGATAGTCTCCTATTTTTTTTTTTTCAAGTTGCGAACTGTTCCTATTTATGATGATCATTGAAAGTATTTTGTATGTTTTGTCTAGGAGTGAGATTCCTCTGTAATTATTAGGGTCGGATTTGTCTCCTTTTTCGTGCAGTGGATGAATGAGGGCTGTTGTCCAGTGTTCCGGTAGTTCTTCTTTAATCCAGATAGAGACACGTTGTTGATGAAGGGTAACTTTTGTTGATCTTCCTACATATTTCCAGATTTCCGCAAAGGTCTGATCTTCTCCCAGCGCTTTGTAGTTTTTTAATTTATTCAGAGCTTGGTAGACTTCCTGTATTATAGGGCGATTGATGTTCTCTGGTGGTGTTTTTATTGGGGTGTTGGCATCCAAAAGAAGGAGTTCTACAGGTTCTTCACAATTTAGAAGTTTGTTGAAATAACTAGCCAGAATTTCTGCATTGTCTTTATTGTTATGAGCCAGGTTACAATTTTCATCCTTCTTCAGTGGTTGGTGGTTCATATTTTAGTAACTGTTTTCTGAAGGTCGTAATAGTTCCTCAATTGAGTTTTGTTAAAGGCTTCTTCAATTAATATCAGTGATTCCTTAAGATGCTGTCTTTTAATTCTTCTCAAGATTTGGGTAGTTTCTTTACTTTCTTTAACTAGATTTTGATAGGATACTTCTGATTTTTGGGAATGATGTAATAACTGTGCCTGATGTCTTTTTCCACTGTTGCATCACAGCTGTTGTTCCCCCATTGGTGCTTTTTATGCAATTTAATTGTAGCCAGACCTTCTGCAAGTTGTTTAAGGCTGTGAACTAAGTTCATCCGTGATTTTTATGTTTCCAGTTGCTTTTGGTAATGTTCATTGTTGATTAGGTGGATAGGATCTATTGTTTTTTTAGTTTTGGGGGCTTGCCTTTGTTGTCACCTCTGGGGAGTGAGTTTAATTTTAATTACGTAGTGATCGGAACCTGTGTCAATTCCTCAGAGGACTTTGACGTTATAGATCTCTTTGTGGTGGTGTTTATCCATGCACACTTGATCCAGTTGCCATTCTCCCTTAGTGTAGTCAGGGTGCTTCCATGTTTTGAGGTTTTGAGGTTTTTGCTTAAAACATCTAAATTTTGAGGTTAAGGCATGATTTTGACACAGGTCAACTAGTTGCTCTCCATTTTTATCAGTTCTCGTGTGTTCTGGCCATTTTCCGATGATGTCGCGGTTTTTTCATTCTCTTCGAGTATAAACAAGTATGAATGATTCCGCCTGATCAATACCTCTTATTTATAGATCACTAGATGTTCGTTTGGGACATGTTTCAAGGCCTGCACATATTTGGCCCCTTCATCAGCTGATACATATGAGTAACATTTACAGCTAGCTCAGGGCATTACTAAATTAACACTAAATAGTTCCTTACTATTTACCTGCTATGGCAGAGTTGTACCCCTTTCTCTGCCTAGCTGAGCGTTGAAGTCGCCGATTAATAATTTTACATGGGGATGTTATGTATAGTTTGGTCCAATAGGTCCCAAAATTCTTCTGTTTCTTCACGGAGTTTGGGGAGGTTGAGATTCGAGGAGATTGTGATTGGAATTCTTGACCTGAATTTATTATTTTAAGGTTGACCAAAAATCCTGTTCCAAATTGTGGGACATTCTTCATCACTCTCTTCCCTGGTATACCCTTATAGAGTCGATACCCTTGAGATTCCAAAGCATCCGGGTCAGTGTTCCTCAATTCCTGTAATCCCATGATAAGAATTTTGTGCAGATCCATTATGTTAGTGATCATCTTTAGCTTACCAGTTCGCATGAGGGAGTTTACATTATGTGTAGAGAAGCAGGGTGTGTGCTGTACTGGGGTGGTTCCGTGCCTCCGACATCACGGTATCTCGCAGGTTGCAGCCCACCGGATCCGAATGCTGCCTTCTCTGAACTCTAGGTTCAGCCGGTGGAGTATTCCTTAAAAAAGACCTTCCATGGTTGACTGTCACAGTGTCACTGGAGAGGGACTTGGTCCCTAGGTACAACTCTGGATGTGATCCAGTTAGGTGATAATAAGGCCACTCCTCTGGAGTACAGACGCCTTGTGTATCCCCCCCTAACCTGGAGAACAGGCGCTGCACAATGGATTTCAGTGGTACTTCCTCCGCTGTGGGAAACATCACCCCACCTAAATGGGCTCATCCGCCCGGAGCCGTTTACCCTCTTAGGTGGTAGGATTATTTTCTGTCGCCCGATGCTCCGCAACAGCAGATTTTACAACTGGTTGTCAATCCAGTAAAACCTCCTCCTTTCGCATTCCGGGCTTGAAACCGGACAATGGTGGAGTTGAAAGTACCTGTAAGAAGATGACTGAAATATTAGAAGAATGTTTTGCCAGATCATTGTAGTGTTTAGTTCTAAATGTTAGTGATAAGAATTAAATTACGGTTTAGTGAATGGTTTAAAAATGTAACATCTAGATCGTCAAAATTACTAATATATATATTAAATTAAGAAGAGAGGAATGGCTGTAAAGTTTGGGACTATATTTATGCTCAGAATAGTGTGTTCATATACTAATACATGTTTCAGTTATTTTTTAAAATATTGATTATGGGTAATTGTTCATTTGTTCATACCCACATTTGTAAAGGAGTGGATGCTGTAATTCTTACAGGTAATGATTTCACTATATTTGTTGGATCAGTTTATCATCAACTTCTAAAGGCAACCATTGTGAGACGATTTGGAATAGAGTCCATTTATTATTATTAGATGTTCAC